>JAWWLV010000100.1:28144590-28159715 GCA_035041135.1 Platyrinchus mystaceus | reverse complement strand
AGCAGCTGAGGGCACTTGGTGTGTTCAGCTGGAGAAGAGGAGACTGAGGGGAGACCTCACTGCAGTTACAACTTCCTTGTGAGGAGAAGAGGAGGGGCAGGCACTGATCTCTGCTCTGGGGTGACCAGTGAGAGAACCTGAGGGAATGGTGTGAAGCTGTGTCAGGGGAGAATTAGGTTGGATATTAGGAAGAGGTTCTTCACCCAACGGGTGGTTTGGCACTGAACAGGCTCCCAGGGCAGTGGTCACAACATCAAGCCTGACAGAGTTCAAGAGATATTTGGATGATACTCTCAGGCTCAGGGTGTTACTCTTGGGGTTGGTCCTTTGCAGGGCTAAGGGTTGGACTCGATCATCCTTTTGCATCCCTTCCAAGTCAGCATATTCTCTGATTCTGTGATTTTAATCGGGCACTGGTCTGATAAACAAAGGTAGGATGAAGGGGATAAAAAGTGAGATGAAAGGCACACAGATGCAATATGTAGCCCTCATTCAGCTGACACCTAATATCTGCCTGGTAATCACTGCTTTCCTGCACATTCTACATAAAAAGTGCAACTTACAACATAAATGGAGTGCACACGTGTCTATGGAAACTCCATGTCCGGCTGCACACAGTGGCCACTTTTAGTCCAAAAAAATCCCCTCACTCAGATGTACCTTTACTGAGTCAGGAAGGGTGACGTGCTTCCCCTAACTTACAAACATGGTGGAAGTAAAAAACTCAGCAGCAACCAATGAGCAGAGAGGCTTGAGCCTGTACCCATCGGTGGAGGAGAGGCTGGATAGCAGCATCACCTCACATGACAGAACTCATTTTATGGTCCTCATGGTGCCAGTTGCAAGCTGCTACCTCTGATATCCTGATTCATGTTCTTGACAAACTACATGTGTGCACAGGGCAGCTGGTACCATTACCATGAACAACAGCTCACAGTTCATGCTTGACAGCCTGCCTGGCTGTGTTACTGCCATTTATCAGAGACTGAGCTGCAAAAAACTTTAACCTCTACCCTCAAAGGCAACTGCAGAACACTGGCCTACACAGTCTTCTTTCCCTGCAGCATGCTGGAAAAGTTGTTGCCCTTGTGGGATGGAACAGCAGAATTGCCTTTCAGTGTTCCTCATGCTGTGGCAGATGCAGCTGCATTGCATGTTTTTTGGACTGAATCCTTCTAAAAACTCTCCATATTGAAAGGGCTCTTAGGCTTTCCTTTTTGCGATCCCCATCATTACTTATTTCCTGGTACTTCTTTCTTTACCATGCTAGAGTCCTTCTAAGATTGTAAAGCACTATGTTTCACAGTCCCTTTTTGTGAAAAAACATGTTGTTTTCCCAGAGGCAGCATCTGTTTCAGGTGCTGTTTTCAGTAGATACACAAATTGTTTCAAAAATCACTTCTGATTTGGGTACAACTGCAGGAAAGGGCAGGAGATCTCCCCTCCTTCTCTATTTTCTTCCAAGTTGAGATGTAAATGGAATTTTGCTTTAGGAGAAACTTCAGAAAAAGCCTTTCCCTCCCTGATAAAACCAGTCTTCTTACCCACCACACTCCTTCTTTCACTGATGGATGACATATTTTCGAAAAAAAATGATTGAATATACTGATATTATCAAGCCACTCAAAACACTATAGAATTTTTGCACCTCTATTTCTGTCTCAGGGTTACAACTGTGAGATACTTTTCAGGATTTTATGCCTAATAAAATGTTGCTGTCTCTCACTGGTTCCTTCCCTTTTTATTACTCAAGGAGACTAAAGAATTTAAAGAAAAATTCTTTCTTCAAAGAAATCACTAAAAATCACTTAGTTCATGTTTAAAATAAGCTCTCTTTTGCTCACCCTTCCTCCCACAGACAGCAGAAGAGAAGGATTTCCACGTGTCCCAAAACTCTCATATGCTAAATTACTCTAATTTCTGATCCTCAGGGTCTCGCCCTTGCATAAACATGAACGACACCTCTGCAAGCAGCTGGCATTTAGGTAAAATGTAGTCCTTGTCAGCAGCCCTGCCTAGAATGTTCCTGCACAACTCTGCTTCCAGCAAGTCATCCATGCATGAGTGAGACACGTGGCTTGGGTCAGGCTGTCAAGCAGAATTGGAGAGTGAGATGGAAGAAGTTGTTTGGCCTTCTTTGCTTTCCAGCAAAACTGATCATACTCACCGCAAAATCCACTGCTATCCTCTCTCTCACTGTTGGTGGTGTGATTAAGAGGTGGATAAGTGTTGGTCCATCTGACTCTTCTGCTGGCTGCATCTATTCCCCTCTGACTATTGCCATAGGTATGCAGCTGTGAAGAAAACAGCTGCCATTTGTTGGCACTCTTCTCACTGCACTACATGAATTGTCATGTCTGTGCCCCCTCACCCCTTTGCCTTTTCAAAACAGAACCAGAGAGTCACAGAATGGATCAGGTTGGGAGGGACCACCAGTGGGGTCATCCGGTCCAACCTCCCTACTCAAGCAGGGTCATCCTAGACCACATTGCACAGGATTGCATCCAGATGGGTTTTGAACATCTCCAGAGAAGAAGACTCCAAAACCTCTCCAGGCAGCCTGTTCCACTGTGCTCTATCACCCCCAAAATAAAGATTTTTTTTTTCCCCATATTCTGACGGAACTTCCTGTGTTTCAGTTTGTGACCATTGCTCCTTTTCCTGTCTCTGGGAAAGAGCCTGGTCCCATTCTCTTGACACCCTCCCTTCAGATACTCACACACATTGGGACTCAGGGAGTTTACACTCAGGGACACTGATAAGGTCTCCTTTCAGTCGTCTCTCCCTCAGGCTAAACAAGCCCAGCCCCCTCAAACTTTCTTCAGAAGAAATATGCTCTGGTCCCTTCATCAGCTACAGTGTCCTGTGCTGGACCCTCTCTGCAGAGCTGCTTTCCAGCAGGTCAGCCCATAGCCTGTGCTGGTGACTGGAGCTATTCCTCCCCAGGTTGCCTTCGTTGAATTTCAGGTGGTTCTACTCTGCTGATCCCTCCAGCCTGACAAGGTCCTTCTGAAGGGCTGTAGCCCTCAGGGGAATTGGCCATTCCTTCCAGCTTTCCATCATCAGTGAAGTTGCTGAGGAAGCATCTGTCCCTTCATCCAAATCATTGATAAACAAGTTAAACAAGACTGGGCCCAGTATAGAACCTTGGGGGACACTGCTAGTGCAGGCCTCCAGCACTGTACTATTAATCATGGACCTCTGACATCTGCCATTCAGCCAATTCTCAGTCCACTTCACTGTCCATTCATCCAGTACTGTGGCACCATCTTCCCCTCAATAAAAAATCTACAGCCCATCCTGGACTAGTTTTCAGGAGGTCACAGTCATGCTTTCCTTTATCCTGTTCCTGTCATGTCTGTCCCTGAAATGCTACACATGATCAGTTTCCACACCATTAGCACTACAGCTCCCAACAAATTCAGTTTCCACTTAAGTTAGTTAGTAAAGTAGGGAGTCTAACATGACCAAAAATCTCAAGATCCAGAAAATGTTGGGCCTCTCAGTTCACTGCAAACATTTTAGGAAGAATTTCTTCACTGAAACATTGTCAAGTTGGAATAGGCTGTCCAGGGAAGTGGTTGAGTCACTATCCCTGGAGATACCTAAAAGATGTGTAGATGTGGCACTCAGGGACACGGTTTAGTGGAGGATTTGTCAGCACTATGTTAATGGTTGGACTCAATCTTAGAGGTCTTCTCCAACCTACAGAACTCTATGAGTCTATCATTCTGTGATCTGAGATATGTTAATGAGATAATGCCCTGAAATGGTCATTACATTGTATGAGAATAGCAGCCTGCAATTAATAAATTTCAAAAGTGATTATTTCAAAAGCTGCTGGAGGGAAGTCCTGTGCAAAGGAACCTGGGAGTACCAGGTCAAAGGCAAGTTGAGTCTGAGCCAGCAGTGCCCTGGCAGCCAGGAGAGCCAACCCTGTCCTGGGGGGCATCAGGCAAAGCATCACCAGCCAGTCGAGAGAGGGGATTGTCCCACTCTGCTCTGCACTTGGGCGGCCTCACCTTGAATATTGTGTGCAGTTTGGACACCACAATATAAGAAAGGTATGAAACTGCTAGAGAGTGTCCAAAGTGCCACAGAGATGGTGAAGAGTCTAGACAGGAAGTCGTATGAGGAGCACCCAAGGTCAGTTGGTTTGTTGAGCCTCGAGAAGAGGAGACTCAGGGAAGACCCCATCACAGTCTACAGGTTCCTACAGCAATGGGACCTGAAGGAACGGCATGAAGCTGTGATAGGGGAGGTTTGGGCAGGATGTTAGGAAAAAGTTAATCACCCAGAGGGTGGTTGGGCACTGGCCCAGAGAAGTAGTCATGGCATCAAGCCTTCCAGAGTTCAAGAAGTGTTTGGACAATGCTCTCAGGCACATGGTGTGATTCTTCAGGCAGTCCTGTGCAGGTCCAGGAGCTGGACCTTGATGATCCTTGTGTGTTCCTTCCAACTCAGGATATTCTACATTTCTGTGTTTCTTTGAGCAGGAAAATTGTTCAGCCATCAGCATACGCAGGCATGTGTGTCCAGGCACAAACGGATCTCAGGAATGAAGGATGAAAGCTGTACCACATCATGTTGCTAAAGCATCTTTCATTATCCAATCTTTTTGCTTGTAACTTTGAAGCCTGGGGTTAAGAAGAATGGGGTTAAGTAGGAGAGGTGTGCAGGAAGGAGGAAGAAGAAGCACAGTATCCAAGTAAACCATGCCTTGAAAGGAAGATATGAGTAACTGCAATATGATGAGCAGGGATTTGATGCCATGAATGGCATGGCCTGCAGATGGTGGGATGGGGAGATGACTAACAATTGGGTGGGCTTTGGTAGGTGGATCCTACAGTAGCTGACATTAGAAATGAGCAAGGAATTTAGTGGGAGAGATTGATAAGAAAGATTGGATTTTAATAGTCAACAGAGGAAGAAGAAAAATTACTTAGAAAAATATGTCTTAGAAAAAACAATTATGATAGTAAAAGAAAACAAACCAGAAAAAAATAAGATAGTATTTCAGTTTACTTCATCAGACAAGCGGATTAAATCAGATCAGATTGAATTAAAGTAATGCCCTGTGTTGCAAGCAGGGTTAATTTGAACAGGCCAAGTTCTCAGCACCTTACTTAGGGGAACAAGTAATACACCTTACTTAGGAGAACAAGGACAGGTTATCAGTATCATTCATTTGCACCTACATTTTGCTATCTGTAGATCCAGTCAAACTGTGTGGTCAAGCAGTGTGTTAGTCTTGACACTGTAGGAGATGTCGGAAAGCTCAACAATGCTGGAATTTCTCTTTTCTTTTTCACTCTTTTTCCTGACCCACAACCAACTGTCCTCTTCTCATCTGCTTTCTAAACATATTACAACTTCTTGTGTTCTTCTGTTATCAGTTAATATCAAATGAGAAAACAATTTGAATGTGAAACTACACTTGCTGCAAGCAATTTTGATTTTTCTAAATTCATGACATTGGTGTCAGGGAGAATTCAAAGGGCAGACTACATTGGTAAGGTTGTGGTGTGTTTAAGTAATACACACAGTAACACAGTCATAGAAGACCAAGCTCCATGGCAGAGCAAACAACATCTAAACTACTCCTGACGAACATTTCTCCGGTTTGCTCATAAAGGGCATCCAGTGAGTCACAGTCCACCACCTCCTCAGGACTCCTGTCAAATGATTACTTCAATTACAGCGTGTAGTGATGGCAAAAATACGAAAAGTCTTTCAACACATAACCTCTATTTGTGTCCCCACAAATTAAACCAATTATTTTTTGTTTTGCTTTGCTTGGCTACAAAAGGCAATTGATGATCATCCTCCTCAATACTTTTTATATATCTGAAGATTTACCAAGTCCTGTTCAACCACTCCTTTTTCTAGATCAAACTCAAGCCTTCAGAACTCATGTTTTCTAAGTCTTTTAACATTCTTCTCTTGTCTCTCTCCAATTTGTCTGTACCTTCTTAAAGCCTGGTGTACAACTTGGAGAGTTACTGTAATACAGCTTTACCAACCTTAAACTCAGAAGAATTGTCTTTTTTGTTTCACAGACTTTGCTATCAATAAATTCAAGAACAAAATGCAGCTTTTCACAACAATATCTTCTAAAGAATCTAAGATACACTAATATCTCCTCATCCTTTTCCACAGTGCTTTTGCAGGACCTCTCATTGTCCTGTTGTAGTTTTGCATTTGATTTCTCTTTCAGTACTGAATTCCATCTTTTTGATTCAGGCCATTTTTTGAGTTCATTATGAGCAACTTCATGCCTATCAGAAAGAAATAAAAACATTGACATAACTATTGAATTTTTACCAAAATATGAATCTGTTCTTGAAAAACAAATTCCTTACCTAAGTTAGGGAAGCAAACACAGGAAAAAAATTGGATAGTTTAAGAATTTTTTTTTTAAAAGGTAAACATGCTGACTAACTTTATTACCATGTCACAGCCTGCTCTCATAGCAGCTTAAAATACCAAAACAAAGCATGTTTCCTCAAGATCATTAATTTCATTACATCATTTAACAATAGTTCCTTTTTTCTGCAGTACTGCACTGTTGTGAGATGGTTGTCTTAGCAACTGAAATCTCTCTTAAATCCAGCTCCCATTCCTTAAGAATAAAGTCATTATTTGACCCCTACTCTTTTAAAATCAAAGTTCAGTGGTGTTATTAGATTGTGGGGGAAAAAGGTTTCCTGAAGGCTTATTCCAAAACCTATGAAGATCAGAAATGATGCCTCTTTTATCAATTTCAGCATAAAACTCATTCTCTTGCCTTCATTTTTTCAATGCATTTCTCAGCAGCCTGAAGGACCTTTTGCTGAATCAGCCAAAGCTTGAATGGCATGTGATAGCACAGCATATAATGTTTAATGTCAAAACTCCATCCTCATTTACCAGGACACCAGAACTGCCAATACACAGCAAATAAATAACTTCAGTACAAATTAACTTGTAATCTGCATACTTGCTTTCTCTGCATATTCTAAACAATTTTTTGGCAGCAACATAAAAGAAATCAGGCAGATATACGTGAAAATTGAAAAACGTACACAGAGACTTTAGTGTGAACGGCAAGTGTTTGTTCTACATTTCCAATTTAGAGAATAAAAAGGAACAGGAACATGTGGTGTTCCACATGTGAACACCAAATTAACCAGTACACATCAAATCTAATCTTTAATATCAAATACTTGCAATGAGCAATTAATAATTCAAAAAGCAGCTCAGGAGCATGGCAAGTAACCATAAACAATAAAACCTAAATAAAATAATGGCATCCTTTATAAACAATCAAAGAAAAGAAAAGGTCCTAAAAACTGCTTACCTAATCTTCTTTCATCACCCTTTCCTCTCAGAAGGCCTGACTCATCTTCCTGTGGCAATTTGCCACTTTCAGTAAATATCTATAAATATTGAAGATGCCAAAAATCTCATAGAAATATTTGGTTTATAAACTGGTTCAATCCCTCAACTTTGGAGACTGTATTTCTGCATAAAGGGAATAAGTGTACATGCAGATACTGCCAGCAAGTTATTGTAGTGCCTGCTTGGGGAATAAGAGATGAGTTGTACCTTCATCAAGTTTTGCAGAAAGAGGTTGATTTGCAGCTTTTGTGCTGACTGGAAGCCTGAAACTGCTGAGGCTAAGTTAATGTCCTATGCCTATGTGGTAACCCTTCCATAGGCAGATTTTTATCTATCCACAGTAATACAGCTTCTACACTGATTTTGGCTCAAGGTATAGAATGGCTGACCCCATATCTGCTTCCAGAATACCATGTGGACTTACCTTCAGAAATTAATCAATGACAATGTTTTTGAATTTTATTTTAAATGCAAGTTTTTTTTAATTAGAATACAGTTCAGGCATAGTTGGATCCCCAATTAAAAAAATCATATCAAATCAACGTGTCTGGGGGCTTGTCGTGAGTTTACTTCGGGCCAATTTCCTCTCACACCCCCAAACTATTGCTATAAGTTGAGAGAAGGTTTATGCAGACAAAAGAGATCTGATGTGGGGAGAATGATATTAGGATTTTTTACTAGCAAGATAAAAACTAAAGAACTCAAACTAAAAACTAAAGAACAACAATTCTAACTAGGCAAAAGTGCTATGTATTTACAGAAGTACCCCTCCCTCCTTGTATCAGTTTAGGAGGAAAAGCAGTCTCCTTTTCACTTCCAGAGCTACAGGTCTTCTAAATAATTTTGCAGCACTTCAAAGTTCCTCTTTTATTACCTCTAGGACGACAGCTCTAATTTGTCGCAGCTGGAACTGTCTTTCTCTCTCTTCTATGTTGACCTCAGGGCTGGGCCTACCCCCTCCTGGGATAAGACCAGAGGCTGGGGGTTACCTGGGCCCTGTGGGGTCCTCTATGGACTGCAAGGAGACACTTGCCTTACTGTGGTCTTCCCACAGTTACAGTGGATAATGGCTTTGAGTCCAACCCTGTTTCTTGTGGGGTCCCTCCTCACGAGAGACAGTCCTTGATGGACCTCTCTAGTCCACCTTTGGGCAACAGTTCTTCCATTTTCTGCTGTCCCTTATGGTCACAAATTCAGCTACACCAGCATGGATCCCTCACTGGGATCACAAGTCCTATCCGGGACGACTTGCTCCAGCATAGGTCTCTCTCCATGGGCCACAGGTCTCCAGCAGGACTCTGTTTCATCTTAGGTTTTTTACATGGTCACAGCCTTCTCGTGCACTCACATGCATTCACCTGCTTCAGCACAGACTCCTTCATGAGCTGCAAGGGGTCTTCTCACTCAGTAATCTTCCACAGACGGCAGGGGTTTTTAGTTTTCAGTCTTTTCCCTGCTGAAGGGAGAAAGAGGGGGGAGAGAAAGAACCTCCTGCCACCTCAGGCCTCTCTTCTCTCTCCTCCAGCTGCCAGCTTTGACCTTGGAAGCTGTGCTATCTCTCTGCCTGGAATTCCTTCTGCAGCATGTCTCGTCCAGGCAGTTTCTCTCTAAAATTTTTTTCTCCACTCTGTTACATGTCTTGGCCAGGGAGGCTTCAGTGCCATACCTGCCCCTGGCCTTGGGCCGGGGGGAGGAGAGAGGCCTGGCCCATGCCTGGGGCCTGCCACCTCCCCCTACATGGCTCCAAAATTCTTCTGCGCCACAAACCTTCTTTTCCATTTTCTTAAATATGTAACTGGAAGAGGCGTTACTAAAACTTTTGATTGGCTTTGCTCCAGAAATCCACCTGGAAAAACTATTTTCACCCCTGGGGGGGCTGGTTGGCAAACCCACCACAGGGCTCTTTCAGGAGGTAAATAACCTCTCAGGATTTGTTTCCATTCATTTTGAAAGGATGACCTACAGACAGCATTTTCCTAACTGCCATTGTCACTCTGCAAGCCTGCTGATGCCATCTAAAAGTCTTGTCCAGCACCCTCTTATGTGCATAGCAGGAGTGCCATGAGAAGGCACATGGACTGTGTGGAAGAGCCCTTACTGTACCTCAGAACACTCAGGAGAAGCCATACATCCCCAATGCAATGTCGGCACGAGCATGCCAGAAATCAAGAAATGCTACGCATTGAATACTTGGAGAATCACAGAACAATTAATATTAGAAGAGACGTCTGGAGGTCTTCAGTGCAACACCCCAGTTTTGAAAATCTCTGCGGTTTGTTTGTACCCATCCCCTGGTCTCTGCTCAGGGTGATACTGATTGCAAGTGAAGAAAATTTTTTTCACTGTTCAGCCAGATTTTTCCCTTGTTGTAACTTCTTCCCTTTGTTCCTCATCCCTTCAGTTAACATGTCTGACCAGAGTCTGTCTCTTTCTTCTCTGTAACCTTCCAAGAGGCAGCTTAAGAGAGAAATAAGACTCATAGAATCATAGAATCATTTAGGTTGGAAA
Organism: Platyrinchus mystaceus; assembly: GCA_035041135.1. Taxonomy (NCBI): domain Eukaryota; kingdom Metazoa; phylum Chordata; class Aves; order Passeriformes; family Tyrannidae; genus Platyrinchus; species Platyrinchus mystaceus. The sequence goes on along the minus strand of JAWWLV010000100.1, from coordinate 28,149,827 downwards.
ACATCATCAAGTCCAACTACTAACCCTATACTGTCAAGACCACCATTAAACCATGTCCCTAAGCACCATATCTCAATATCTTTTAAACACCTTCAGGGATGGTGGCTCTACAGCTTCCCTGGGCAGCCCTTTCCTGTGCTTGGCAACCCTTTCTGTGGAAATACTTTCCCTAATATCCAAACTAACTCTCCCCTGGTGCAACTTGTGGCCACTTTCTCTCACCCTATCACTTGTTACCTGGGAGAAGAGACCAACTGCCCCCTGGTTACAACCTCCTCTCAGGTGGTTGTAGATAGCAATTAGGTCATCCCTCAGCCTCCTTTTCTCCAGCCTAAACACTCCCAGCTCCCTCAGATGCTCCTCATCAGAGCTGTGTTCCAGACACTTGACCAGATCGGTTGCCCTTCTCAACACACTCCAGCACCTCAATGTCCCTCTTGCAGTGAGGGGCCCAGAACTGTTCTTAAGGTGAGGCCTCACAAGTGCCAAGCACAGAGGGATGACCACTGCCCTGGGTCCTGTTGGCCACACTGCTTCTGACAGAAGCCAGAATGCCACTGGCCTTCTTGGACAGCTGGGCACACTGTTGGCTCACATTCAGGCTGTCAAAAAATGCCCCCAAAATTAGACTCCTTCTTAGCATTTTCACTTCTGTGCTAAACAAATCCATCTTCTCACAGTAGGTACTATATTCTCTGCCAACCTCCTCAAACTAAACCCTATCTTCTGCTGGACTCACTCCAGTTTCTCACTTGCGCTGAAGAGTCCAAAATTTTATATAATATTCCAGATGAGGCCTCAAATCTGCTGAACAGAGGGGAATAAGTATTTTCCTCTATATGTTGACTACGCTTTTCATAATGTAACACAACACCTGGTTATCCCTAAATGTTACTTACATGTTTACCATGCTGTCCACCACTGGGTTCCTTTTTTGCAAATGTCCTCTCTCTATTCAGATGACACTCAGCCTAAGTTGTTGTGTGTGGTTATTCTGTCACACAGGCAGGATTTAACGCTCATGTTTGCTGAATTTCTTGAGGCCCTGTCAACTCATTTTCCCAGATTATAAAGTTCTCTAAATGGGAACTCTGCCCTCCAGTGTGTCATGATGTGCTGTCATCCTCAATTTGTCACTCACAAAGGACATAAAGTGCACTTTGTCCCATCATCCACATCATTGATGAAAACATTGGCTCCGGTATTGACTCCAGAGGAATACCACTCTCTGAAAACATTAACCTATAGGCTTTCTTGGAGTGCATCTTCAAAGGCATTCACAGAGTCATTTCTCTTCAACTCCAGGACAGGCAGACAGAAGATGTAGAGACACTGAACCTGTTGTCAGCTCTCTTCCGGTCAGTGAAGGGAATCCATGTATTTCAGTTACACGAGGCATGGCAGAGGCTGGCATTATATTATTTCATAAGGTTAACATTTTGTCTCAAATTACACACGTTTATCTGATGCTGATTCACTTTGTTCTGTATGACTGCTTAAGAACAGATTGTGGTCTCACATGAACCTTTTACAGTTACCCATTCATCGTCTCTAACATGGGTCTCTTCCAATGCAGTTTTCCTGCTCATGGGCAAGTCCAGCCTGGAGTTCATTACTAGATTGCTTGTGCACACAGCACTGACGTGCACAAACACATACAGGCAACTTAGGTCCTCTAGAAAACATAGCACACATTCTGTTCTCTCCCAGCTGATGGCACGTCAAAATGTGTGCCCCCTGTGACCTACAGTCCCTTGTCTGTTTTCTGGCACTTAGACCCCCACAAACACACACTGAAGAGAGAGTGAAATGGTGAAAGAAAATACGAAGTGGCTGTTTAGTACCAAGGCAGGACAGGCTGTAGTGATCAGGTGCAGGATGCAGCCACACAAGGACTGTGGCCAACAACCTGTTTTACACTCTGACCAGATTTTTTTACCCTTCCCTCCCCATCCATTCTGCACACTTGTTATTCCAGCATCCACCATAATCCTCCCTTCCTGTCTTCAGCCCTTCACTTGTACACCCCATGAGAAGTAAGATACATTCCTGCTGTCACCTTGAAAAATCTGTTACACAGTCCTACAACACTCTGAAACAACACATAGCAAGTTTTCCCTTCCTATCTCTCCTGGCTAAACTCTTCCAAGGCTTAGAGTCGTTCCTGCCCACCAACCAGTGAGTCAACTGCTCCTTGAACTTCAATACTGTCTCTGCTACCTCCTGCTTGTTAGACTTTGTGTATCTAGGTGTGTATGATTACTTTTACCATTGCTTTCCTTTGATTTTATGCTGAATAGCAATTAGCCAGATATGCTTACAAACTACAAGCCCTCATATAGCCTTCCACAGGCATTTTTTACATGGCATACACTAGCTCAGGTTACATAAGGAAGGAGATTAAAAAAAAAAACAAAACAACATTTCACAGATGGAAACATTTCACAGATGTCTACACAGAGCAACATATAATAGCTTGCACACATCTTTCCAGGGCTTCAACATTTCTTTGGAGCATGCAGGAAACATTTAAGGAAACACGAGAGAGCTTTCACAGATTCTTCTTACACTATAGCTATTTATTTCAAAAAAATTATGATTTTCATGGAGGCATCATTAAATATTCTTCCTTTGCTATTCAGAGATAGTCTACTGACAATTTCCAGCACTTTTTCCAAAAGAAACACAGCACAAACCCTGAACTCAATTCACGTCTGCATTATTTTTTCAGTCCTTCTCAGTGTTATTGACTACATCTGCCCTAAGATAAAGGAAAGGTAACAATGCCTTTGTGAGAAAAAGAATTAAAAAGACAGACATTTCCATCACCTCTAGCATCACTTTAGCCTTTCTGAAAAAGTAGCATTATAATACACCATCACATCATTCAGGACAAGATAAAAAAACATATAAAAGCAAACACAAACTCCTCAAAGGAGGCAGTGAAGCAGTTTTCCTGGTTAGTTGATGATATGACTTTTATCCTAGAGTAAAGTGCAGACACTTGACAAGAAAGCTGGAAACACAAAACATCTTTAAGACCATCTAAAGACAGATCTCCTTGAAAATCACACTGCGGAGGTTAAAACTCCCATCACAAATGCAACTCTATATTTATCTTGTCCGAATGAGCTGGAATGCTAGTGAGTCTTACAAGCAGACACAAGCCACTTAACCCTCACGGCCTCATCCTGCATGGCACATCCACATTTGTGCTGTTTATAGAAGGGGAAACGAAGTACAAAAGGAGTTTGTTGACTAAAGACCTCACAGAGAAAGAACAATGATGCTTTTCTCAAGTTATGTCTGCACGGTGGCATCTAACATTAACAGGCTTGTACTGTCTTTTGCTAAACATGGAACTCTGTGAAGCTTTGCAGTGCTTTGGAGAGGTGTGATGACTGTGATGTGAAAATGGATTAAGAGGAAGGATGCTGTTTTTTCACTCTTGAGCAGTTTCAGGCAACAGAATCCACAGAGAAATTATCTACAGCACCACAACAGCCCTAATTTCCCACTCAGGATGAAGGTGAGGAGGATTCAGTGGCTTATTTTCTCTAAAAACTAATTCTCATGCCAAAGTGAAGACTTTTAGAAGAGCTCAGAAGGTATGAAAAAGAAGGGATCAGAAAACCAGTGAGGGGTTACAGAGGGGAGGAAATCTGCTGTATGAGCAGCTCTGACCATGTGCATACATTTAGGAATTGTAAAACCATTCACTTCAGTAATTTTACAGTGGAAAGTTTAATCACCAAGGCACAGAGAGGTCATTAGTTGGTAAGGCAGGAGATGCACGCTGTACATTTCCTTCCAGCCTCAAAGGAGATCACCAGCCTAAAATGAGGGCCAGCTGACACAATTATGGAGCAAACAGGCTGTGGCAGGGATATTTGACAAAAGGCGAGTCTAACTTGTCCACGGTTTGTTTTCTGAGGAAAACAGCACTCCCTGTTACTCCCAAGGATTGTAGAGGAAGCATTGCTAAACTTGTTAAGACAGCAAGGCTGGCAGAAGACAGGCACATGGGGACCTGACATTAGTAGTCCAGCCTCCTTGGAAACTAAAGGGTTTTGTGACACAGCATGTTAGATATGTCAAACACCACGATTAGCATCCAGAAAAGTATGAGTCAGATTCTCCTGGCATTGCCCTGAGTTTTTGCTTCTACTGCTACTGCTGCATCACTGGTACTTCTACGACCCTTATTTCCTCATCAGTCTGCAAAAATACCTGGCAGTAGGATAAGAAAAAATGGCAAGAAACTTTCCTTTTCATCTTTCACAGAAAATCTGGATGCTCTCCAAATCATACAGCCATGCCGTAATCTGCCAAATGGATTACATTTTCATCCTTGAGCTCCACCCATGCCCTAGAGCAAGGAAATCAGTTTCCAAAGGCTGCTGATGCCTAGAAAGCACACTCTTTCCTTAGGCGGCAGGGATCCCTTCTCTCCCACTACACTCTCTTCTATATCTTTGTGTGCAAACTAAGAGATAGGCAGAGAGCCACAGTAGGAAATATAAATTTTATCCAGAAATAGACAAAATGTTTGCTTCCCAGTCTGCATCATATTTGGGTAGTGCAGACTATCTGGTTGTGTGACAGAGAGTTTTCTCACCTTTAGCTCATCTTCTGGGATTGGCAGCCTGTGTCCTGGCCACCCCACTGCCACAGCCAAGCAGAGGTACTGTTCTTTTTGCAATAAAGAAGCTGTGCTTCAAACGATGCAGTGCATCCAGCCTGGACAGAAAAGACAACTACCAAATGCAGATAAACTATCCAGCTCCACCAGGAACTCACACATGTGGGTGACTCTTCAGTGGAAAAAACCACACAAATTCAGGGATGCTTGTTCACATCCAGTTCTTCCCCTATTTTCTTCATTTGACCTCACACAGCTGCCAGGGTTGACCAGGGAAAGGCAGGCGGTGAACACAATCGGCAATGAAAAGTTTTCATCTGCTTTTGCCACACAGGTTTGTGAGAGTTATGCTTCTCTCCAGCAAAGCAGAAGGAAGGGGAAGAGAGGAAGGAGGCTGGTGAGGAAGATGGGGCTGGGGATAGGAAGTGAAGGGGAAGGATTGTATCTGAAGGATTGTAGTGCTGGTTTATCCACCACTTAAAAGCCAGGTGGAGTCCTTCTAGAAATACGGTTTATAGCACAGAATCATAGAATCATAGAATTAACTGGGTTGGAAGAGACCTCCGAGATCATCAAGTCCAACCCTTGATCCAAC
>JAWWLV010000100.1:28115035-28127520 GCA_035041135.1 Platyrinchus mystaceus | reverse complement strand
TCTCTTCCATTTTCTTAAATATGTAATTGGCAGAGGCGTTACTAAAACTTTTGATTGGCTTTGCTCCAGAAACCCACCTGGAAAAATTATTTTCAGCCCCAGGGGGGCTGGTCGGCAAACCCACAACAGTTAGGAGACAGTGCCCTGCAAAAACCTAACAAATAGTTCACACTTCCTACCACTACATCTGAGACACATCTCACATACTACTAGTACTAAATATCAATAAATGGAGATGTTTATGATACATCAATTTTCTGCAAACCTGTTTTACCTATAGAAAGAATGCCTTACATTTGCAAGCCTGAAGGTTTTCCAGATAAATTCCATTTTCTATTACCAAGTTACATATTCTCTTTGTGGTCACTTTTTTTGTTTAAGAGACTTAATTTACTGCCTTTAATAACTTTTGTATCACTGGAAATCTTCTGCCTCCTAATAAGCATATTCATTCCAAGAGAATGCAAATTCAGTAAAAAATTCTTTTAGTTGGTGGAAGAAAAGTTACTAATTACCATGACATTCTGCAAAATGCAGTTCTAATACCTTACTGCCAAGATATTCAACCTGGCCTTTAAACCTGGCCATGGAAAAATGTTGGTGTTGCCAGTTGACACTGCAGAACATGCATTTTGGGGACAGCTGGATTTTTTAGTACGTAAAGTAGCTTTGTGATATGCCAAGGTTTAAGTCAGAGCAAAGTTATTTTCTTCACTGACAAAAACAACCCAAACAAGCAAACCCAAAATAAACGCAAAACAACAAAAACCCTTCACATTTCTTGAATAAAAGGTACTTTCCCCATTTCCTTATAATGAAATTGTTGTCCAAAATGACTCTTAAAAGACTGTCAGGTCCTGAGAGATTAGCAAATGTAATGAACTTTTTGTATTTTTAAACCCAGCTGCATTTCTAATGCCATCTTAAAATCCAGCATACGTGGCCACATTTTCTTTGTCTGTTGATGTTCTCTTTCTGCACCTGAAAATGATTCCACACTGAACCAACTTCAACAAGACTTGACAGCAAAGAAAATGTGGCAAAAATTGTAATTTTCAATAAGTTTCAAAAATATCAGGCAAATAGAAGATATGGATCTTAGCAGTACTTCACTGAAGAGGAATATAAAATATAAGCTTGATCCTTATTAGGTACTGAAGAATCCATGCAGGATAATACAATCCACGCCCCACCACACACCAAAGAGCACCCATCTCTCTCAATTTCCTTTTGTAACACAGATCCTATAACAGCAAATAAGGCAGAAAAGAAAGATAGCCTTTTTCATACGTGGGACTGCCAAAATCACCCATTTACTCCTCTGTAGTAAGGAGTGAGAGTGAGATGATACTCGGTATGATTTAGATTTTTTTAAAAAGCCAGCTGATCACCCAGCTGTGGTGAACTGCACGAACCATTTGTCATTCACTTTACCATTTTTCCTTTTTTCCCCTTTTTTAAAAAAAAAAAATCAGATTAGATGATTAGATGTCACAAAGACATTATATGCGTGGTCTGACAGTCCATATGAGGAGAACCAGACTAAATTAATCCTATAATCACCCCAGCATAAAGTACCAGGATCCAGGAAGTCAGAGACACACCTGTGAAGGAGACAGGCCATTTCATGTGGGTGTCCTGGACCATTGCTTTATGACTTATATGAGAAATGAGGTCTCTGGGGCGGGAGGGGGGAAGTACTTTCTGCAGTGGAATCACATTGTCCACTGGAGTGGACACAATACACAATGTGTGCTTTTCTTCAAGGTCTCATGGCCTGTTACACACACCAATGTTACGTTATCCTCCAGTCTTCCAAACATCTGGAAGAGCATCTATTTCTTTTTAGCTGCTGGGACTCCAAAGATGAAAATTTTGCAGTAAAAAGAGAGTGTGTGAGACAGAATGTGTGGAGGTTCACCAGAACAATATTGTATTAAATAAATACAGTAGAAGTTATTAATTTCCAATATTAACAGGATGGCAACAGCCTGATACACTACTATGCAGAAAAAATGGCCAGGACAACATAAATTTCTTCTAACATCCCCTCTCACACTTGTCCTGAGCTGGCACGTACCCACTGCTGAGAGCCTGATACAGCCAGTGAAACCCTCTCAGCACAGGCATACAAACACAGGAGACACCTTCAAAGCAGTTAAGCACTAGCAAAAAGCACATATCTGACAAAATTTGTGTCCTAGTTACAGTAAGTTTTTTGTTTTGTTTTTGTTTTATTTCCACAAAAGGGGCATTTACCGCCTGTCTGGGCAACCTGTGCCAGTGTTTCATCACCCTCAGTGTAAAAAAATTCTTCCTTATTTCCGGTCTGAATCTATCCTGGCCTTAGAACTGTTTTGCTTCAGAACCATTTACCCATATTCTGTCAGTACATTTCCTACTAAAAAGTCTGGCCCCTTGTTTCTTGTAAGCCCCCTTTAAGTACTGAAAGCCACAATATGGTCACCCCAGACCCTTCTTTTCTCCAGGCTGAACAACCCCAACTCTCTCAGCCTTTCCTCATAGGAGAAGTGTTCCATCCCTTTGATCATAAGGTGACCCTCCTCTGGACAGCACCTGAAAACACACCCAGGAACACAGTGATGTTAGAGGAACAGTTTCCTGGTTAAAAAGTCCAGTATTACGGAAAGGCTAAGAAAAGGTAGGATGAGTTTTTGAGCCTTGCAGGGTATTTTAGTGGAAATTTTATTGCCTTCTGAACTTCATGAAGTTTTATTACCTTCTGACATTCCTGTCTTGGGTTGTGAAAAGCCCCTCACCACCCCACAGGCATGCAAATGAACCAATGATCTTGGCTTTTCAGAAAACAGGTCAGCAAGACAGACTTGGAAAGGGTTGTCAAGCATTGGAACAGGCTGCCCAGTGAAGTGGTTTGAGTCACCATTCTGGAGGTATTTAAAAGATGTCTAGATGTGCTGATTAAGGATGTGGTTTAGTGGTGGATTTGATGATCTGAAAGGTCTTTTCAACCTAAATGACCCTATGATTCTATGACCGTGTAATAGTCTCTCAACTTGTCTGCCTGTGATAGACATTTAACACCTGACTGTTGGAAAAACAGGTAATACAGCATTGAAGAGGTTGTTCTTCATCAGAAAGCATCTCTTGTTGCCAAACAAACTGTGATGGGGAAACTAAGGAAAAGTTCGCTTCAAAATAGAAAGATAATAGTGTTCAGTCTTTAATTGGAAAAGCATCTGAAAGTGATTGAAAGAAAAAGAAAGATGAAGAGTCTTTCAAGTACCAATTTTAATATAACACCAGCAACTCCTAGTACAAGTAGGGCAAACTACTTCCAAGGTAGTCCCTCCCAATGAATCCTGTACTTAAAGGATAATGGTTACTTAAGTCACAGAAACAGCTCTTAAAAAGAAGAAAATTCTATTATCATCTACTTGAAAAAACGAAAAAAGGGCAGCTAAAAAAAAAAAAGGAAAAAACCTCTGCAACCTTTGAAGTCTGGATTCACAACACCAGGCAGTTCCCTAAAATGCAAGTTTATAGCTTGAGGATCAGAAACACAAAGAAATCAGTGATAAATCCTGTTTAGCCATGAAAAGGTAATTTTCAAAATCTTTAATCGTATGTCAATTTGTGTATAAAATAGCAAAATATGAGCCAGCATGTCCGAAAGAATGACCTAAGAACCAGCATTTTTACAAAAAATTAACCAGAATTTTTTAATTTTTTTTTTTTTAAATGGTGGTCCTGGTAAGATGGCACTCTACCTGACATAGGGGACTTTGAATTAACGCAAATTTCTAGTGTGTAACAGAATGATGTTAAATGTAGGGCCCAAATCCAGTCATTTCAGAAAAACAGCCAGATGCTGAAATGACAAGACACATTTCATGGAGAGACAATTCAGATTCTGAGTTGTGAAGGTTCATGCTGATGCACTGAATTTAAAGTAATTTAATTAAAAGTACTCTTGTTCAACTTGCACAGATTAGAAATACAATTCATGCTAGAATTTTTCGAGAAAAATAGATGGCAAACAGAAGAATATTTGAAGGAATCATGGGGTATTATATTAACCTAAATCACTAAGGACCACTTCTTTGGGTCTGAAAACAGGCAGAACTACAGGTGTTTCCAAAAGCACATGATTACCCTGCAGAAGGTTTCTGCTAGCTTAGCTTTTCTAAAAGTCACTTTCTAGGCTTAATAATAAGGTATATTTTGTTCAGAAAAAATTTTTTGAAGTGAAATCTCGCACTATTTACCAGTCAGTACACACAGCAAATTTTTTCTTTTTCATTACTTTTGTGATTGGTTCAAAATTCCAGTGCTTTCTGGAAGCAAAGATTAAAACTAACCTTTGTGCCTCTTCCTCCTACTACTGTACCTAAAGTGGCTGGATATTTCATAAAAAACCACTACACACAGTCTCTCTCCATTGATGCTTCAGTTCTCAGATGCTAATTGTTAGTCGGATTACTTGACCTTCAAGGAATAGAAAAATCATTATCCTTTTTCCAACATTAGTTATAGAAAAACTATTTTTCAGATATTTTTAATATGCACAGAGGAAATTGCCATTATATATATATATAATACTTTTGCTACCATAGGACAAATCCCACTGAGTGAATGGGAACCTTTGCACCAAACAGTGGAAGTGAGATGAGCTCATAGACCACTGAAACACGGGATATGCTAAATTGTATTACAGAAATGAACTCTGAAAAAATCACTCAAAAATTTCTTATCCCTTCTCTTCTGAGCTATATTTTATATCAAACCCATTTTTGATAAATATAAATTGTAAAGGTCCATTAGTAGACTGCATTTATAGAAGAAACATTTGGTATGGAAGAACAGTTCTTTTATGACAATATCAATCTGCATAAGAACGTGGTGTTTCAGATCTGGTAAAAGACATAGATCTTCAAGAAAATAATTCTTCAGAGCAGTGTTCTGTGTTTCTTTTTCTTCAGAAACACATTAAAACAAAAACCCATTAAAGAAAAACAAAAGAAAATGTATTACATAAAGAGAATGTAGCTCCAGAGCCATTAGATTCAGCCTCTATACAGTACCCTGGAGTAAAAATTGCTTACAATTTGGTTATGTTCACTCCCTCCTCTACATGGTATAAAGGAGACATTTCATTTCATCCCAGAGAAAACACACTCTTCTTGACTGCTGCAGCTATACTTTATAATAGTTTCTAGTTCTTAACAGTATAATTTTTCCTCATAGAAAACAGAAATGAAAAAATCCAAGAAAAATCCATCAATTCATCTACAGGCGTGAAAAAATGTAAATGTCCTCAAGACAAATAAAAGTGGGACAATACATGAGGCATTAATAATTTATTTCTGCAAAAATTTCAGTTATTTATTTTATTTATTTTAGTCTATAGATACAAACAAGAGCCAAAATATTTGTCTCCTCTAGGAGAATACAAAATAATATTGCAGAGAGATGACAGGAGAAAAATGGATAAGTCACCCATGTAAAACATTATGTACAAATATTCATTGCTGTTAAGGTGACATTGAAATACCTGTCCTGTGTCAGTCTAAATAATATAAAAGAAAACAGCACTAAACAATTATACAGAAGTCTGATTGGAACTCCATCATGAAAGATCATATTCTTTTCCACACCACGCAGGTGATTACTTACGACAAGCTCAAAACAAATAGGAAAGGCAAATTTTTTGAAACCTTGTTTTACATCCTTTTGCAGAGATTTAAATGATTTAACAAGGAGAAAAGGAGAGCAGAATGAGCTTTTATCCACACAGACTGGTGGCGCTTTTGGGCTGATCAACTAAGGATATTAAGAAACCCAGGAAAGCATTTCAAAGCTTCTCAGCACACCTCATTTGTCAAGGCATCATGCTATTACAACAAATGCAACACTGACCATTAAGATCTCACTTCTGAGTGTCTTCATTGTCCAATAATCTCCTAAAATAGGTGCGTATGTCAAATTGAATAATTTAGCTTAGTCATGTTTAATAACCTTCCATATTTTATTAAGCCCCTTAAAATTTCTTCTTCTACAGTTTAGATAACAGTAATGATCTTCTTCTGAGGTTCATTTCAGGTGTCTGTGATTTTGTAGATGGAGCCCAGTTCCGACAGACAGCCTGTGTAACACAGTATTTTGGCCAGTAAGGTGTGCAAAACAGAAATTCTTAAATTGTGAAAGCTTTCATTATAGAGTTCTGCATTAATAGTATTAATTACAACACTTAACTGGCATCCAAACTTCTTCTGTTTTCAGAAATGTGCTTACATGCTTTACAAATTTCTCTTTTGGTGTGGACAAGTGCTTACTAAAGCAGCAGGATACCATTTATTCTTTTTTTTTTCCTCTCAAAAAAGGAATTTTCTACTTATATCATCTCTTTCTCCACACTGACACCAGCAGCAATATAATCCTTAATCCTTTCTGTGAGCACTGAGAAGGTAGGATTGTAAAATATTCCAAAAGTGCCATACTTTGCAGCTAATGCAAGAACTGCAAAGGCAGAGAAAGGTTGGCCAGAACCTTCTGTAAAACATCAAAGGGAGAGGTAAGCTCAGGTGTGCAGATAAAACCTGACTGCAGCCCCCAGAATCCCTGAGAAGAACTGTTCTCTTCTCTAATTTTTAGCCTTGAGTAGCTCACACAAATTCCAAATAGAGAGCTGCTTACAGATTTCTTTTCTCCAGCAAACTCTTTCACATAAATTTCATCTTCTTGTCTACATACTCTTTATCAACTTTAAGAGTATATTTAATTTCTTTCTTAATGCTTGTCCTATAAACTGTATGATTTTTGTTAATATCATATGATTCCCTAATATACCAAGATCTCATATTTTATCAACTTATCACTCCAGTAGATGCTCCACTTTGCAGGTGACAGTGCAGTTATGAAGTCTATACTCAGTGAGTTACTAGTTATCTAACCAACCAAATTATTTCATCATCATATTTTCTGTCCCAGGTTCTCATGATCTTCCAAGAGATCCTGTGAGCTACCATGAGCCCTGCTCCCCAGAACACCAGTGTCCTCTGATGAATCATTTCACACACTTCTGTCAAGCCACTGTGACCATAAACTGTGATTTCTTCAACCACAGCCTTCTCAGTGACATTAATACTTCAAAGGAACTTTACTCAAGGTTGCTTCTCTTCATGATTTTCCATAGTGAGGAGACCAGTGCCATGCACAAGGCAGAGGATGTTGTGTACTTTGACTTTATACTGCCTTTTGACACACTCTTTGACAGAGTCCCTACCACCAAACAGGTGAGATAGGGACTGGATAAGTGAATAATGCAGTAGGTAGAAACTGTTGTTGACTGGTAGCCAGCAACATCCTTCAGGTATCAAGACAGCCACAAAAACTGTTGCATGTCTCCATCAATGAGCAAGATGCTGAGACAGTGTCTTCTGTCATCAGAGATGTGAATGACACCAAACTGGGAGGAGTGGACAACTCACTGGAGGTAAAGACTACTATTCAGAGGAACCTGGAGAAATGAGCTACAGGAACCTTGTGAAGACTGACAGGAGAAAACTCAGTCTTGCTTCTCGGATGGAATAACCCCATGGAACAATACAGGCTGGGGCTGACTGTCAGAGAAGCAATTCTGCAGAAAAAGATCTTAGTGTCCTCGTGGACTGCAAGTCAAACATGAACCAGCAGTGCGTCCTTGCAGCAAAGAGGGTCAGCTGCATGCAGAGCTATATTGGTGCACGAGTAACTGGCAGGTCCAGTAGAGTGATCCTTCCCCTTTCTTTAGCACTTGCAATGCTGCATTTGGAGTGCTGTGTCTAGTTCTGGTTTCCCCAGTACAAAAAGGACATTGACAGACTGGAGTAATCCACTGGAGGTCACCAAGATGGTCAGGAGTTGGAATATATGATGTACAAGGAAAGGCTCTGGAAGCAGGAACAGTTCATCTTGGAAAAGAGAAATGAAAGGGAGAACCTCTCTAATCACTTAAACTATCCAATCAGAGATTTTTTAGAGAGGATAAATCCAGACCTTTCTCAACCATGTACAGCATTAGGACAAGAAGCAATGGACACAAGTAAGAACACAGAAAATTCTGATTAGGTAGCAGAAAATATTTTTTGCCATGAAGGTAGTTAAATATTGACGTAGATTGCCCAGAGATGTCAGATTTTCATCCTTAGAGAAGGTCAAGACTTATTTGGGCATGGCCCTGAGCAATCTGATCCAATTAAACCTGCTGGATTTAGGCAGTTTTCGGGCAGAACAGTTTGCTGCTCCAAGTGTATCTTAAATTCAGTTTACAGTTTGTACACTAGTCTCTCTCTAACAGAGAATACAAAACAAAGCAAAACAAATTGCTCACACCAGTTAGGGCTCCACATAAGAGGTATAAATGGTCTCTCAGACTGCTAGGGGAACTCGCATCAGACTGAAGCACTGCAAATACTTTTCTGGATAAAAATTTAAGGAGGTGTTACTACCCACATGCAGTTTCCAAGGCATTCAAAAGGGCAAAATAAAGCATGTCCTACAGACCATGGCTCTCATGTGCAAACTACCCACCTGCACACCCCAGGGCCTCGTACCATCCAGAGCATCCACCCACCCAGACTGGATCTCATCTGTCTGCACCTGCCTATATGCATTCATGGGAATTAATGGAAAGATTTTTACCTTCAGGATGTATTTCAGAGTCCTACCAATGTCTTGCTCTGGCTCCACTGAGGTAAGCAGTGGAGTAGCTCTGCATACTAAAGCAGCCCTGGCTAAATGAGCACTAGAGTGTTCCTCCTTACTTTGCTGAGCATTGTCTTTGCACAGAACTCTGTGCATAGGCTCTGACATGAGGCAAACAGTATTTGGGACTATATGCTGCTTGGCAGTGCTTTTACCACGGAGCCTCAAGTTGCCAATCAGTTCTGGAGACTTCCTGCTGCCCTTGTGAGGACTCCCTTCCAGGCGGCCCAGCCCACCTGATGCTTTCTTAGTTAGTGCCACACTAACACCCTCTCCCTACTCAGCTGTAGGAAAGAAGAAACAACTCAAGAGATGATCCTTCTCCCTGGGTCACAACCATGAGTACACTGCTTTATGTACTCAGGACTCAGTACCTCCTGAGCCTTTCTGCTGATCTGTGGGGGCAGAGGTCTGACAGTATTTTTAACTGCACAGGGTATGGTGCCTGCCTATCCTTTCCACCTAACATCCCCTTGATCATCTGAAGCATTAATGTGGTACTGGGCCATGGGTCTCAAACTTTATTCCCAGGTGTTCACCTCTGAGAGCAGTTCATCCACAGTTAAAAGCCAAAGTTCAGTGTGCTGACCAGCCCAGCACTGACCTTACTCTGCTGATTCTCCACTGAATCACAGTGTTAACAAATTTTAACTGAGAAAGGAGCACTGAAATCTACAGCATTTGCCTGCTTGGATAGGATAATCCTGCACAGTGGTGATCCTCTTTCTTTCTGCTGCCTGTTAGAATTTGTGAATTTTAGCAGTGTCATTGTCATAGAATCTTAACAAAAATCACAGTATCTGCAACTATTATGTGCATCCAAGGATAGTCTGAATGTAGGCCTTGTTCATTAAAATGACATAACAAATACAAGTTTTTCTTTGTCTTGAATTGTCATTTAAGATTTATAGGATTGTGTCTGCTTGTGTGACCTTATTAATGAACAGGGAGGTCCTCCTCTTTCACTCATAAATTATCCATCAGGTGTTTTAACTATTCAGTAACTCTAATATGTGAATGATAAAATAATAATGCTTTGGATAATAATGATAACCATGAATGAATAATAAAAACCTTTTCTGAAGACTTTGGAGAGCATTCACCTCTGTAAATACAATTTTTTTTCATATGGTGATTTTCAATAACCAAATGTATGAATAAAATAATCTTTTATTTAGGTGTCAGAAAATACAGAGGTAGAAGCATTGATGAAGGTAAAAGAGACTGAGTTGATCAGCTACATCTGCTTTTGCCAGACTTGCTCTAATCTATTTTGGTACTATGGAAGGGCAATTGTACACATGAAATGCAAAAGAATTACACCAGATACAGTTGCTATTAATACAAAGCTACAGTGCATATCTATAGAAGCTATACTGCTAAAGCCTTGTATTTGGGGTCTAATTCAGCCTACAGTTACAGCTGTCACTTCAGTGAAGTTCTGGTTATGTGTCCTGAGACAGAGATTGCTCAATTCTTTCATTTGTCTTTTATTTCCACTTCATAACTCAAGGATAAATGATAATGGCTTGTTTCATGTTATGACTTCCATTCATGTAAGAAATAATTTGAAGGTTGTTGGTTGTTTTATTTTTTTTTCTCACCAGAAATAAAATTACATTTCATCTTTGCTTTTATATGCCAAAGATTTTTGTGATTTTATTCCAAAAATTTAGGGGTGAGGTTTGGCTACACCTATTTCACTATATATAATGACATTTTAAAAATCTCTTTAAAATACCTGACAGCTTTCTTTTCCCTCTTTGCAGAGCTCATATTCAAAATTTCCCCATGTACTGTTCTTAAAACGTGTTTACACTTCAAGAGAATGTATCAGACAGGAAAGTTAAAAGAAAATCTGCAATGCATTTGTTATTTGCCCTGTTCTTAAAAACTCTTGATAGACTTCTGATTTTTGCCCTTGTTTCTTATGTTATCAAATGGAATAATTTATTAACAGGGTTGTCATCATTATAACATAAGCATACCCACTCTGAAAAAAGAAGTTATATCTTCTGTTGAGAATAATTAGGTGCTGGAAACTATGTCCACATAATTTCCAAAGCTTTTCCAGAATTATTTTAAGGAAGATGAATCTGGGAGAAAATAAACCTGTTAGGGCTAATTCAATAGTGGCATAGCAAAACCATCAATGTGAAAAAGATGACACAGTGCATGAAATTTATTCTTGCAATACAGGGGAAAATTTATTAATGGACAGAAAATTGACAATTTGCAATAGACTCAAGCAGCATTAGCTATTCTCGCAGTACTGTGTGAGGAGTCAGCAGGAAAAGTGCTTAGCTTTCTCTGGAAACAGTTTTAGACCTTTTCCAGTGCAGTGGCTTTACTCTGATCTCCTGTGATATAGTGACCCTCTGAGCAAAATCTCTGAGTGCCACTTTGCAGCTGCTCATCCATGGACAATCCTTCCTGAATCCTGTTTCACAGAACACAATCTCCTTTTACTGTTCTCTTCTGAGGGTTTGGGGTTGGAGTTTTTTTGGTTTGGTTCTGTTTTTCCCCTGGTTTTAGCTTCGTTTTTTGGCACAGATTTACACTCATGACATTTCACTGTCACCTGTGCCACATGCTTCATGCTGTTCAGCACATCCACAAGCACATCGAGAGAGTGAGACCTTCCAGGGTGCCCACGGTTCAAAGCAAAGGCACACTCCTCTACCCCAGGCATGCTCTGGGATGGGAAACTGAAAAATGCTTCACTGCCCCACCACCAAATAAGAGCAGAGGAGGCAGTGCTCTTTGCAGACCTGATGGGAACAACTGACAGGAACACACATTGTTACCAAAGAAACACAGGAAGAGATGCTACCGAATGCCGTGGAGCTGAAGAGCACGCCTGTCTTGTTCTCAGCCCGTCTGTGCCAGGGACGAACTCAAAGTGTGACACCAGGTTGGATTAGCAAGAAAGTAAATCTTCCATGCAAATCAGGCAAATCCATGGAATGAAATCCAGCTTCTAGCTTCACGGTTACTTCAGGCTCTGAAAGACCCTGTGCTGGGAGTTTGGGATTATGCTAAGAGAGCTCGCTGTATATTTGCCTTTCTCCTAGGTATTCACCAGTGGCCAACTGATGGGTTGCAAGCACTTTTAGAACCTTTCAGTGTTGTGTTCCTCTGAATCTGTTTTAGGTTTCCCATTTCCATCCTAAAATGAGCAACGTGGGACAGACAACAGAAGTGGGATGGAACTAGGGCAAGGAATATAAAATCTGTTTCCATCTCAACACACAGTGAAGTACCATGGTTACAGTCAATGTTTTAGTTTTCAGTGAACTGGATGAACTGCAAATATGAGGCACCTCTCTTTATCTGGGTTCCTCCAAGAACTATTGATGCTCATCTTGTCCCAGGCCCTCACAAAAACTAGCCTGAGAGGCCCAAAGGGACAGAGCCAGCTGGAGCAGTACAGAGCACAAAGGCACAGGACTTCCCTCTCAGGCTGCCAAAGGAACTCCATAAAGACCAATACCATCTTAGTTGATTGTCAGTGGAGAGGCTAAAGCAGCCAGAAGGTAACGTTTCTCAGTTGGGGTGTAGGGGTAGTGCTTTTCGGAAGAATTTCTAACCAGAAAATTGGAAACTCTGTTTCTGCTTTAGGAAGGCTTTCTGCCTAAAAGTTAACTCTTTCTCAAAGGCAGCTTCAATGCTTTCTTGTCGTCCCCCCCCCGCCCCCTTCCCCCCTCCACATAGCAAGAGAAGTTCTCAGCCTCTCTCTGATATGTGAGAGGAGAGAGATA
>JAWWLV010000100.1:28089262-28105903 GCA_035041135.1 Platyrinchus mystaceus | reverse complement strand
GCACAGGGGGAGGGGAGGAGGAGGAAGGCACAGATTTCCACATTTTTCTAATACTCTCCAAATTCAAAAAAACCCCAAACAATATCTGTAGCTGAGTCCAGGGCAGCCATCAAAGCGCTTTGCCATTACTGACCCTGCAGCACCATATCAAGACCCATTGTTATCTCTGACCAGCTCCTGAGTTTCCTGGGCTTTATGACCCTGGAAAAACAGACTTAACCAACAGCTTATTCTGAATATAAATGAGTGGACAGGCACAGAGCCCAGGTATCTTATCTTTCCACCTGTAGAAAGCCAGTCTTCCAGTACCTTTTGTTCACCACTAAATACTAAAAAGTAGGCACCTCTCACTCTTAGTGGTAACATTTCTTAGCCAAACGGCTTGCTTTTCCCTACTTCATCTCCCCTCTCTATACTTAACTCCCTTCAGTACAGTTTTTCCCTCTATCACATCCCTTGTTCATTTCTTATTTCAGTTGCTAATCCCACATGGATTCCTCCCTGAAAACAAATTCTGAGATGGAAAGGGTCATAGGTACATCACTCATGCTGATGCTTTTCCCTGGCCAGTGCCCAGCATTGTAGCTCCAAGCTGATATGCTGGACACTCCCCAAACGATGACACAAGTGACACAGACATAGAGTCCAGGCAAAAAGGACCATGTGGATCGCTGAAAAAAATCCTGGAAGTATTCCTGAATGTTTGCACTGGCCTCCAAATGAACAACCATCTCCCTGCAAGGGAAGCATTTTCATCAGTCAGAGGGTGTAGCTCAGTAACTACTGTGACAGTGCCTGTGTGAATGAGTAAGACGAATAAAAAAAGAAGTGAGCTTCACAGGGCCACTGTGAAGTATAAAGCCTTTTACTGAGGGGGAAACAAAACTGAAAATGTTCTTGGGGAATGCCTGCTCTGCTCCATAGAGTTCTTTGTCCGTCCCACCTTTTGAGGGCTTTTGAGGAGATGCAGTTCTGGAGATGAGATATCACCACTCTGTACATCATCACTACTGCAGCAGGAAGTCTCTTGCAACACAGAGGGAGCAAGTGTGAGGTTTTGACATTTGTGTGACTGTGGGATTTCATCTTAAAGAAATAATAACACATCTGTAGAGCCTGTCAATGCTAAGTACTTACAAATGGGCAGAATATGAGACAACAGAGAAAAGATGCTATCTCTTTTACAAACTCCATCTCCACTGCTGGAGTTCACTGGAGAGGAACAAGTACATAGAACATGAGCTATTTAATAAACCACCACAGAGATCGCCCCACCAGGGAACAGAGCAAGGGAAGATACACACACAACAGATATTTGCTCATGGCAAATATCTGATGCTGTGGTAACCGATACCCCAACAGAAACAGACATTCTGCTATTGAAACCAACACAGATCTCAAGAACTGCACCAAAGCAAAGCCATCAGCAGCCCAAAACCACCCTATAACCTTTCTGAAAGCTAAAAATAAAGTATATAACTAGCCTCTACCTGCCCTGTGAAACTCATATGCTTTCTTGCAGGAAAACTATGCACGTTCCTCACCCACACACAGATGCTGCGTCTCGAGCTGTCTCTGAAACTGCTGGGAACAAGTGCACTGTACAAGTGTACAAGTACATTAGTACACGGGGAACAAGACACCAACTAATGGATGACTACCATCCAAGCTTGCTGATAGTTTTGCTGGCTTAGTTATTGTGCCACCTTCATCAGTGCCGCAGACCACTAGTGGTTATTGTCTTCGTGAGCTGCTAATGCCATGACTTCTTTCCTTTGTTCTCCTTCCTTCTCCTACAAAGTTACTCTGATGGACGCACATCACCCCCTCATGCTCTGCAGCACTGACCCACAAGGAAGGTAAGTATTTGCCAGGTGCAGAATACCAACAGGGGAAGCTGTTGACTTCTCCACAGCCTCGACAAAACTGGGAGCACACAGACTTTGTTCTAGCAGCAGTGTCTGTTGAGATCCACAAGCACTTCATTGTTAGGAAACCCAGACTTGGCTGTAATTACAGTGGAGCTCTGCTCAGCCCGCCTGGAGACATGGGGAGCAAAGACCACTGCAAGCTCCTTCCTCTTCCAGCTGCCGAAGCTGTGGGGGCTTTCTGCCAGCACAAAGGTGAATATCCAAAAGGCTGCTCTAAATTCTGTGACAAAGATTCCACGCGTGAAGCCCCAGGTTAGTTCACTTGTTGAACACACACCTCTCTGAAGCCAGACATTCTTCAGCATTTAGGGAGTCCCACCTTCAGTCCCCATAGTGCTGCTTTGACTGCCATTCAGGGACATGGTCTGGTTCAGGCTCTCCTCATGTGTAAGGGCTCTGTTAAATCCTTTTACATTCTGCCTGTGCATGCAGCATGAAAGCACATTCATACTTCATGTACCTATGCCAAATGCCACCAAAGCAAATTAAAACAATAAATATGGTATGATGAAAGGGCTAATTTCAAGACTTCTATTAGAGTGCATGATGTTAATCTCGAGTCCTCTTTTTTGAAACATTTTTTCCTCTCTGCTGCTTCAAGTGCACAATGTCCCTGACAAAAACCACAGGAGAAATTATTTGACTTCTGCAGACTGCATTGCTAATGAGAAAATTGTTTGGTTTTATTGCAACTTGATGTATATAAATATTCACAGCAGGACAGCAGGACAAAACTCTTGAAAAAAAAAAAGTCTCATTTTCAAAGTGTCCTGGGACACAGCAGGGAGCAACAAACAAATTAATTCATAAAAAATCTGACAAGTGGAAAATATTTTTAAAAGAAGGCATCTCTCACACCAATGCCATTGTAACAAAGAGAAAAGATAATTTAAAAAAAACAAAATCCAAACCATGCACGCACTCCCATTTTAATTCTGACGGAGGTAGGTCACAGAAAAAAATAAAAGCGTGTACAAAACCCCTTCCCAAAGAAGGATGTTTCCTTTAGTCAGAATGCTGGACTTTAAGAAAAGAGGGAAGGGAAAGAAGAGGAAATGTTCCAAGCATCCAGTAGCCCTACTGAAATACGTATGTCCAGAGGCCTGGCAGATGGACTCAAGGAGACTGAATCAGGTTTAGAAGTTTTCATGGGAGAAGACACAGTTCCTCTTTGCCAAGAACTGACAAAACATACCCTGGAACCAAAGCACAGTGCAATGGACCATGGCATGTATGGGAGTAGAGAAATAAGAACCCAGAAATATATACAGTTTTGGTCGTGTGTAACAGCAAAGATAAGACTGAATAAACTCACTTCATGAGAGTTTTAACAACTGAAATCTATAAAAATCAACCCTAGTCTATTTCAATACACTCTAAATCTGAGCTGCAGTTCCTGCATTAGTTTTTTTTAGTATTTTGGTAACTTTTAGAAAGTGGGAATTACACTATGCACAAATTAGCAGCTTGCCCCTGAGATCTGGATGCACAAGCAACACGGCTGTGTTCACAGAGCACTCTGCATGACTGCAGTCCCTAAAAGCTTCAGAGGGATTTTGATACCCTCTCACTGGATGTAGCAAAGTGGTGGATTTGGCAAATGGAGTGTGCATGAAGTTTAGCAAGTCTAAAAATGCTTGGCAATGCACTTGAACAAAAATAGCTCAAACTTTTACGTAAGTTGATGTTCTGCAAGTGAACTTTTATATGCCATCAAGGGAAAGCCCTCTGAGTCACCACACGTAACTCAACAATGTCAGATGCCCTGAAGCAGGTGAAGCAGCTACGGTGTGCACATGTGCTGCAAAGCATGCCACCAAAGTGATCTTAGGCCACTGCGTATTTTCTCCTACGTGTAACAAAGAAGAGTCTGGGGCTAATGCTTAGAGGCAGTTGCCCATACAGCTTCTCTCTTCATAGAGCAACACGAAGCTTTTCCAGGAGAAGCAGGAGCAGCAATTAGCAGCTGTTTGAACCAGCTTAGCTTTTCAGCTCTTGAGGTGGAGGGACAATGCACCGAAAATTGCAGTAAGCTGCAGGGTCCTTCATCACTCTGCTCCAAATCTTGTTGCGTTCAGGCTGCCTTCAAAAACAGGGCAGAAAATGAGGGATTGCAATTTTTTCCTCTTTTCTGAAAGCCTGTATATGATGGGAAAGGGGTGAAGCTGTGAAAATGCAGTGAGCTTTGGGAGCCTTATTCTCACACCTAACAGTTGCTCAGGTATAGACTTTTTGCTGCCCTTCAATGCGCTTTTGCCCAAGGTTGTGTT
This sequence comes from Platyrinchus mystaceus, assembly GCA_035041135.1. Classification (NCBI taxonomy): domain Eukaryota; kingdom Metazoa; phylum Chordata; class Aves; order Passeriformes; family Tyrannidae; genus Platyrinchus; species Platyrinchus mystaceus. Next base: position 28,101,702 of record JAWWLV010000100.1, on the reverse strand, counting down.
ACATGGCAGATGAAATGAATGGGTAGGGAGCAACGAGGGATCATATATATTGGAAACATGGCTATTCATGCCTGATGACAGCTCTTCAAATGCAAAACCATAAGATGGGATTACTTATAGCACAGGGAGCTGTGGGAGAGACACCCTTTAGTAAGAGCACAGGACAGACATATCTCTTTCTTTCCCTATCCTTTACCAGGCACAATACACAATTTATTTTATTTCCTGCAACAGGGAGCTTCCCTGGGCAGACCAAAGACTGAAATATGATGAATGAGGTGAGCCAGAAAAGGATGACACAGCAGTCAAACATCTAAGTCTTGTGCAGACCATGATGTACATGTTCCAGAAGTGCCAACCCTCAACTTATCCCTGCAGTTGTGCCTTTCACACAGAATCACAGAATCAATTAGGTTGAAAAGACCTCTGAGATCATTCAGTCCAACCTATGACTGAACACCAGCATGTCAACTAGACAATGGCACTAAGTGCCACACCCAGTCTTTCCTTAAACATCTCCAGGGATGACTTCACCACCTCCCTGGGTAGTCCATTCCAATGTCTAATCACCCTTTCTGTGAAGAAATGCCTCCTAACGTCCAACCTAAACCTTCCCTGGCACAGCTTAAGACTATGTCTTCTCATCCTTTCACTTTAGCACTCAATTTAGCAATGTGACACTCAGTTTAACCTGTGCAGTTTTTTGACACTGTTCCTTTTGACCCCTGAAATGCTTTTAATACTGCCTGTCCATGTACTGGTTTTAAACTAAAAAAGTTTTGCTCCTCCCCTGTAATTTGCAATGCACAAGCATCCCTCCAATCAGTCTTCCTTGACCACTCTCCTCTTACTGAGTGGTGAATCTAAAGAAGACACACCCTTCGCAATCCCTATTACCTCCAATTCAAATCTAGAAACTATTTCAGGAACCTCATTTTTTTTCTGCCTCTTTGCCTAAGCTATTAGTGACATTTGCAGCCACAGATACCTCAGTAACTACAGGGGGTTTAAACTCCACATTTCAAGTGCTGCATAAGAGGCAAGATCTTGTGCCCTCCCTCACAGGTTCCACAGGGTGCTACGATAGACACCGTGTGAAGGTTTGTAGGTGATGGGCCACCCCAGGGGCCTGAGGATGCCCATTGTCAGGAGAATACCTCTTTCACCTACATCAGGCCCACATCAGATTAGGGCCTTTCCATTTCTTGAAATATCAAACTATAACAAACAGCACAGCAATGTGTCAGCACCTCAGAAAATGAGGAAAAACAGGCAACTTGTCAGGAACAGCTCTATTTGAATGATCTATCACAGATACCTGCTAATCTGTTATTGGACACATTCAATAATGTCTTTTCTATACCTTGTCAAGTTACATGTTTACCAGTAAAGTATGCAGACAGATAAAAAGTTTTACCTCAAGCCTGTGACTACCAATCTTGCCAGCAGATATGACAAGAAGTTACTCATTTCTTCATTACGGCAGTTTTTGCCACTTTTACAGTACAAGTCCCAGTGCCCCTCTGAGCCATTTCTCCAGATGGAGATTTCAGCAGACTAGTATCAACACAACTTATGGCAGTCACCCCACCTTTCAGTCTACAAGCTATACCAAGGGCAAGGTTAGCATGGAAACTGAAACCCCTTCCTGCCATTGCAGGGGCTCTTCCAGGCCAGGCAAAAGCTGTGATAAAGCCATGTCAGTCCCCAAACTTTGCCTCTAAATTAAATACATTTAAACCTGTGAAAACAAAACAATCTAATCCTAACTGCCCTCACACACATATCCACACGCACACAGATGATAATGCTGCCTACTTGTAGTTCATCATTTTTAATAAAAAGTTGCAAGAGGTTAGCTGCTGCTAACATCGTCAAGTGACAGGATTTTCTGACTTTCTGAGTTGGCACTTGCAGACATCAAGGTTTCACACAGCCCTGACTTTAGAAAGAATACAGCTTCAGGAAGAACAGGCCAGTACGAAGGTTGCTTGAAAACCCCATGCTACAAAACCAATATTTAATAGTAAGTCTTCAGAGACGAGTGTTTGACATTTGAGTTGTCCTGGGTCAATATTAATTGCACATAACTTCTCATCTGCATTTACTGCCATGTTTCCACAATTAAATTATAAAAACTAAATCTCTGAGCTTCATAGTTAAATCTGCATGCTAAGTTAATCAACACTGCAATGGAAACCACAAAAAAACTCAGGCCTGCCTGATCCAAAGCCCATTAAAATAAGTGACAGCTCGATTATAACCTGAAGAAAATTAATACCCATGCAGCCTTAAAAAATAGGGGAGTGGTGAACTCCTTCATAGATGTCAAGAAACTGTGTTGTATGGAGGCCAAATGAGAGACCTCTTCCTGCCAGTGTCAGCATTTCTGGCATCTAATGTGCATGCACTTTCTGTTTTTCATGAACAGGACAAGGGGTAGACCTTGTAATATACACTAGCACTCCTGCTGTTTTCAGCTGTTCTTTAGGAGGCAACATGCTAAGAAATATGTCAGCCAGCATCTAGAGGACCAAGAGCCACCTTCAAACAGAAGGCTGAGCTGCAAAAGAAGATGCCAGTTTTACTTCACTGGAGGAGCAGGACACACCAGAGAGTGCCGCAATATGCCACAGTATGCTCACGTATAAACTGCATTAGCACCTTGCTCCTATTGCCAAACTGCATTTCTCTTTCAATCAATCACCTGTTCTTTATAACTTCTTAATGCATGGCACTTCAGAGCTCTTTCCAACAAGAACAACAAAAGGAACAAAATTAATACTAAAAGGAAAAAGTAGGGAGAGGTGGACTTTAAAAAGAGTTTTTAAAAATTTTGGCTCAGTGTTTAAATAAGAAAGGTGAAGGGTTATTCACCATATATGGTACTTGGGCCTTTGTCAAACATAGCATGTGTTCCTCTAATCATCTTTGGCAAGGTAAGGAGTTTGTAAGCTGGTCATTGAGATGCTGTCATGATCAGCAGCTCCCCAGAAGCATCATGTGAAGAGGACCAATGATGCACGAAGAGGACCCTGCACTGAGAGTCCTACAGGCTACAAGTTAATTATGCAGACAACTTAACAACAAATTATTGGATTCAAATGCATAGTACTGAAAAGGGAACACCTGGAATATGGATGAGCTTGTATAACTTGAACCTGCAAATGTGGATGTGTTAGTCACAAGCCAGCTTCAAAATATGGCAGAAGTGTTGCAAAACTTAATATGGTTAATTGGAGTTAATTATACCTAATTATGTATGTGCCATATTGCAGAGAGTTATCTCAAAACAAGCATGTTTAATAACTACAAACAACACGCATAATAGGGAGCACTATGATGAAGTTTTAAGAAAAAACACGATAGATATTCTCGAAAGCAAAAGCAGACAGTGCCGACTGCAGAACAGCAGTGACTGCCCACACGACACTTCTGACAGTATCTGTGAGGGCTGCACTGGCCTACCTTCTCCCCCACACTCACTTGCTGAAAGAAATCCATCTCCTTGCTCCTTCTAGCCCATGGAAGGCACATGGGCCTGACCATCCAGCTGTCCACAGACGCTCTGGGATCTGTAGTCCTCACGGGCTAACAGAAATGTCGCTGCCAGATCATGTGGACAAAGAAGGCAGGAAACAGTATCCTGTCCCTGTCAGCACCTTGGTCCTGCTCTAGGTCACCAAGGGAGATGCAACTGATGACCTAATGGTCAGGTCCAGGTATCTCACAAAACCACTGCCTGATGTACTGCATCAGGAAGATGATGTATTTGAGCACAGCCACATGGCCTGGAACTGCGAAGGAAGCTCTCTGAGGCTCAGAGTTGTTGTGGAGGGCTTCAGAGAAGAGAAAAAGAAAAACTCACTACCTAGTGATGTTGTTTTACAAAATGGTAATGGTAGGATACAACATAGGATTCTCATTTAGCAAGGGCCTTATGAGGTGAAAGGGGAATCAGACAGCATTCCCAGAAAAGAGTTGGAGCTGAGTCCTTTCGGGATTTTCAAATCACCTTGCTATGCCGTGTGAGCTCACTTGGGACAAATTACCTCAACACTTCCCCAGGAAGCTGGTAAGGGCTGGAAACTATTCAGAGGTCCTTACAGCAGTCTATGGCAATGTAGCACCAACATCTCCTATATTTAAGTGTTCAATCACTGTGACTCCTATAGGAAATGTGTTTCATGCCGGACTTCAGGCACTTAAAACCATTCCTTCTCCTCCAATGCAAAATCAGAGTACATGATGGACTCATATCAATCATTTTTCCCTGGCTGTCAGCTCCTAGGCTGCAGCTGGCTTTTCTCCTGCTCAAGAAAAAAAAAAGAATTACCCATACAGCATTCCAGCTCTGAAAGCTACAACTTTGTCCAAGGTTTTTGCCATCAGAGAAGACCACTGCCTACCAAAGGATAGAAAGGATAGTTCACTTACAACACAGGCCCATGTTGAAACACTGTAAGATTAGATCTAGGAAAAGAGCTGTAATTCTCTGACATAGAACTGAAGAAAAAAAAATACATTGACAAGTAAGTGGAGCATTTAAAGAGTCAATAGGCAAGAATGAAGGGACCTAGCAACAGAAAATAAGTTGCAAGTGCAGTGGTAGGTTCTTCCATGCTTTTGAAGACAGAGGCAGGAAGGAAAGTGTGAAATTATGACAGTAATGGGAAGACCTGAAAAAATTGTAGGCATCAACAGCAAATGAGAAGATTAAGCATACTGAGCGTCCTTTACAGCTCTCTTGAGTAAAAAAAAATCCCTGAGAATAGCACCTCAAATTCAAACAGGAATATGCAGCCATGACAGAAGAAAAGAAAGGAAAGGAGAAGATGCATGAAGATGTATAGGATGACATGGCTCTTTAGCTCTGGTCAATGCACAGAGCAAAAAACATACAGCCAAGAAAGACTTCCCCTAGAGGAATGAGGTACTTCCATTAGAGGTGAGGTACTGTTTGCACCCAGATAATGAAAAGTAAGCAGAAGGAGATGTGATGGCCAGGAAAAAAGGAGCAGCAAGCCTAATATGAGAAGGAAAGACAGAGGCTCTATGAGGGGAAAAAACAATATCGAATAGACAGAAGAAAGGTAAGGGAGAGAACTGGAAATCCATCCCTAAACCAGAGGGGAACAGATTACAGTCCTATGTCTGACAGAGGACTCTGCAAAAAAAAAAATCTATTACTGGAAAAAAATAAAATAAGGTTCTTTGAGAAGCAGGAGGAACAACAGTATTTTCAACCCAGAGGGAGTTCAAAATATCAGAAAGGCAGAATTTGGATTACCTGGCGGACTGGAATAATAGAAATTGGAGAGAAAACAGTCAAATAAGGGGAAAGATGATCAGTACCCCCAGATGGCAGCCCCTCAGCTGGGCAGAGGACAAAGAATGAGGTGTAGTAAGTACAAATATAGTCTCCTATGGGAAAGATTGGGGTAAAAAGCAATGCCAATTCTAGAATAATTGGCCAAGGACATTCCACTAGAGATGAGGAAGCTGTAATACCATCATTCAAGGCCCTGGTAAGGCTATGAGAGATGCAGCATACTGTCCTGGTTATGTGCTTAGGGATGAACTCAAACTGCAGAGTATAAAGAGTTTTTAATACAAAGAAAAAGAAAAAAAAAAGAAAAAAAAAAAAAAAAAAGAAGAAAAAGAATAAGAAGAAAAGACTTGGCCTGTTTAGCAAAATGAAATCTCAGAGGGGGTATGTTTGCTGTCTATAAATACATTCAGAGAGTAAACATCAGAGAAGGAGAAGAGCCATTTAAGTTAAAGGACAACATTGGCACAGAACAAGTGTGGGTAAGCTGACCATAAAATACACGTAGCACTAAGGCAGGCAGTTTCTAACCAGCAGAGTTGTCAGGTTCAGCACAGTCTTACAACAGGCAGACAAAGGCTTCTAGAGAAAAGTGGGAGTTCTTCATGAGTGCCATGATATGGACATGATGTGTGCACAGGACCAGCAATCTTTACAGGCTGGCTTATGAAGTCACTTGTGTTCCACTATTTGTTAACAATATCCACCCTTTTTTAACCTCAAAATATTTCCAGTGGTGTTGCAGACTCTGATACAGTGAATTTATGTGCCCTGACAAAAGGTTACCTTTCACCAATCCCTTAAAAGCAGTCTATCAATGTCCCAGCGACTCAAGAAAAATCCAGTGCTACCCTCTCTCCTTGGAGAGTCAACTCCCCCCAGCAGTTGCTGCTATAGGCACAAAGGACAATCAAACAAGCACAAAGTCCCCTGCCCCACCAACTGCTGCTTCTTCTTCCAACCTCTTCACTGCTCACTAACCTACATCTCTGACTGTTCTCAGCTGACATGAGAAAAGATACGCTTTTATGGGATCACTTGCAAGTACAAGCCAGGGAAAGATCAGGCAAGCAGCTGAGCTAAGGACTGAGACCTCTCAAAGAGACAAGATGTGACAGGCAGCTAGGACAGCAGTTTTGTTACCAAGCCAGAGCAGAAACCACAGCTCACCACAATGAGCCCCCAAGCAGTAGGGAGATACTTCCTAGGTCATAGATTTATGTAGATCTACATGAAGGAAGGGTCACCATGCCCTTTGTGTTCAAGAACCAGACCAGATCATTCCTTGAAAACCAACCTGCAGCCAAAGGAAGAAATCATGATGTAAATGAGCTACACCTTCCTAGCATGTGTCTTCTGCTTACAGAAGACATTCTTCTGCCCCACGCAGGAGAATAATTTCCATCTTATTCTGATCGGAGAAGATCCTAACGTACACTTTCCCATATCACAGCTCTGGCTGAAGTGGAGACCTGCTCTCTCCCTCAACTCCTGCCTTGCAATTTCTTTCTGTAGAAAATTCAAGGTTTTTCAGGCTAAAAGAGAAGCACCTTCAACAGGGAACAAAGTTTAGTAGACCATTCACTAGAATTCCCGTCCCTCCTTCAAAAGCAAGTTATTCCCCTGATATTTAACAGTCATTGGATACAATGCAATTTACATGCACAGGAATTCAGAAGTAAGGCATCTTTTGAGATGAGTCTCCTATAAGACAGAGTAGCATCAACACAGAGTTTCCAAAATCCTTATATCAAGCCCAGTACCTAAATTTCGGACAGGGGCATGAGAGACTGATAAGACATCTCATTCAATAACTGCATAAGAAAGATTACATCTGATCCATCTCTGTTCACCTGGCACACAGTCCTTCCTCCCCTCAGATACAAACAGGTTCTTAGTCTCAACACACTGGAGAGTACAATGTCAAATTACAGGCCTAAGTAAACCTCCTTCTGCCAAGTGAGGAAGTTAGCTCCCCTTCCCCTGAACCTGGAATAAACCCTGCTGGGCTGGTTTTGGCTGGGATGGAGTTTTTTTTCTTCACAGTGTCTAGTATGGAGCTGTGTTTTGGATTTGTGCTGAACACAGAGATGTTTTTGTTATTGCTGAGCAGGGCTTACACAGAGCCAAGGCCTCTTCTGATTTTCATACTGCCACGCTGGGGAGGGGTTTGGGGGTGCCTGAGAGGTTGGGAGGAGACACAGCCAGGACAGGTGACCCAAACCGGCCAAAGGGATATTCCAGACCATATGACATCATGCTCAGTATATAAAGCTGTGGGGAAGAAGGAAGAAGGGAGGGATATTTGGAGTGATGGCGTTTGTCTTCCCAAGTAACCATTACACGTGATGGGGCCCTGCTCTCCTGGAGATGGCTGAGCACCTCCTAGTGCTAACAGCTGCCAAGAAAACCACACATGTCCAGCTTCTAGCATAGGATTTGCTTACTCTTTCTTAACTCCTTACATTTTCTTCCCAACCTCTCTTCCACATTTCTTCCTATTTTAAATGCCACCCATTAAAGCAGCATACCTAAATGTTGGTTTTTCATCAGTGCCCAGCCACCAGTTAGGTCCAGACTTGTACCTTGATGTGGATCCCTTCCCAGAACGTATTCTCCATACATTTCCTGCAGAGATGAGTCTTCCACATAAAATACTGTGAAAATTAGAGAACAGCAGGCCTCAAGCACACAGAAACATGTTGGTGGACCTTGCAAATGGAAGAGATGAAGAACTAGAAAGAAACATTATAGATTCCACTTTCAGAGTTTCAAATTTCTAATTTCCAATTTATTCTTAGTAACTATGTGCAGAGCAATTTTTGCAAAAAGATTTTATAGTCCATAATGTCCACTATAGAAATAGAAAAAAAAAAAAAAAAAGCTAGTCAGAAACAGAATAAGTTATGGGAGGTTACACAGCCATCATGACTGAATAGTCAAACCTATGACAATCATTTATCAAACTGGCATAGAAATAACAACACAGGTATCTTACCATAAATGCAATGTGGGAGGAGAGGCAGATGATAAGACAATGCAATGCTTTGCACTTTGGTGGCATAAGCGAAAGATCTCCATCTATTTTACAAACACACATTTAGCTTCAAGCTTAGAGTGCAAACAATTAATAGCTCTGTTGTCCTTTGTGCCACTGAGTCACTACAAAAAAAAATTAAGAGGCTGATCTGCATGTTACTGCAAACATCCAGCTCTGTGTACACTGAGCAAAGCAAGCCTGCATCGCTGGTCGTGGCAGTGCGTGCTCCCAGTAGGCACCCAACAAGCACAGTTCCCTCAGCTCCCCTGTGAGCTCAACAAAACCTTGGACCAAATGGTCCCTACCTCTCTTAGAAGGCGAGATCTGGCCATAAATGACTCCCTCTGTAACACACAGAAAGCCCACTCTATGCTTTTGAAGAGATTGTTTGGCACATATGTTCCAGGCTAGTGTTGTCCCACAACACCTTATCCGTCTGTTCTGAAGTCCACCAAAATAACCCTTGAAAACAACTATGAAAAATTTTGTGTTATGCAATTAAAAAAGAAAACATGACTAACAAAGCTGAAAGATAAAACAGCCAGAGACTCAAAACTTGTGGCACCTACCATAGTTTATAGTCATCAGCTGTAGCACAGTTCCATCAGGTTATGACTTTGGTATTAACTGAAGCTGCCAGATGAACCCACCTGCAGTGACTGATTTAGATGACAGACTAATGTGGCTCAATGGCTTCCAGTTCTGTTATCTTTTGTTGAACAGATACTCCATTTGCAGCAAGCAGACCTGGCCAACCAATTTGAAACACACATATCAGCTATAAACATGCAAATGGGCAGCCTAACCCTTATCTGAAGGGGCTACTAGCTAGGGCTAGTAGAGGTGATCAGCACTATCCTTTGGGATCCAGAGAACTCTTCAATGACCTTTATTTAGACTGGTAGGTCAGTTTTTAAAAAGGTAGTCCTTTTTTTGCAGTAATTCCAACTCAATCATCAACAAATTATTCAATGTAAGACTATAGATGTGTTATAGTCTTATGTCTATTATTAATGTAAAAACATCATTCTGATGTTTTCAGATATCTTATCCAAAGACAGTTGAACTTCAATGTGCAGGATATGCTAATGACAATACTCTGTGTGTATGTGTGTGTTTACAAAGTATCCTCTTACTGAAAATGTGTCACAGTGCAAAGCTGTAAATAACTCTGTGAAAAACTGGGCTAACTCAGAGTGACACTGAAACACAGGAAGTTTATGAATAATAAATAACATGTGGTGAAATATGTTGGTAGTGAAACTTCTGGCTTTGCATATTGAACATGGTGCTTGGAAGCCAAAGAGGCATTTTGGAGAGAAACAGGTAAGAACTGGAAAACCTTAACAGCACCAAGTTGCTCTACCGGAAAAATAAAAAGGTGTAACAGAATTACTAGTGACATGATTAAACTTGTATGTTAGCCTGGCCTCTCATAATGCACAGCTTTGTGGAATGCTATCAAAGATGAGTCTCCTGTCCCAAACACAGGGAAGAAAAGGTTCTTTCTTTACAAGATGACATTCAAGATGAGGAAGACTGAACACCTGAGACAGATGTAGAAATACATGAAGGACCATGCTGGAGAAGCCTTGTTGCCCCCACTTCTGGCAGTTGCCAAAACAGGACAGAGGAAAGAAACATAAGGAAACTCTTCGTACAATAAAGGAACATTTTGCCCCCAGTGCAAGGATTGCTTTTTTTACTCTAACAAATGCTGACTAATAATTTGGTGCATAAAGGCTTACAGCTCTCCTTAAGTTTGTATTTATTTAGTGTTAAATGAATGTTCTCGTTATTCACAATAAATAGTTCATTTTTTTTTTTTAAGCTCTTGACAGTAACAACCAAATTATACTAATCACACATTTCCCTCACATGTAAGTTTATGTTGTGTGTCAGGGACTAAGGCACTTTGCCCATTCTATGTATATTTAGTTCATTAAGTGTTTACTTCCCACTAACTACACCTCTTCTGCCTACACACACACACACACACAGAGTGCGACTAGCAGGGTCCTCCAGACTGACAGCTGGATTGAGAGTTTACATGTTCTTTCGAGGAAACGTTTTGATGTTCAACAAAGACTTCAGGAAGTACCTCCAATATTTTGTGTGCCCTCTATGCACTCCCATTTTAGGAGTCATAGGGACACAGGGTGAGTTCTTTTCCAGTAACCTGAAGATCCTCCCCAGCAGTCCAGGTGCTCACCACAAGCAGAGCCGAAGTCTCAGATCCTACAGTAAAACCTTCACATGGCCACACATCAGCAGACTAACACACCCCAGTCCTCAGGAATCAGGGACAGCCTGGGAGGAGCAAGAGCTGATGATGACTGTGCAGGGCATACTAGGCCACCTCTTTATGGAGGGACAAAAGAAGGTTGGTCAGAATTGTTTTGTTTCTTCACACAGTCAGTGCTCCATGGGACCTTTGTGAACAGGAGGGAGGGAGCAAAATACCCTTGTCTGTGTGGACCCAAGTGGCAGGATGACACGTCTCTTTGGAGCCCATGATACTTTTGGACTGTGCAACCATAGACAGCTGGGCTCCAGGTAGGACAGCCTCCCACCAAGTGCCCTTGGGAGGACTAGTGCCCCACATAGGGCCCAGAAACTTCTCTTGGGGAGGAGCAGCTACTGCAACAGAGACCTATGCCCATCTGCTCAGGACTGCAGCAGCGTGCTGGTGCTCCTCAAGGAGGTGCCAACAGGGCCTGTTAGAAAGATAAAGGGGGCAAGGTCACATGTCTGGAGAAAGCTAAACACCGGATAATGCCACACACCTCTTCCTGCCACCAACAGGTGCATTTGCCCTGATGGAAGAGAAAACGGCTTGGAAAACTGCTTTCATTCTCTGGCTTGCTCCCCTGAATGCTAATCAGTGGCGCCGGCTAAAAATACCCAGTAAGACTGGCGTGCGCACGGCAGATAGGGAAAATGGGGAAGCTGGAGGCTACAGCTTCCTGGAAGGAAAAAGACTGGTGAGGAAGAGTATTCCTCAAGACCCCCTCCCCGTCCGGCGCCTGTCTGCCAGCACAGGCATGGCCCCTCTGCTCCCCCGCTCCGAGGCTGAGGTTCCAACCTCTCCTTCAGAAAGCACCTTCCTCGGGTGCTGCTCGAGGAGTCGCCGGGCCACCCTCTGCCAGGGCAACTGGCAGCGCCACCCCTGAACCGGCTTCATCCCCCCGGCGCTTCAGGCGCTCCCGGACGGGGCGCCCCGAGCCGGCCGCCCTCGGCAGTCGTCCCCCGAGCCCCGCCACCCACGGAGCGACGTGCGTGGCCCGGAGGGGCGCAATCCCACAGGATTCACCGGCGGTGCACTGAACAAAGCGGGGTGCTGGGGGCCGCCGCCTCCGCGGGCACGGAGGACTCGCGGCGGGCAGCGCGGCGCGAGGCACTCGGTCCGCTCGCTGCATCAGAGCCGCCGACACACCGCAACGCAGTCGCAGCGGTGCACGGCGGCTCGCCGGCCCCCTGGCGAGAGCAAGCGCTAAGAAATAAATAAAATAAAGAGGAGGGGGAAAAGACAGGAACGAGCGGCAGCCCTCGGCAACGGAAGCCGCGGGGGGTGTTCAAACCACCGCCACCCCCTGCCCCAGCTGTGCGTCCTTCGCCGTGCCCACCGGTGGGGAGCCGGCCGGAGGGCGGCGTGCGGCCCCCCCCGCACCTCGCGGGTGGGAGGGCAGGCTGGACAGCCCCGCCGCCCCCGAGCCTCCCCGGGGGTCGCGCTCTGCCCCCGCCACCCGCAGCGGGCCGGCGGGCCGCCCCCTCCGTCCCCCCGCCCGCCGCGGCTCCCATCCATAATTAATCGCCTCCCCGCAGCCGCCGCGATAAGAGAGGGCGGGCGGGGACGAGGAGGCGGCGGCGGCCGGGAGGCGGTGGGGGGAGCGTTGCGCGCTCGCCGCGCCCGGCTCACTGCGGCCGGCAGCTGCCTGCCGTGCGGAGCGGAGCGCAGCGCAGCCGCCCCGTCGGGGAGCGCCGCGCTCGCATGGCCGCGCCGCGCCGCGCCGCCGCCGCCGCGGGGCCGGGGGGGGCCGCGGGAGGAGGATGAGGCGGGCGGCGGGGCGG
>JAWWLV010000100.1:28031387-28065989 GCA_035041135.1 Platyrinchus mystaceus | reverse complement strand
CTGGAGCTGGCTGATCTGTGGTATGTGGTCCCTGTGAAACCTTTCCTCCACATGATTTTTAGACTTCACATGTAAAAGGGAGATCTTAATCTCAGGGGGGAAGGTAATCTTTCACATTTTGTGAAGCAGAGGTTTTCAACAGCCTGTTTACCATGAAAGCATTTTAATCATTCAGTCTCATACATCTTCTCCCCAAACAGACCTGCCGTGTTTCTCCTCATGCAGGGTTTTCCATAACAGAAATCATGCCCATGCATAGAGAGAGACTTTTTAAAAGGACATGCAGTGATAGGACAAGGGGGAATGGTTTAAAACTAAAAAAAAGGAGAGATTTAGATTAGGTATTAGAAAGAAATTCTTCCTTGTGAGGGTGGTGAGACAGTGGTGTAGGTTGCCCAGAGAAACTGTGGATGCCCTATCCCTGAAATTGTTTAGGGCCTGGTTGACTGGGACTCTGAGCAACCTGGCATAATGAAAGGTCCCTTACAACCCAGGCTATTCCATGATTCCATGGCTCCATGTCCAGCTCACTGCATAGAACAAGTCCCACTATGGACAAGGCTGTGCAATGATCCGCTGGCATCCTGAGTGACTTTCTCTACATCGTGTACAAAAAGTTCAACAGATTCATTTCAGTGTGTAGGACATGCCAGTTCATCTGCAGTGCACAGACTTTAAATTTCTGTGTAACAACTCTGACCAGCCTGTTGAACATCTGGAAATATAGGCAGACATCCAAAGAAGGCAGATTTCAGCCAAACATCATTTTCAGCAAAGATGGCATATCTGGAAGAGCTGGAAGCGTAACAGTTTTACGAGCCCTGAGACAACCCAGAAGTGAAATCTCCTACTCACTCATTATAAAATCAGTTTCTCTTACTACAGAAAGAAAGTCTTTCTGAATTTTGTTACAGCATTTCTTATAGAGGACATCAGAAGAGCTATCTCTTTCTTTTATCCCTGTCCTGCTCAGTTACTAATGCTCAGATTCTCCTTGCCATCACCACTGGCCTGACTTTCCTTGCCTTGTTCAAAGCCAAAAGAGTCACTAAAATTTTTTCTGCTGATTCAAGCCCTGAGCACACATGCAGTCTCCAGAGAGTTTGTCAGGGAAGGATTTGCCTTTATCCAGTCCAAAGCCGTTTAGATTGCAAACTCAAGAGAGGCCTCTGGAGTCAATAAAAGGAAGCTGCAAGTGTCCCCCAGGCCCGCTGTGTCCCAGCACTTGCTGCCTCCTCCCTGCTTGGTGAAGTACAGACACGAGCAGGGCGGTGGGGAAAGACAGTTGCCACCGTGGGAAACACTAGGAGTAAAGAAAGAGCAAGAAAATCACAGGAGCTGCAGCCAGTCACTCCCCCCACTCCAAACATCAGGGGAAACCTGGACAACAGGGAACATGTTTTCCTCCAAAACACTAATATGGCATACACAGCTGTGGGGCCACTGGAAATGCACATGCAGAGGGAACATCACCTGGGTCTGCAGCTTGAAGGATGAAATGTTTGTGACAGTGGGATAGCCAGTGTTAGAACTCTGGTTAGAAGAACATTACAGCTTTGGGTAATAAATACTCCCTTCTTGTTATCATCTCAGAGGACTGTGTTGAAAGTGGGAAAAAAAAACTGAGTATAAAAGCAACTTGTATCACGCATGCAAGTAGTCCTCTCACCTACCTCCATGGGAGGAAAGGTTGAACCCAAACAACTCTTTAAGTTTTTTCCTGACAAACAAAAAAATCTCCTCTTTAGAGTACTTTAGTGTTACAGTGCATATGTCATAAAGAAGAGCAGAATACCTTTTTTAGGGAGAAGCAGTTTGCTGTTAACAAATGCAGTGCCTAGTGGAGCAGAGCAGCTCACAGAAAATCGCTGTGCTTTCCCTTTTCATTCAAAAAGTCATAGGGTGTTTCAGAGACAGTATCTACTACTTTTGTAGCTACTTCCACAGCTGTGAAAGAGCTGTGCATAGCTGTCTGAACACCAGTTAGTCCTTGGCATAACAGTGAAAATTTGGCCATTCAGCCAACAATGAAAATTTGGCCATTCAGCTAGCAAGGAACCCCTTCTGAGCTTTTGTGCAAGGTCTTATAAAACTTTAATAGAGCCAATCACAGGAATAGCAGTGAAGTAATACTTCAATGCAGCTGTAGACAAAGCCACATCAACAGACCAAGTCCAAGCTCTGTCTTTTTTACTCCCAGAGTCTGTTCCCAGATGGGTAGCAATGATTTCATTTAATCTAACTCCCTCTTGGAGGAAAAATGCAACAGCTGACAGGTCATTTTTTCCATTATCCTCTCCAGACAGACAGACAGGCATTTTTGGGTGCCTTGTGCCCAGGACAGCTCCCTGTGATCATCTTACAGACCTCCACCCTCAAACGTTATCCTGTTTCAGGGGCACAAAACAGAGCATGAAATCCAGAGGGCAGGAGAGTTGTCTGCTGTGAAATGTGGATGTGCTAGTCCCAAGCAGGAGAGACACAAGTCTCAGTTAGCCTGAGATGCTGTTTCTTTTATGCAGACCACCTAGAGTGGTGGCAACACAGACAGCCCAAACATACACTCTACCAAAGCCAGGCTTTGACATTATGCTCATAATCCTATGTGTCTTGCCCATTCTTCTTCTGTCCATGGTCTTCCTTGACTAGGTTTAGGAAGTACTTCCTGCATGGCCTCTATCTCCCTGAAGTAGTATGGAGGAAAAGGGAGACCCAGCATCCAGCTGTAGCCCTTTCCCCTCCATTTCTCCCTCTCTACCTTGTGCTATCAGAATAAGTCAAAGCAGTACAGACTTGCCTTGCACTTGAATCAGCCAGGTTTGGGGCCCAGAGGGAGTTACAGGAGCAAAAGATTATGCTGAGATAAAGGAGTCCAGGGACATGGTGCGAGATCTCTGATTCAACATTTTCATAAATTACTTGGACAAAGGACTGGACTGGATACCAAGCAAGTTTGCAGATGACTCAAAACTGGGAGGAGCTATTGAATCCCTCGAAGGCAGGGAGGCCCTACAGAGAGACCTCAACAAATTAAGAGGACTGGGCAGTCACCAACCATATGAAGTTCAATAAGGGGAAGTGCTGAATTCTGCACCTGGGGTGGGGCAACCCTGGATGTTCATACAGATGGGGGGATGAGATGCTGGAAAGCAGTGCCATGGAAAGGGCTCTGGGGGTCCTGGTCAACGTCAGGTTGAATCTGAGCCAGCAGTGCCCTGGAAGCCAGGAGGGCCAACCCTGTCCTGGGAGCATCAGGCAAAGCATCACCAGCCGGTCAAGGGAGGGGATTGTCCCGCTCTGCTCTGACCTGGGGCGGCCTCACAACTCATTGTGGCAGTTTGAGGCACTACAATATAAGAAAGACATGAAGCCATTAGAGAATGTCCAAAGGAGGGGAATGAAGATGGTGAAGGGCCTTGAGGGGAAGCCGTGTGAGGAGTGGCTGAGGTCACTTGGTCTGTTCAGCTGAAGAAGAGGAGACTGGGGGGAGACCTCATTGCAGCTACAACTTCCTTTTGAGGGGAAGAGGGAGGACAGACACTGATCTCTTCTCTGTGGTGACAAGGGATAAGACCCAAGGGAATGGCCTGAAGTTGTGTCAGGGGAGGTTTAAGTTGGATATTAGAAAAAGATTCTTCCCCGAGAGGGTGACTGAGCACAGGAACAGGCTTTCCAGGGCAATGGTCAGAGCACCAAGCCTGACAGAGTTCAAGAAACATTTGGATGATACCCTCAGGCATGTGGTGTTACTCTTGGGGATGGTCCTGTGCAGGGCTAAGGGTTGGACTTGATGGTCCTTGTGGGTCCCTTCCAACTCGGCATATTCTGTGATTCTGTGATCTGCAGTGTTCAAGAGGCTGAGCACCAGGGGGACTATCAACAGAGAAGCAGCACCTTCACCTTGGACCCCGGACAAGCCATGCCAGAGTAGTAGCACTTTCTGCAGCACCAACACCACAGAGGTTGCCAGTGGTCCAGGGGAGAGAGGCATTGCCACTGCATTCCTGTGTGATTCCTCCTCCTTCTTTATAGGATGAAACACTTTTAAGTCATTGTGGGGAAGAAGACTGAGCCCCAGTGCAGCCATCCACAGTGCTGCATGACCCCATGGCTTAAAGCAAGCCCACATTGTCCTGCCAGGCCTCCCCACGTGAGGGTAGGGATTGCTCCACTGCTAACTCCACCATCCATCTGGCAGGAGTGCTGAGGTTCAAGGGCAACTTCTGGACCAAGACTGGGATCCCACAGCCCTCAATTAATACAGCTGGTAAAAACTACCCTTCACTTCTGCTTTGAATTTGTTTTGCTTTATCCTGCAGTGACTGGGTCTTGTAACTTGTCTGCCTGCCTTACTGAAGAGCCCTCTGTCACCACATCCCTGTTCCCTGAAGGTACTTATAGATTTGGATTAAGTCAGCCCCTGGCCTCCTGAGTGATAAATCAAATAAATTGAATTTCCAATTCTTTCATTACAAAGTCAAGTTTTCTGATCTCCTGTTTGGTTTTAGTCCTCTTCTCAAAGCCTCCTCCAAATTTTTCTGTTTCTGGGGTGCAGGCTCAGGGCTGGACACAGCATTTCTGCTGCAGTCACCCCAGCAGCAAGTACAGAGGTGACACTTATACCCCAGTGCTGCAGCCTGTGTCCCAGCCTTGCTTTAGGATACTCCTCAGTGTGAATATCCAGCATAGGCTCTGTCATGCTGAATATGGGCTGCCTTCTCTGTTGACAAACCTTTGTCCACATGGTTTGTCTGCATCCAGATCAAATGGGTTCCAGGTTCTTTCATAGAGTAGTGACTTATCTCAGTAATTATTTCCTTTTCCAATCCATGTTTATTACAGTCTTTGTATTGTAATTTCTTCTATGCTCCCTTTTATGACTCTATCCAATACAGCACCACACCCCACAGTTATCTGGCTCTGTAAAGTGGGCATCCAGATCATTTCTCTTCCTAGAAACAAGGGCAGACTTATCAGCGATAGGTGATGTGTGACACACATTCCAGGCCATGTTAACAAGTTTTGTCCCATTAACTGTCAGTCTGAGAGGAGCTCCTGGGCAGATGTTACCAGCATGCCCACATCATAGTTGGATGAAATATGCAAAATCAGCCAGAAGAACCTCCTGGACGAGAGAGTTTGTCCAGGGCAGAGTGGGACTTCAGGCCCCAGCTCTGCACCTTGTTTACGAAAAGCAAGGAAGAGGGGCAGTGGTTCCATGGCCACAGCCTCACCACCACAGAAGAGCAGCACTGCAGGTGGGATCCATGCTCCTGTCCCCTTGCCATGTCTGCTGTGCCAGGCTGCAGCTGTTCCCTGAGCAGCGACACAGCCCAGCCATTTCACACCATCATGTGAGTGCTGAAGTTCTCACAAGGAAATGGTATCCCTCAGCACCCACCTCATTTTAGGTTCCTGCATCATGACCAATGTATATGCCTTGAGCACCCGGAACAACCAGGATTAGACCAAGGTGGCAGGCTGCTGGTCTCCAAACCTGTGTCATGCTTTCATCAAGCATCCATCTGCAGCAACGTCACAATCACTGTTGTAAAGTTCAAGGTGGCTCCTTGCAGAGTGAGAGGAAAAGAAGGTGGATTAACATCCCCTCTCTGTGCCCAGCTGCTGGAAAAAAACCTTGAAGGTATTTCCAGATTTTTAATGTGGAAAGGGTCTGTCCCAGCTCTGCCCCATAGTTGTGTCCTGTCCAAAGGGGAATGGTGCCTCCATGTATTGTGAAAGTGAAGCTGTGCTTGGAAACCTCACCTGGGTTCCCTGACCTGTCATCAAGGAGTGTTAAAAAAAAGGACCAGTCCACGATCACAGACAGGGCTTTTCTGCCTCATTATCGTTTTCTCCAGGGCACCTATTTACTACATTTAAAGATTTTGCTTAGTACTAGTGTGAGCCCAAAAAAGCTCTGAGGCACTGGGACATCAATGGCACTGGGAAACATTTTTTAGACAAACAATTGTTTAGTGTCTTTTCATTTAGAGGGTATTTTGGCTACAATTTCCACAGTGGTGTATTCAAACACCCTCCCAAGATCCATTTAATGTGGGCCAGATAAGGCATGAGCATAATGGGTTTCAGTTTGGTTTGGATTGATTTTACTGCCTTTCCAATGCTCTTGTTTGTTAACAAATGTCCGCTGTATGAACTTTTCAAACTAGAAAAGTATTTTAACACCTGCCAGAAGCTGTTTGGCTCCACTACCACTCAGGACACTCAGAAACCTCACATTCCCGTACATAAACGTGGAGGAACTGTTGCAGGGCACTGAACACAACACAGAGGAGCTTGAAGGCTGATGCAATTTTTTCTAAGGTGAAAACCACAAGTAGAGGACTCATCCTTCATTCCTAACAGCATTATCTGTCAGCTAATTGCATAAAGAAGAGAAATTAATTCAGTAGACTAGGGATCATTTTTTTTTTAATAAATGCAGATCAGACACATTTTGTTTTGGGTTTTGGATGAATTTTGTGCGTGTGTGACGTGTGTGTTCACATGTGCATGTGCGTGTGATGTGTGTTTGTGCTGAATTTCTTGGCTAAGCAGCAGCAACTTCTGTAATGAGGTGGACTTAGAAAGAGCTTCACCAGCCCAAGCAGTGGACAGAAATGTTGTCCTTCAGGACTGAGCAGTCAGAGAGCTATGCCTAAGCTGATGACCCAAGCAGCAGGTCAAGCAAAAAGGAAGAGCATACAATATTTGCCATGCTGTGGCTTATGCCAAGCTTATTGTCATGCATTCTGGTTGTTTGTTTTTTTTTTTTTTTGTGGGAGAATTAGCATTTTATGAACATACCTTACAGAAAAGGGGCCAGAAAGGGGGATGTGATCACATAAAAAGAGGAAGGTCCATTCTGGATGCTGCAAGAAGAGCTTCAGTGATGGCCCCTGTGACTTAGCAGGGAAAATAGGCACTAGTTTTATCATCCCTGCAGGTGGGCCTCACCCTGTGGTGCTTCCTTCTTTTCAGAATAGCTCCCAGAAGCTTGCAAAAATACACTTGCACACTGCTGGTGCTCCAGCATGTAACACAGCTATCTCCAATACTGCCTCGTGCCACCTTACCACACCGGTCTGACGTGTGGGTCCCTCCTACTCCCACCATTCCGTCTGCACCGTGGCCTCAGCCTGGGGGAAGGCAGGCAGCCAGTGATGGGATCCTTCAGCTGCCGCTGCCCCACCTCGGCATCACTGCTCTGCTTTCCCAGGGTCGTGCATTTGCCAGCTCCTCCTGTCTGCCGGCTGAAAAACCGTGTCAAAGCTTGAAGGTGTTGCTGCCGTCACTAGTTGGAGCTCCTGCCCCAGATCAGCTGGGGATCCCGAAGCCACCCTGGGGTTTTCAGAGAAGAAAATATTAATGCTTCCAAAACCACAAGGCTCCCACGGGGCAGCAGGGTGGCCAAAGCCATGTCTGATAGAAACTCACCCCTCTGCATCCCCATCCAGTATCTTGTGGCTTTCTCTAGCACGTGCCCCTGCATCCAAACGAAGACACAGCCAAAAGGTCATTCTCTCTGCTGTGGTGGTGGTGGTGGTGGTAATTTTCCCATTGAAAAGAAAATACCCTCCAATGTACAAAAAGAGAAACAACAAAACCAGCTATACAATAACAAATAACAACATTATTTACTTTATATTGTCTGAAATTAGTATCTCCATGAAGTTCTCAGATCACAGAAACTGACTCTTAAAGTGAATAACTTTTAAATCTGTTATGTATGCATCAGTATTAGTAATGCTACAGCAGTGGTCTGAGAGAGTGCACACAGAAACACTTAATCCTAAATCAGAACCCATATATGCTGTCAGCTCTCTGCATTTCCTACTCTATATCTTTCAACCTCAGAAGTCACATTATGATCACTTCCAACTCTAGGAATCTTATTTTGGATATAATCACTTCAAAATATGTTAATGCTTTAAGCATCCCACACAGAACTGGTTGCTCTGAGTTCTCCATTATTCTTTTAGCATAGTGAATGCACACTTAATATTTCCTAATAGATACTAAGAAGCTCAAGGGAGAAAAGACTTCTAAAATAACTCATGCTATTTTAAGAGGATCCAATTTAAACAAGTGCCAGCTAAAATATTTCTGGATTGAAAAGTTTTCTACAGTAACTTGCAAATGCAAAATCAGTCACCAGGACAGTTCTAGCTGCTCTCTCTTTTGTCACAGACCGCTACTTCTGTCCAGTTAAAAATTCCTGGTCTGAAAATAGAAAGGTGTGGGATGAGCGCTGATTTTTATCCAAACATTTAAAAAACATGTTCACGTTTCCAAAACACAGCTTACAGGTAATGTCAAAGGATAAGTCTATGCAGGAGTTAGTACAAGGCTTGCTAGAGAGGCTGCTGGAGGAAACTGAGCTATAACTTCTGAACACAGGATTGATGGTCAGGCTCCTGCCAGCACAGGTTGTGCTCAAACACAGCCTTTTATGTGGATCTCACAGATCTTGTGCTGAAGCACCCCAGGCAAGTGCATTTGCAAGATCAAGACTGGAAGATCCAATGCACCTATTTTTCATCCTGGCTCTCCCCTTAAATTCTCCCTGCAAAGTAAAGCAAAAGCTACTTTGTGGTGTGAAAGGAGGAAAAACTGGACCAGGGCATAAAAAGGAGGTGAAAACTGGATATTAGCTGTACAAATCTATTGGGTGGTTTTGTTGTTTTGTTTCCAAATGGTTTCTACTCAAGCCTTTGGGAAACCTCATAGTCTCTGCCCCTCTGAAAGTCAGGCTGCAGATCTCAGACTCCATGTGAGATTCTAAGCATCAGCCTTTAAGCAAGTAGTTTCCAGACTCCAGGCTTTTGTCACAGCCTCATGTGACTCCAGTTGCCCTCACTGTGTCTACCCAAGTCAAAGAATGGAAGGTATGGACATCCAGGTGTGAATCATGTGCTTAAATGTGCAGTGGGTCTGGGTCCCTGGGCCAGGCTCATGCTCCTGCTCTGAACAGCAGGGGCGACACCTCCCCTCAGGCAGCAGCTCACCCTGTCCCTGCACCACTCCCCAAGCTCCCCTGACCCTTTTACATAGCTCATTCTTTCTATTTAGCTGCTTTACTCCTAACAGCGAAGATTGGTTCCTCTGGGGCAGAGGATGAACTCTATAAGTGGAAGCAGCAGATAGGGGAAAACAGCCTGTGTCAAGCAGCAAATAGGGGAAAACAGCTGCTTTAGCCCCTTAGTGACAGCCCCTTCCTGGAGAGGTGGAGACTGTACAGGAGTCTAGCACATTAGCTGCCATACACCAGAGCCCAGCACACAGGAAGATTTGAAAGCCTAGAAGCTCAACGAGATCAATTTCACCACGAATGGGGGAACCAAGGCAAAGCACTGAATAGCACCCACATGCATCACTTCTTCCTCTGGCTCAGCTGGGCAGACAGAGCACGAGCCATCAGGGAAGTTCACACACTGCTGCTTTAAATAGCAGCTAATCCCCAAAGTCCACAACTCAACAGAAAGCTGCCTGAGGAAAAACATTCAACAGCCTGCAAATCCGAAATTAATTCATTCTGATTGCTGCTGCCAAATTATCTG
Organism: Platyrinchus mystaceus; assembly: GCA_035041135.1. Taxonomy (NCBI): domain Eukaryota; kingdom Metazoa; phylum Chordata; class Aves; order Passeriformes; family Tyrannidae; genus Platyrinchus; species Platyrinchus mystaceus. Next base: position 28,056,426 of record JAWWLV010000100.1, on the reverse strand, counting down.
AAGTGGATTAATGGCAGCAGATAGCAGACAACCAAACATAAAGACTGGGTTTTAACTTGTTCAATTCACCAGAAGACATCACAGCACAGTCTCCATGCAGGTAGTTCCAGCTGCTCAGTCCCTGAAGCAGCCTTTGTAAGGCAGGAGGCCAGGGGCTGGGGCCATGATTCCACAACGTGTGTGGACATGCATATGCTTTCAAGGACATGTTGAAAATCCACAGGAATCATCCTGGGCTGAGTTTTACACCTTCATACAGTTGCCTCAGCATAAGCAGTGAAACCTGACCTCATCCCCCCACGTCTGCAGAGGCTGTCCTTCTCACCAAGGACCTCAGGCATTCCCACGACTTACCTGCCCGTTCAAGCTGAATTGCTCAGTGCTGTGTGAGGATCCCAAAATAGATTCTTGTGAGGCAGGAGCAACAGTTACCTCCAGGCAGTGCTAGTGCCTGACATCATGGATATGGGGCTTGTCTTCCCTCACAACCCATCTGTGACAAAACTCCACACTCGGAAAAATAAAATCTCCCAACCCAGCATGTACACACCTGGGAAAACAGTGCTGGCTTTCTGTAGAGTGGAAGCTAGCCACAGAAATTGGGAGCTCCCCATCTTCCATTTCAGTTGGGAGCCTCATCCTTTGGCACACCTTGGCTCCTTGAAGCCATGTCCTCAAAGAGCTGCATGCTCACCTGCCAGCACTTCATCCACTGGCTTCTTTTGTTGGCTGCACCTCAGAGAGAGCATGGCCAGAACCCTGCTCCCCACTAGATTAGACACTGCAGATCCATGCACACCTTCAGATTTTCAACAGTCCACAAGCCCCTTGAAACTCTGAGATGCTTTTCTTACAGGCTTTCTGTCTGGACAAGATATAACCCTTCTCACTCCACACAGTTAAAGAAAAATTTTTGCCTTTTCTTCAGAGATTCTCTTTGAGGTCTGATCTTCAGGTCAACAAAAGAGTCTCCAGAAGTTGGAAGGAACCATTGAAATGTTGCTTCTCACACACCAGAGGAGCAGACACAACAGAGAAATAATTCCTGTCTAGTGAATTACATGAACATGGACATTCAGAAGTCTGGATGAGACTGCTGACCCTTTTCTCAAAGGGCACCAGCCTCAAGGAGCACCAGTTGAAAGCTCCTCACAGAGCCGCAGGAATTGCCAAGCCCTTCTCTCCTGAACATTAAATGGGAGTTTTCCAGGGCTTTGCCCAGACACTTGCAGAATAGTAATCTGTCTTCTTCCACAAGCCCTTGCAGATGGCCACATCAGAAGATGTCATTAGTCGTGGTTTCTGGAAGGTGGCACATATTTTTCTTTGGCTTTCCACCCTGCCTCTTACCACTGATATTTCACGGGCATGTCCTTTGTATACACATGCATACAAGAAGAACTTGCCTGATATTTGCTTTAGCTAATAAAATTTATCCTCCCCCCACAAGCCTTGACTCATTCCACTCAGCCACATTACAAGAAGTCATGTCCTTTCCAGATCTGGCCTGCAGAAGCTGTCTTTGTGCACACAGACATGTCACCTGGATGCCTGCAGGTCACATTTCAAGCTGTGCTGAGGGCAGCGCTCCTTGTTTTCCCAGCAGTTCTTCAGCTTGCATAAGTCATGTCAATATTCACAGCACACAGAGGAAGACAGCTCACTAACTGGTGGGGAGGGACTTCAACTCCAGTGGGCACTCAGCTGTGTCATACAAAGGAAAAGAGTGTCAACAAAGAGGGTTTTACTGGGTTTGCATGTCAGCAGGCGGGCTGCAGGGGTGGCTTCTGCGAGAAGCTGCCAGAAGCTTCCCCCGTGTCTAATCCCAGCTGGCTCCAAAACAGACCCACTGCTGGCCAAGGCCAAGCCAATCAGGAATGGTAGTGATGCCTCTGTGAGAACATATTTAAGAAGGGGGAAAAAAACAAAAAAAAAAAATTGGGCAGATGTAATTGTGGCCAGAGAAGAGCAGAGTGAGAACATGTGAACAACTCTGCAGACACCAAGATCAGTGAACAAGGAGGGGGAAGAGGTGATCCAGGTGCTGGAGCTGAGATTCCCCTGCAGCCCGTGGTGAGGATCATGGTGAAGCAGTTGTCCCCCTGCAGCTCATGGAGGTGTACAGGGGTGCAGAGATCCACCTGCAGCCCATGGAGGAGACAACACTGGAGCAGGTGGATGCCCAAAGAAGGCTGTGATCCCATGGGATGCCCATGCTGGAGCAGGGTACCAGCGGGGACCTGCTGACCCATGGAGAGAAGAGCCCACGCTGGAGCAGGTTTTCCTGGTAGGACTTGTGGCCCAGTGGAGGACCCACTCTGGAACAGCCTGTGCCTGAAGGACTGCACCCTGGGGAAAAAGGACCCACACTGCAGCAGTTTGCAACAAACTGTTGCCCGTGGGATGGACTCATGCTGGAGAAATCTGAGAAGGACTGTTTTCCATGGGAGGGACCCCAGGCTGAAGCAGGGAAGGACTCCTCTCTTTGAGCAGTGACAGAAACAACCTGTGATGAGCTGATCAGAACCCTCAATCTGTCTCCCTGCACCGCTGGGGAGGAGCAGGTAAAGCCTGAGAAGGAGGGAGGAGTGAGAGACTTATTGTACTTCTCATTATCCTGCTCTGATTTTGTTCATAGTAAATTCAATTAATATCCCCAAGTTGAGTCTCTTTTGCCTATGAGGATATTTGGTGAATGACCCCTCCCTGTCCTTAACTCATTGACCTTTCATTAGATTTTCTCTCTTCTGTCCACCTGTGGATGGGAGCGATAGAGTGGCTTTGGTGGGTGATTGCCAGCCAGGGTCAGCCCAGTACGAGGGTAAAAACACATACCAGCATACTCTGAGTAAGTTCTCCTGACACTTAGAACTGGTGGGACTCAGACAACAGTCCCCTCATCTTGTCCATGCTCTAATTAGAAAAGATGATGGAGAAGAAAGAGCTGCAGTGCCAGTCTTGATCTCCAAATTTTCCAAGTCCCCACAAAACCATAAAATCAATGTTGGGAATTCGGCCTCGACTGGGGAAGCTGAGCATGGGTAGGAGCTCATTTTCCTGTGAACACATTAGTCAGACACAGCAGAAAAAACTATAAGCTAATTCTTCCCCTTTTGCCCTCCTCATGCCTCCTCTGCAGGACCAGAACCTAGAGCAGTTGTAGTTTCCAGGCCATGGAATGCTGACAGCCTCATCAGTTGCCAGACTCAAATACTCGAGTTTTTGTAGATGTTGTCTCACACGACAGAGAGCAGTTATGAACAAGCATGCACGAGAGGATGAGTTTGATCTCTGTCATTTAATTTGGAAAAGAATTTAATTTGTTATTTAGTGGAAGAGGATCACAGATGCTCCCCCCCCCAATATGTTTACATACCAAAAGGCAGTAATTATCCTGTGGAGGTACAAGTACAACACTACCATTTAGAAGAGGGGTTTTTTTCCTCTCTTGAAGCCTAGTTGGGTTTCTTTCAACATAGCTGTGTGAAATGCAGCAGATGAACAAACACATACACAGAAAGGCATGCATAAAGTTGTGAGATGCACCCTTAAATAGGCAAATGATAGTGATGTTCTCACAAGCTGGCTTGTGTGCAGCTGAGTGGTGCAAAGACTCAGAAGCTGCAGTAGTTGTAGCAAGAGAGAGCAGAAGCTGCCTGAAAGCTATGAGCTATGTCACAGAAATAAGCAAAACAAGCAAATACAGATGCTGTCTTCCATTTGGAGTGGTCTTGCATGTTCCTTTGGGAAGCTATGTTCAGAAAATAAGGGATTTCCAGATATATTACCTCTTTGTAGGTTGCTGTGTTTTTCTTTCACCAGTAAAAACCTCTCTCCTTAAAGCAAAGACATTCTCAGCCACTTTCTAGAGTTTTGCTTGGTCCTTCTTAAAACAAGCTTCCCTCCTTCATTCACAAGTTCTGGGCGGACCTTTCTTTACATGTTACCTTCAGGGAGCAAGAAACTCTGTGAAGTAGGAGCCATAAAATTAGTGTTTTGTAAAATATTCATGCATGAAAAAGGAAATTGCTCTGTACTATCAGCTCTAGCAATGCTCAGGGTGTAATGTCTATGGATTTTTGTACATTACATTTACAGCTTTCCCACCCTCTTCTTGCTTTTTCATAGCATGGTTTGGCTCGGAAGGGACCTTTAAAGACCCTCTAGACTAATGTCCCTGCACAGAGCAGGGACATCTTCAACTCTATCATGTTGCTCAGAGCCCTGTCCAACCTGTGAACGTTTCCAGGGATGGGCCATCAACCATGGGCAACCTGTTTTTCATCACCCTTGCCATGAAACATTTCTACCTTATATTTAGTCCAAGTCTCATAGAATCATACAATGTCATACAATACAAATCATACAATGAGTTGGAAGGGACCTTTAAGATCACCCAGTTCCAACCCCTCTGCCATGGTCAGGGATACCTTTCAATTGACCAAGTTGCTCAGAGCTCCATCCAGCCTGGACTTGAACGCTTCCAGGATGGGGCATCCAGATGTTCTCTGGACAGCCTGTTCCAATGCCTCACCACCCAGACAGTAAAGAATTTTTTCCCAATTCTAAATCTACCTTCTTTAAGTTTAAAACCATTACCCTTTGTCCTATTGCTACAGGCCCTACTAAAATGTTCATCCCCATCTTTCTTATAAACTACCTGTAAGTACTGAGAGGCTGCTAGAAGGTCTTCCTGGAGTCTTTCCTTCTCTAGGCTGAACAACCCCAGCTCCCTCAGCCTGTCCTCACAGAAGACATGTTCCAGCCCTCTGATCATTTTTGTGGCTCTCCTCTGGATCCACTAGGCAGATCTGCTTAGGTCCCAGTCTTTTTTGCACTCTCCTTCTACCTCCACTACATCAAGACACATTGCTCTGAACACATCTGAAGCTGTGAGGATGATCATGACAGGATCCCATGAAGTGTTGACTAGTCAGCAAGCAGGGCTAAAGATTTAATAGGTAACACAAAACACTATGGATTATGAGATCTCAGCACCCTAATATTGTAATGTAGGATGCTGCTTATAAGAAATCATGCAAGTAGAACAGGTTAAATCTTCCACAAAATGGAGAGGGAAGGTGCCCAGTAAAACCAGTCAATTTGAATTGGTAACTCTTGTGTTACTGGTCTTCAAACTAGACTGATTTTCCAGCACTGGTCATTTTATCCAGCCTATGTTTTCATATCCTCCTTTATTTCCTTTACATTTCAATTCAGGAATAGAGTCAATTGAAGTTAGCCACAAGCCCTACACAAACCTTGAAAGCAAATTTCCACACAGCTTTTTCACATTAACAACCAATAAGTTGAAGGATCACTGCCTGACACTGGATTCACGCATTTCATTCTTCTTCTTTTTCCTCTGTTCAGTTGTTTCCTGGTGTTCTCTATGTCCCATCTGGCTACTTCCATCTGATTCCAAGCACTCCATCCACACTGCTCTTCTCCTGCCTGCACCTGTTCTCACCATCCTTACCCTTCCCTCCCGCCAAACCCCTCCCTCCAATGGCCAGCACCGCTCAGGGATGAGATGCAGTGTGCTTCACCTGGTATCCATCTGCTAGATGCAGACCCCAGCCTTGAACACAAGAGTATTTGGATGTCCGTCTCATCGCTTGAGAGGTCTTTCTGCACATGCTTAAGCATTTTTGGGATCTGGATTCCCAGGCCCTTGAGTCAGAGAATGCATCATTCTCTTTGCACGATCAACAGCACTTAAGGCAATTACACTCAGAAAATAATACTCAATATGCACATGCCTACATAAAAGCAGCATGACACTGACAATTCAAATGCAGAATTAAAACTGATTTGGCCTTTATTTTCTAAGAGTACTTAAGAAATCTCAAGCAGTACAGCATCAGGCAAACAAAAGGCTTCAATGATGGCAACTGGAATTTATTTGAAATTTAGGGCTCTCTTGGCAGTATGAGCCAAATTCCCCTGATTTCACTGGGAATGGAGCAAGGCCATGAAACAATAAAATCAAAAAGCCCATTCCAGGGAAATGGTATGTCTTGAGGGTTTTTCTAGGGACATCACATGTAAAAATGTAAGAAAATCTAATTGGACTGATGACAAGAATCCAACAATTTGATTTAAGCATCCAACAGCAGGTGAAACACTTCCAGGGAAGTTACACTTGCTCTATATTCCACTAAGACATTTTCGAACTATCCCATACCAAAATACAGACTAATTATAATCTTTGCATCACAGAGGAAAACTGCCCAATCTCTGAGCTTTTGTTTCATCTAATCTACGTTCACTGCACTCCTCATGCAAATGAGCACATTTGTTACAAATGGAGTAAAATTACTTTGCTGATCGTCTAGTATTTTATCATCCGAATTTCAGGCTTTAAATATTTTGTTTGTGCATACCCGCATTGTAGTTGTAGCTAACTAGGAAGAATTCTTAGTGAATTTTTTCATACCACCAGGCAATTCGGAGCATGGGGACTGCCCCCTGCCCGAGCTGGATGGGAGGAAGACTGTCCCCAGCGTCTCAGGACATGGTGGAAGAGCGGGTCCCTGAACGGGAGCATCCTGGGAACTCAAGAGACAGGAGGAAGGCGGCAGGCACATGCTGGAATTGCCCTCTTGGTACCCGGGTTTTGCCCGCTGGAGCACCGTGGATTTCTGGAGCCTTTTCCCGGGGCCCGCCCTGTCTCAGCTGCGGCCGCTTTCGCATCGGAACAACATCGCCCCGGCCCCATCGGAGCCGTCCCGGTGTGACCGGCCACCACCCCGGCACAGGACTTTTCTTCAGACGAAATATCCCTCCGGGTTTTGTTTTGACCTAGAGGAGAGGGGAGTAGCTAGGTAATATTTTTCTGCTGTTGTTGTGGAGTTTTTTTTCTTTCTGGTTTTTAGTAAAGTTGTTATACTTTCCTTCTTCATTCAGACTCCTGGTAATTTTTACCTTGTCTATTCTGGGGGGAGGAGAATTAAAAAAAAAAAAAAAAAAAAGGAAAAAAAAAGGGGGGTTAATCCCATTAGAGGTCTCACCTCCCAAACATATTGCCATTAAACCAAGACAACCTATCTCCTAGCCATGGTATAGCACATGGTATTATTTTGGTATTATTTGCTATTATTTGGTATTATTTGGTATTGCTTGCTCTGCAAAATTCACCCTAGGGCAAGTGAGCAGGCTCCACACAAGTGTTATCCAGGAAACGTGAAAAGACTGACTTTTGGCTTTGTGTCTCTGCTGATCTGCAGGCCAGGAGAGTACTGTGTGTCCTTCTGGTAGCAGGGAGCCCCCAGTCATGTCCCTGCAACACTTTGTGAAAGGGAAAGGGCTATCACTGCCAAGTCACAGGCCATTGCCCAGGCAGGCTGTGTGACACGCCTGGCTCTGTTTCTGTTGAGATGGGAATCCAGAGCAGGCAGTGTCACATACCCTGACAGATGCACCAGTGTGGAGGAAGGATGGAAAGGGTGACTCATTTCTATCCTGCACTTGTACTCAGGAACCAAAACAGGCAGCAGCTGTCCAGACTCCACCACAAGGATGCTAAGGCACAGCTGCAGGTGTTGGCCGTGGCCTTCATCAAAGCCTAGTAAAATTCTGCTACTGAGGCACATTTGCCTGATGACTCTCTCTCTGAAGAGTAAGAAGGACCTTGTAGTAGCTTCTTCATTATGCATTTAAAAACCAGGGAAACTAGCAAAGCTGGGACTCAACATCTATTTTTGCCTAAAGCCTACGTGCACGGACTGGTCAGGCAGCTGCTGTTATATGGATGGACACTAGCTAAGTCCTGACTGCCCAGAATTATTAGGGTTGAAAGGGACCTCTTGAGATCATCTAGGCCACCCCCCTTGCCAAGGCAGGGCCTCCTAGAGCAGGTTATACAGGAATGCATCCAGGTGGGTTTTGAATATCTCCAGAGAGGAAGACTCCATGTTCTCCCTGGGCAACCTGCTCCAGTGCTCTCTCATCCTCAACGTAAAAAAGTTCTTCCTCATGTTGAGGTGAAACTTGTTGTGTTTTAGTTATGGCCATTGCTCCTCGTCCTGTTGCCAGGCACCACTGAAAAAAGTCTGACATCATCCTCTTGACACCCTTTGAGATATTTATTTGCTTTACTGAGGTCCACTCTCAGTCTTCTCTTCTCTAGACTAAACAGGCCCAGCGCCCACAGTCTCTCCTCATAAGAGAGATGCTCCAGTCTCCTAATCATCTTTGTGGCCCTCTGCTGGAACCTCTCCAGTAGCTCATTGTTTTTCTTACCCAGAGCCCAGCACTGGACACAGAACTCCAGATGCAGCCTCACTAGGGCTGACTAGAGGGGGAGGATCAGCTCCCTTGACCTGCTGGACACCCTCTTCCCGGTGCACCCCGGGATCCCATTGGGTCTCCTGGCTGCAAGGGCACACAGCCAGCTCATGGTCAGCTTGCCATCCACCAAGACTCCCAGGTCCTTCTCAGAAGAGCTGCTTTCCAGCAGCCCCCAACCTGTCCTGGTACTTGGGGTTATTCCTCCTCAGGTGCAGGACCCTACACTTGCCTTTGTTGAACCTCATTAGGTTTTTCTTCATCCAGCTCTCCAGCCTACCAAGGTCCTCTGAATGGCAGCACAGCCTTCACGTGTATCAGCCACTCCCCTCAGTTTCACTTCATCAGCAAACTTTCTGAGGGTACAGTCTATCCCTTTGTCCAGGTTGTTGATAAACAGGTTGAATAAGACTGGAGCCAGTGGGAAACAGCACTGACTACAGGCCTCCCACTGGATCCTGCTACGCTGATCACAGCCCTCTGAGCTTTGCCAGTCAGCCAGTTCTTCATCCACCTCACTGTCCATTCATCTAACCCACATTTCATGAGTTTACCTATGAGGATATTAGGGGAGACAGTGTCAAAAGCCTTGCTGAAGTGAAGGTAGTAGCAGGGTCATGCCCTGAGATCTTTGTCCATGACACATTGCTGCTGTTTAGCTGAGAGGTGTGAGAACTCAGAGTATCCTACGAGCTCTGCTCTGCTCCGGGTTGCTCCAGGTTTGATTGAAACTGGTCAGCAGTATGAATAAGATCACATACATTTTCTTTCCTTATGTTCCCCGTTCTCCCACACCAGCAAAAATCCAAGTAGAATGTTGAGATGAAAGCATATTGGAAGTCAGCTGTTGTGACTTTAGGTGTAGCTGAACTATTGCTCCCAGTCAGGCAACTGTCTTGTTTATTATGGCTGGGGTTTTTTGTTTATTTGGTTGATTTTTTTTTGTTGTTGTTGTTGTTGGTTGTTTTTTGTTTGGTTGGTTTTTTTTTATTCTGGGGTTTTCATAAAAAGGATTCATTTTGGCCTGCTCAGAGATGCTGCATGTGTCAAAAGGGCAGAGGGGATGAACAGCACTGTCCCTAGGTACATTGCAGCAGCATGTTTTCTTTAATTTGATCCCAGCTACCCAAAGGATCTACAGACTAACCCTGCTCAACAACTGCTGTACACAAATGATGACAAACCAACTTGTGCCAAACCAGTAAGTCTGAACAACTGCAGACACTACACATCAGTCCAGTGCTGCCTCTGTGACCACAGACTCAGTTTTTTGAGGTAACCACCCCAGACAAACAGCTTTTGGAGGTCAGCAAAAGCTTGAGACCAGGTAGGGCTATTTTGACTTACTGGGAATTTCTACAGCCTCCAAAAACAGCACCCTTCATTCAAGCAGCTTTTTTTTTTTCTTTTCTTTTTTTTTCTTTTCTTTTCTTTTTTTCTCTTTTTTTTTCTTTGTCTATTACAGGAAAAGTTAAGCTTAAGTCTTCCAGGCTTATCTTATCAGCAGAGATAACCAGCTCTCAGGGTAACAGCTGCAGGGTCTTCTGAGTGTTTTGGACCTCATGTCTTCCTGCTGGTGACCAGTACACCAACCATGCAGTACTGGGTGCACATCTGCTGTGTGAGCTGTGCTGTGTCATGTTCTGCATCACCAGTAGTCTTTGCAATAGACATCACCTCTCCTTCCACTTATGATACTTCTGATATCTAGGGTTTAAATGCACAGCTACCTAAAATAAAACTGAAATTAACAACGGTTTTCAGCTGTGATGCTTATCTCTTCTAGAAAAAAAAACACATGACACTGATGTTTTATTTTCTGTTGGTTAATTTATTTATATTTTTATCATGAAATCAGTGACAAAGCTCTTTCACTCCAGGAAGTAGCCTAAAAAAATGGTCAGTAAGAAATGGCAGAGACAACTTCAAACACAACAAAACCACAGAATGCTTGAAAAATGTTGCTTGGAGGAGCCCTCTGGAGCTCACACAGTACAACTTCCATCCAACAGCAGTGGCAACTAAATGAGGTTGCTCCAATACTGGAAGATCTCACTAGCCCCCATCCCAGCAATAAACACCCAGGTGAGAAAAGGGTCCCCTGACATCTTGGCAATGTCCTGTATTGCAACTTGTGCCTTTTGCCTTTGTGTGTCTCCCTGTGTCCTTCTGAGAAGAGCCTACCTCCATTACCTCCATGCCCCACCTCCAGGGAGCTGACTGCACCAAAAGGTCTCTGATGCTTCCTCATCCCCGGGGCTGAAACAAGGCACAAACCACAGTGAACTTTGGTGATTAAAGTCATGGTTACACAAAGGTCTGGCGAGGATGAGATGGGCGAGAAATGCTGAGGATCTCTGCTAACCTAATTGTTCAATCAGCAATTTATAGTAATTTATTTAGATGACTATCTAATCACTCAATAAGCAATTGGACAATTGTCCCTGGTGTGAAGCCCACTAGGATTAGTCAACCAAAGAAACTCCTCCCATTGAAGACCTTGCAGAATGAAGGAGCTTGAAGGAGCACAGGTCTCATTATGGGATCCACAGGGAAAAGCTCTTCAGGATTCTGTAAAACTTATGGCAAGTTTTTAAGGGGCCTGATGGAACATGTCAGTCATTATGTAATACTTAGGGAAAGGACCAAATGTAGGGAAAAAGAAGGTTCAAGATGGGACAGGAAGAAATAAACATGGGAAAGCAGAGGCAAATGTGGATAAAAATGGCTGGCTCAGTATAAATAAGCTTCTGTTTATACTGAAGAGTCAGTGTTATTTTCTGTGGGAGTACTTCATCACTACTGTGTGCCCCATCCTCTCATTAAACCCTACTTCTTTGTGAGTGCATCCTCTGCTCTTGGTAGGTACATGTGAACACCAGTGAACTTCAATCTGGAATCAGATTGAAAAAACTTCTCTCAGTGAGAGAAGAGGTCTGGATACCAGTAACATAAGCACAGCTCATAACCTGTTTGATTCCCATCTCTGGGTGCCAGCAGCAGAGCAGGGACTACAGATGAGTTGGACAGAAGGAACTGGTGTGCTCAGAATGGCAAAAAATAGCATTCCTGCTTCCCACAGCACTTGTCTCCTTGATTGAGGGTCTGGAAAACGCTGAACATGATATGGGGAGACTGGATGAGAAGGGAGGTGGAACAACTAACTAGTGAGATAAGAATTTGTGTTGAGGCATTTGTATTCTCTGTACATTCAGATCAAATGCCAGAACTTTATGTTGATTTAAAATAAAACTATTTTTACATAATTCCCCAGTTAAAGTCTGTTTGCCTGTGGCAAGAACCAACTCATTCCTTCACTGCCTGAGTTTTGCACTGACCGTAAGCTGATGAAGCTAAAATAGGACTTCATTTGCCTATGCCCAAAGGGAAAGGGTGAAAAAGAGTAAAAATGGCAATTCTGAAGTGGAAAGTACCATGTTTCTTTCACATATTACCTAAACTGTGAGTTAACTTGAGACAGAGACACGGTGTCTTCGTCTTCCTTCCTCTCCTGGTCTTGAAGACCTAAATAACACAGTTTTCCCAGGACCTTTTATTTTAGCCTGGATGCAATCTGGACATCTTCCAACTTCAAAGGAGAAATTATTATTTAACTAAGTAATCTGAAGAACTGCAACCTTAATTCACACACAATATTTAAGATTTGACTATTTGATAAAATGTTAAATGTACTAGCAAAAAATATCAGAAGGAAGGAAAAGAGGATCTTGTAAATGTCATCCCACATTGTTTTAGGATTCTGTACACCAGAAGCAACTTCTCCTTCACCCCTTCCATCTCTTTATTAGCACTCTTTCCATCTGAGCCAAACATAATCTGTTTGAATGTTAGGGATATTTGCTTAGGAATTAACCAAGTAAGCAAACAGAGAATATGCTGGTAATGTCCACATGGTTGCTCACCAACAGGTAACCAGAAGAATATTGAGAATGATAAAAATGGTATATTTGTACTACATTCACATACCATATTTTGCAGTGAAAAGTGATTTATTAGAAGTATTTAATTTCACATCTTCCAACAGCTCATAGTGAATGGCAATATGTTGCCAGTGTACTGAACATTGCGGTTGTTTTATAGTTGAAAAAAAATTCATTATTAGTGATCAAGATGGCCTGTTATTAATACATAAAAACTAAAGGCCTACATTTTGAGATTTGCTTTATCTGAACTATGAGATGCAAAGTGTATCAGTGTGTCTAACAAATGGGCTATCAGCTATATAGATCTTGAAAGCTTTCTTTTTCCAGATTTATGACAAAAGTTAAGGTTCTCTCTATGTTTCTCTTCTGCTATACCTCTAATACATTTAGATTAAATCCTACCAGCTACTAACATGGACAAAAATATGAGGCAAAAAACCACACATAAAGAATATTGATAGTCAGTGTAGTCATCAACATATATCTTCTTGGCAGAAGCAACGAAAACAACATTTTTAGGAATTAATTACAGCACATTCAAGTGAGATGGCTAGACACTGGGGGAAGGTGATGCAAACTGCAAACATACCTTTTATTCTGCTGGTAACTTGGTCCATTAAACTATTTTCCTATTCACTGCTCACAACTCTCTACCATCATGTGCAAAACATGACCAAATGTTCAGCATGGCTGCCACCAACCTGATTTAACATTTATACATTTACAAGAAGAAACACAACATTTTAGCAGTGGATGGACTCCACAGAAGATTCATTACTTTGTTGGACCATAAGCATTTCTTATTCAGTGCCTGAAGTGCAGATCGAAATCCATTACAGATAATGATTGCACTCACCTTACAAAGAAAATGCTGCCTTTAAATAGCAATGCTTGCTGCCCATGCAAAACAAGCAAAATCTCTTAGCTGGGATATTTGTACAATAATAATTTAGTAATAATCTCAGTGCATCCACTAGAAACAAAACAAACACAAAAACCCCCTGAGGCTAACACATAGAAGATCTTGTGAACAGCACCAAGAAATCCTGAATATTTTTAGGATCCTGTAGTCTAAGAAGGTAAAAAACCTGTATGTGCAGAAAATTTTCTCAGTGCCCACAAGGCACTGGTCTGTATTTATATTAAGATATATATTTTAAGGTTCAAAATATGGAATATCACCATTCTGTTATTTGGGGAGCGCTATAATGGCAGCTACAGAACATAAGTTATCAAAAAACTAGTTCGTTTCAATTCAAAATTTTTAAAGCAAACTCAATTTTAACACAGGACAGACCCTTCAAACCCTGATCTTGACCCAAATAAGCGCAGCTACTCTTCAAATTCTACACAACAATTTAAAACCTTTATTTTCCTTCTTCCACTCCAGTGGCACTGGACCTTGCAGAGCAGAACGGCGCGCCGCACACTTATTTCCAATCCTGCACTCTGTGGAAGTGCTTCTGATCCATTGCTGTGAAGAACAGGCAGATTGCAGCCGTGATGAACACGTGCACTCCCTCATACAGCAGCTTTGGAGAGAAGACGCTCCATATGAACAGGTGGTACCGCAGACCCGTCACCAGAACAACGTAGACGGCGACGGGAATTGAACGCATCAGGGCGTAGCAGAAACAGCCGTGACCCACTGCTGCTGAATTCCTGGTGACAAAAACAGAGGAGTTTATCCTCAGGCAAACCTAGTAAAGACACTGGAGTTCCTCCGCTCTTGGGCAGTGTTTCTCAACACAAGGAATACCCACAGGTCTCTTTGTGTTGGAAAGCTGATTATTGATGCCATTACTTAACTAATAAAGCTTGTTCTTATCACTTCTATATATGCTATAACGTGGAAGTATGTTAGGTGTAAGCATAGGAACTGTCATTGCAGTAAAGGTACCCAGTAGTTCACTTCACACTGAAATGGTTCTGTGCTTTAATATACTTTGTTCTAATTATTAAAGTCTACATTAGGCCGTTTCAAGATAGCTTTTGTCTCCTGTTGGCCTTCCAGTGCCTTTGCACAGAATTTGAATGTTAAGAGGAAGAGAATAGACTTCATTTCTCTTCACAAAGCTTCCTAACCTGTTCAGTGGATCATCAGATGTAGTCTGTGCCCCTTGTAAAGAGCACAAAACTTGCCAGAGTACATTGCTGCCCACAGCCAGTAGCACTGTACGAAACAACATAAAAATTGTGCTGCTGGAAAGCTTTGCAGAGCTAGCTAACATAACATTCTCCAGGGAACACCACATTCTTAGGCTTGCAGGAGCAATACATGGCATTCCTGTCACAGCCGCTTTAGCTCAGCTGGGACCGCCCTATCGCAAGCAGTGCCTGCCCCACATGTGACCCACATGGTCCAAATCTGCCACACCGATGTGCTCTGGTGGGTGACAAGAGTCAGGTGAAAATGGAAGTGAAAGGGTTTTATGCACTCTGATTGTTCTCCTCTCCTGAGGTGCCAACTCAAACAGATGATGCTGGGTTGGCCCCTGTCCAATTTCCCCAGACCACACCTGCAGAGGCTAATTCAGACAAAATTCAGATGTTTACCTGTTCAGACAAAGGGAAGGAATAAAGCTATTTTGCTGGAATAATAAGAACATTTTCCTCTCCCCATCAAAATATTTTACATCATCAGTTCCCAAAAGAACTCGCTGGCAAAATGCAGAAATGTTTTACACTGAGGTCCTGATCTGAGAATCTGTTCTGCTCCTCCCAGTTTTTAATTCTGATCTTGTTCCAAGTAATGAAAATTTAACATGACTAGCACTTCTGTGAGATGTAAATTAGTCACTTATGACTAAGTAAGCTACAGAATGCAGTATTTTACATAAACCATTAAATTTCTTATTCTTTAAATAAAAATAAGTAGGATACAGCCCTGTTTTCCAGTGAAGCCAAGATTTAAATTCCCAAGGCTTTCAGTGCAAGGAAGAACAGGTCATGTTGAAAGCAGAGCTGAAAAATCAACTAAGAACAGCAGTCATGAATGACTGCAAAATATACATTCAGTTCACAGGAAACTATTTCCCTTGCTGTTTAGCCAAGGAAACTACGACCTAGGAGGGAACTAGGCTGCTCCCTGCTTCTGCATAACTATCTTAGTCTTCAGTGAGCTTATGTAAATAACCAGCTTTATGTTTAATAACTAATTCTGTTGACAATTATTTAACAACCTGCAGTTCACTCAGTCTTAGCTATTTCGATGCCGAGTAAAAACAGTATTTGTAGTAAAAAAAGTAGCTGTTGGACAACACAACGGAACAGACATAGGAAATGGCTTTTGAGTCTGATAGGCAAGCAGCTAATTTTTAAACCACTTTCTAGAGTCAAAAAATGCACTTCACAGACCATCTAGATGAAGGCTATCAGTGGTTGTGGCTATCACATTTATTAAGCTCAATGATGGGATTTTAGAGGGAATACTGAAAGTGAGTGTTTACAGACTTACACATCCAGGTCTTTCAAGAGCCCTGTATTTCAAAATTAAATTTCAGTTCATATATTTTTCCCTAGTTTGTGTTTACTTAACAACACATTTATTGCATTATGGTGAAAAAGCTCCTAATCATAAATCAATGGTGTTTAAATCTTTTTAAATGGCTATTTTTTAACTATGAAGAAACTGTCTGGAAGCTTATTTTGAATTGAATCTCTGTGTGTTCACTTCTTTGGCTCAAAAATTAGGTAAACACAATATTTTAGATATTTCATTTTATACTGAAATGAGAGCACACAGGGATCTTTACTGTAACACTTAAATTTTGCATTTTCATATTCTGATTACTGGCAAAGAATCTCCAAGTCAATTATACTATTCTTCCTGCATTCTGATACCATCAAAACGATGGACTGTTTTTTGCCTATATAATAGCTTTACTTTCAAAGGGTCTCAGCACTCCACCTCTCAAAAAAACATAGACAGCTACCTGCAGAGGGAAATCTTGGCCAGTTTCACAGTATAATGCAGTGGTGCAATTTAGAGAACGCAACAAAAGCACACTGTATCCACAAAGTTAAACTGTCAGTGGAGTTCAGTAGCAGAATAATTAGGTTTATTTTGGAACTGGTGAAAGGGTTCACACACAAGGGTGTTGTTGTTGAAACAGCACTGGAATGACTGAGCACAAGCCAGTTAGAACCTACTTGGCTGTTCTGATGCTACAGCAACAACTTACTTCTTCAAGCGCATCACCATTCTTTCTCCTTGCTTCAGCCAGGGACAAAATTTGGGGAACAGCTAAGAGTAATGACTTTGTGCACTCCTTCTGCTCATTCTACACACACAGTGACCACAGGGACCAGGCCACAGGCAAGACAGCAGCCAGGGAGCAGACTGCTTTTGATAATATCACCATGACAATACAGCTAGTTCAGCTGGTTCCCGAGTTATTCTGAAAGAAGTCACCAGAAGAGCACAGAAAGCTGGCTGTGGCATGCCTCTCATGTATCCTACTGTTTATGATCTGGATCAGCTAGTAATGGATAACCTTGCAACACCTCAGTGCTGTTTCAATAAAAATAATGGAAGACCACAGGACAAATCTAAGGCACCAGTCTGTAAATACTCCATACCAAACTGTCTCTTCAGCAACTAATGCCTTTCTTTATTTAAAGGAGAAGAGCATACAGAGACATAAACTAAACACACTACATCCATGTTCTGACAGAATCAGCCCAATACTAAAGCCTCTGCACAAAGAAGCAGTAAAAAAAGGAATAGTCAGCCTAATACTGAGCTCATTTAGCAAGTTCGCTTATGAGGACTTGAATAAGAAATCCAAGCGTTAAAGATGACAAAGCATATCCAAACTTCATGCAAGATCCAGAAAAAAAATCATGACTTTGGAGACTTTTGAAGCAAAAAACACTACAGATTCACATCACTAGACATGCCATATTTAGACTGAAAGCATCAAGTATGTTCTAGAGCACATATTGTCTTTTAACAAAAATAATCCCTTTTAATTGAATCTTAAATACACAGAAAAATGTGGCCAAGAAATTGTGCTATTAATAGGTTTTCTGCTTCTTTGGATATCCGAAATCCTGATTGCCAATGTTTTGTCAACAAATCTTTCACCTCTCAATCTGTCTCTAAGGTGTCATTAAAATGGGTAAATACAAGGCTTGCAAAATGAAAAAATTATGGTGCCAAAAAAAAAAAAGGAAGAAAAATAACTCTTTTCTTGTGAAAACATATCTCCCAGTTATATAGAATAAATGGCAGATGGTGGCAACAAATTTTGTAGTTTAAAAATCAAGCTAAAAGCTCTACAGACAGCCCAAAAAAATGCATCCACAAGGAATTTTAAAATACACTGCTTTACAGTGTTCCAACCCTTGTTCCAACCCACCAAATCAAACAAACATTTTAGAAACATGCAAGCATGTGAGCAAGGAATACCCTAGTATTGCAATTTTTCTCGAGTTGGAGGAGGAGCTTTGTTTCTGGAGGGTTTCAGCTGAATATCACTGCCTAGATAATCTCTTATTACTGAATTTGCCTATTTTAAGGCAATTTTTACTGTATTAACATTTTTTCCTGTATTAAGTGGCACTTTTCTTTCCAGGCATTCTGCAGTTTCAGTGTGCAAGATGTCCCTTTTTAGTGCTCTCTGAAAAATAGTTGGCATTTTGTTAATTTGTCCTGTATATACTAGTAAAGGGTTGCAGTCAGAAACAAACCCTTGTAGCACTCCAAGTGTCTGCAATGTCTGCAACATCTTGGAGCATCTGCAATCTGCATGAAATTTCTCTGATCTAAGCAAATATCCATCAGTTTAGCAGCAAGAACAAATTTGCTACATCTCTCCCACATGTCCCACTCTCACCTAGTATGATTCTCACAACGCTTTTTTAGACTACAGCACAGAATCCCACGTTGTCAGGAAAAACACAGTTCCAAAGAAACCAGGAGTCCTCTGGCCCCTGAAAATCATTCCGAATGAACTCCCTAAATTGCACACCTATCAAAGATTTATATTAGACTGTAAGCAGAAATCCAATTACGCTGGCATTGGGCCAGAAGGTCTGAACAGCCACTCTGAATGTCTACTATCATCATTTAATTGCTCAGGTAAGAAATCAACTGTACATTTAGTAAAGGCTTCTAAAACTCTTGGAAATGTGCTCATTTCTCCAAATACCGATTCTATGGCAATCAACTTAAAAAGTACTGGAAACTGTCTGGTTTTCAGCTTCACTTGGTTGGTCTTCACCTTCCCTTAAAGAAATGAGAAAACAGTTCACAAGCTCAAACATCTGAGTCTTTTTCAGGATTGCAGACAAAGAAATAACTAAACTGCACTCTAGGCAACATGGCCATGCAATCTCTAGATTTCTTCAAAGGAAGCTACTCTTTTTCAGTAGGTAGCTTTGACTCAGGAAACCAGCTTTCTACATGTAAGCTATGATGGCTATTGCTGAGTTCCAGCCATTCTTCAAACATAGGATTTGCATGAAATCCCAACTGCTATTTTTGGTATGTTTTTCCTCACTACTTCTGTGGTGACCCATGCATATACACCATGCTGGTATATATGCAGTGACTGTTCCTGCCTGTTATCATGGTTCCAAGCATTCCCAAAAGTCTCTGTTAAGGTTATCTTCAGTATGTGTTATTCTGTTCAGGTCTGAGAAAAAAAGAAGTAGAATCAGTCTATTTCTGTTGTCACTGGCCCAGAATTTAATGTAACAAGATAAAACTAAATAATCAAAATTCCTAACAAGTAAAACACAAATAGTAAGTATTTCAAATCATAGGTATTTCATTTTCTGCAGGTATTCTTCCAAAATTCACTTAGTATTTCGGAAGGCTTTTGGTAGGAAAAAACCTGAACCACCTTTACACTGGCCTTATACTTGCAAGGAATAACAATCACATTTATAGCTTGATTTTATGTTAAGGTGCATCTGCAGGCTCCTTGTCCATCTTTGTAAACAGTTATTCTTCATCATCTTAGCTAAAGGTGTAAAGAAAAACTGCATCCAGCAATTGTTCTCGACAGGAGGAGTCTGAAGAAATTTAACTGTTATCAAGTCATTCAATTAATTTCAAAATTTAACAGTTTAAAACACACCAGTCCAACAGGACACAACAACAGTGATACAACGCATTTCTAGAAAGGTGAAGCACAAATTACTCAAGTATGGACAGGAAACTGGCCAACAAGGCCACAAAGCGTGGTGATCAATGTTCTTTACTCAGGTTGGCAGCCACTCACAAGTAGGGTCCCCCAGTGATTGATACTGAGCCCCAAACTGTTCAACATTTTCATAAATGATCTAGATGGCAGGATGATTGAAGCACCCTCACCAATGTGCTGATGACACCAAACTGGGTGGTGAGGTGGACAAGTCAGAAGGGACAGATCTGGAAAGGGTCTGAACTAAGACTGGAGAGGATCAAAGGGCTCTGCAAGGTAAGACTGTAGGAGTTAGGTCTCTCTCCATGCAGAGGGCTTAGGGAGACCTTGTCACAGCATTCCAGCATTGAAGTACTTAAAGGTGGCTACAAAGAGGATGGAGGTGCTCTCTTCAGCAGATAGTACATAGAGAAGACAAGAGGCAATGTGAGTACAAGTTGCACTGGCAGAGGTTTCATCTCAGTATAAGAAAGACATGTTTTACGGTGAGAATAATCATGGAAAAAATCTTTCCAGGGATGTGGTGGAGTCCTCATCACTGCAGATTTTCAACATGAGACTGGAGAGGATGCTAGATGATCTCATGGAGGCTCTCCCTTTCCCATGAAAGGTTGAACCAGATGATCTTTTGAGGGTGTTTCCAATCTGGGCTGTTCTATGATTTGGTGAAGCAATGCTCACTCTTCTGCACTGAGGGTAGAGTCAATTCTTTCTTCTATTTTTCCATTACAGCAACTATTTTAAAACTTGTGACAACTGAAATAACAGCTCTCTCCTCAACTTACTCCTGCCACTCCAAAAACACAAACACTCAAGAAATATTTGTGAACTTCAAGAAAAGGTGTGAGAAAAGGAGACAGAAAAATCCTAGATAAATGCAGAAGGACAATATCTTATGTACAGTCCTATCCACAGCTACTGGAACCAAGGACTCAGTTATGTTGGCCACAGAACTGAGGAGTATGGAAAACTAATGGTGAAAAAGTAAAAAACCTGTAAGAAGAGTAGAACAAGGTCATTGACAGCAGAAAGTACAGATTACATCCACAAACATGTCTTCAATGAAGAAGGATGGAAGCAAAAGTCTACAAATATGGACCTCCTTCCGGAATTGTTCCTCTGAATGGCTCTGCTTCTGCTTGAATAGCAGCATAAACCACCAGGATCAACAAGCAGCTCTTACGAATTTAGGAGAAGAAATGAGGTTGGTACTATGCTCCAATCCATTTCAGAATTAAGAGGAAGGAATATCCAAAGCACCGAAGAGAAAGGGGGGGACGATTTCTTCAGTGCACTGTGTATACTTCATGCATTGTATCAGAATACTGCCCTCAACTTTCTTCATAACTTTTTCTGGCACAAGGCACAGTGGATTCATCTTCACAAACTCTCTATTCCTTGTGGTGCAATGAAAGGTCTTCTGGGATTACACAGGGATACTCTTACTAAGCCCAAGTATCATATACACTTTTTACTATGGCAAGTTTAAAGGAATGTTGGACTTACAAATAATTTACACTAAGCTGAATTATTAAAAAGAACAATACTCATCATCACCAGAAAGACTGTAGAGCCCCACACACTTTCTCTTGGGAAAAAAATGGATTACAGCAGGATCTGTAAACCCATATCCTAGGATCTCTGCAAAGGAGGAGACAATGCTAACACTGTGAATCATAAAAGGAATAATAAACAAAAATGGTTTCATCTTGGCAAGAAATTAAGTGCAAGACCAATTTGATTTTTCAGGAAGATATCTTGATATAGTAGCTGCAGACCCTCTTCCTCACTGGACTCAAGCTGAGAAGGCAGACAAATCAGCACAGGATTTTCCATGCCATAGCTTTGGTGATACTGTAATGGTAATCTTGGCTCTGACACAGAAAATGTAAAGCAAACAGACAGGATGCAACTTTCAGAAGATTGCAGATGTTAACTTTGCACTTTGAGTACATTCAGTAGGGCCAAGGAACTTAAAAGACAGCTCTGAGGAAAATGTGGACATCACCTTCTAGAGAGAGAGAAAAGGAGACAGAAAGAATGAGGGAAATAGCGAGGGAAGGGGAGAGCTTGAGAGCAAAATGGGGAGTGGGGGAGCAGAGACAGCAGAATGCAGGAGTGGGAGAGCAAGGGAGAAAGGAAGCAGAATGAGCAGAAGATGAAAGGAGTGTGAGAGAGGAGAGAGGGGTACAGGGAACAAGCAGAGTGAAAGAGGGGGGAGAGAGGACAGAGGCAGGAAGAGGGGGAATGCAGAAGAAAGAGGGAGAGGTGGATCCAGATGGAGATACACAGAGAGAGAAAGAGAGGACATGGGGAGAAGTAAAGAAAAAGAGAGAGGCAAGAGGAGAGAGACAGAGAGCGAGAGAGAAAGAGTAGAGGTAAGAGGAAATAAAAGAAAGGTGGAAACCCAGAAAGGAAGGCTAAGGAGGGAGGCAGACACAGAGGGGAAGAACCACACACAGAGCAAAGAACAAGGAGGGCAGGGAAGAGATAAAAGGTTGGGGGCTTTATGCAGTAAGAGAGTGTGGAAGCCAAGTATTGAAAAGAGGAGACAGAGAGAAGGATGTGGGGTGAAAAAACAGGGAAAAGGGCAAGAGAGTGACAGGAAAGGGAAAAGACAGAAGAATATGGTGGGGAGAGGACAATGGAGAAAGAACCTTCAAAGAGACTCAGAGAAAAAGAAGGAGAGAGAAAGAAAGATTGACAAAAAAAAAGGTGAGGAAAAGGCAAATGGGAAAAAGAAGGGAGAGAGAAGAAATAAGAAAGGGAGAAGAAGGTAGAAGAAAGAGAAGGAAGACCATGAGGGTAAAGAAAAAGGGACAGAGAGGGGACAGAATGGGAAGAGAATGGGGAATATAAATTTGACAGAGAAAGGCAGAAGAGAGGGGAAAGTGAGGCAGAGAAAAAGAAATAAAATGAGAGAATGAAGACAGGAAGGAGACAGAAAGAGGACTAGTAATAAGGAAAGATAGATGGAAAGAAAGAGAGGGAATGAGAACAGAATGAGAGAGACAAGGGAGAGGAGAAAGAAACAACAGGAGTGGGAAAAAGAGTGGAAAAGAGGGTAATACAAAGGTGGAAGGAGAACATGCATGAAGGAAACTGCATGTGCAGTGGAAATAAGAGAAGGAAACTAGAGATGAGCAAATGAAAGGGAGGGACAAGAAGGTTGGAGGGGGAAAGAGAGGAAGACAGAAGAATAAAAGTTGGCATGATAGGGAGATGAGGTGAAAACAGGTTGAGAAAGAAGGGAGCCCAGAGTAAGGGGAAAGAGGGAGAGATAGAAAGTCAGAGAGAGAGGGGCAAGAAAGATAATGGATGGTAGTGCTGTGGGTGGCATGACATTGGGAGAGACCAGGAGTGAGTAGAGGGGATGTGAGAGAGATGAGGAGACCAACGGTAAAGGAGAAGCAAAAATGGGAACGAAAAAGAGGGCAGTAAAGAGGAAGATACAAAGACGGAGTGGGACAGCAATGGCAGAAAGAAAGAACAAGAAAGACAACAAGATATGCAAAGAAAAGAGGGCAACAGAGTGGCAGAGACTTGGAAAGGAGCATGTGGGATAGACAGAGTGAGGAAGAGGCAAAGAAATATAAATAGAAGCAGGGCAAAGAAAGCAGAGTGTGACTGAGAGAGAAAAAAGAGTAGACAGAAAAGAGTGAGCAAGGAATAAAATGAGTCAGGCAGAGAAAAAGGAAAGCAAAGGAAATATAGCAAGCAAGAACGAAAGAAGAGTGAGAGGGAAAGGGCAAAGCATAGGCAGAGATTGACAGGGAGTGAACAAGAGAGAAGGATGCAGAAGCAAAGAGGTAGCGGGTAAGACAACGAGGTACCATGACGTGAAGAAGGAAAATTGCACGAGTCACACAAAGAAAGCCCAGGACAGAAAGAAATAGCATGCAAGAGAAAATGTGCACAGGAGAGAGGGAAAGCCCTCACATGCAAGTAAGACGGAAAGAACAGGACAGAAAGAAGAAAAGGCACAACAGAGCGGGAGCACAAGATAGAAGAGGAAAGTTACATGTAAGAGAAAGGGACAGTGTGCACGCTTGAGAGAGAAGCACCCAAAATTAAGGGAAAGAATACACAAGAGAGCAGAACCTACACAAAATCTATAACTAAAGTGAACAGATAAGAAAGTGTTAAAGACAGAGCATGCATGAGAGAGGGGACAAGAATGCAAAACAAAGTATGTACAGGAGGTAAACATGAGATACAGAGAAAGCCTGACAAAGTGTGTAACATAAGGGAAAGTGTTAACAAAAGAAAGTGCAAGGCAGACAAAGAAAAAGTGAGAAAAACTCATGTAAGATACATGAAGTGCAGGGGAAAGTGAAGACATCAGGAAAATGGGCAAAGGAAAATGAAGAAACAGCAATTGTGGTAAGGCACGTGACAGAAAAAGGCTAAATGTGCCTAAGGGAAAGAAATCAAGGGAGAAAGAGCAGGAAAGTGCATCGATGAGAGAGGGATGGTGAAAGAGAGAGAAGTTATGTACTGTGTGCCCGAGAGGAAGAGAAAGCTCACACATTAAAGGAAGAGTGAATGACAGAGGAGTGGTTAGAAGAGAAAGGGGAGGAAAGAGAAATCAAGACATTATTGAAGAGTGTGAAGGGTGTCCAAGAGAGGAACAGATGCATAGGACAGAGGTAAAGCACATAAGACAGGGAAGGAAACCTTACACGACAGGGAGGAAGAGAAATTATGCAAGAGGGAGTGAAACAGGGTGAGAGAGATGTTCAACAAAGAAAGAAATTATTTGAGAGGGGAAGTAGGCCCAATAGGGGAACATATGCTGAATGAGAGAGATCGAGAAAGCATGAAAGATATAAACATGCACAGTAGAAACAAGGAACACTTGAGCAAACAAGAGGTAAAGTGTGTATGAGAAAGTGAAAGAGTGTATCAGAGAGGGAATGTGCACGATAGAGCAGGACACTCAGTAAGGGAAAGCACCTGACAAGCATGAGAGAAAGATGAAAAACATCAGACACCACAGAGAGAGAAGAAAAGCACGCATGCAAGAGAGGGAAAACTTGAGAGAAAGGAAATGAATAGTAGTGTGAGGAAAAGACAGAGGGGAAGCACACACAAGAGAGGAAAGTGTACAAGGATGAGCAAGGAAAACTGCATTAGATGAAAGAAAAAGCACGTGCAAAACAGTAAAAGCATGCAGGAGAGGGATAGCATTCTAGAAATTGAAAGCATTAACTAAAAGCAAAGTGATGGAATGTGTGAAAGAGGGACAGAAACCATGAGTAAAAGAGGAGAAGAGGGGAAGTGAAAGACCAGGTGAAGGCAAGGGGAAGAGAGAGGCAGTGTGCATAAGGGCAGAACAAGCAAGAGAGACTGGGATACTGTTCAATAAAAACTAAATGTGGTAAAGGGAAAGCATTAAAGACAGTGAAGTATAAAAGAGAAACAAAATGTGTGAGAGAGAACTCACAAGAAAAGGAAAAAAAAAGTAAGGAGTGCAGTAGGGATAGGGAAGAGCATATGTAGAAGAGTAGGAGCCAAGGAAAGCATGCTAGGAAGGGAAGCCCTGTGAGGAAAGTGTGAGAAAGCAAGCAAGAACGTGAGAGAGGAAAGCGTGTGATAAAGAATGTGAGAGATGTCTGATGGGGGAGCCAAAGGGACAGTCAGGGTGGGAGG
>JAWWLV010000100.1:28008776-28031377 GCA_035041135.1 Platyrinchus mystaceus | reverse complement strand
AAAGGGTCAAAGAGACCAGCAGAGAATGGGGCCAGGAGATGGGGAGCAAAGGGAGATGGGGAGTGCAGGAGAGAGGAAGAGACCCCGAGAGAGACAGAGTGATGGGGAGGAGCATGTGAGAGTGACAGAACCTGTGAGTTTAGGACAGTGAGTGCAAAGGTATGTGAGAGGCAAAGAGAGGAAGAAAGCAAGAGAGGAAGCACTGGAAAGAGGTTCAGAGGGAAAGTGAGGGGGCAGCAAGACAAATAAAATTATGGAGGAGAGGAATGCAGAGAGAGAGGGAACTAGCAAGTAGACAGTGAGATGAATGCCAGTGAGAGATGGAAAGCACTAGTGAGAGTGACAGAATGTGCAGGGGGTAAAGCAAAGTGAGAGACGGTGAAGCATGAGTGAGGGAGAAAACTACAAGAAGGTGAAGTGAGACAGCATGACGGGGGAAGAGCATGGGGAAGATGGGGAAGAACAGGAAAGCATGTGTGAAGGAAAGGAAAACAAGAGGAAGGGAAAGTAAGAAAAGATAATGAGAGATCAAAAGGGACAGCATGAGAGAGGGAGGAAAGAAACATGGAAAACCGACAGGAGGAGTAAGAGAGGAAGTGCAAGCATGAGAGAGAACTGTGTGCCTTGTACAGCAATGCAAGAAAGGGGGGCAGCAGAAGAGCAAAGTTAACACAGAAAGGGCAAGGTGTGCAAGGGCAAGGTGACAACACAAGCAAGACAAATACAGAAAGCAAGAGAAGGGATCAGTGTGCATTAAAGACAGAGGGAATGCATATTCAAGAGAGAGGACATGAAAATGCAAGACAGCAGTAAGACTACCATGTGACAGAGAGGGAAACATACAGTGAGAGACAAAGCTAGAGAAGGGTAGCAAGTGGAACAAGGACTGAGAGCAATAGAGAGCGAAGTAGCAAGCTAGAAGGGCAAAGCTTGAGCCAGAGACTGAAAGCATAAGTGAATGCAAGAATGCAAGAAAGAAGAAAAATGTAAGGTGGGAAAGCATGAGAGAGTAGGTTAGTGAGAAAGACATTACATGAGATAAAAAGGGAAACAGTAAAGCAAAAGGAAAAGGAAACACATGCAAGGGAAGCAAAGCACGAGAGACCAAGCACAAAGACAAAAAACACATGCTAGATAATCAAACTGCATGATGGCAGGAGGGAAGATGTGTGCGAGAGGGGATATGAGGTGGAGACGGGAAAAGTGTGTGTGAGAAAGCGCGAGGTGAGGGAAGGATGAGATTGGCAAATGATATGAAGTTCAGGAGAAGCACATGATGGAGAGAGGCACTGCAGGTGAGTGGGAGGCAAATCATGTGCTGCTGGGAAAGTGTGTGAGGAAGAGGAGGCAAGTGACAGAGAGGGTGGGAGTTGAAGAAAGAGAGAGGTAGGGGAGAATTGAGGACAATATGAAAGAAGGAATGAGATGAGAGGGGGAAAGCTAGAGAAAAAAAGAGGGAGCAAGACAGAGAGATGGTGCCAGTGATAGCAGAAGAGAGGGAAGAATGACACTAGACAAGACAAAAAGCATGAGTGACATTGCAAGTGCAAACAGGAAGGGTAATTGTGTGAGACAGCATGCAAGAGAGGGAGAAAGACACAGAAATGAAGAGTAATAAGACACTCGAGAGAGGGGAGTGCAAGAGAATGAGAGCAGCAAGCCAGGAAAAGCACACATGGGAGATAACGAAAGCATGACAGGCAGATTTCATGTGAGAGGGGAAGCACATGAGAGAAAGGGGGGTGCATGCAGGAGGGAGGCTGTTGAGACAGACAGGCACAAGATGCACCACACAGAGGTAAAGGGCACAACTGAAAGAGGAAAATCCTGTGTGAAGCCTGCAAAAGGCAGAAAGTGTGAGAGACAAAAGTAGAAGAGGGAAAGAGGCAAAGCATCAGAAAGGCAAAGCAAACAGGGATAGCAGGAGGGGGAGGAAGAAAAAACACAGGTAAACATGCAAACAAGAGGAAAAATGCAGTCAAAAGAGAGAAATGTGTGAGAGAGGGATGAAGCACACAGGAGAGGAGGAATGCAAGATGAAGAGTTGAGAACAGACATTGAGACAAGGGAAGCATCTGAGAAAGCATAAACATGCAGGACAGCAAAGGCACAAGAGAAAAGGCAAAGTTAGGTGATGTGAAAGTAAGAGGGAAAACACTAGAAAGAGGGAGGCAAGGCACATCTGAGAAAGAAAACAGGGAGGTGTGATCCATGAGAGAGACATGCAGATGGGATGGCAGAGACATGAGGAGTATGCCAGTTAGGAACAGGGAAGGGAGAGAAGGCAGGGGGAGGGAAAGGGATTGAGGTGGAGAGCAGCAGTGGGGGAGAAGGGACCAGAGAGAGGGTGCAAGAGATGCAAGGGGTAGCATGAGACAGAGAAGAAAAGCCCACTTAAGAGACTGAAAGCACAGGCAAGAGGGAAATCACATCAGGAAAGCAGAAACAAGCAGGAAATCACATCACAGTGAGGGAAGTATGCCAGAGAGTGGAACTGCATGTGATACAGGCAAAGCAAATCCACAAGAAAAGCATCTGAATGAGGCAAAGCATGAGCACAAGACAGGCAAGGTGTGTAATGGAGATGAAGCATGTCAGGTGGGGTGATCAGGAGAGGGGGAATGCTTGAGAGAGAAATCTGGGGGAAAAGGGGAGAGCAAGCACGTCAGAGAGAGAGAAAAAGCATGACTGAGGCAATGGGAAAACAATAAAGACAAAGAGAGAGGGATAGCAAGGGGAAAAGAGAGGGTTACTTAGGGAGAAGTAGGGGTAGCAAGCAATAAGAAGAGAGATAGCAAGCAACAGAGGTAGAGAAAGCACGAGCAATAGGGAAAATTCACACACCAAAGCACAAAAATGTATCCTAGATGGAAAAGCACCCACAGGGGAGGAAAGAATGACAGAGAGAAGTGGGAGTGGCAAGAGGGAAGTGCAAAAGAAAGTAGCAGCACTCAAGAAAGGCAAAGCATCCAAGAGAGGAAGGGCATGACAGAGGTAGTGTGAGAGAGGCAAAGAAAGTAAAGAAGAAGGAAGAGCACAAGAGAGATGGAAAGTGAATGGGAAAACATGTCTGAGAAAAGTTAAAGCAAGGAGAGTGAAGAGAGATACAGAGTGGGGAGATGGGAATGTCCATGGAAGGACAGAGTGAGGGGGAAGGGACAGGAGGAAAAAGGAACAAGAGACTGAGAGGGTAAAGTGAGAGAAAGAAGGGGATTGAGAAAAACTGATTGTGGGAGAGAGTGGTAACTTGAGAGAAGGTGGAGAAGCACAAGACACAAAGCATGAGTGAGGGAAGGTACCACCAGGAGAGAAAGGGATTGTGCAAAAGAAAGCATGTTGGGGAGAGGGGGAGAGGATAAGCAAGTGTAAGATAAAGAAGAAGCACATGCAAGGCTGAGAAACTATGGAGAGATGGAAAGTGCATGTGACAGGGCAAGGGCACCTGAGAGAAGGCAGTCTAAGAGAGAAGAAAGCATGTGACTTTAGGAAACTATGGAAAGGAGAGGGGAGGGAGAGAAAGTATGCCAGAGAAGAAAGATTACACAGGCAAAAAGCATTTGAGAGAGGTAGAGGGCAAATGAAGGGGGAAGAGAGAACAAGTGAAAATAAAAGGAAAATAAATTGAGATGGGAGGGAGAGAAGAGTGTGGTGGGGAGAGAGGATGGGGGAGTGTGAGAGCAAAGGAGAGAAGCAAGATAGATATATGGATAGCAAGGGTTAGCAAGGGCTGGAGGAAGAAAGGAGGAAAATCACAGGAAAAGTACAGGAAGCATGAGCAAAAGGAAAACTGAAAGAAGGAGATGTGAAAATTGTGCAACAGGGAGAAAAGCAAGTAGGATGAGGAAAGAGAGACTGGGAATGCAAGGCAGAGAAGGAAACAGCACAAGAGTGAGAACAAAACACAATAGAACAAAGAAACAAACAAGAGTCAAAGCACATGAGACACAAAAGGATAGCATGAGAGAGTGTCAGAGTGTGTGTAAGGAACTGAAATGCATCCAAGAGAGACAGGGACAGTGGGGGGCATGCTGTGCATTAGAGGGAGGGATAATGAATGACAGAGAGGGGAAGGCATGAGAGAGAGACTGAAAGCATAAATGAGGGATTACGATACTCAATAAAGGACATGTTTCAGAGATGGACAAGTGTGCAACAGGTGAATAAAACACAAGACTGAGTAGCAGAGCAAAAGACAGGGAGGGAAAGTGAAGCAGAATAAGGAAGGGATGGGGGAATGGGATTCAGAAAGGTGAGAGGGAAAGTGAGGGAAAAGGGAAACATGAGAGAGGGACAACAGCACATAGCAAGGAATAGCACAAGCAAAAGAAAGCGCAAGCAGGAAAGTGAAACCAAAAGAGGAAAACTACAAAGGCAGGAACATGTTAGAGAAAGAGGAAAAACCTATCAGAGAGAGAAGGAAAGCACATCTGAGAAAGAAGGGGAATTTGGGGCAGAAGAGAGAAAAATACATAAGAAAAGTGAGAGCAAGAGAAAGAGAAAGCAATGGGAAGACACCAGGGAGGAAAAGAGGGGAACATGGAAGAAACAGAAAATAGAAAAGAAACATTCAAGAGCACAGATGCTCACAAGAATGTAAGAGATATGGAAACCAAGAGAGAGGTGATGCATGTGGCGAGGCAACATACATCAGAGAGAGTAGATGTGTTTAAGGTTGTAGGTGAGGGGAAGGGTCTGTGAAAAAGGAGGCTGAAACGAATGGGAGGGTAAAGCACATCTATAGAAGGGAGACTGAGTTTCTCTGAGAGGGGAGGAACAAGGCCAAGCGGTGGGGAAAGGTTTGGAGGCCAGAGGGAACTAAGACAATGAAAAAGTACACTGCTAGGAGGGAAAACATATCTAAGAGAGTGAGACAAATGGAAGGGCAAAGGGAGGGAGTCCAGAGAATGCCCAAGGCAAGCAGAGACAAAGAGACAGAAGCTAAACAAAGAGAAGAAACATAAAAGTGAGACTGGGGGGTAATTTGTGAGGGGGGAGAGAGAAATACAGATGTGCTCTGTCTTAGCACATCTAAGACAAAGGGAAAGCCCAAGAGACAGGTGGATAGAAAGGGGGAGAGAGAGTGAGATGCTGAGAGCAAAAAAGAGGGAGGGGGAGTAGCAGAGAAATAGCAAGCAGTGAATGGAAAGCACAAGTGAGAGACTGAAAGCATGAGAGAGAGGGAAAGTGCTTGCAAGGATGTGCCAGGAGGTGGAGAAAGTGCAAGAGGCAAAGCTAGGCAGAATGCAAAAAGGGTAGCACAAGAGAAAACAAATCATGGGAGAAGCAAAGTGAGTGAGGGAGAGAGGGAAAACACATCTGGAAGAGAAGGAAAGCTGTGGAGCAGGGACACAACTGAGAGAGGAAAAGCACATCTCGGGGAAAGGGAAAGATGGGAGACCGAGCAGAGGAGATGGAGGTAGCAAAGGAGAGAAGCCAGAGATAGACAAAGACAGAGACTGATGGGGAGGAGAGAGGTGAGAAGAAAGAGATGGAGAGTGAGATGGGAAGTTCAAGATGGAGAGGAATGTTTGGGGGGGGTGATTGAGAGGAGGGATAATGAGCAGAAGAGAGAAGTATAGTGAGACAGAGAGCAGGACAGCAAGTGAGACAAGGAATATTGTGAGAGACAGAAAGTGTGAGGGAGACAAAGTGCTAACAGAGAAAAAGCAAGAGATGGAAATGTATGAGAGGGCAGGAAAGAACATGAGACACAAAAGCAAGACAAAACAGGAGAATAAAGTGCCTAAATTGACACACTGACAGCAAAGCACATAAGACAGCAGCAAAATGCATATAAGAGAAGGAGAGCAGCAAAGCATGCACACAAGAGGCAAAGCTCATATGCACAAGAGGTAAAGCACGAGCATAAAAGACTGAGGAGAGAGAAAACATGCATTCATGGAAAAAAGAGAGAAAGACAAAGTACACCCACATGAGAAGCAAAGTGCAAACGAGGGAGTGGCAGAGCACATGAAAAGTAAAGCACACATGAAAGGCAAAGTGTGTGAGAGAGGCAGCAGGCATGCAAAGAAGACAACATGCACAAGGGAGTGAAATGTACCTAAGGGAGGAAAGTGTGCAAGAGGGGGAAAATGCGTGCAAGAAGGGGAACCACACAAGTGGAGGGAAGTACACACAAGAGGCAAATGGTAAAGCACAAGGGCAAAATGACAGAATGAGATAGGGAAATACGGAATTACAATAAAAAAAGCACATGAGAGAGGCTCAGCACAATATACAGGTGAAAGGCAGGAGAGGCAAAACATGCAGGAGAAAGCAAGCAGGGAAAGCATGAGAACATACATGCAAGAGGCAGAGCATATAGAATCATCTATGTTGGAAAAGATCTTAAGATCTTCATCTACAACCATTAACTCAGCAAAGCCAAGTCCACCCCTAAACCCAAAGTGTCCCAAAGTGCCACATCTACACATCTAAATACCTCCAGGGATGGTGACTCAACTACTTCACTGGGCAGCTTGTTCCAATGCTTGACAATCGTTTCAGTGAAGAAATTCTTTCCCAATATCCAATCTAAACTTCCCCTGGCACAGCCTGAGGTCACTTCATTTTGTCCTATCATGTGATACTTGGGAGAAGAGACTGACCCCTGCCTTGCTAGGACTTTCTGGTAGTTGTAGAGAATGATAGCCTCCTTTTCTCCAGGCTAAACAACCCCGTACTCTCAGCTGCTTCTCATAGCACCTACGTTCCCGACCCTTCACCAGCTTTTTTGACCTTCTTTGGGCATGATCCAGCACCTCAAGGTCTTTTTGTAGAGAGGGGTCCAGAACTGGACACAGAACTTGAGATGAGGCCTCACCAGTGCCAAGTACAGGCAGGCAATCCCTGCCCTGGTCCTGCTGGCCACATTATTTCTGATACAGGCCAGGATGCCATTGGCCTTGTTGGCCATCTAGGCACACCGCTGGCTCATGTTCAGCTGGCTGTTGACCAGCACCTCCAGGTCATTTTCTGCTGGGCAGCTTTCCAGCCACTCTGCCCCCAGCCTGTAGAACTGCATGGAGTTGTTGTGACTGAATTTTAGGACCTGACACTTGACCTTGTTGAACCTCATGTCTTGGCCTATTGATCCAGCCTCTACAGATCCCTCTGCAGAGCCTTCCTACCCTTCAGCAGATCAACATCCCCACCCAACTTGGTGTCATCTGCAAAATGAATGAGGGTGCACTCGATCCTCTCATATAGACCACTGATAAGGAAATAGATGAGGGACAGGCAAAGCACATTGGAAAAAGGCAAAGGATGTCAGAGAGAGGGAAATATGGGTGCAGGGAGAAAGAGAGGGGATGCTCCAGAGTGAGAGGGAATGTGAAAGGGGGAGAGAAAAGGGAAGGAACAACAGAGAAGGGGAAGAGAAACAAGGGGAGACAATGACAGAGGGAAGAGAGGAGGGGAAGCCACTGTGTGTATGGAAGGACTTAAGAAAGCTTCAAAGATAGAGACAGGAAATCCCTGAGGGAAGGAAAATGCAAATCTGATGGGGACAAAGATCAGGTTCAAGACAAGCCAAAAGCAGGGTATGGCTGGGAGAAGATTTACAGATTTAGAGGAAAAGCTATACAGACAGAAGGTACAGAGAGCAAGTGGGAAGGAGAAAGCACAAGAGACATTCTGCAAGCTTAAGAGAAGGAGAGTGCATGAAAGAAAGAGAAAGTCTGTCAGAGACTGGAAAGCATATAGAGAAGAGAGAAAGTAAGACACAAAGAGGCAAAGAGGCAATGAGGGAGGGAAGGGCTAGGGGAAGAAAAGGTATGCAACAGAGAAGAGGTGGGAGAGGAGGAGGGCCCAGTTAAAAGATTCAACGTAGGACAGAGGGAGAGTGCAAGGAATTTGAATTTGAAAGCATTTGAGTGTGTGTGCAAGCTGGAATATCTGTGAGACAGAGGCAAGCATGCCAGAGAGGAGAAAAGCTACAGAAGGAAAAGGAAGACACAGAAAGGAAAAACAAGAGAGAGAAGGAGGCACAAGACAAAGACACACATGAGACCAAATGTGCACAAGAAAGTAAGCACAGGAAAGACAAGCACATTCAAGTGAGAGAGGGAGAGCATTCCCATGCATGCAAGAGGGGGAAAGTGCATGCACAAGGAGAATGCATGCACAAGAGCAGGAAGCATTCAAGGGGGAAGCTGCAAGATGGGAACACACATAGGAAGAGAGGAGCCCCCAGAGAGATAGAACTGTGCCAGCCTGGGGAAGAGCATAAAAGTGAGGCAAGCAGGCAAGAGAGAGGGAGGGAGGCATGTGAGAGAAGGTGGAGGGCTGTATGAAAGAGGAAGAAGTGCATTAGAGAAAGTGGAAAGAGCACAGAGGGCAGGGAGAATGCACATGTGAGAAGGAGAAAGCATGACTGGGAGAGGCAGAAAGTGAGCATGAGAGAGGGGAAAAGCATGATGAATAGTCATGAAAGGAAAAGTCTGAGGGAGGAAGTGTGCAAGGAGGAAAGAACATGCAGAAGAACAAGACGGGGGGGGAAGCATGCTTGCAAAGGGACAGAAGCATGAGAGGGACAGCAGTGAACTGGGGAGGAAAGCACAAGAGTGGGGAAGCCATGGGAGAGAGGAAAGCAACTGCGAGGAGAGGAAGCACACACGTCAGAGGCGGGAAGCACAAACGTGTGAAGGTGGGAAAAGTCTGCACACAGAAAAGGCAGGGAACATCCAAGTATGAGGGATGATGAGAGCATGGGCATGAGAGACAGGGAAAGTGCACAGGGAGGGCAAGTGTCTGTGATAGGCTAAGAAAGCAAGAGAGGGAAAAGCTGGGGCGGAGGGGTGTGGGGAGAAGACAGATGTAGTGCAAGACAGAGAGAGAGACTGGGGTAGTGAGACAGAAGTGTGAGCAAAGGTGTAAGAACCCTGTGTAAAACCACATCCAGGTGCCCCAGTTTGGCTGGGACACCTCATGTGCATGAATAAATATGTACTCTTGCAATTCCATGCTCTCTGTTCTGGTCTCTCTCCTCAGTCTCCATGGAACAGTCTTGTCTTGCCATAAGCGTGAGAGGGAGAGAGGCAAAGCACATGCAAGTGAGAGGCAAAGTATGAAAAAGAGGTATAAAGTGTGTCTAAGAGAGAAGGGAAGCTTGAGGCAAGGTGGTGTGGGAGTGGTGAGGGGATAGCAAGAGAGGGATAGGGAGGTTACCAAGCAAGGCAATGAAAGGGATACTGAGTGAAAGAGAGAAAGGATAGCAAGGGATAATGAAGGATAATGAGTCAGCGAAAGAGAGAGAGAGAGGGAAAGCACACAGGAAAGTGCAACTTCATTTTATAGCAGCACCAAGCTTCACAGCCCTTCCTCTACCACTGTGTGGACTAATCAAAATCTTCTTAGATGCTGGTACAGATAAACCTAATCCCTTTCATCAGAATTTACTAAAATTCTGTACCCTGTACCTACAACTTTTGAAAATAACACGCCCCATGACTACCTGTTATCCTGCAATTCTGATGAAAGTTAGCTTTCCTCTGTTATGTTCCAGTAGCTATGGTTCAGTAACAATAGAAAGGACTGCCATAAGTTTATTTACAGACACAAAACTCAACCAACATTCCTTTCATTATTTTTTCACCTTTTCGGTGGCTTTTTAAGCCTTTCTAGAGTCCTGTTAGCAGTTTCTGACTAGACTGTCATTATTCTTTGAGGATACTCTGTGTGCTTACCACTGGATCATAAAATTACCCCTGAGGTTACTCATGCCCAACATTGTTAATGTTGATTCTCTTAATATATTCAATAATCTTATGAGTGTATTAATATTTAATTTAATTATGAACTTTTTTGTGTCAGCAGCATTCGGAAACCTAACCATACAGGATGGCAGAAAAATATTGTCTCACAAGACAGAGGTCCCAACAAAAATAAAGGACAAATACAGCAAAGTGATACTGCATACCTGCACTCCAGGTAGAGTAACAGACAGTTAGGAGCTCTACAGATGCAATGAGAACTGGAAGACTGTACACTCAACTAAGCTATAAAATGGCCAGTCTTCGCGAACGAAGATCTGGGAAAGGTGTTCCCACCTTTCAAGCCTGCGCAATGGATTATATACACTCCTAAGCATAGTTCTGTAAGTCACATGAACACCAGAAGAGCAAGAGGAAGAAGACAATGTAACCATGACAACCTCAAATCAGAGCCTGGGCAGAAACAAGAAAGATTTTCAGAATGCTTTCAATTCAATACTACCCACAAAGAAAAAGTGATAGACCACTTAAAAAGTGGTCCACGGAGCAAGAGGATGACATTTGTTTTGCAAATGGCTTTGAAGCAACTTGTCATTTGTTTATAATAAAGGCAACCCTACTTTGGTGGATCACTTTCTAGTAAGAAAATACTTTTCAGTGCTAAAAGTCACAGACGCCTGAAGGAAACCTCATAGGAAAAGTTAGTGTTTCCCCAATATGACAAAGGAATGAATGAAGAAGTATCCATCACAGAGCAGTAACTAAGTCTAAGAGGAATCTGCAGCCACCTCTACAATGACAGTATCTCAGGAAATACTCTTCCAGCTTGTGGCAATAAAACCCCAGCCCAATTTTATCAAATTACTTCCAGATTTCCATGCACATCAACAAACAAGTAAATAACTTCTTCTGTACTGTTTTTATTTATTTAGAGAGTGGAGCTACTGGCAGCACAATAGATAAAAAGTATTACCATTCTAGAGAATGCAGCAGCATATATTCTTAGTTGTAAACATTTTTTTCAGCTTTAATTAACCTAAGAAGAGGGAATGGAGTGAAAGGCAAAGAATAAGAAACTACTTGTATAAAGTACTGAAGGGTTCAGTGAAAAATGTTTGTATCGTTCCTTTGTCTTTAAGTATAAAAAAGTATATTGAAACACTCACTGCATGTCCAGCTTACGTCAGAAAGAAAAATATTAATGTTAATGTATTAACATGGATTGTGAATGGTGCACCCAATGAATCAAACACGAGGCCAAAAATGGCAGAAGCTGATATTAACTGCTGAAATTCCTTTAGGTAGCATGCCTTCCTAATTGTGTTTAGATAAGTATTACAAAAGAATTCACTGTGAAATTTAAGTTAGCTGTCCTGGAATTCCACGTTAAGAAAGTCAAGGCATAACATTAAAGTTATGCAACTATTAACACCCTCCTGTTGGGCATAACTTCCATTTTCAATATCTGAAAGCCATTTACTAACATGAAAGCACTGTTACAACTTTGATCACCGAGAAAGAAAAGCCAACAGGCATGAAGCCTTCAGTGCTAGGAAACAGCCACCAGTTCACCCTGACACTTAACTCATTAAACCAACTGAAACACAGATTCCAATGTGCAGGTAATCTAAAAACTATCACGATGCCCAAAGAGCTGAAGAGTTGTAATTACAGTATACTGTGAATATCACCCACATAACAATTTTGTTTGGGTAGGAACTTGAAAACTGAATCCATCTGGAGTGTACTGCACAGTGAGGTCATATAATACAGGCCAGACGATCCAACAACATGGCCCCTTTCCTGTCAAGGATTCAAAAATCACAAAGTTCTACTTCAGATCAGACCAATAAGAGTAGTCACTGTAAAAACTACCCTTTACATGAATGAGGTGCTCCCTGGAATTTATGCAAGTCACACACAGAACACTTGGGTAAGTTCAGGCATCAGTTTAATCAGTACTCCCTGTCTCAAAAATAGTTTCAAGAGTTATTGCACAGTTTCCATGGAGACTGAACCTAAAGAATTCTTCTTTCTATTTCTGTCTGTGAAAATCCCATCACATTTAAGCTGCCAAGTTTCTCAGGAGAGCCTGAAGGATTAAAAGTGCCAGTTATATCCATGTTAGTGTCTATCACATGCCACTTAATTATTTTGGAAACATATTTACCTTTCCATATGAGGAAAATAACTTATAGTTTCACATTTTTGATCAGATGGAAGCAAATTATTTAAGGACTTCCAA
Organism: Platyrinchus mystaceus; assembly: GCA_035041135.1. Classification (NCBI taxonomy): domain Eukaryota; kingdom Metazoa; phylum Chordata; class Aves; order Passeriformes; family Tyrannidae; genus Platyrinchus; species Platyrinchus mystaceus. The sequence continues at coordinate 28,019,419 of JAWWLV010000100.1, read as the reverse complement.
CTACATTTCCACAAAAAGTGTATTATCTGAAAACCTCCTTATCTCCTATTCCATCTTACCCTACTGGCCAAAAATATATGAGCTACATGTATCTAATGCACTTTCACCTCACAGGTAGGCTCTTAATGTCTCTTACTGCATGCCCACAGGCAAACTGATGCAGTCCAGGCTAGGGAAAGTGGACAGTCAGGTAGAATGACAATTATTCAGATACAGCACCAAGTCCATCTGGAGGCCAGTCACTATTGATCAACAGGGTGTCACGCTGGGGCCAACACTGTTTAATGTCTTAATTAATGACCTGGGTGACAGGGCAGAGTGTCCCCTCAGCCAGTCTGCACCCAACACAGAACTGGGAGGAGCGGTCTGTTCAGGAGGTGGGTGTGCAGATGGGTCTGCTGCCACTCAGAGGCATCTCAACAGGCTACAGAAATGAACTGACAAGAAACTGAAGAAGTTTAACAAAGGGAGATGCCAAATTCTGCACCTGGGGAAAAGTAAACCCATGCACCAAAACAGGCTCAGGGCTGACCATCTGGGAAGCAGCTTGGCAGAAGGCATACATTACTTCTGCTGGATAAAAAGCTGAGCATGAGCATGCAATGTTCCTATGAAACAACCCAGGGCTGTAGTGGGAAAAGTAGAGCCGGCAGGTTGAAAAAGGTGATCTTTCCTCTCTGCTAAGCAGTGGTAAGACCACATCTGGTGTTCTGGATCCAGCTGTGGGCTCCCCAGTACAAGACAGACATGGGTGTACTGATGTGAGTCCACTGAAAGCTCAAAAAGATGATTAAGGGGTTGGAGCACCTGACATATAGTGGGAGGCTGAGAAAGCTGGGATTGTTTAGCCTTGAGTAAGCTCAGCAGGGCTCTCACCAACGTTCAAAAATGTCTCAAGGGCAGAGGTGAAGAAGATGTACTGAGCCTCTTCTCACTGGTGCTCAGGGAAAGGATGAAAGTTAATGGACACAAATTGACATACAACAAATTCCCTTAAACACCAGTAAACAACTGGTTAACTGCAAGTGTTTCCATACACTGGAACAGGTTGCTCAAGGAGGTCCTGGAGTTTCCCTGCTTGCTCTAGCTGACCTTTCTTTGGACAGGTGGGCTGGACTCCAGACTCAAGTATTCTGTGGTTTCAAAAACGCAAAATGAAGGAAGAGGGAAAGGTATACATGTCTACTTGCCCTTAGGCAGTGATGCCCAATGGAGCCCAGCTTCAAAGAACTTCATCAAGAAGCTCTGGTAAGCCAACACAACTGATGCAGCTATAAATTACATGGGCTCTGCTAAGTGGCTGGAATAAACAAAAATAGCCCTGAAGTCAGTTTTCCCTGTCCAGGTCAACCTCTTGAGAGCTGTTGCTCTAAAAGAGGCTGCAGGATTCTACGCTCTTTGCTAAGAACAGCATTGCTGAGTGGTTCTGAGCACATCCACTCATCTCAGACCAGGATGGGTCAGGAATCCTGATGACATCATGTGGCAATCTAATGGGACCCCCTAAATAAACTCCACAAACAAGGGCAGCTGATTCTTTCACACCTTCCCATCTGGAGGAAGCAGGGAAAGGATCTTCATCTTGCTCTCACGACACAGAAAGGAAAGGGTTTGAATTTCACTGACCAAGGCACATTGCTTATAAGACAATTATCAAGAAGCTATTATAAAGAACATCCTAAAGCATCTAGCAGTTTTTTAAGAAGTTCAGTCTCCCGTATGTTTATAAAAACACATGAAGCAGATGATCCTCTGCCTTCTGCACTTCCAGCTTTGGTTCCAATGAATATCAACAAAGTAATGAGACAATAATTTGGACAGCAATGACAAAGCACAAGAGTAAAATAAAAAGCATACAGACCAAGTTCTAAGCAGATTAACATACCAATTTAAGTAAGTCCCAGCAGCTAGAGATTCCAGTCCACTTTTGCCCACTGTTTCATAGAGGAAACAACCTTACCAGTTGACCCAAAGGAATCTTAAAATGGCTATAGACACAAGCTGCTCAATGGAATCTACTTACATAAGTGATGTGGGTATTACAGGCCGTAGCTACCCACTTGAGAGCAGGTTAAACCAGCACTGTACCTGGCAACACTAATAGCTGAGCTTTTAATCTGCAAAAATTCAACCAAGAAAACATCAGAACAACAACCAACACTACTACAGAGGCATATTATCTGACACAATGTTAAACAAGTACAGACACTCAAAGATTTTGTTATGGAAAGTTTTTCATTATTTTGTTAGAAGAGCTTTCAAAAAACATGCGATATAGTATCATTTTCTCTTCATTGTATGTTAGTGTTCATCACAGTCTGCAGTCTAGGTTTTAAACAACATTAAAACTGCAGCTCTTTAAATTATGGGAACTCTTACTCTTTCCCCATCCCTCCTCAGACAACAGAATGAGCAGTTTACTCTACTGTGCTCAGAGTCCTCCAAACACAAGCAAAAAGTGTCAGTTCCAAAGCACCTACAGTGGAATAGTGAAGAATGGAGAGTGGGACTGCCAAAAAAACCCCCAACATGACAAGAACATGGTTGTGAACAGTGAAACTATACAGAACTATTTTAAACAAAGCATGGCAGAGGTATAAAGAAATTGGGAAAAACAGGACATTAATAGAATGCAAGCAATATACCCGGGTTCATGGGTCACATATTTCCTAGAAGACAAGTGGCAGCACTTTTTATATGTACAGGAGCACCCTTCTTAAAGAGAGTTGAAAGAATGGAGGAAACTTGAAGAGCTCGGATACTAGAAAAATATATTGATGGAGCAAAGGAGTAACTAAAGCTAAACTGAGGAGTGTTAGAGTTAAAACTTAGTCTGGTGTCAAGTCACCAGGTAGCAAGGAAAATTCAAGAAAAGGATCTCTTGTCTCTTAGGATCAGGACACCAACAATTAGTGTATTCCTCATCTACTCATCTACTCCTCCTGAAGCAAAAAAAATACCAGAATGAACAGAGAAAAGTCTGGCTTTCAGAAGTGTTTATACAACACCAGTACTTAGACCGTACCAATCTGTGTAAGACCAAAGATGACTTCAAGCTAGCTGGCCTCAGGCTGAGAGGTGATGTTCTACAGTGAGTCTCAATCTACGCTGAGGAGTGCATTACTAGAGCAATAGAATGGCCCAGCACTGGGCTGCATAATTCCACAGTAACCAGGCAGAGTGCTAGACATCTTTAGAGAGCAATGCAGCGGACAGACAAATCAGCCAATAAAGGTTAATCACTGTGAATACCTGTTAAAGGTGCCTGTTAACACAGAACGATGGACAGAGTGACTGTGCAGTGATTTAGTCTGTTAGAACAGGTCCCTGCTGACTCAAAAACCTGCCCTAGACAATGCAGCTGGGTCGGCTGGGGATCCCATCTCCTTACACCTTGAATGAACACACACCAGCCAACACAAGTTCACGGCGCAGGCATAGCCCAAAACAAACAACCAAAAGACAAAAGTCAAAAAACAAAAAGCACTGACACGATGAGACAGGATGACACTGTAGATAAAAGGGAGTCAGAGGTTTACAGAGCATGACAATACATCAAGAAAAAAGCTGTGATAAACTAAATACTGTCTAAAATCCCACCTGCTAAGCCTACCGTGACATTTTCTTCATCAATAAAAAAAGATTGCATTTCAATTCCACAGATAACAGAGAAAAGACTCTGAGATAGTAAGAATTTAATCACTGTCAAATGTTATTTCTGTGAAAATATATCAAGTCTTTGAATTTGGGCACTGATACTATACAACACAGAACTCACAACTCCTCTGTCTATTTTAACATACTGCATCACTCCCTTTGAGTACCCTGAACGATGGGTTAAAAACAATTTTAGAGAGTCCAATTGGATTTTACATGCACACTCTTAAATTACCTAGCATTTTTCAACTGTCTTCTTAAAACTCTAATGCACTAACTCATTTTATTTTATCTGCCACACAAGATACCCAGAGCACGAATATTTTATCTACAAATGACTGCAATAACCAGTAACATACAATAATATAAGTATGTTTTATTCATAAAACGTTGCATGTCACTATGTCAAAGAACATCACATTAGTTAAGTTTGAATTCTATTCTACTACTTTAAAAAGTTCTTCTCAGGTCTCTGACTTAATAGGTTCCAAGAAGAACGTTTTTAGGCAGTACATGCTGTCACAACAAAACACAATAAAATTTTAAGTAATTTAGCACAGCAAACTGAGAATGCATTCAGAGAAAAAAATTAGTGAAACATACATGCATATTCCCAGTGCAAAACTTCTGCAAATGTGAAATGAAACTGGAAGAGTTAGGTGATACAAATCCATACCGAAAAAGGAACATGCATTTTCTTAATAGAAAACTTCCAAGGAAAAAACGTTATGTGAACAAAAACTGTTTCTTTGAAAAAAATATGCACTTTGTGGATGGTATTTATATCTGCAGTACACAGAGGAGCATTACTTTAGTTCAAAGCATGATTACCTGCTAACTTCAGAACTTAAGTAGCACAGCAGATGAACAGCCCAAAGAAAAGGTCCCGCATATGTTGCAAATGCCGTAAGGAAGATAGCTGGTACCTCCACGTAGCTTTCTAGTCCCACAAAGCCTGCTGAAACATCCACAGTAGCAATGCCATTTGAATTTCCCTGAAAATAGAGATAAAATTGCAAATATTCAAACATCCCCAAAGATACGTTTAGAATACATTAGAATAATATTAATTATTGCACCATTTAAAAACCTACTCTTTAAGCCCCTTTAGAGTACAGCTATATTCTTTACATCTGAATTTTAATAAAACAGCTTACCAAACAAATGCTTTTATTTAGGACTTAAAGACTAATGAAGGCATAAACAGAGTGCTATTTTGCATATTTTGTCTGCAAATAAACACAACTATTGTTTAATAAATTACATTTAAAATAATTTAAAGAAAGCACCTACACTTGCTGATTTCAGCTGCACTAATGAAAAAAAGCATTTTTCACCACACATGCTTCAAACACAAGATTTTACGTCTGCTGCCTAAAATTACACCACAAAATAAATATTTCTTGCCCTTAGGGACAACAGGACTCTAATTTAGAGCTGTAATGGAATACTACATCGCCCACCTGCCTGCCCCATGGCACAAGTGTCTGCATGTAAACAGATTAAGACAGAAAAATTTAGAAAGGTTTCTGCTATCCAAGTCTTATACCACAAAACACTGCATTGAAATAGACCCAAAGTCAGCCTAGATAGCCTGAATCATCAATAAAAGACATTTAGAACCTAGTAAGTGAAAAACAGAAGGAACATACAGCAATTGAAATATCATGACTTGTGTATTTTATATAGTTTTCCAGTCACCAAAACCACTAAATAACAAGGAATAATATGAAATTGAAGGAAGTGTTTTTGACTAAAAATCCACAAGTACTTAACTTTCCTCAAATACCTACAGTAGCAAATATACGTTGTGATTAAGGCAGAATTGCCAGTTACCCCAGCAAGGAAGTGCTATCATCACATACACATCTATCAGAGTCCAGAGCACATAAAGAAGCACAAAAAATAGGCAGTTTTTCAGGTATATAACTAAGTAGGCACCAGTTGACAGCAAAAAAAACCCCAACTGTTCCTGAAACAGGTCCAAAATCTAAGAGGAGAAAGCCATCCATGTTGACAGAACCCTTCAGAGTTCATTATAAGCAGTCACTGTCCCTGTGGATCCTACCATGAAGATATCGTCAACATGTAAGGAGAGTCTGAAGATGTAAAGAGGGCATAAGGAATGAGTTTTACAAAGACATCATTCACTAGAAAAAGCTTCACTTATGACCATCATTATTCCTCCTTTTGACTTTCATCATGCACCACTGTAGTAAATTACTGTTACACTGCACTGGTGTAATAAATTACTGTTATGCATTTAATGTAATTTTCAGCAATGACAGGAACAGAGCAAAGAGTAACTAATGATGATCAGCTAAAGAAAAAGCATACCTGTGCCCTAGAACCTGTAAGATGAAACTGGAAAAGAAAACTGTAAATTAAGGCTACTCCTCAGCTTTAAGGGGTGTAGACTGAGATCATGGCAAGAGCAGAAAGGTCAAGTGCAGCACTTTGAAAGCAGGGCAAGGTGCTGCTTCTCAACAAACAAAAGTTTGACAGGGACAGGTAGGGAGAGAACCTGCTTTCTTTTTCCCCAGTCCCTGTCCACAGCAACAGGTCTTTTCCCCACCACAACTTATTTTTCACTCCCCTCCTTCTCTGCGTGATGCGTGCAGAGCAGAAAAGCTGCGACATCATGAGATCATACTCATGTCATGAAGAGCTGAAACGTCTCTTCAACACTGTTTACTCCACCTTGTTCTACAGCTACATCATTTTAAACAAAGTCAAAGACAGAGGGAGTGAATCCGGTGTAGAAGGAACCCAGGGAGTTGAGGAGAAGGGTGAGAGCACTGTTCCTTCCTGGCTTCTTCTTGGCCTCACTACCTTTCTAAGGAGAGTACATCTTTTTGCCCTGTTCTGCGGGACCAGTGACATGCACTGCAGTGCTGCATTTATTCTTACTCTTTGTCACATGCAGTGGGATGGGGACATGCCCCAGGATGCCAAGGTTCTGCTGTCTGCAGACAGACCCTTGCAGGTTTCAAGACTCAGAGCAATCTGGTTTGAACTTCACAGCTGACACCGCTCTGGAAACAGGATGGAACTATGGGCCTTCTGGAGTACTCTCCAATGTAAATCATTCTACAATGCCTTGAAATCATAACAAGAGAAAGCTACAAGCCATTTGAAAACAACACTCAGTCCATCTCTTTACATAGAGGCAAAATGAATTAGATTTAAATTATTCTAAAAATGCACAAACCTATTCTGTTTTCCTCCATGACAAAAAGCACCAGAAAGTATAACCAAGTGTTAAAGGTTTTGAGACTGTATTTTCTTTCTCCTGTTCTGCAGATATACTGCAATGAGGATGGGAACAAACCCACACAAGACTAATAAATAAACATGTGGAATTTTTGTTCATTTATAAGCTTCCATCCAAGGTAATGAAAATATTTTTAAGACATATTTGCTGCAAAATACATTTTGTAGGAGGTGATTTAGTTAATAGAAACAACCATTCTCACTGCATTTGAAGGGTAAGTGGCAATGATAAAGATACAGCATACTTTTGAGAAGTTACTAATGAGAGATGAGATGTGGACGACAACTCAAGAGCTTCAGAGAACACAATCAACCATTCAAGCTCACTGAAAAATTCAAGAGGTTCTCGAGCTTGCAATAATATCTTGATAAATAAGTAGCATTCTGACAAAATGTATTAATTTCATATATTTTTGACAATACTGGAGTATTTTTAACTTTAAGCTTTTTCACAAAGTGATAAATAAAGCACTACTTACTAAAACAAGATGAAAAAACAAATTGGTTTTACCCAGTTCCACATAAATAACACAGCACTTTATCCAGACAATCTCTACAAACCTCCAAGCATGAAGACTGTACCTGAGCAACCTTTTCCAATGCTTACTATTCACAAAAATCTTGCTAAAAGGCTGGGAAAATGAGATATTATGTAGTCTTCCCATTTAAGTTACAATTGTTTAATAAATTTATGTTTCAGGTTCAAATTGTGAGAGAGCAGAAAAGGCCAGCTGGTTCTGCAAGCTGGGAAATGAGCATGAAAACAAGGCAGGTGAGAGCAGTAAGTCAGGACTGTTCAGTGGCAATGTCCAGGTCAGGGCTGGATCTGGAGACTGATCAGGGGCCAGATGCAACCCAGGGACTGCAAGCCTGTAGTAACAAGGCAGGTCCAAGATTAGGCCAAAAAGCCCAGCCACCATGTCCAGGTCTAGGTCAGGACCAAGAAAGTACAAGAGAGGCACAGACACACTTGCTCACCCAGCTGTGATACAGCACAGACAGAAAAGCATCAGATTAAAGCAGCTCCAAAAAGGAAAGTAGTGTCAGGCCCTTCTAGCTTTTCTCCCAGCAGCTCTCTGCGAAGGACATGACACTGAACTCTCCTAACTGAAGTCCTAGAGAGGAGATGCAATTGGGGTCCTGACACAGAAGAAGCGTAGAACGCAAAACCGAGTGTAAGATCAAGGCATTTGTTTGCAACCCGCCCTTAATTTGGGCTGGTTTTTTCCTACTTACGTTCAAAATAAAAACATTAGCTTCCACACCCATGCACTTCATTTTTTACCCCATGTTCCTATGACACTGTACACTTTAGGATTTTCACAGCTCTTCTTCCATAAAGTCTTAAAGGACCCTATGGTATTTTTTTGGAAGAACACTGCCACATTCATTAAATACACTATCCTGAACAAGGCTCTTTTAGTCAGTACCATATTCAAAAGGCCAGCACTTCCATTCCACACTCAGCAAGACAGAGTTACTGCTTTTGTCATTACGTACCCCCTTGTCTACCAAGATTTAATAAGGCTCAGCAACATGGGCAAGAAGTCTCATTCTTCTCCTAATCTCACCAAGACACGTGCAAAAAGCAATCCTCCAACTCTCTCTCCTATTTCCAGATGGAAGCGCTTCATATTTAGTTTATATTTTTCTTCTCCTGCCTCATTTAGCTAGCACAGTTTAAATTTAGTATCCAATCTGATCGACATCAAAAACAAATTTCAGTGTGAGCCATAAACCTGCTATCATTTTTATGTGCTACATAAGATCTTTATGCCTGCCTGGAAATTAAAACCCTAGCACCACTCTAAACCCAGTCAGTTTCATGGTGATAGCTCTAGTAACCACAAAACCTGAGGGGAAAAAAAGTCAGGGGAGAATTTAAATCTATGCCAGCAGTGCACATGACACCTAAAAATAAATCTGTGCTTCCTTCAGGCCTTAGAATTCTAGCATCAAAAATCAGTCATTCAAAACATAAGGCCTCAGTGCTCATGGTTGTGGTCATGGACAGGACAGGTAACTGCTATATCTGGGACAGCTGCACATCGCTCAGTAAGAACTGTGGCACTTCACTGGAAGGCACAGAACTAAGGAGGGGATCTGTAAGCTGTCACCAAGCAAAGACCTTCCTGGTTTTCCCACACGGTAAAGCAAAAAAAATTAAATGGCTTATTCAAGCAATTAAAATCTGTTACTAAACCAGCATGGGCACTTTCAGAGTTCCACCTTTCATCGCCCAGTTAAGGAAAAGCTGGAAAACGAACATAACCACATGATCACCTGTGGCTTCACCCGAGGTCACTTGCCTATGGTACTCCTGAGATATACAATAAATACTTAAAGTTTGACTGCCTGCATTTGTCACAAGAGGTGTGAGCAAACAGGAAAACTGCATTGCCACGAGAAGAGAGTGTTTGGAACACACCTAAAGGGGAGGTTGCCTCTGTGTGTTTGGGAGAGGGGAGTCCTGGTGCAGGGGATAGATTTTTTTTCCCAAAACATGTATAGAAAATGGTGCAGAAATTGGTAAATGTTCACCTGTTGTATATCTGGTATGGATCCTGCATCTATAGTTCAGTGACTGACAGTTAATTATCAACATATAATTGTCAGTTAATTATGTGTCACTAATAAAACAATAAGACACTTCAATCCTAACTTTAAGCTACACAAACTGAGCAGTTTTTCCCTTGCAACAAGTCATTCTGAACTCAAAGGAAAGGGAACAAGAAACTTAAATGTATATATGTATTAAAAAAAAAACAATTAATGAAGCAGTGGGTTTCTTTAAGGTTGTCAGCTTTATTCTGGCAGTGCAGATCAGAATGCTGCATAGCGAGCAAAACAACGTAAAAAGGTCATGAAATGAAACATAATTTCTGGAGGAAGTTTCTTCTATTCTTGGATCTACAGTCCCAGACTGGAAAAGCTATTCTGAGAATAAATTGAGAGAAATTTACCAAATGAAGACAGAGCATTAATTAGATTTTGAGGGGCCTTTGTAACCCCTGTAATTTTATGAACTACCAGCTCGACCATTCTGCTTTTCTATGCTAATATTCTGTACATCAGATAACTGCTTTCAATTGTGAACAACAAAAAAACCTGTCCCTCTAAGTCTTGTATGATTTAATTTGTTTCTTTCCATGCCTTCAGAACAGTTTTTTTTGTCAGAGAATAAAAGAACAAAGGTAACATCCAAAGACTGGTATTTTGGTCAAACTCTTAATCTCCATCCTAAAAAGGGCATCTAATATAAATGTACTTACAACACTTTTAAAAGAGAACTGAAAACTTGTTCTCTAAGGAACAGAGGGTGTGAAAGAGAATCCCATCTGTCTGGACTCTTAAAAGCACTTTTTGCTTTAGCAGAATTGATTTCTCTATTTCTGAAACATCTCTAAGATGTTTTGAAAATAGTAAAAAAAAAAAAAGGAGAAATAAAGAGAGAAAATAGAGAAGTAGGCCCCAATCACAATTCTTCTTTCTGTCCTACTACAATTCATTTGCCATTTTAATGAGTTTTGGGCATGGTGACTGCACACATGCACCTTAGTTTTTCAACTAGACTTTTTGTAAAAGACTGCTGGCATGTTCTTCTAAAATGGAAACATTTTTAAAAAATCCTACACTAATAATAATAAATAAGTGGCCAGTCTTCGCGAACGAAGATCTGGGAAAGGTGTTTTTACCTTTCAAGCCTGCGCAAT
>JAWWLV010000100.1:27967246-27996544 GCA_035041135.1 Platyrinchus mystaceus | reverse complement strand
AGAGTGACCTTCTCTTAGATGGATGGCCTTAGGGGCTGACGAGCACCATCTGCCCGGGGGAGTGTCCCTGAACCCGATCCGGGAATTGAACGGGGGTCGCGGCGGTGAGAACGCCGCATCTTAACCACTAGACCATCAGGGGTCCCCATCCATTAAATAAGAAGCAACAATTACCTGATAGGCTACAAGAGAAAGAAATTTTAAGGACTGAATATCCTCTACTGTTAACATTTTGATTTACTTTTACATTTACAATTTACTGGTCTCATCATTAAAATCATTAAAAAAATAATGAATATAGTAAACCCCTGGCAATTTGTTCTTTTAAAATGAAGACTAGGGTAAGAATAAAGAGCACATCAATGCAGTGACATGCACAAGTCAGAGTAATGAACAGGAGTTTCAAACTGGCATTAAAGGTGTCAAATAATCATGTAAGTATTGTGACTGGCAGATCACAAGACTTTGGATGAAGTCACTGTCTCTGTGAACAAAAAAAAGAAAACCAGGAAATTCTGTGTATATCTGTATAACCAGTAATTTTCTCCGTGCAAAATGGTTGCACCTGTGGTGCATTTAAGTTCTTCCATGAAATGATGTAATGGAAGTATTTGTATGAATGACAGATCTGAAGTGGGTGTCCCATTGATTCCTAGATCTTGCTGATTCTTATCTCATCCTGAAATAATTCCCAACTTTTAAATCCAGAACTGGAATTTTCAAGTTTCATCTTTCTAGCAAGAAGAAATGCTTTTGTGTCCTTTTCCAAGCACTTTTGTGGGCAGAGGTGACCAACCTTAAGACCATAATAAGATATAATTTCAGACTTCTTGTAGTAATCATAATTCAACTTTAGAAATGGTACCTTGTAGGCTTACTCCCCATTTTTTGTATTTACAAGATAAAATACATTGGAAGGAGAACCAAAACAGAACAGGAAGTATATTTATTTTGGCTGTGAAGCTTGTTTAATGCTTCAGTAGCCAAGCCTGTTGTATGAGAATGATCCCTATGCTCTGAGTAGAACTCCATGCCTCTAAATCTAAACACAATTTACAGAAGATGAGGCTCCATTATTGACATGCCACTGTGGTAAAATAGCAACACAGGGAAAGTGACTCTTGTGAGGCCACCAACAGGACAGAACTGCCCTGCATTCTCCTAACACTCAGGCTAATGCCCTATCCAGTCACCTAGAATCCTACTTTTTGGAGTTTGGGTACAGACTGATGCTAGTTTGAGAATGGACCTGGAGTTATTAAAAATTGAGGGGCAGTTACTGAGGGACAGAGAGCCTCCAGTATCTTTCTAAGCTCATTTCTATGAGTAGTGAATGCTCTATTATGTATGCAGAAACAAGCTATTATGTCTTGCTTGACTGTTATATTTTTCTCTTAACTTTCCAGAAGCAGACCTTTCCTATTATCAGTGAAACAAAAATTTCACTCTCTATGCTGGTAAACGTTTCAGTGCAAGTGTTTTCATCTTCTGAGAGGTTATTATCAAGCATTTTGCTGTTATTTATTTTTTGTTTGAGAGAAAAAAGGAATAACATTTTATTTCTCTCTTTTTAAAATAAATGTAGGTTTGTTTTTTTTTTCCTTTGAAACCTACAAATGCTTTACAAAAATGGATTTTTATTTTTTTTTCTTTGACTTTCCAGCAACATGTACACCTCCTTTTCTCAGTAAACTTCTTTTGGAGAAGTGTGATTTAGATATGCAGTTATTCACCATATTCAGTGGCATTGAAATTTAATTCTCCCTCAGTTGGCTGTGTGTTTAGCTGTTGGCTTCCAAAACCAAAAGGACTTTACAGAAGAAGATGCTTTGGGATCACTTGGGCTGGAATGTAACACATGGTGTCTATATTTGGCACAACAATGCTAGGCAACTGAAGACATCCTTCCAGTCTGCTATCATTACTTCAACCTACTCTCTACCTCAGAAACAGCCTCATTAAACCCTTTTTTGTTAAAGCTCCAACCTTAACTTGATTTAACACAGAAAAATAGAAGTAAATGTAGCTAAAGAGAATTTGCCGATGTTTCCATTTGGATGGCTTGAATTTTCACAAAATATAGATGTATAGCTGCCTCAACTATGTTGTCCTGTATTCATTATATTTGGGACATTATACTTGATGATCAATGCCTTTTATAATTTTTGTTGGACTTCTTGTTTACCTCTCCTTCCTCTAGCTGGCAAGTGAAACTCTAAATATATGGAAAGCTGACATCATCTTTTTCTTTTTATATTTGTGTCCCTGTGTATTTACATAATTGCTGGAAGTAATTAACAGGAAGAATTGCCTAAGGAAGAATATTTTTGTGCAGAGAACACACAAGCTCTCGTGGCATATTTTGTGGAGAGGGGTGTCTGCTGTGTATAACATCTTGTTAAAGTTCTAAGAGACATTTGAATGGGTGCTTCTCTGCACCCAGATGTTTGTACTCTGTTTTTTCTGTTGATGGCTTAGATCTAGATGGGTTTACTTCTTACCAGGGAGAGGTCCTGATGATGCCTCAGTCAGGAGAGCAGAAGATAAGGTGCTTAGTACTTTTTGTATGGACAATTTAGTAAACTCCTGCAGCTGTCACTCAGAAGTTACTGCACTATGTTCAATGAGCTGACAAATGTCACCTGGCTGAGAACAGGGTCCCATGTTGTAGAGGTTCTTTGAGATTTATAATCAAAAAACACTGCAAAAAAAGTAGCTATTTATAGAAGATGAAAACTGCTTAGAATAATTTAGTATCCCTCTGGTGGGAGGGATTTTTGGATCTCTGCATTCCATACAGAATGCCGTATTTCTCTTTATAACCACTTCAAAAAGAATACCATTTCAAGAGATTAAAGTAACATTTCAAGAAGGCTTGATTTTGGATAAATCCAACTTCATATATGCAAAATTATGTGCTACATGCAATGTTCTTTCTGCCTGTCTTTCATTGACACCAGAACAAATTCCTACTACTTTTAACACTACGTGTTCTGAAAGTCTTTCTTAAATAATCTCATTATTTGTTCCAAAACAAAGGCCAAACATCTGTGAGAATAAAGAAAATCAGAGTCATGGAAAGTCTGTAATGGTATTTCATGTTCCTCTAGTTGCACTGAAGGTAGTCAATGACCTTCTTTAAAGGTAGATAAGGAAGTTTTCCACAGAAGGAAGCCTATTCTATTGGATGGTTCTACTGTTTCACACCCCATTAGTAATTTACTGTGTATGACTTTTTCTCAAACTGCTCCACTGAAACATAGACTGGTGATGGGAAAATCAAGAAGGTCCAGTCAGTTCAAACCCTGCTTTGATTCTCTGATGCCAGTAGCTGCTGCCACATGTCAGTCTGAGGAAATTTTCATAAGCAGCTGCTGGTTGTGCTGTGTACCATAAGAAGCAGAGCTCTGCAGCTGTGATGCTGATTGACATGAAGACTAATCTTGGCATTTCTACCTGCCCTATGTCTACATAGTTGTGGTTTATAAACATTATGCTCAGGTACTTAGTGTACACAATCCTCATTTATGTAAGATAAAAGCCTTGAGGGAGGAAGAGAGATATAAAAGGACAAATATTTACCTCGTCTTTGGCTACTTCTTTGCTTAAGACAACCACATGACTTTGTTTCTACAGATAATCTTCTATAAAATCCCTTTTCTGTACCTGTAATTAATTCCTTACACCCACTACCCAATGTTTGGAGGCAAATCCTTCTTACTAACTCCAAAAAGCCATTATCCCTTCAGGTTTCTGAAAGCATAAAGTCTGCCCTCATCAGCATTAAAGCCCTGTGGTTTCAGGGGTGAGCTGGGGATTGCTCTCTATCTGCAGTAGGCTCTATTATTGAGCTGCCTTTTCCTGCTAGAAATGGCAAAGGGAATATTCACTTCCTACTGAATTATCCCTGCAAGACTAGTGCAGAGGATGTGGCTCTTCTCTTGTAGCTTCCTGTTACTTGCACAGCTGTTAGAAACAATTAGTTCCTTTATGGAAGTAAGTGAGTTGCCAGCAGAGCTAAGCCTTGTGAGGTTGGACTGATGAGGAGAAACCTGTTTTTCTGACTGCCCTTCTGTTTTTCTGCCTCCTAGGAAACAATAGTCAATACAAGTAGCTGCAGGATGCAAGGTGATCTCTTATCTCCACAGAGGAAAGTTGAAAGGGATTTCAGCTCCACCTGAGTAAAATGATGAGGAAATGGAAACAGAACAGTTGGGTGGGACAAGTCCCGGTAAGTGTTTCACATTTCAAAAAAACATTATTTTTTAGGATCAAATAATATGGGAATTAAAAATGCAGGTTCAACCAGGAATTGCACATGGGACTTCTTTTAAAAGATTTCTTTAGGAATAAAGAGGTACCTTTCAAGATTAAATAAATACAAACTATAGTTCAAAGAAATGCTTTGGAAAAATATGTTTTAAAATACAAAGAACAGTGTGAATCCAACTCAAATTTGTAGAAGGCTTTTGTATTGCAGAAGGTTTGTCCATAAATTCCACACAGATTTCCACTAAGCTTTGTACTTGCAGACCTATATTTTTGTGTTTGTTCCTTGTTGTTGACAACTGAATTCACAACACATTTTTGTTAGCAGTCCTCTAAACCTTGCAAATAACAGTTAATGCAATTTTCTTAAACTAGAAAATTATGTGATCTGTTTAGAAAAAGTCCATGAATCAAGGTCATGACTGAAATTGGCCAGATACTGGTGTTAACAGACTGAGGCTGTGCAGAGGAGAACCTGACTACGTGTTCAACAGTGGAGCTGGCTAGCTTGTGTGTGAGCTTGTTGGATGGGGAATACCTGTGTAGGAAGCACACCAGCATTAATGGAAACTGCCTGGGTGGAAATTGGTAGTAAACAGGATGCTGGGACGTGATCTTTACTGAAAATTAATTTTTGTGGCCTAGGATATAGCTAAGGCTCTGGAAGGGTAGAACAAAATGCCTGATTGGTTCTGAGAATGTTTTCCCCTTTGCCTGGAACCTGGTTGAGAGGCTGGATGCTGTTCAGTTTGGGGGCAGTGGCCCTACTGGGTTGATTAAGCACAAGAAGTAGGAGGATGCAGAGTTGACTTTAAAGTCTGGGTCTGAACTATCACCTTTCCCCACATCCCAGGCTCACTTCCAGAGTGGGAGAAATCAAACCATTTGTCTGATGAAATCATAGAACCAAAGTCAAAGTCACAGTTCTCAGGAAATCAAGGATGTAAGAGCACCTGGGAACAGGTGGCATGCACTATCCCTAGCTGTTCTCTTACTGCTTAGACAGAGACACAGGATCTTCCTTTCATCTCTTGTCAGTCTCGGCTACTTCAGCAGCACTGGAAAAACCTGTATGTTACAAAGTGAAAATATGAGGGAGAAGCAGTTCACCAGATTCATCAGGTAAACTTTTCCCTACCCAGACTGCAGTGGAGAAGACAGCTGTACTTTTCCCTCCTCTTTAAGCCTTTGCAATTCAGCATCGACTTGTGTAGGTGCAGACATTGAAGGGCTTGAAAACATGAACTATTAGCAGAAGTGGTACTTAAAAAAAAATACCTCTCTTTCTCAAACAGGCTCTCTCTTCCAGAGATCTGCTTGATGATGCACTGGAAACAGCAGGAGGCTTCATGAGTCTGCTGCTGCTCTTTGCAGAGCAGCAAAAGTGGGAGCAGAGAAACACTTCCACCTACTGCACAAGAAAATAGTCCCTCCCCTAGCTGCACCAACATTTCTGTGGAGTGCACGAGATGTCAGTAAATGCAGAGCACTCTGACTTTTACCAATTTTCTAGGAATGTCGGTGGACTCAGGGAAATGCTATGCTCCTTGCTGTATGTAGAAGGAAGCTTTGAACAGCTCTGAATATGTTCTGAAGTTTAATCCTACACCCTGTTCTTGCTGAGCTGACCTGACTCAAAGCTTTTGATGTCTTCGTAAATCCTTCTCAGGTGTGGCATTCTCTTGAAGGTGACAAGGCTGCTGTCTTCTGCCTCCTCATGTTGCTAAAACCTTGGGCTGCTTTATACGTTCTGTATGTTTTCGTGCTTTGAGCTATTGGAAAAATGAGGCAGGCTCTCAAAAGGCCTGAAGGAAGGGCTCTTTTTCTGTCTCCTGTCTAACTGGGACACTGTCACAAGAAACCAAGCAGATACAGTCCCTAAATGCATTGCAGAGTCTCAGATTTTCTCCTACTCTGTGACTAAATGTTGCTGCCCACAACTTAGCTCTCACTTGATGCAGAGACTTGTGATGCAAGAGGGAAACTGGAGTGCTGCTTGTGTGTGGGGTCTGCCTGTGTGAAGTACAGGGATCATAAGACTCTCAGGCTAAGTGCCTCAGATGTGACAGAAGAGGTGTGTCTTTAGATGTATCACAGGCAATAACTTACATTTATTCTTTCTGCCAGAGAGGAATGGAATCTGTTCAGGAAGAAAGAAATGGGTAGTGCAGGTGAGGCTGAAAACAAAGGAAATCATGCCTATGGCTAACGGAATCATCAAAATGTTTCTCTTGTGGGTTTTTTTTGTTTTGTTTAGTTTTGTTTTTAGGATGTGAAAATGTATTCAGTGAGACTACTTATTCTCTTAACATGTGATCCATGTAACACTGATTCATTCAGGACTGATGGCTTATTTCATGACCTGCTAGGGAAAGCTCATTGCAGCTTTAATTTGGCACAGAAGTTAAAAAAATTCTCACTGAGGTCTGAGTAGCATGGATAGCACTGCCCACATGTTGCAGCCATACCAGATGTTCTGCAAAACTGCCCTGGAATCCTCTACAGTTTGCTCCAGAAAACTGCTTGCTAGGTCAGAAAAGCATACAATATTTATTGGACAAAAATGAAAACAAGTATGCAGTATTTGTGGGATGACCAGCTAGATCTATAAGGAATTTTTAACTTACATATTTTTTTACTTCCCTCCAATAGAGAAAATGTAAATACAACAGTATTAAATGCTAGTAATAGATGAATAATCCAGGGAGTAGGTGAAAGGGAGAGCAGAAACTGAGGAAACAAATATGTCTCCCTTTCTTCTCAATGTCTTATTCACAATGTCAGTCTTGACTTCTGCTGAAGTTTGGTTCTTATCCTCCGTCTCAGCCTAAGAGAAGGTCAAAGCTAAAGAATACACTTGAGGAATATTCAGCAGCAAGTTCACACATTGACGGTTTAAAAACTTGATTAAATGTTGGGTGATGGTAGAGCATACCTAGTTGCTTTTGCTTGATGGGGCAGTCAGCAGAGAAGAGCATGATGGGCATTACAGCCAGATGGGACCTTAGGTCCTTGCTCTGTTCATTTGCTAGTGTAGCTGAGGACTGTCTCTTTTGCAGGCAGCAAATGCTTCTAGGTGCTTGGCATTTTTTCCTTCTGGAATTCTGGCTAATGATCTCTTTAGATTACAGCTGGTCTCCAGCCCAGCTGAAGCAGTATTTCAAAAAGTAATTCACAAACTTGCTGGTGACCAAGAAACCTGAAGTTTCCTTAAGGTATGTTCTGTTTGCTGCCAGTCAGTGTGCTCATGTAAATAGACAAGTTCAAAGAAGACATTTTAGAAGCAATACATGTGTGAAAATGCCATTTTTTTCCAGAATGCACTAGATTTCAAGAAAGAATTTTTGAAGGGGTGCCTGCAAATCCTGATTGAAATTTTCCATCAAAACAAGAACTGAGTAACCTCTAAGAAGCCTTATTGTCTGTAATTACACAGTACAAGATCCAGCTGCCCTGACTGGCCTTGAGGAGGGCATCAAGGTCATGTCCTGGTAAATTTGTGCAAGCAGGTAACTGTAGTAGAGAAGTCAGGAAAACAGACTCAGGTTTGCATTTCAATCCCCCTTCAAGAACTTCTAGTACTGTCTTTCCAAAATGGGGTCAATAGGCACCTGCAGATGAATGAAGAAGTAGGTTTGAAAGTGTTGATTCCTTTGTCAGTAACTTCTTGTGAGACCTTTGCATGAATAGACAGCTTTGGGGGTTTGTTGCTGGGACACCATAAAAAGAAAACAGAGGAAGGGTGAAGTCCCACATGTCTCTAGTTTTCCCACAGGCTAGCCAGCCTGCTTTGCAAGGGCAAACTTTGAATGAGTCAAAAAATCAATACAGTCTAAAAATCCAGACTCGCTATTGATTGTGTCTTTGAAACTCTCCTCTTGACTGGTCTATTTTTGTTTGTAATTAAGGCTGAAGTCACTATTCTTGGTACCTGTGGACTCTACCAGTTCACTCCTAGTTCATTCCACCTACTTAATGTCTGCTCACTTTGCAATGATTTTAGAGGAAATTCTTTAACATTCTGCTAGAAATAATAGGAATCCTTTCTCTATTTGATCAGATTAAACCATACTTATGAGTGGCAAGCAATGTAGTCCTAAAAGTGATTGTCTCAATTAAAGAATTTGTTTTTGTTAAGATACTGGAGCAAAAGGTTATGAACAAAGTAGCATATACTTTTTACAAGGAAAACCTCAAGCTTGTAAACACCGTATTACACCTGCCTGCACTTTCATCTGGTGAAATTTAATTTTTTTTTTTACAACTTGTTTTTTTTGTAGCACTGTAGTAAAATAATTGAAAACTTCTGCTCTAGACAAGTCCTGCATTTCTTATGCCATTTGTGTTGTGAATTCAAAAAAAATAAGTGTTATTTGACAATCAATATCAGGTGAACAAAAACTGAGTAACCAATGTCTCCAGAAGCTTTTTTTTTTTTTTTTGGTACACTTTAGCCTGCTTTTCATGATGTGTATAGTGCTATCTGTTTTTCAAACTTTCAACAAGGTAAAATGAGTATGTTGTTCAACTCTATAGAACCATTTTCTTGTGTGAAACTGTGTCTGGTCCATGACAGACTGTGAGGGAGGATAGAGCTTGTGATCCCCCTAGGCAGACAAACTTCGCAGCTTATGGAAAAATATACCTTAATGATCAGGCTTCTGCTTTCTAAAAAGAATTCTTCTGATATACCTTCTTCTTTGGACTCAGCAAGCTAACAAGGATAGAAACTGAAGCGTAGTGACTAATCCTCTGGAAAAGAATACCTTACCCTAATTTGGACCTAGAGGTTACAGGGGACCTAGACTTATAAGCAGGAGGACAGTAGTGAACCCAGTCTGGGCAACTCAGAGCAGTCCCAAATGCTGTAAATGTATCCTGTGTTTTGTCAACACCCTTTAGCATCTTTCAGTTATTTCAGGACACAGGAACTAGTATGTTGACCTCTGTAGCTGTCAACTGTAGTCTTCACATCTATGGACTCATCCAGAACTTTAAACATTCCTGTACACCTGAAGTCCTCCACTAGTAGAACAAATTTTATCCCCTTAGTCTTTCTTCATGTTTTGTCACTAGTACTGCAGGGATTATTTACTGATGGTCACTCAAAGCTGGTCTCACTTTACTAAGGTCAATGCAAGCTTATATATTTACACTGTCCCCAGAAGAATTTGCAAGTGCTCTAGAGTGCTCGACATTCAGCATGCACCGCTCAAGGTTCCTAGCTCACTTTCTTTTTTTTTTTTTTCAGCTCTGTGTCTTCCCATGGCTAATGCAACATGAGCACCTAACTCCCCGAGTGTCTCGTTTCCCAGAAGCTGAGTCATGTCTGTTTGGTAAGAAACAGTCCCCAACAGCTATTAGCCTCTGTAGTGGTTTTGAGTCTAGGCCTTCCTTAGTAACCAGGTTGTAACCAAGGAACCAAGGCCATGTTCCGAGTATTCCATACAATTTTTACGTAAGCAAGGGTATAAATAATAAGGGAGAGGAAGCTCTCGCTCTCTTTCTTCTGGTGGACTGGAAGCAAAGGTTTTTCCCTGTCATCCTGCCCGGGTGGAGGAGTGAGGCCTAGTGGGGCCTGGTTGGCCTTGGGAGGCGGCAGTGCCGGTGGTCATTGGTGCAGTTTTCTGCCATCTCGAGGAAAGTAGTAAGATATTCTTTTGCTAGTTCTCTATTTCGATAGTTCTTTGGGTTTGATTGTACAAAACCATTCTGTTTTTGTCCCTTTTCCTCCTTTTCCCTTTTCCTTTCACTTTCTTCCCTTCTGGGGTGTTTCTTGTAAATAATATCTTAATTGTAATATATATAAATATATATATTTTTATGGAATTAGGTTGGTTTGGGTTCTTTTAGTTTTGTGTGGTCTTTTCTGTTTGTCCGAAGGGAGGAAGAGAGGGAAGGGGAAGGTTTTTTCACCGTGGTCTGGGCACTTGGCTGGGAGCCAAGTCCAACCTCAAACAGCCTCAGAGATAAAGGGATTTGTATGTTAGCACGTGTCCAAAAGAGTACACTGCTTTGTCAGGCCTCATCACAGCTCTCTTTTTCAACTCTTGCTAACACTGCTACTGATTATTATGCCTCTCTGCTTTCGTGTGTCTGAGGCTAGTGGAGTAGAACCGCCCATACCCTCCATGTTACCACTTCCTAGAGCACAGAGTAGTCAGTTTTTTGCTCTTTTCCTCAGCACCAGAAAACAAATCTTTGCACACTCTCTGTTTCTTGACTCAGAAATCTCAGTGGGATACCCACAATTAATTTTGTTGCCCTGAAGATAAAATAGAAGCATGTGCAGATCAGCATCATAGATTCTTTCCTGGTCTGCAGCAACTGTGATGTGCCAGATAGGATTTTGCTCTGTTTGCTGCAGGAAGTAGGGCAGAGGCCATGTTGTGTCTGGTCCTAGCAGTGAGTTAGTCAGCGGAGAAGGCAGGAGAGGGCCTGAGGAGCTGTCCTCCTGGCTGATGTTTGTTCATGGCTGTAAGCAGGCATGTGTCACATGCCCTCCTGCGCAGGCATTTGCCTTCCTTGTGACCCCATGGTCAGGAGACTCCTGTTTGTGCAGGCAGAGGAAAGCTGAGGGTCATCCCAGTTGGATGCTGACTGAAGGCTGACCAGCGATGGTGTCCCTTCTGAACTGTAAATCCTATCAGGAAAATGTGAGACCTTTCAGGAAAGTGTGAGGGCACAGTAGGACCAGGACTTTGTGCGACACATGTCTCTCGGTGCCAGGCTATCCTACCTGATGAATGAGATCTGATCCTTGCTTTATAAGAAAAAAGAAGTTCATGGGCCAGACCTTTGGGCTAGTGGAGTGGTCAGATGCATAGATCTGGCTTGATAAATGCTTTTGTTGTTTCTCTCAACCCTTCTTGGCTATCCTCACTACTTGAGGTATGAATCAGTTCCCTTCTGAACATCCCAGGCCAAACAAATCACAAAGCACTCATTTAGATGTAACTGCCCACATAAACCATTTAGAAATAATCCATTACTGAGAGTAGCAAGAATCATTTGCGTTCGTTAAAATTTGTGTTTTGTTAAAATATTATCACTTAAGGAAATTTTTTTTTCTGGGAACTGATTAACAAAGATCACTGCCTAAATGCTAGATGATGCACATTTCTTCTCCACCTTTTTAAGATGGGCTACTTTGGGAGCTGGAAAATGTGTATTTGAGGCTGGCATCAGCTGCACTGTGAATCTAAGACAAGTAATTACCATGAATTGCTCTAATTTTCATAGATCAATTCAATTTTTCATGTGATTGTTAAACACCTTGTGGCTAGAAATAATATACTGTACACAGAGAGTAATGAGCTGAAAAGAGGAGTTTGCACATGGGTATTTCAGTTCAGCTACGTGTTTGCTGGTGCATCCATAGGTGCACAATCACTCTCTCTGTGAATTCTACTGTAATTCAGCTTTCTCCCTGTTATGACTCCAGTGGTTGAAGGGCTCCCCTAACTCCCCTAAACCTCATATTTTGCCTCTTAGGAAATAGTGGCAGAGTGCTCCCCTCTCTCTCCTTTTCTACTTCAACAATAGCCACTGGTGATGGTCATAGTGGCTGTGTCTGGCTTAAGTTGGACTCTGGGAATACAGATAATAACATAATGTTTAAATCTAAAGATCTTGCTCAGCCAGTTGAGCACGTGCCACAGGAAATATGGCTGGTATGCAAATATGACTGTAAGTCAAACACCTTAAATAGTGGGCAGCCCAGGGCCTGCCTGAGCTCTCCTGCATGGCAGTGGGCTGCACATCAGGATGTCCCCTTGAGGAGGGATGCCTCTCAAAGTTACTCTTCAAGGCTGAGAGAATCTGTGTCACATCAAATACCTGGTAAGTGAATTGGTAAGTGCTGAAATTTTGAAATCTTAGCTGAGTGATATAAAGGACTGATTGTGCACATTTTCTCCTTTAGACATAAACTGTTTACCATGTCTGAACTAAATCTGGATCCAGTTGCACGTGAATTCCCCTAAATTTAGAATGCAAGAAGGTCCTTTCTGAAGCTCATGACTCTGACAGTTTTGTCTGACCCTGTCCTTTATGCAGTAAATATTGAAGTGTACCTTGCCATTGAATCTTGTTATGCTGCTGTCACATTTACTATCAAACTTCTCTAAATCACTGTTTTATATCAATAAACATATTGATGCTTCTCTTTTACAAGTGAAGTGCATCATTCCACCCATTACAGGAATGCTTGAGAAATTATTCAGAAAACATGGGTTTAAGGGAGGATGTTACTGTTGACATTCTCTCCCAGCACCAATTCTGTTTTGCAGATTAGGGGCTAATGCTGTGCAGCTGATGAGTCCTCCTTGCTATTCCAATGCACCACTGTTTGCACAGCTGGGCATTAAGTAATTACAGAAACCTAACATTTTCATCACTCAGCTTATCTTCAGGCAACTCATGATCTGTGTCTGCATCCGGCTTCCAGACCAGAGTAAATTTGGACTCCATCTTGATTTTCAGCCAAAGTGTTCCTACAATATCTTCTACCACTACCCCTCAAATGATATTAACTGTTGTGTAGGCAGCTGGAGCCCAGTGCCCCATCAATTTTCTGGTTCTGACAAGCCTCCTCCGTCTGTATAGTTGGGCCATCTGCTTGTCCCAGGCCCCTCCAGAAACTATTACCAGATGAGACTGCTAAAGATTTTGCCCTGAGCGTACAAGCCATCCTTGGTGCTCCTGATCTCATCCTTTTAGTTTCAGAAAACTCTCTGCTAGCCACATCTTAGTGGTTTCTGGAACTGAGCCAGAATATCATGATATACAGAAAACAAAAAAGCTCATTCAAAAGGAGGTGTTCAAAAGCCTATTCCCTCCCTCCCTTGCTTCACTTACTTCTAAACCCCACACTCCATCTAAGGCTGCTTATGATAAGAACCGGTGACAGCTATTGCTCTTGCATACTGCTGAGACTTTTCCCAGAGGGATCACAAACATCAGGTTTCTTCCAGTGCTACAGCCTGGCTGATTTAGCAGGAGTACTGTAACCTCCAGCATATCCCTCTGTATCTGTTCAGTCTGCCCAAAGGAGCTGTTCAGTTGTGCTCCCCAGACAATAGACTGCTTCTGGTTCTTGTGGGCCAACAGTTCTTGCCTCCAAATCCCTCCAGACATCAGGGCACTGGGTTCTGATGACAAAAGTATTTTCTGCAATGACAAAGTGAATTGCAGCAGCTTTAATAGCATTAATCATGCTATATACGGTCATTGGTATTCCTGACATCGCACTGAAAGTAATGCAACATGAAAAAATTGAAATACTGTATTTGACCATTTTCCCCCTCTGCAAATAATAAAAACATTTGTATTGAGGAGCAGTTTTAATTTAGGAAATCTCTTGTTATCTGTAGAATAATCAGCCTGCTCCTTGACTTGATGGATTTGTAACTGTGATGAGAAAAACAATAAATTAAGTTCAAAACGGACCATATTTTTGTTATCAAAATTACACCTGAGTCATAAATCTAGAAAGTAATTTGACACAAAAATAACAC
Organism: Platyrinchus mystaceus; assembly: GCA_035041135.1. Classification (NCBI taxonomy): domain Eukaryota; kingdom Metazoa; phylum Chordata; class Aves; order Passeriformes; family Tyrannidae; genus Platyrinchus; species Platyrinchus mystaceus. The sequence continues at coordinate 27,982,757 of JAWWLV010000100.1, read as the reverse complement.
ATTTAGTAGCAACAGAAAGAGCCTTCTTCTTTCAGCACTTAGGAAAAATTGTGATGATGACAAAGACATACATACTGCTACATAATGCCTTGACAAAACCAGGGCTTAGTGTTAATGTCAGTGCTGAACAATAGAGTAAAAAGCTTTTCTCAAATTTTGTAATTTCTGACAGCCTTGGAGACAGAGTCAACAGCTTCAAACAACCTCTATTGGCACAACCTTGCCCAAGAAAATGCAGTGTCCTGTATGGCTCTTTCACTGCACAGTGTGACCTGCCAATGTTCTCTTTGGAGTAACATTAATTTTCAGATGGCCTGCAATCCAGCTTTGAATAGCATTATACATGGATTTGTATGTGCTGCTAACTACTAAACAAGTCACACAAGCTGTCACCAGTGGATTTATAGGATGACATTTTATTGTTTCTTTACTGGAAAGTCTGAAAAAGGGCAGAAACCTCATGGAAAGAGACCAAATAGACCCAGCCTTCAGGGCAGGAGAAGAGGGCTTTGTCCGCACTCACTTAACCATAGTGTCCCCTCCTGTTCCTGTGTAGGGCCTGCTGTCAAAAAACTGGCAGGCAGGCTCTCATGTTGCTGCCTGTGTGCAGCAGTGGACATGCCCATGCTGTGTGAAGCACCAGAGTGAGCTGCTGACACACAGATTGCATGCAAGCTCTGCCAAATGAGAGATGGATATACAAACCTATGAGGTCTGAGGCTGGAGGAAAGCATTAGGCCCAGCATGTCTCTGGTAACTGCAGAGAAACAGTGAGCTGGTTTCAAATTTGTGCTGTACATGCAAGCACACACAGAGCTAAAATCCTGGGAAGGAGATGACAGATTTTGACTGGTATCCATTCGTCATGTCCATATCACTGGGTCCTCCAGAGTATTTGCAGGCTGAAAGGGTGTCATAACATCAACCAGTGGAGGTATCAGTACAATCCACAGTTTTGTCCTGGCCCAGGAATGTGTTTGCCAGAATCAGTTCCTGAGAAAGCATGGTCTTGGATGTCATGAATGCCAAGAGGGCACTTACAGAGGACATGACATGGACTTTTGCTAGCAGCATAGTTAGAAGACTCTCATTCTGCTGAAGGACACTTGCTGATATTCCTTACAAGGATGTGTGGTATCACAGCTGACCCAGCCAAAATATCCATTCAGGGTCATTGCAGCACCTGAATGTCTCTAGATTTTGGGATAGAGACAGAAGGGGTAAACTATACTGCAGGGGAGACATTTGATCTACAAATGCATTACCATCCTCCTCCTCCTGAGCCGGGAGAGAACCATTTCATTCTAGAACTGGGAAAATAGCTTCTCTTGCCTCCCTGCCCTCATTTCAGTCTGCTGGCACTTCGAAAGCCATGTATGTCCACTGCTTGCATATCTTCATCCTGTCTTAATCATCATGCAATCATCATGTCCATTTGGCCACATTCTTTTCACATCTGTTCTTCACTGATGTCCATTTGGGGAGTGGCTGACACCAATGCTTAGTCAGATAGCTACTTGTAAACAATGAGATGAAACGAAAAAGCTCCCCCTTTAAAACATTTCTCCTTCTCTGTTGTGAAGTTCCTCCTTTGTCTTTTGTTTGTTTGATTGTCTTTTCTTTGAGATGATAAAAGTGAGATACAGTTTAATGGAGACAGACAGGCAGGTGAATGATAACATTCTTATTAAAAATTAGAAGTTTCTTTATAATGAAGTGCTGAGTACTCATAAATAATACCCTGAACTACATAAAATACATATGCAGTACTCATTCACTGTGCACAAATCAATGTGGAACAAACAGACGTTTAAGAATCATATTTGTGCCAATGCGGTTCAAGTGTATTGAGCTAATCTAGTCCAAGCATACTAACAGGAGCTGTTGCAGTCTTCCACTATCCTCTCTTCGTCTTTCATGGATGCTTGGATCTTGGTTGGCATGCTTAGTGTTGGATTCCCCATAGAGGTTGTGTTGTGCCCCCATACATGACCACAGGAGCGTTGTAGTGTATCAAGCTAACCACTCTGAATTGCTGCCTGAGAACCCTGTTACTGCCTCAGTTTTTGTATCATCTCCAGGACTCTGGGCTGTTGCTGTTGAGGCTATTCATGTTGCCCAAAAATAGTTGCCCAAGTATAACACAGTTTCTATGCTTTCTCTATTTCTAAATGGAGAACAAAAAGGGCATCATCAGAAGCAGTGGTCTACTGAATTTTTCACAATCTTCCTAATAACCTGTCCTCCAGAGCTGCGAGGCATTAGAGAGAACACTTTCAATATGCTTCTCAATATAACATAAATGCTTCAGAACGTGTACAGAGAAAGAAGGAAGTTTTCACAATAGGTAATGTATCTTTTGACTCTAGATGCATAAAAAAATTGTTCACGCTGGACAAAATGTCATTGTATGAAGTGAATTGTTTCATAATGGTAATTTCTAAATATCTGACTGTATAAACCAGTGATCATCCCTTAAGTGATTTTGAAATTAGTCAGACTTAAGAGGACAATGCAAAACCATCTGTCTTGCTTGAGTACAGCCTACTAAGAATGAGGAAAAATACCTAAGCAAGAAGAGAAACATTTGTGAGATATTTTCTGCTAAGTAAAACTTATCATTTATTGTTTTCTTTGATAGAACAACAAAGAAATGCTCATCAGAATAAGAATGCAGCAGGGAGCTAGAGGCAGTAGACATTCACTATTAAGAGGATTATTTGGGTCAGCTAGCCTGTTGATGTCCATGGATTGTGCAATTGGTAGCAGTTGAGATCCTTATTCAGTATCCTGCCAAAAGTTCTCAGGTCCCTGACAAAGAACAGTTAAGTATATCTCACTTCAAGTGGCAGAGCTGTGCTATTTAGTGCTGTTTATATTTGTCAGATCTTTAGGTTTAAAAGAGAAATGTTTTTTATTTTCTGTATTTTATATACAACAACATACTCAAAAATCCTCAGGATCATACTAGGTCTCGAGGAGAAAAATTGGTAGATCTAAACAGTTGCTTCTCCAAGAGCCACTCATACCTCTAAAGCTGGTGTTAAAAGAAAATTCCAGTGAGCATACTCAGAAGAAAGAAGTGTTAAGGAATGTATACCTAGATTTTCAGAGTAATTAAGATCACTGCTTAGTCAAAGGTCTTTGAGTTAAAAAAATGGAGCTAACCAGTATAATTTAAAGAACATGCAAGAACAGGGGCAGCGAACATTCCACTAGACCAGATTACTGAGAGCCCTATCTAGCCTGGTCTTGAGCACCTATAAGGATGAGGAGTCCACAACCACTCTTGGCAACCTGTGCTAGTGCTTTACTACTCTTAGAGTGAAGATTTTCATCCTAAAATCTAATCTATGCCTACTGCCTTTTAGTTTAAAGCCCTTCCTTCCCCCTTGTCCTATCACTGTGTGCCCTTGTGAAAAGTTCCTCTTGAGCATTTCTGTAAATGTCCTTTAAGGTACTTGGCTCAGAAAGATCATTATGTCTTCTGTAAAACCCAAGTATGTCTGTTGCTGCAAACCATCAGTGGAGTGGGAGAAGGAGACATTTTTTTCTTTCTCCCTTTCCTAAAAGTGATGCTGAAAACAAGGCTTATCTTCCAGTCCTTTGCCCAGAAACTTTCCTGAGTCACTTCCCTCTTGCTGGAGGAAGTGACATTGCAAACATTTATCTGTGCCTCATCCAGCCTTTAGGACTGGTAGGTTTCCATCCCACTCCCTTCTCATTCTACAAGATAGGAAGGCTGGTCTGAAAGCTGCCAAAGACCGTTGTATGCACCATGTCTTTGGTGTGAGAGAAGAAGTGTGATAGGTGCAGTGTACAGAGTGATCTGGCTGTTTTATGCTGTTCTGTGGCTGTCAGGGAATGAATTTTCCTTAGAGTAGAGGAGAAAGTTGGAACCTCCTTCTTTTCATTTGAACATCCCAGATATAGAACTCTCCTAAACTTTCGTAAGTACAAGTATGTAACTGTACACCCTTAAATCCTGACTGCAGGCATAGTTGAGCCTGCAGGATTTTCTCAAATCTGCCACTGGTTCAAGGGTATCCTCGGGTTTGGCACCAGCCCAGGAAGACGTGTTTAGTGGATATAGATGCCTGCAAGGCTGCAGCAAAGCTGTTATGTAAAACCTGTAGAATTCCTGTGTAAGGAAGCTGAGTGTGCCAGCCCCAACGAGGGTGCTGCATTTAACATGAAGGCAGCACTGCCTTCTGTGCTTGAGATCCTTCTAGCAGGTTTCCACTGAGGAACATGGAGCTTTGCTTCTGTCAAAAGAAGTACGAATGTGGCTGACCTGTTTGTGCTCCTTTCTCCAGGAACTCACCTGTGCTTAAAACATGTGGAAGAAATAAGCTGAGAAGTCAGTCAGAGTAGCAACCTTGAACTAGGCTCTGTGATGTGCATCACCTGACACCTCAGCTACAAATTGAGCTTCTCAGCTCATTTCTTCTATCAAGATGAACACTGCTGAATCCAAAATGAAGGTGTCACTTCTGCTCTTGTGCAAAATATATACCTTTCCTTTGAACACAATTGGCTGAAACTCGGTGGGAAAGGATTTACCTTAGAACACTGTACTTTTCAGCCTTCTCTCTCACTGCACAATTGACTTGACATAGATTCCTTGCATCATTCCTTTCATCCTGATCTTACTGTGTCATCTGTTTCTGCAATGTGAAATTTCATGGATCCCTTAGAAAACACAGTGATTTCATATTCCAGGAGACACCTGCTGTAAATTTAGCTAGCATACGACATGGCTTTTCCTTAACCAACCACAGAACAAAATAAGAGCTTAATCCTGAACAACTGTTGCCACCTTCATAATACAGATTTAAATCTATTTTTAAAAATGTGTAGAAAACAGATTTTTTTTTTTTTTGCAAACTGTGTTGTAATTTTATAATGTTGCGTACTTGGCAAGTGTGATTGTGTTGCTATAGCGATCTTAAATTATGACCAGAACAAATTTTTACTCAAGGCTTATTTAGAACTCATCTGGCTCAAAGCCATCTTATCTCCTTCTCTGAGCCCTGGAAGAATCATTTGGATCTCCACAAACATTTTCTCTGAGCCTTCTGTTTTACAGTAATCTCATTGGTGTAATTTTGAAACAATGTTCTTTAAATGAGCTCCTGAAATACATTTGAATTAATCAAAACCAAAACCTCTGAGAGGCACAGTACCCATTTCCAAGGTGTAGCAATCAGGGAGTTTTTCTCCTCTTGTTGCCAGAGAGGATGAGATGTTAGTGACATCTTCAGATAGTTCTGAAATCAGAGCAGTAAATCCTTCAGTTGAACAATGGGAGGTTGCAATAAAAAGAGCCCTGTTTTTTGAAAGAGCTTGGGTTTTTTTAACTTATAGCTTATGGGGACTGTCTGTACTAATGTGCCATGGGACAAGGCAGTGAAAATATCTCATGCCCACTCTTACCAACTTCAGGCAACTGTGTGTCCTTTGCTTATCATCCAACACAGAAAACCCTATCTCCTTTCATGACAGTGATAACTGGATTCTGCAATGAATACTGAATTCTCGAGTTTCACTATCAGAAAGTCCTTGAGTGAAATCTCAAATGTGGGGATCTGGCAGCTGTTGTGGTCTTGCCCAGCATTGTCTGTGCCAACGGTCTTGCCAGAGAATGGTGTGGACCTTTGAAAATTAGGGACGGCTAAGAGAATTGTACCTGTCCACATCTTGGCATGGAGCTGGACAGTTCTCTAGGTATTGCTATTCAGAAACTGCCTTTTGACATGGGAGTACAGGCAATCAGAAAGAAATTTTAGGCCATGAGGCTGTTCCTCAGATGGGGTTCTCGTTTATATTTATACTGCTGTGCACTATATTTATATTGCTGTACACTGAGACCATCTTTTCTGTTCAACATGCTGTCTTATTTTTCTTCTCAAGCTGCATTCTGTTTCTAAGGCCAAACCTTCTGGCAGCAGCTTTGCCCTGTTTAGCTGCACTGCAGAGTGTATCACAGTGTCATTAGTTCTGCTTAATTCTGTGCATACCACAGTGCTTGTTACCACGTGGGAAAGGTCAATTTGACAATATGGGATTTTATGAGGGATGAAATGCAGAAACTATTGGCTGCAACCAGCTTTATACAAATGTATTTAGTCCTGCAAAACTTGCGAGGAATACCAAGTGCATCAGCTTACTTACAGAAGATGCAAACCTGATAATGCCATTGATTTCAATTTGGTCATAATCTGCATTTGTGTGTTCTTTTGCTGCCTGTTAGACATGCAGTAGGAAAGGCTTATGTATAGATACAGGCCCATTACAGACCATAGTAAATTTAAATGTGTATTTAACAGAATGTGTGCCCCTGCACTCACTGGGGTGGAAGGGAACTAATTAAATCTTGTATAATATATAGGAATACTGTTAGCTTTTTTAGGTGAACTTAGCTACATTCCCCTTTTCTACGGTTAATATTTGTATCATAGAGCTTATGATCTTTTAGAGGAGTAAGTTCAGCAGAAGCATCATTATTTTGTACTAATCCTGTTTCTTTAATTAAGTTTTGCCACTGAAATTGATTGACTGTGAATTAACTTGGTCATTTATGGATAGATTGGAAAATCAATCAAACAAATGTTAATGGTTTTGTGAAGAAATCGAATTAAAGATGTGGGAAGTTAGACTTGGCTGGCTGCCAGATGCCCACCAAGATACTCTCACTCTTCCTTCTCAACAGGGCAGGAGGGGAAAGAAACAAAAAATCTTGTGGGTTGAGATAAAGATAGGGAAAGATCACTTAGCAGATACTGCTTAACCCATCACAGAAGGGAAAAAATAGTGAAAAGTGGACCTGTAGAATTTTCCTTCTTGTTTTGCTATATTTTAATTGGCACTTTCAACAATTTCAGGTCATAGTGCCAGAACTGATATTGACTTACATACTTATGCTTAAGTAAATGGGGAAAGATGACAATTTAAACTGAAAACAGGAGCTGCATTTTCCTGTTTTAAATACAAAAGATTTGCCTTTTGGTGGATTTTTGGAACTTTACCAGTTACCCCCAAAAAAGTGGCAGAAGTAATTTATGTAATGTTTAAACTGGGAGGCCAAGCAGTCCAAAGAGGTGTATGCAATGGAAAGAAGTAACAGTGCTCATGCTTTGGACAGTCAGGAAATCAGAAGGCTGTGATCCCATGGGATGCCCATGCTGGAGCAGGGTACCAGCAGGGATCTGCTGACCCATGGAGAGAGGAGCCCACGCTGGAGCAGGTTTTCCTGGTAGGACTTGTGGCCCATTGGGGGACCCACTGTGGAACAGCCTGTGCCTGAAGGACTGCACTCCATGGAAAAATGACCAACATTGCAGCAGCTTCTGAAGAACTGTTGTCCCTGGGGTGGACTCACGTTGGAGAAGTTCATGAAGGACTGTTTTCCATGGGATGGATCCCATGGGGGAACAGGGGAAGGATTCCTCTCCCTGAGCAGTGGCAGAGACAACCTGTGATGAAGTGACCGTAACCCCCATTCCCATATGCCTGCGCCACTGTGGGGGAGGAGGAAAAGCCTGAGAAGGAGGGAGGAGTGAGGGAAGGGTATTTTTACTTCCCATTATCCTGCTCTGATTTTGTCAGTAATAAATTTAATTAATATCCCCGCTTTGAGTCTGTTTTGCCCAGGACAGCAATCGGTGAGTGATCTCTTCCTGTCCTTATCTCAGCTCATAAACTCTTTGTTATGTTTTCTCTCCTCTGAGAGGAGGGTGATGGAGTGGCTTTGGTGGGTACCTGGCATCCTGCCAGGGTCAACACACTACAGCAATATAAGCTCAAGTAAAAAATATCTGAACCATGAGGCATGCAGAAATTAGGTGAATTGTCAAGGTCATCCTGGAAGTTTGTTTTAGATCCAGGGATTGCAGCCAGTTCAACAGACTGGCAACACTTCAACCCTTGGCAACACTCTTGAGCAGCTTGCTGGCTTAAGTCAAGGCAAGGACACTGCTCCCATGCAGCCTCCTTCATCTATAACAGGCTCATAAAGTGTTGGCCTGGTAAGATGTCAAGCGGTGGGACTCTATTAGCTCTTGCCAGATATCCTGCTGGTCTGAGAGGCATCACCTGAAGTTTTGTTTACCCTGAGGAGCAACGCTGTGTCTTGCTTACTTCTTGCTAGCTGCTGATGGCCATTAGGCACACCTGCCAGCTGATCCTCCCACTTGCCTTACTCTTACCTTACCTCCTTAGTGAAGCAAGGGTCTGGGGATAGCAATAGTTCAATACTTTGTCTTTCAAGCAAAGTATCTCATCAGCAGCCCTTAGGGCACTTTCCAACTGGGAGCCTGCAACAGTATAACACCCATTTTCTGAGCCAGAGAGCCAGTGTGGGAATTAAATGGGGGAATCAATGTCCTGACGAGAAAGTAACATCTTCCCAGTGCGCATTGGTATGTGGGAAAGTGGGGTCCTGGCGAATTGCCAAACCATGTGAATGTGGAACTGGAGAAAAAAAGAGTCCCCAGAAAAGGTACATCCATCTAGCTTTTTGTAAATGGGTATAATTTTCCAGAAAAGAAGTGGCAGTAAAGAAAACAAGTGCCTGGAATGAAGTCAGCTTAGATTGTTCTTAGGAAGTGAAACTGATGTAATGTTACAGGAGGAACTAATATTCAATAACAATCTTTTTATTAAATATTCAGTTTCAACTCTTGTGACTGTAGCTCACGAGCCACAGTAGGCAAACAGACTAAAGTCTATTTCCAGTATAGTTCACCTGCGTTAATAATTCATCCTACATTATGTAAACAAAGGCTTGAAAGACTTTTCTGTGCAGATTGCAGACAACCATCTCCTTTTCACAGTTGAGCAGAAGGTATAGAAGTCACAGCAGATTTGGATGCCCAGGGTAGCACTCTGTTTGCTGAGACAGCTTACTAAGTGTACTGTTTTGCTTTGTTTGGCTCGGGAACTGAAGTGTCCTGTAACTGATAAGTCACATGTACATAGAATAATGCCCATCATCTGCCATGGCATGGTGGGGCCCAGCAGGTATCTGGGTCCCATGAGAGAGAATAGACCAGATGTGGAGAACCTGAAAGAGTAGCTTTTTATCTCAGATAACAGAACCCCCCTGCCTCTTGAAATTCAAAAAAACATTTGGAACTTGTCCTTCTCCAAGGGAGAGATATGCCCAGGGGAGATAATTTTCTTTCCCAGGCAGCTTCCATTTGAGTCTCCTACTTGGTCGAAAAAGCTGCCTCATGCAAGGCAGGTCAATCACTGTCTCTTCTTTGAGAGCATTGAGCAGCTATGCTGGTCTTAACTCATCAGTTCAGAGTGAGGACAGGATATGACCACTTCTTATTCTTGTGTCAGTCTGAGGTGGAAGGGGGAGACAGGCCAAGTAGAAATAACCTTATAAATAGAGAAATAGTTCCCATCTCAAATCCCAAAGTTCACAAATACTCAAAGGCTTTGGTATTCACTTTAAAACCCTGCCTATGGTTTCAGAGAATGCTGAAAATGTGAAGAAAGAAAGCTGTACAATGGGCAAGACACAACAAGTGATGAGGTATTCACCGAGGAGTTTGGCAGATCCTAGTGAGGTGTTGACTAACCCTTTTCTAGGAGTATTTTCATATTAAGATTATTTGTAGCTCCTTTGCTCTACTATCAAGTGGCTTACTTTAAATTTGTCACTACAGTCTGTAAATTGTTGTTGGGTATTTACAGTGTTTAATTAATCATCAGATTGAAAAGGGATATAAGGTCTGTAATCCTTGGGTAGAAAGATTTAAGTCGCAAAACCTTTTCAGTAAGACTATTCCATTTAATCATCTATTGTTAAAACTTTTATGAGTAAAAAAGCTGCTTGCTAAATGAGGACAGAACAGTAAGGTGTTTTACTGTAGGAGAGACAAATCATCCTTATGTGCAGGCCTCAGGAGGGGGCAATTTGCTTATTTTCAAACTCTCTGCCTTCTGTGGAGACAGGACAGGGAATAACAATAGGCCTGTCCCACGCCTGTCCCCCTGTCTAGAAGGCAGTGTAATCTGTCTCGGGACACTTAAGTGTGGGGCAACCACAAGAACAAAACCACAGCAGTCCCCTCCAGCCCTGACTGTGCTCACACCACAGACCCAGGGGAATTCAGCAGTGGGGATGACTTTATACATGCTTGGACACTGCTGGGCAGCACCACAGGAACAGCCCTGTGTGTGGTCTGAAGGTCTGTGTGGGCTGTTGCCTGCTAGAGGCTCTTGTTTTCACTGGGTATTGTTTTTCAGTTTAATGGGCATTGACCTGCAGAAGCTTTTTCTGTGTAAACTTTTACTCATAACTGGATTAAAAATGATCATCTCTCTGTATCCTTGAAATCATGGGTGAAACTTCCAAATTCTGATAAACGTGTATCTTTAAATTGTTTTCTTTATTTTCTTGAGCCACATTTCCAATTTTCTCGAACAGTGCACAAAAAAAAAAACAACCCAAAAAATTAAACACTTTTAAGCACAGCAAGGTTGTATTCTTGCTTAGTCCCATTAATATAGGAACTGGGACTTCAAAGAAAAGCAACAACACCAAAAAAAAGACCCACAATGAAGTGGTGAGAAATTAAAAGCCCATCTACAGCTCACAAAAAGCATGGTGATATTGTCCAGCTAACTGGTCTACTGAAACATTTGATGTCTAGATCAGTGCTCTTAGGGCAACATTGTCACACATATTATCTTTTTAAAATTAATTAGATTTAATTTTATTCCAGATAGTAATCCTAACTTTATTGTGATACCCAACATCTAGCTTCTAAATTGCTGAATTTTACAGCTCTGGGAGTATTGGATTATTTTGTTCTGATGGCAAACACAGAAGTATTGAAAAATAGTTATTTTCTGGGTACCACATACATTTTCGTCATCACGAACTGTACTATTCTGTTCCCTTTTTCAGAGTATTTTACAGTATTTTCCTGGTACCTCTTTTTCCACTCAGATTTATTTTTAAATAAAAATTGTTTACTGAAAATCAACATCTGGAATATGTCCTTTACATAAATAAATAGTATATTAGTACAATTATAATTTCAGCCAAAATTGTAATGTAATTGCAAGCTGCACTGTACAAAGATTCTGAGAAGAGTTATGTATCCCTAATTGTGTACTTTGCAGTGAATTCTCCTTTACAGAAATCTTGCCCAGCTGTACTCTGTGCTCTCTGACTTTAGAATGGAGCCTTGAGTCATTAAGAGTGCTGTAAAGTGTCATGGTTATTCATATATGTGATTTCACTCTGGCTTACAGTGCAAGAACAGGGCCTCAGCACAGCATTGAAGGGACACAAGGACATCCAGCTAATGAGGTGGAGAGAGGATTTGTAAGCCCATGAGTCACCTTTGAATCTGCAGCAGCACATCATTTCTTGATAACTTACAAATATTGTAATGGAAAATGCATCACCTCAATAATGAGAGCAATAAAAGTTATTAATGGCAGTTCCCTCTATGTCCTTAAGGGCAAATCTTTCATTCTGAGTTGCCTAGGTATGCAAACATGGGTTTAGGATAAAGCAGGTCTGTGGCACTCCAAAATGTTGGAAATGGGGGGAAGTCACAGTGTTTCCTCAGGAGGAGTTTTGGGTTGGCCTGTTCGTCTGGCCTCACCTTGACATCAGCACTGCAGTGTGTGTCATTTCCACACTAACTTTTCCCGCCTTGGTTACTTCTGTTCAGGAAACAGAGTATGTGAGAAGTGCCCCTAGAGTGACCTATTACATGAGATGATACAAATCAAGTATTTACAGCATAAGAGGAGTGAGTCAGTCTATAAAAGAGTTAATGGTGTGTCATTTGCATAGAGTTGGGGTCTCAGTTATGAAAATCAATGGGTGATTACATTTAATTATTTGGCTATCAAGGTGTTAAAATTTGGAGATAAATTGATCAGCAGATTCAGGTGTAAAGCAATTCTTTGTGCAGGACCCAAGTCATTCTCAGCTGCAATGGGCTGCAAGAGGCACTGTGGGGTATACCAGGCATTCACCTGGAGCCCTTCCCAGGCAGAACTGGAATACTCTGCCAAAATTTTACCTCTGCCCAGTGCTTATCTCATCTTGAAGGTTTCTATATGATGTTAGAGCGAGCATGAATAGTGTGTATTCCCTTCTAAAGAAGAAATCTGAAATGAGGAGTGATTTGCATGGTGCATGGTTCCTTATTTAGGAAAATCTTGAATAAAACTGACTTTTTTTTTTTTTTTTGGTATGTTGTACTTTTCGATTTTATAGAGATAGAGGAAAAAAGGAAGTAAGAGAAGGAAAACTGATGTGAAGTGATTGTCATATTAGTCACACTGGAGTTTGTAGGAGATTTGTATATGTACCTGCATGAAAAACCTTCTCTTCAAATGGATTTAAAGGAAAAGCATTTAATCATGCAAATTGAGAAAAGTGGAAATAGCTTAAGTTACACTCTTCGTCTATTTTGTTTTCATTTTTTAAAGACAGAAACCATATGTTATGTCAGAAAGTGAAAGCTAACCTAATATATACCCTTGGAAATCCAAAGAGTGTAATTTGACAGCTGTAAAACCCCATGGATTGTGAATTTTATTTTATAATGTAATTTGAAGGAACTCATTGATTGTTTCATATAAAGCAAAGAAACATCAGAAACAATAGTAAACAGCATGTAATTTATAAAATCAAAGAATCACTTAGGGATCTGTGGCCAGGCTATTGGTGAAATTCATGATCCCTGGTGATACTGGCAAGTTTATATGGGTTTAACCACAGTGCATCAGACTATCAGGGGCATATGAAAAAGAACAGCACACTGGGACAATGGCCACTAAAACACTTCACCTTAAGGTATTGTTTGTCTTTATCCTTTTAAGCTGCTTCCACCATGTCTCCTGGCTCTGGAAGGCCGCATTGCCATGTAGAATATTCCCTCCAGGCACCCTTCAGTCAAAATGGTCCCCTTGTAACTCATTGTCCAACTGTAGAAGTGTGGTTTCTGATGTTGTTCTGTTATTATTCAGGGAAAATCACAGGACACTTGAAATCCTGCCACCACAAAGGCCATTCACAACAGTATCAAGAAGTCCTAGCTGCTGTCAGCCTCCAGTTCTTCTATTTGCCCTTTAGCTGCTGATAAGCAGCATCAAAGGTGATCAGTGTTCTTCCTTGACAACAGCACTATGTCCTTTCTAGAATGTCTTGGCTGTTGCCCACTGCCAGAGAAAAAAAATTTGTTCCTCCCAAGCAGAATTTAGGCTCTCCAAGAGAAGCAACTCAGTGTTCCAGGATCCCAGCAGTCCTGAATTCACAGTTGTTCCTGAGACACTGTGAAAAAGAACTTGGTGGATGCTTGTTTGATTTCCCTCCCAGGGTAACACGGAACAAGGTGGTCCATCAGAAATCTAGGAGCATTGTGATTACAGTGAAGGACCTGTCATGACTTCCCCAAAGGATAGATACTGGCTGTCAACTTCTCTTGCTATATTCTTCCAAGATTGAACTATCTCCTAGCTAGAAAAGGACAGGTTCTCAGTTTGCCAAGGGGATATTTTCCCAGTAGAAATCTGGACCACAAAGAAAATCAGCAAAGCCTGTGGCTAAACAAAGATATGAACCCATGTTCTTGAGTATGAAGCTGCCAGACAAACCTCACATCAACTTATCTTTCCTTTAACAAGTCTAACAAATCCTACATGTATTTATATAAAAATTAAATCACGTGGTCTCCTCCTGAACCCTCATAGTATGAAGAGCAGGGCAAATTGCTGCAGAATCAGCTTAAAGTCACCTTGGTAGCAGTTACACTTCACTGTTGCAAACACCGTATTTGTTCTTGTTCTGTCCTTGTGGTTTCAGATATGTCTTCCTGTGGAAGTGGAGAAAAGGAGGAATTTCAAAAAGCATGAAAATGCCATATGCTTTTTAGCACATGACAGTGCTGCAGAGGGACAACACAAATAGCAGTTTTCCTGATAGTTCTGTGGTATGATACCGCTGGTGACCTGCAGTAACAATTGCTGAATCCCGGTGGGTGATTTGCCAAATCCATTTGAGATTGTGCAGTATGGTATTTCTCAACTTGCTCATTCAGGTGACTGAGCCTCTACTTGAGGGGAGACGTTGTGGCTTCCTGAATCATTATATATTCCTTGCAAATCTGTGTTGTGACCTACTCAGGTCCCCACTTTTCTTGGACGTTTATGCCCACAGATGGATCCTCTTTGGTACAACATGGCTATGATTTCTTACACTGCCATAGGTTCCTACAAATTTTTCTCACTTTACTATTCCCTGTAAGAGTCCCTAGGGTGGGAGGGATTTTTTTTTTTTGCTACATTTTGGTTTTTGTAATGCCCTGTTTAGTGATTAGGTAGTGATGCTTAATGGGAAAGACTGACTAGGGTGACCTTTTATAGTTGCTGAATTTTTAGGAGAACCTATATCACACCAGTCTCAGGCTCAGGAAACACAAGAACATTTTTATCTTCAGTTCATAGCCTAACAATGAGTGGATGCCCTTCAATTGAATAGCAGTTTTCAAACCTAGTAGAAGATGAAAAGAAATGTAAATCAGGGTGATCGTTTTGCATCCTGACTTAGGCAATGAACAACAGTGGATATATCCTGATTCACATAATGTTTTTCGTTCTCTTAGTAATCAACACCTTGCATTATCCATACTGCGTATATTTTTGATCCTTGGCTCTTATCTAGAGTGAATGAAATTCTGCATGTGTGAATCTTGGCATAGTCTGAGCCATCAGGGTCCAGGCATACAAGACGGATGCACTTCACATTATATTGGCCCTTGCTGCAAGTGAATGGTCTTTCCACTCCTCTTCTCATTTCATTATCCCCTTGTAGCTAATTATAATCATTTATTCGTATGGTCACAGTTTTGCAACAGTCCATCTGTTACACAGACATGTGCTGATATTAAATAACCTGCTCTCCTGCATTGCCTGGGAGAAATTGAGGACACGTAATTCCTTACCACAGATTGTGCTCTGCTTTGAGTAGTGTCCATGTGCTCCACATCTTTAAAGAGACAGGACCTTTTTAATAGAAACATTGGCATTAAAAATCTATTTCTATGTGGGCCTTGCTCTAGCATGATCAAAAACCCCACACCTTCCTGTAAGTCAGCAGATGCTTTCTAATGAACTGTGGCAGTGAAAGAAGAATGTTGCAGCAGAAGACTGCTGGGAAAAGAAAGAAAGATTTGGCTGTCTGTGTGGATAGCAGCAATTAGGAGAAAGATCTTTGAGATGTTCTGCTTGCAGGAGGATTTGAAATAACACAAAGCAAAGATAAAGTATGAAAGTCTTGCGCAAATGAATGTGTAGGGACTAGGAGCGTGGTGAGGATGGGGCTTTTAACACTCATGGCTAGGCTTCGCGAATGAAGATTTGGGAAGGGTTCTACCCACACTTGCTACAAGCATGCTGATGGCTGAAAAGGCCAATGCGAGATAGACAGGTCCGGCCGCAAAAGGCACAGCAGAAAGACTCCCTGGGTGAG
>JAWWLV010000100.1:27938672-27962172 GCA_035041135.1 Platyrinchus mystaceus | reverse complement strand
AGGAAGGAAGGAAGGAAGGAAGGAAGGAAGGAAGGAAGGAAGGAAGGAAGGAAGGAAGAAAGGAAGAAAGGAAGGAAGGAAGGTGCTGTGACCATCTTTCTACAAGTTTTGTGGTGGGGACTTCAACCTCTATAACATCTTAGGGTTGAATCCAGATTACTGCATCATTTGATTAACAAGTACATAGCTTCCTTAGAAATTGGGTGTTGCCTAGTAAAACTATCTTAATTTATTGCCAATTTATATATTGTATATATTTTTATTTATGTATTTATTATATGCACAAAATTGTAATAAATATTTATATATGGAACAGATTATATAGATATAAAGTTATTTTACAAATATAAAAATACATACTGTATGCAATTATGTGGCATGTATAATTAATAACTGTAAAATTACCATCAGAGTACAATTATGTATATATAAAATAAATATATAATTATGGAATTATTGACTTGGCCACTGGAAAACAAACATGAAAAAGAATCAAGCTTAGGGAAAACACTAGTCTTCCTCCCTTTCCCTGCCTCACTTCATTCCTGTACTCTGTGTCCTGGAGTGGGTCTGTTGGAGCAGCCTGAAAGTATCCAAGTCTGGGACAGGGCGGCCCTGCTCCCTCCTCTCCCTGACGGCACTGCAGCCCACTGCTGCCAGAACCTGGACCCAGTACACTTTGCAATGTAAAGAAAGTCAAAACAAACTCCATTTTCCCCCCATAAAACTCCAGCAAAAGCTTTTATTTCTTCTGAGACTATGGATAATCCTTGTCACAGATAAATGAACCTGTTTGTTATAAAAATTATTGAGAAGTCCAAGCATTTAAAAACTGGTAAATGGGAGCAAATCTGTAAATGAAGGAGGAAAATACGGTTTAAATAGCAAGTTCATTGCCTGACAAGTTTAATTAAAATCATAGCCTTAAGGCAGACAAGTCAGAATTTCCTCTTTGTTCCTTGAATAAGTTTTCAAAACATAAACTTCCACACGTAAACAGGAATACTGGAAAGAAGTGTATAGATTGAGCAGAGATGAACAGGACTAATAAGTCTATGCACTATAGCTTAATTAGATCTTTGGCAAGATGGAGTTTCAAGGGAGAGAATAATAGAAGAAGATTGGAGATTTTGGAGAAATAAGCAGAGGTGATATTTAGTGCTCCAGGAGAATAATTGACTCAAGTTTTTCTTGCTGTAATTCTGGATGGAAAAGAATGTAGAACACCTTTGAGGAGTTGTTGTTTTCCACCCAATATGTTGTTTCATGGAGGATCTGCTTTAACCCTTGGCCAAGGGAAGAGTGTTCTTCCTCCTTGGGATCCCAAGTGCACTTGCACTAGCAGTTTTCAGGGATTCTTCAGGACTCTTTGGTTTTCAAGTGTTATAGGTTGTTGACCAAGCTTTGAGCCAAAGCTGGAATTTAAAAACTGGCTTGTATACCCTATTGTAAATAAATATGCCATGTAGCATAGAGAGATTTTTTATGCAATGTACAGGCTGACTTCCCATCATGCCACTAAATGTGTGAGAAATAGATAATTCAACTGTATAAGGACTCAGGGGTCCTTCATGGTGAACCAATAAAACTTTCTGTGCCTTTCATATGTCATTTGAGTATCCAGATTTTCCATCTGAGTCTGAAAAGCTGAAATGGTGAATTTGGCAATTTCCTTTTCTGCTGGTGAGTTCTGCAGAATGTTAAAACAAAACCACCCCAAACAACTGTTTCCCAAGTTTGAGTTACGTGAATTACTGCAGTGAAAAAGTTATTACTCACCCTTAAGGACTTTTTTAAACTCTCAGATGCATGTTTCCTCTTGTTTATCAATAAGTTTGAACAAGTGAAATATTTCTTTTTATTCTGATAGTTTATTTTCTATTTCTATTTATAACTGGCAAAAACCTGATTCATGAGATGAATTACTTGAGCAATTACTATTCCCAACCACTCGTTCAATAGGACACACATCTGTCATGGAAAACAATTTATTCTGAGAAGCTTTCAGCGTCTTAGAGATAATCTTGTACAGGCACTTCCACCTCTTTTGCCTATATTTCCCATAAAAAGACAGATTCTATTTTCTGAAGGAGCTTTAGACTATGTCTCTTAATCAAAGGTACCTCTCTCTGAGGCCTGGCAGCCTAATTCATGTACACACAGTCCCTTCTCATTCCAAAACAGAGAGGACTCAATCCTTGTTAATGGTGCATTTCTCACAGTCCTTCACACTCTGTTGTGTACTTACCATCTGCCCTACCACTGGCAAAAGACTGCCACAGAACATCCTGTACCCGGAGCAGGAAGACTGGCAGACACTGTGTAGCTCCTCTCATCTCATTTTTCTGGCAGCTTCTCGTGATGCTCCAGGTTTCTGGCCTTTGAAACCTGTCTGTGAGCCCAGTTACTGATGCTAGTCCTGTTGGACAACTCAGACAAGGGTCTTTGCTTACCACGCTGCTGAATGCAGTGGAGGTGGCAGGAGCATGCCAAGTCTGGCCTGAGGGTGCAGAGGGCTCTGGGGGCTGCTCTTTTCAGGATGGTGCTCCAGATCTGGGAGCTGTCGGTCTGCAGAGCAGACATTTAGCAGAACTGCCATTCTCGTTCTCCCGAGGAGACACAAAGGGAAAGTCTGAGTAGGCTCTCAAGACAGTAAATATGTGCTGTAAGCAGCTCTAAAGAAGACACTTCCCTCCCCTTCTCTGCATCATTACTGTATTTACTCAAGTATTTTGGGCTTTGTCTAAGCAACAGAAGGACAATAACATGCAAGTCTACTCCTGACTCTGAATAAGGCACCACTGCGAGCAAGTTCTCTAGTGTTAGTACACTGGTAATTGTTCTTCCTTGAGTCAGAAAGGATGAAACCATGTAGATGTGCTGAAAATGTGGCTCCTCTGCCTAGGGGTGCCAATATTTGGGAGTACTTGAAGCTACAGTGAGAACTTCCTATCAAGGAAGACACTGTGATTCTCCTTGGAGCTGGTTCACACAGCTCTTGTTGGTGAATGCAGTAAACTTTTTCAGCATGACAGCCTGACTTTGAGAAATGTGAGGCTTAGAGTACAACCAGATGACACCTGACTGGCTTCCCTCCTCCTGTGTGAAAGTTGCCCAGTGATGTTACTTTCCTCCTTCTCTACCCACCTCACCCCACCCCCAAAAAAAGAAAAATTTGAGGAGGGAGAATCTTCAAAAATGTAGTTTCTTTCTCACTTCATTTTTAACAGGAAGAAAACTAAGGAAGGATTGCAGAAAGCCTATTAGGCATAATTTTTGATACTTATGTTGCTCAAAACAAAATGTTGCATTAAACAAAATAAATAGATGCTTAAAATGCATTAAAACCTGGTTTTTTTTAGGGCACATGAAGTTTATTTAGTCTCAAATTGAACTTTCTTGGTTTTTTTTCCCTTACAATTAATTTCAGACTGACTAAAATAATGTTTAAAATTGTTTTTCTTCTCAACAAAACCTGAGTTATTGATAAAGAGATGATTGCTTTTCACAGTTTTGGAAAACTGTTACAAAGACACAGGAGAATTTAACTCAGTTGAAGATGGAAACATGCAGCTGGCTTCTACTAATTGATTTTTTTCCCTTTTCTTAACATTATAAAGGTTATTGCTAAGTCATCAAATTCTATCTTCCTTGTATTTCAGCTACTTACTTTTTCCTGTGCCTATAAAGTGAAAGACATCTGTATCTAGGGCACTATTATAATTCACACTTCAGTTGTGGAACTCACTGCCATGGGATTTTGTTAGAATTTTAAGAGGTCTCAGAGAGGGATTGAAAACTGTTTATTCCTGGGTACTTCAACAAACTAAGATATTACGATAGTCCAGGTACTTCAGGTGCAGGAAGATTTTTAAGGCTCCTTTTGGTGGAAATTCAGGATGTTTAATAAAATAAAAAGTAACTTTGCCTTTCACTTACACATTTGTGGTAGGCTGCAAGTGGGGACAGGATACTCAATTAGCAGTTTGATTTTAATTTTATTCAAGGAAGCTGGTTTTGTGTACACAGATGAGTGGTGCCAGCCCATTACTATTTACTGCAGTGTATTCCTTTTATGTGTTTGTTATATTACGGCTATGCAGTTAGATCTGACATTAGAAAGGATTGTCTCTGTTTTCTGTCAGCTTTAGATGTTATAGAATTCTTCAGGATGCAGACTCACTATTTAAATTGTTATATCAGGTTCTGTCTGTACTATGGATGCTGCCTGTTTCATAGCCTGGATAGCACATGGATTTTCATAGTGCACAGATATTTGCTACTGCAGTAAAGTAGGGAATAGCCTACATCCAGTCAGGAACAGTGATATTTCTACATTCCGAGTACAAGGAGTGGATTTGCTTCTCTTTCCTCAGAAACAACCAGCTGAAAAAACCCTAACTTTCCTCCAGGTTTGGTTTGACTGTAGTACAAATTAAAAATGCAGTGGAAACAGTGAGTTCTCTCAGCATTTCCGTCATTACTCAGACGTCACATCAAGAGAAAATGACAGTAGGTTGCAAACTGTATAGGTGTGTGGATGCTGCTTCTCATAATTATCTTGCAATTTTTGGTCTGATGTTCCATTTTTCCCAACACCAGATAGCAACAAAAGAAATTCAAAGGTACAGAACAAAAGAAGCCCAGCTCCTGGTACACTTGTCCAGAAAGATTTTAGTTTCAGATGAAGATAATAATTATAATGGTGATGATGGAAATGTTAATAATGAGGGGTCAAACAATTTTCCTACTTTTTATATAGATATAACTTCTGACTGTGGTGTTTCTAACACGTGTCCTGCCAGGTAGAAATACCAGGTGACATAAAATTTTTGTCTGGATTTGGTTGCTCCATGTGGTGGGATGACCCTGCTGTGAAACCACAGGAAATCCCCAATTATTTCATGGTCTTCCTTCCATTGGCCTATCTTCACTGCTTTAGAAAACACATGTTCATTGTAATTCTTCTTCCTCGGTATGATTTGTGCTTCCTATGGATGCTTGAAATGAACTAAATCTAAGGCCTTTTATAGTGGGGAAAAAAATTTATTTATTTTTGTGTTTGATTTCTCTAGCAAAATTGATCAAAACCATTAAAAACTGAGAATTAGAGGGAAGTCCCTGTCTTTATGCTTCATTACATTACTACAAATTGTTCTTACTGGTTAATGAACCATATTCAGCTAAGGCTTTTCATGGCAGAGACTCTTTCTCTTCTTGCCACACTTTAGACCCCACTGCAAAAAAGTGAATTAAGCTTGAGTTTTGACCTATGGGAAATGTTGTGGAAGATTCTGCAATAACAAAAGGTCCCAATTGGAAATGTCAGATTCTTGGTTTCAAAATGCTCAAAATGAAGACATTGAACTCATACAAATGCTTTTTTCCCAGATATTCATTCAAGATTATTTATTTTTCTCCCTGAAATTATGTGTCTGCACATCATATTTTTGCTTGGAACTTCGGACATTCCTAGGATTGAAACCATTTGTTTGCAAAATGTCCTGCCAAACTTCAGCCTTCTTTCCTCTTTTCTGGGTCCCTCTGCTTGTCTTTCACAGTCTGTGACCACAGCTCAGCTGCTGAGAGGGTGTTCTGCTGACTGTCACTGCTTTCATACCCTTGTGCTGTACAGCAGAGGTCATTTACTAGCAGCATGTTACTGAACTGGGTTAGGAAAAGTGTGCAGGCTGCATAGGAAAACCCAGATTTGAGGTGTTAAGCCTTTCTTTTGGCCTTTGTAAAGGGCTTTTCCCATATCCCTTCAGACAGCGTTAGCTCCATCACCTACAAACTTCTTCAGGAATAAGTGGTATTTAAAACACGTATATGTTGAGTGTGATGCGATGAGGGGGGTTGAGGAGGGTGGAGGGGAGCAGGATAGCTGTCTTGGGGATCTTAGTGTGAGCCAGAAAAGCTCAGGGAGAAAGTACAGTCAGCTATGCAGAAGAGAAAGCTTGGAGCAGAAAGCGGGCCACCAGGATCCCAAATGAAATGGGATTGTAGGCATCCTGGTGCAAACATAATTTATTCATTTTTCAGCTAGAGCAGCAAAGATCTCTCTTTATGGGTTAGATCCAGTCTTACATGAACCAGGGGGTGCACAAGATCTGCATAACTGGAAGTGCAAGTTTACAGGAGTTAACAGAAAGGATTGACAAGCGATAATTCCAGTGTAGATGACCAGAGAACAATAAGAAAGTCCAAACAGAACTGCAAGATGATTCTCTGGGTTGGGAGTCAGAAGGCAAAAGAAACAGTAGAAATCCAGTCATCTACAGAAATCCCTGTACATGGGAAAATAGCTGGTGTATGGTGAAGCTGTGTTACCACTTGCCAAGCTGGATGACTGATCAGATCTGTCATCACTAGCGTCCTTCACAGTTCTTCCTATTTTCTCTCTGCCAAGATGTGAGCTTGGATCCCAAGCTGCTTGCTCAGGGAAGGATCTGTATTACTACTTCTCACAAGTACAAAAAACACATGAAGTCTGCTAAACAGCAATATGTCTTTGGGAGCCCTTTTTAACTTTCATCATGCCTGTATCTGTGCAGCTGCCAGGACTATTGCTGATTTAAGGAACGGGTGGTATTTGTTCTTTAGCCTGTTATTAGCCTTTTTAATGTAGTAGCTGTTTTTTATGGGGAAACTCTAGATTTTACGTAGTATTTCATATCCTTTCCTCTTCTAATTCAGATCACCGCATAAACCAGATGATAGGAATAGGCTTTCTTGGCTTTAAAAGGGCAAAC
Source organism: Platyrinchus mystaceus (assembly GCA_035041135.1). NCBI lineage: Eukaryota > Metazoa > Chordata > Aves > Passeriformes > Tyrannidae > Platyrinchus > Platyrinchus mystaceus. Next base: position 27,955,420 of record JAWWLV010000100.1, on the reverse strand, counting down.
ACCTCTGGTTCTACACAAAAGACTGCTGTTCACTCTGAGCAGTTCAGCTGTAAGTTTTCTGTGTCTTGTGGCTGCCTCTGCCTCTGCCCCATGTTTCATCCTTAGGACAGAGCATGCATATTTTTCAGGTTTGTTCTAATGGTACTTGTAGGTGCAGCTGTTAGAAAAGCAAACAGCACAGTAGCCCCTCTCACATGGTGCTTTTGCCCTTTCTGCCTTGCTTAGCTGATCTGAGGGACAGCATTGGAGCAGTCTGCTTAGATGGTAAACTGTGGAATAAATATCCCTTTAAGGATATTTTCCATGAGACATTGAACGGTGGCTTTAGGTAATGCAACGTTTCCTCCCCCTTTGAACTTTGCTTATTTCACTTAAGTTTCCAATTCTGTCTTTCCGAGAGTGGTTTGTAAGAGCTTAGCATTCACAGTGAAAGGATCAACATGTTTCTAAGTGATGCCTGGTCTGAAGGATCTTTGACATTGTTCTATAATTACTTTTAAAGATTTTTTTTAACCTAGATTGCTTATGGTTGGTATGGAATGACTGCATGGAGTTGTTCCAGCTAGATCACTGTCTCAGTCTGTCTTGCACGAGGGCTGATGACTGTACTATATTTTTGGAAAATATTATTTCCTGTTTACTTTGGTCCCTGTTGTACTGGATCAGATTCCACCTGGTAGCTCTGATGTCAATGACATCACTCTACCCCAGATTGCTCATAGGAAAGTCTCTGTTGCTTTGAGTTCTTCACTACACAGGCTGGTTACTGGATTAAGAACAATGAACATTTCTAGTTGTGATAGTGAGTGCTGCTTCTGCAGATTCTGTCCTCTTTCACTTTGTAATCTTTCTGTGCAGTTTTCCAAATTTTGGTGAAGCCTTCAAACAGTATTTTCCACAAAGCATGGCGTCCAGCTGAATTTCCTATTCCTACTAAATAGTTCTTTCTTCTGACGTGAAGAGATTAAATATCTGCCCAATGTCAAATGCCACTGATAATTTGGGAAAAAACCCATGCAATTTGAAACAGGAAAATTGTGCCTGTTTTTGACTATTTGGATAGCTCTGAGAAGCACTTTGTTTGTTGGTTTGTTTGTTTGTTTTTGTTAGTAAGAGCAAAGCTGAATTGAACAAAGCAGCAGAGGTTGTTTTATCAGATATAGCAGTCTTAATGAAGGCCTTGATTTCAAAGATCTGAACATGTTTCTTGTATTAGAACTGGTCCTTTTAGTCTTGAGCTTACACTTCTACTCAATGGTTCACAGGACTGCTTGCACAACTACTTTGGTATCTTCATCAGACTTGGCTGGCAGCTCTTTACATCCTGAACTGTTTAAGTCTTATTCAAGGAGAAACAGTCAGCACTTGAAAACTCTCGTTTTATAGTAATTTCCATGGTTCAGCTTCTAGCTCTCTACTTTCACAAGACATATAGAAAATATAAAGCAGGAGAAGGTATGACACTTTGAAACTACTCCTCCTGAGCTCACCATGGTTTCATTTCAGACAGCTGTCTAAAGAACGCTCATAAAATATCTGTGAGGTAAATGAGGTGACTTATAGAAGGATTATTTTGATTCTTTGTCATAAATCATGTGTCTTCAGAGATCCTTACAAGCAAACAGCAACAGCTGGGGAAGAAGAGTGACTGCGAGGATACTGTGAGTTCACTAATGAAGAAACTTGAACAACAACAAAGAGGAAAAAGTAGGATTGTATGAATTTCCATGTGACATCCCATATCTGCCACCAGCACTACGAAGTTAAAACTTTGCAAGAAGTTGAGAATAAGAAGAGTTAGTTATCATGGGCTGACAGAGAGCTGACAGGTGAAGCTTTGTGACTCTTAACACTCCTGCTCCTGGAAAAGGGATGGAAGCTGTCTACTGATGATACAGGAATAAACTTAGGGCAAGGCATTTAAAAAGTTAAAGTATCTTCATTATAATCCATATATTTTTTGTGTGCTTCTTTTGTGTTTGATCCCTTTTAGTGCAAATGTCTGTCATAACCCTTCTTTTGACAGAGTAAAATGCACTTTAAGCCTTCAAGCCTTATGAAGAATAAAATTGCCTCTCTGACACAAGATATGCTTCGTGCACCACTTCCTAGGGAGTGGCAGAAATAATGAGCAGATACTGAAATACTCAGGAGTGCGATACACTCTGCCAGCAGTTGCATATTCCCAGGAATTAAAATTGCACTCATGTAATATGGGATCTCCAGGTATAAGGACAGAGATGCATTAGTAAATACTATCTGGAAAACAGCAGAAAACCAGGAATATGTCTCGCAATTCCCATGGAAAGCCAGTGGAGGGAACTGAGAGGAGGATAGACTTGGAGAGACATCTGAAGAAAAAGAAAAGCTCTTGATCAGCCTAGGAATGCCAATGTGAAGGGGAGCTCTTATTACAGCTACATTTACCTGGGCAGATGTCTCAAGGGAAACCTGGTCAATTCTTTTATTTTTAATCAAATCAAGATCCAAGTGGCTTATTGATTTGTTAAATACACATAATTAATGAGGGAACGATGCATTCAGAATCCAGACTGGTGCTTCTGTAAAGGCTTTTATAATTACATAGTAACAAAAGGAAGGCCAGTGAAAATATGGGCCCAGTGTCAAAAGAAGTGGGAGTCCTGCTGAGATTGGACATTGCAAAACTTGAGTACTTAATGTTTTCTTTGCCTTGGACTTTACTGGCAAGACTGTCATTCAGGAATCCCAGTCCAAAGAGACCAGGGGAAGTCTGCAGCATGGAAGACACATCTTGTTGAAAAATGATCAGGTCAGGGAATACTTACACAAATTGGTCATAGAGTAAGTCCACGAGCCATGATGGGATGCACATGCAAGTACTGAGGGAGCTAACTCAGCACTGCTGAGACTACACAAGTGATGGAATTGAGTTCCAGTTGTGGAATCACCAGCAAAGAGAGACATGGATTTATTATGGGGAGTCCAGCAGAGGGATACTAAGGATTAAGGGTCTGGGGCATTTCTTTCCTGAGGAAAGATTTAGTGAGCGGGAACTGTTCAGCTTGGAGAAGAGTAGATTCAGGCGGGAATCTTGGGCACATAAACAGCTGAAGGGAGGCTGCAAAGAGGTGAATCCAGGCTCTTTTCAGTGGTGCCCAGTGACAGGACTGGAGACAGTGGGTATTAACTAAAACACAGGAGCTTCCTTCTGAACATCAGAAAATAATTTTTCACTGTGGGGTTGATAAAACATTATCACAGGTCACACAGAGAGGTTTCCCTTTCCTGGCAATGGGATTCTCCTCCACAGTCTCCTCTGTGCTATAGGAGATGCAGACGCTTAATCTTTAGGAGTGCCTATCCTGTTCCATGAAGTCCATGCATGCCCACACTAGTCATTCTCATAGAAGAAAATGGGTGCAGACTTTTTCTGGATGTGCATGGTGAGAGAACAAAAGGCTATGGCCATAAATTAAACAAGAGAAATCCTCATCTGACATATGGAAAAACTTCTTTCCCTTGACAGCTGTGCAGCCCACAGGAGAGGTGGGGAGATGCTTGAAGACATCCAACCTTTTGCTGGAGCAGTTTCTTTGCAAGCTGATCTAGTTGACACTGCTTTAGGCAAAGGGGCAGGACTGGAAAGTGCTAGGAATCTCTGCCAGCCTACATTTTTGTGTAAATGGTAAACATATGGAAAATGTCAATTCTGCAAAGTATTATTCCGCAGCAAATGATAGTGATGGATCAAAATATTTTGATTCTGCTTAGAAAGGAGATTCTCAGCATTTCATTTTAGAATTGATGAAATATTTGGATTTGATTTGAACAGAGAATTAATGTAATACTCATACTGTCAGATTCCTCTCTCTGCAATGCTGCCTGAACACCACATTCTGCAAATTTGCAAATAAAGGTTCCCAAGATAAGTAAGGCCCTTTTCTCAGAGTAAGTTATCCATAATCCAGACAGGGAACCCAAAGTGTAAGAGAGACACGGTACAGTAACAAGCAAACTAAAGCTCTGAAGAATTACCATATTCATACACAAACAAATAGATCAAGCAGAACTGGCTCAGACAGGAAAATTTTAGCTTGCTGAATCAAGCCAGAGCATTATCGTGTTGCTTGGAACCTTTTATAAAAATACAATGTTTGTGGTTTTTTTTTTTTTTGGTAGACAGTTGATGGGAAAATAATGTTTCTGAACAATTATGCTGAGTTTTTTTCACCTTGAAGGAAAAATCTTGAGTATCTACATCACCGTCTTACACTGTATATTAAAGTGTCATAATTTTAAAAGCTCAAATGCATTCTAAATCTCTAACAAGAAATTTTGAAGTATCGCCATCAGAATGCATAATACATAAAATGCACTGGGCTTTCAGGCTATGGATCATTATTAAAGCTTCCAGAAGAGTTGTGACCTGGGGTCAGGATAGATTTGTCAACACAGAAAATTTCCCTATGTTTCTGAAGCTGAAAATGAAAAATAAAAGACCTTCAAAGCTTTTAAAAAGCATTAATTAGCACTGAATTTCTCACAGTGCTGAAAGACCCTGCAAATTGCTACTTGACACAAATGTGAGCCAACGCAGGCATCAAAGTCCTCGTCAGAGCTGGCATATATGTTAAATGCAACATGCAAGGCGTTTAATCTTCCTAAATCCCTTGTAAAATGTTTTTCAGGATTGGAAAGTAAAAATTTGACAGTCCTTGACTAAAGTTAAAGAATAGATCTTTCTGAGCTTTCCCTTTCTGAAATCTGTAAAAAGACTTCATAAAACTCAATTCCTGTTGCCAAGTTGTGGTGGGTGGCTTTTTGTTAGTTTGTTTTTGGTGTGTGGTTTGGGTTTTTTTGTTTTGTTTCATTTGTTTTGGCGTTTTTTTTTTCTAATTCATTATTATTTTTTGTTAGTTTGTTTTTGGCGGGTTTGTTTGTTCGTGGGTTTTTTTTGGTTGTTTCAGGGTTAGGGTTTTTGTTTTGCCTGGTTTTGTTTTGAAAAAGCCGATGTGTTAGAGTAGGTTTTGTTTTCCGTTCCCTTTTCCAACACTGCCTTGGAATGTGCTTTTAAGAGCCAACCCTTCACTGCAGCCGGCCACAGAGGAAGGAGCGCGCTTTTGTAGTCCTTGCTGAGGGGGCAGTGCGAGCCACAGTTGGTGCTGGATGGAAGTGGAGCCCTCTCCATCTTGGTGGAACCATGTTACCCTTACTGGCGGAGAGAGGGAGAGGGACAGACCCACTATCTATTAGAGCCATCCCCGGGAGCCAATCCAAGCCGGAGCAAAGCTGAGCCTAACCCAAACCACCGCAGCGCTGGGATCCACGCCCGCCTCTTGGCGACTTGACTGCTTTTTAGATGGCATAGCATCCCAGGTTTTTGCTTTGCCCCTGTTTCCTCCTGGTTTTTGCCTAACTGGGGAGGGAGTTAAACTGTGGGGATTTTGTCACCCATAGGTTTTTTTCTTTTGTTCTCCGAGGGGGAATGGCTGGGGGGAAGTACTCACCATTTTTGTCTGTATACAGAATGAGCGGGGAGAGGCTTGGGGTGATCTCTCTCTGTTGTTGGTGTGAGCTGTTCAGTTTGTATTGCCTTTGTTGCTGCTACATTTCTTGTCAGTAAACTTATTTTTTCACTTATATCTCCTCGCATTTTGTCTCTCTCTATTGGAGAGAGGGGAGGGAGCTCATTTGATGGAGTCTCCGCCCCAGCATTTGTCTTAAACTGAGACATTCATAATTTCTGTATCAAAGATTTTGCTTGCAGTGAAAAAAAAGTATTATCATTCTTCATTCTATCTTTTAAACCATAAAGTCAATTTCTGATGCACTGAGTACTAACCGTATCATAAGCAGTTGGTGTTTGTTTCACAGAAATTCAACACGCTTGCTGTGCATGGCTCCCTGTGATACTTTGAATCTGCTACACGTCTTGTCAGTAATGGAACTGAACCAGAATTTTCTATTTATGGGGAAAGTCACTGTTGCAGAAAACTGCTGACTCACACTGAAATAAAACAGAATTTTCAGCTCAGCATGCTGATGTTTCTGCTTTCTTTCTTTTAGGGTGCAATCTAGGAGAAATCAGAATTGCCCGGGAAGGATTCCCATGTATTTTACTAGGCCTCTGTTATTACAATAGGCACAAAAGTATTTTTCTGAAATATCTGTTGGACTGTCTTAATCCACATTATGGGACAGGTGTGTTGGTTCTCTAAGGATGGCGTGGCATTCTGTCTCTTTTCCTAACTTCCATGAGAAGGGAAATTCCTGTACATTTAGAGTCCAAGACAATTGCAAAGGAAGGCTCAAGGCAATCCTCTCAAACAGTAAGATCCTGTCAGTTGGTGTCTTCTACGAAGAGAAGGCAATTTATATGTGTTATGTTGCCCTTGTGTGTCTATCCTTCTCCCTCCCTCCTTCCCTCCCTCCTTTTTGCAAAGGGACAAACCTGGCCAACTTTGTACAGCTGGATAACAATTCCATTTCTGCATGGGGAAACACGGGGTTCATACCCAGGGTTGGTGTGGCAGGCATAAAGTTAGATCCCTTGCAGAATATCCAGTAGGTGTTACGCACACAGATCTTGTACCTGGGAACTAGCTCCTTTTCTGAGGTATTAAAGAGATGCAGGGTATAGAGGGGTCCTGTAGCTGAAGGTGATTTTTTTCCTGAAATGCATAGTCATGTTAACAAGTTTGGAAATGCAGATGTTTAGAAAAAGAGGTGTATCTATTTTTGGCCTTCTGTGTCAAGAAACCCTAAGGCGGTTCAGATGCTCTTTTTTCTCTTGCGTGACTAGCTAATGGTTCTTACAAGGTCACTTGGAAAAGGAAAGCAGCTGTGCTTCTCTTGGCTAAGCACTGAGACATCCTGAAAGAGACGTGTAGATGGTGTTAATGGAATAAGAAAAGACTCCATTGAAAAATGGCCACAGGAAAACTCATGAACCCAGAGAATTTCTTAACAACTCCATGGATTCTGATTCTGATAGTTAGAAGGTTTCCAAAAATGCATAATGACTTCATGTGAGGACAGCTACAGAGAAAAACAAAGGTATCACAAAAATGATCTACCACTGTATAGGGTGCTTTTTGATACCTCATCTGCTGGCTGTGACTTATAAAGGTCTGTTGCTCTGTGCCTCTATGTCTGCAGAGAAAGATGGATACCCCTGCCTGCAGAGAATTCCATTGTCTTTCTAGGCCACTATATTGCTTTGTACCTCCAAGTAAATGAATTTTTTTCTTAGAAATTTAAATGTAAATATTGAATATAAATATAGAAAACTCACTGAAGAAATCTAAATTCCATATTGTAATAAACACGGACTGTAACTACCTTTGATAACATTTGCTAAAATTATTTATCTCTATTATGCATTTTCAGGGACAGAACACTGGCTAAACGTGACCTGTGAAAGGCTGTGGTGAAACACTTGGCCATATTGGTGTAGGAAGGCAGACTCACCATGATGCCCAAGTACATACAACAGCAAAAATGTCTGTCTTGGTTTAAAGATAAAATTGGTATGGGACTTGCAATAAAGCAAACTCCCTGTCCTTTTTTATTCCGCCCCTAATATAGAGAGACAAAAAATGCTGAGGTTATAAATGAAAAAATAACAGTTTACCAACAAGGGAAAATAGAAGCACCACAGAGATACAAGGGAAATGGCTTGCCCGCAGAATAAAAAAGGAGTTCACTGCATACTGGGAACAAAGGGGAAAAAGAATGGCATAGGCTCCTCCCTTCCAACCTCCCAACAAAACAAAAGAAAACAATAGGAGAGCAGGGGCAATAGCAAAAACCCAGGAAAACTGTGCTGTTCACGTGCAGTCACACTACCAAACTGGCCACTCCACGTCACCCAGTTAGGTTCACGTCTTCTTGTCCCGCTTGGCTTGGCTGAGCTGCAGGCAGTGGAGATTCATTCCACTTTGGCTCCCTCTGGTTCGGTGATCCCAGCACTGGCAGGGATTCCATCACTGGCAGGGTAGTTCCACGCAGTGTTGAGAGCACTCCGGCAGGGGTGAGGCTGTGGCAGAGTAGGCAGCTGGTGCGGGGATGACCCCTGAGCTACCTTGACTCTGGCTTGGCTGCTGATCTGGCGAGGCAGGGGAGGTTTACGGTGCTGGCTGAGAGCCTGGGACAACTTTCACTCACGGCAAAACACCCTCCCCTCCAACTCTCCACACCAAGTGGGGTGTCCGTCCTCACTCCCATCCGCTTCAGGTGATGTAGTGGTGCATTGCTACAGCTCCCTTCCCTGGCTCATAACCGTAACAATGTCCTCGTGGTTTTCCTTTATATACCAAAATTATTTCAGTAACTGGTTTAGTGGGAGTTGGGAAAACTGGTTGAAGTTGGGAGAAAGAGTAGCAGAATGTATTTTTTCCTGTGTAATTTAAGTGGGAGCTGATTTTGAGATCTTGAAACCCATGGTGATCGCCACTGGACGATTAAACCCATTTGCTTATTAGTTGTGTTTATTTTGCTAAAAAAAGTCAATTTCAGGATGGAAAATCTGTTCTGGTTATTTTTTTTCCCCTCTATGTACATTCAACAGACTTTAAGCTGACAATATAAATAAAAGCAGATTTTAAAAGCTGTTTTTGCAGACTTCTAATTTATTTAAATTGCTTTTCAAGCAGAAATTGAACTAATGGCATAACTAAAAACCAGTTTTGTATTTAGAATATTAGGTATGATGCATTTTTTGCTAAATAAAATGAAGGTTTTCTCTAGATAAGTTATATAACTGCCATAGCTTTCTGATTTCCAATAACTAAATAAAATTGAAAAAAACCCTCAAGCCCATATTTCCGAAGCTAACAACTGTTATAAATGTAAAACAATGCTGACACATGCCTACAGTTTTTTGTCCAGCTTCCTGCTCCAGAAGCTTTTTCTCCATCATGCCTCACCCATTCCAAATGGGATAACTCCCCAGTCTTAGATCCTAAGTCTTCTACTGTTCCTCAGTGAATTTATCTGTGAGAGCTTGTCCAAAATCATAGGAATTCTATTTGAAATAAAGTGATTTGCTGACAATTATAAAAAATTGATTGAGTTTCAAGAAGAGAAACCTAGACTTGAGAAAAGCATTCTACAACAAAGATTATGGAATACTGGGATGGATTGGTGAAAGACGGAAGAGCATGCTAGATACATATCTTTCATAGGAATGTCTTAGGTAAGGCCCACTCTCATGATTTCAGAGTGGGAGACAGCCAGTCACGGTACTCCTGTCTCTCTTTTCAGTATTTCTGTAGCACAGTAATTTGAGAAACACTTTCATTTACTGACTGTTGAATCTTGATTACAGGTCTATACTTAAATGGACTTCAATAGGAAGGTTAAATTACTCACTTGAAAAAGTAGTTAGAATATCTGTATCTCAGGACAGTCATGTCCTGCACGTGTGCTGTAAAGACTCCAAGGCCAACCATAGCTACCAAACCACTACTTTCTCAGGGGACCTATTTCCCTGTCCCCACAAAGAACAGTGTAGGGTTTGTGTGTGTGTGTGTGTGTGTGTGCTGCATATGCTGATTAGAGAAGCCTGCTTAAAAACGTATTGATTCCTATCATGCCAAGGATACAAGAAGAGAGGGATGTGATTGCTCTTGTGGAAATCTGGCTTGTGAAAAAAGGCGACTAAGCCCAGAACAGTGGGCCACCCCTGCACAGACACTTCTGCTAAGGCAGGAGGTCCTGATAGCATGTTTGGATGCCCTCAGACTGTGAAGACAGGCTTCACCTCTCTAGAAGGGCACGTGCCCACCAGAGGTGTTCGTGTGGCTCCAGAAGAGAACTTAAGTTCATTTGTATCAGGATGATACCGTAAACCACCCTCTCACTGAATTTTTATGTTTCTTTAAACTGAAACACTCCTTATTAGGGAAAGTTTCAAATAAGTCCCATCCATGCTTCAGAAATAATTTAAAAAACCCTAAAGATCAGCTGCTCTTATTACATTGGGCTTATTCCTGAAGCTGTGCTTGTCTCTGCTAGGCCACGCGTTTGGCAGAAGATGATGATGCCACACCAATAACTGATAAATCAAGAAAGACTTCTAAAGGTGTGGACAAAAATGAAGGAGGTCAAAGAATTAAAAACTGTGAAGAAACGGTCACACTCATGGAATTAGAATTTTTTTCCCCTGTCTGCATGACAAGAAGTTCTCAAAGATTTTCTTCTAAATGTGTACCTAGTGAGAGTTGTGTCTGTAATCCCTGCATTGAAAATCTTCCTAGGAGAACAAGCTACGTGGATAGAGACAATAAGAAAGTGATTATTACCTTTTTTTGCAGTCAGTTTTTGGATTTCAGTTTGATTTGAGAGAATATTACAGTGATGCCTGCTACATCATTAGAGATACAGTTGTGTCACCATTTCCACTACAAAGTCTGATTTTCAGGAAATTAACTCAGCCATAAATATTTATACTGGACAAATTCTTGAAAAAAGGAATCCTGAAGGATCAGCAGAAGGAATGTAAATAAAGTTATTCTTATGCAGGTCTACTGATGAGTTACATCCTGCTTCTGACTGTCTAAATGATTAATAGTGCTTCAGTCTGTCACACTGTATGAGCTCATGTAGACACATTGTAGGATAATGCTCAGTGTCTGACAGCTGAATTAACTGTGCTGACCTTGTTAGACCATAAAGAGGTTTTGGAGGGCCACCTAGAGCTGTGGTGCTTATGTACTGGTGTTCTGGTGACCAGAAGTACAACTAAACAGAAGGCCCATCAAACAAATTAATAGGGGCTGGTAACTGATGTTTGCAATACTTTTTCCATCACACGTTCCTGGACATTTTTTAGCATTCACGTTAAAAACACATTTACCTTCATTCCCCAGACAGTTAACTACTTAGGGCTGTTTAATTAAGTCAAACAACAATAAGTGAAGTGTTAATATTGTCCTTGAAGTAGCAGAACCTTTTCTAGCCTAAGTACAGCATGTGGGCAACATGGTGACAAGGCGTGGCTCATGTGCCTTTCTCTCCACAAATACAGTAGGTAGAGGCCTGTCCAGCTCCGGAATTGTAGGCAGGGCATTGGTCCTTCCAGGACTCAAAGCATTATGTACACCGTAAGGGAATCCCAGCTTCGGTCAGAGCTATGGGCAACATTTTCTGTTGCACAGAGTTGGATACCATAACTATCCATCTCTAAGGAGGCAACAGGTACTAGGAATCTATGCTGGTCCATATGACTAACTGGATTTGTGTTATCAGCCTGTTGCCAGCACTGCAAATCAAGCAGACAGATGCTACCCTGTGCACTGTCTACATGCACTTTCACAGTGTGATGTGGGCCACAGTCAATCATCTGGGCTGCCAGATGCGTTCAAAGTAAATTCAGGCATTGGGATCTAGAAATAAGCTAGATTTCAAAGTCATCTGAGTAAGATTTGCGACAGACCAGTCCAGCACTGCAAGTCTGACAGCTTTTCAGACTGCTAGGATCCATTCAAAGCATCTTTTTGCCCAGGATATTCACAAGTGATCCTCATTGAAGAAGAAAAAATGAACAAAAGCTATCTTGTTTCCAAGGATAGAACTCAGCCACTGCACCCTTCTATTCTTCTCTGGAAAGCAACTATTTTTCCCAGTATTAAGCCAGTGCCTCAAGACCAAGTGACCAAGCCAACCAGCAACCCTCGTTGGTACCAAAATCTGTCCCATCAGGCACAGTAAATCAGCATCTTGAAGGCACTACTGTAAGTAATGGGAATTTATTCTCCTCCAATGGGTTCATATATTGACAGGCAATATCCATTCTTTTCACTTCTAAATAGCTTCTTGGAGTTTGACAAAAGGGAAAAATTGAATCTGCATCCTGTTGACAACTTAGGAAGTTCCAATGTACCTGGTCTCATTAGTCACAACAATGATGAGTCATAAGTTCTTTGTTTCTGAATTGAGCTCTTTGCATTTTTGAAGAGAGGTATCCTTTCCTTGCATCTTAAATAGTAATGCTCCTATGAAGGATAATTGTGCCATGGAAGTCATACTCTATTTTCTTCTTGCATCTTAAACCAAGTTCTTCATGTCCAGCTCTACACAACTAACTTTGAGTGAATATGTTCCTACTAGGGAAATGTTGGAACAGACTCAGTGCAATGTTTCCACTGACTTTAGCAGCTCTTGCATCAGGTCTTTATGTTTGGAATTTGGTTTCTAAAGATACTCCTTTGCAAAACTTTCTAGTTCTGTCATTCAAGACTATTTCCTTTCATCTTGTCTCCCTCAAGAATGCTTTTTTAAATAAAATAAAATCCACTAATCTCAAGTGGAAGCTTGGATGTGAAGGCAACAGAGCAAAAATGGTGTCATAAAGGTGTTAAATCTTTTAGCTAACTTTTCTTTGTTTTGTTTTTTTCTAAACACATCAATCTTTCATTTAGGCCTCTTGTCAAGGAACCAAAACCACTGTTCTGAGACTGCCACTGTGGAAACTGAATAGTTTGGGTTAACTTTGGATTTTTTGCTACCAAGCTTGTATTTTGAAGGGCTTGGTGAGAGGAGTTCTGTGGACACTTTTGCTAAAAGTTTACACTTCTCATTTAGGAGTTCAACTGGTGGCATTGCTTCCAATTTTACTGAATCTGCTTCAGACCCAAGAAAGGAAATGTATACCCAAACTCTGCTTGATTCACAGCATATATGACAAAGCATATAACACAAATTGAAGAAAATCCTCCTCCTCCCCTTTTTTTCAGCAGTGGCCATTTTGCTGCGAATGATCCAAGGCTTAGGGGAGTCTCCCACCACTGGAGAATTGGGAAGGTTTTTTCCACGATGGCTCAGGTGCAAATTCCAACTGTTGATGGAATTTTCACCTGTGTGCCTTCATTACTTACAGCCAAATTCCTTTTCGCTCTTGGTTGTATGTGTGATCTCTAATACACCATTAATTTAATTTTGCTGAGGGACTAAGAATAAAATTAATTTCTGTTTTTGCCTAAATTGGTTTGTGCCTAATAAATAGCATTAATAGTGAAAGATAGTCTTGTAGAAAGATAATTATATCACAGAAGAGACATAAGCAGACAAAAACCTTGCCGTCTTTCAAAGGTTATGCCCATGTCTCAACAATCACACATGCCCTGAGACTGGCTAATTGATATTACTGAAACCACAGCTTGCAGGACAAATTGTATTTCTGATGTGTTAAATGAAAATGAAATTAGAAACTCTAAATGTCAAAAACCTATTTCAGATCACACACAATTTACTCTTACTATTTCAGCATATTCAGTGGCTAATCATCATATTCTCTCCCTTTCAACTAGACAGTTTGATAAGGTCAATGAATGCACAAGAAAAGTCCCCATATTTAGCATTCAAAGAAAGGCCTACTCTTGGAAAAGGATGCAGCTGTCAACTGGAGTTTTCTCTCTTTTTCCCTCAAAACTCAGCTTTGTGATTAGCTCTTTTCACTGCTGAAATGAATAAAATAAGATAGCAGTATTGTTTAACAAAGACACCATGTCTTTCATCAGTTGCATTTATTGCATTTCCATGTGAAAATGCTGTTCAAATCCTGACCTAAACTTATTTTTTTTCAAGGTCATATTTCTTGCACTTGCTTTGCGTTTGATTTAGAGAGGGTTATATCTGATCTATTCCACCACATTTTCTTCCTCACTGTAGAGCATTTAGGCCTCTCCAAAAGATGGAATGCTATTACCCCAATTTGCGGGTGAGAACTATCCTTCAGAATGATGAAAATCAACGTCTGCAAGACAATGTATTGCAGTGGTCAGGTCCTGACACCCATAACTGCTTGCAGGTTGCTTGAAGGATGTGCAGATACATATTGCATTTCAGAGTGTGAGGCACATTCCGTCCTGATTTGAAAGATATCCACATCAGCAAGCACTTGCAAGCTTGTGTCTTGAAATGTTCTCTCTGTGGGACACTTGGCTGCTCCCATCTTTCTAAAGGCAGAATCTGTCACCTTCTCTTGAAGGTAAAAGGCCTGTTGGACAAGGCACTGGAACTAGGGCTGGATCAAAAGCTCAAGTGAGAGTCTGTGACCTCCAGGTGCTTTTCCTTGCTCCTCACTAAAAACACCTGGCACATGTGGATGCTTTTCTAGGTGATGAGTGTTCCTCAGACCATGGAGGAAAATGCTTGAGCTGTTTTGACTAGGAAGAAAGAAGTAGCTTTGAGACAAATGCAACCCAAATGCAATAACTGTGATTAAACTCAGATACACACTGAATTTGCTGGGCGGATATTTGTTTTCGTGGTGGCAATAAAAATGCCTCTGTGGCTTTAAAGGTCTGGTGGTTTGTGCTTCCATTCTTACAACCTCTTCCAAATGCTGAATTAGCTGGGCAGGAGGTGCAAAAGAGGATGACTAACTGACTGACTGATTGGCTTTTACCAGCATCTCTGTTTTTGTAGTAGGTCTCCCAAGGACAGCATTGTATAAGATTATTGGACCTAAGTGAGAGTATTTGAACAAGAGGAACAGCAACTCTAGGGAGAAGTGATACTGTTTAGTCATTACTGCAAGGAAAAGAAAGTCTTGGAATGCATTAAACACTGCAAACTCTTTCCTGAAAGGGCAGTGGAGCTGTAGGAGGTGGAGTACTGAGAAGCAAGCCATATTTCTAATACATCTCCATCTCCCCCCCCAAATTCCTTCTCTTCATAGGTGATATCACTAGCAGTCTGATTGGTGGACAGTCCACTTGTGGACTTCATTCTGTCATTGAATCTGCTCTTGTTGTGTGAAATGCCTTACAAGGTGAGGTTATCTGTACTGTCGTAATTTCTCTGTACTAGAAGATTGATGCTTCATAAGCAGGTGTGTACAGCAAAGTGCTTGTAATATCTAAATCAACAACTGAGATACCCAAGCACGCACAGCATTTAGCAAGATGTGTATCCTTCCCTTTCTTGGCACCAAATTTTTTTTCATCTGGCTTCTTGTGCTGGCTACTCATCGTAATTTTGGTCAGTTTGACAAAGTATCCGGGACTCTTTGTCTTCATTGATTCAGATGGGTATTATAAATCACTGTTCTTCAAAAGAACAGCTTGACCATTAACAGCCTGCTGATCCCTCATTTCATGACTCCCTGGAGTCATTTTTCTGACTCCAGAAAACCTCAAACAGTCGCTTGTGTTACAAAGCTGCAGAAAGCTGATTGTGATCCTGCTTTCATTATGACATTCTCTCATTCCCAGGCTGTTTCCTTGCTTCCAGTACTACACTTTTCAGTTTCTTCAGGGTCCACAGCAGCTGCTTGTTTGTAATTTCCTGTGCTTATGGAAAATCGCACGACTTAGAAGTACTGTCACTAAATCTAGATAAGAAATGTCTTCAGGTAGCATGCTTGTGAGCCAAATATTACAACTTAGCACTGGTCAGAAGAGTTATTTCCCTGCATAAGACCTGTAGATCTTACAAACTGTCCCTCAGAGTAGGGAAAGGTCAGGTCTGTAACCTAGCAACAATTAAAAGATGGAAGTTGTTGATCCCCTCTGTTGCTGTAGTGGAGAATAGAGTTCACATGTTTACAATAGACACTTTTAATATTGTAGATTTTGCAAGTGAAATTAAAGGTACATTTCATTTAGAGCTTTTTTTCTCTTTCCCTTTTCTCCCTCATAGTGTCAGTATAAGTTAAGGCTTTTTGAGTGCTTTAACTACATTTACATATATTAAGATTTCTTTTTAAGTGTAACACTAACTTCCCTGTGTTTCTGATGCTTATTTCTGCATAATTACACCATCTGTGCAATTTAATTTACTAATACATACTCTGCACTTTAACTCCATTTAAGTGTCACTCACATGGGAATTCAAAATGTACTTTAACACCACAAACCACCTGATGGCTTAAAATTGAGGGTGGTTTTTTTCTGCTGCTGCTTTATAAGTGAGCAATTAAGTTACTTAAAAACTGTTTAAAATCTCCGTGGACAGAGATTTGTGCCAGCAAAACCACAACTCTGGACATTAGGAGAGCAGATTTCAGGCTACTCAGGTAATTAGTAAGTAAGGTCCTCTGGGAAAATGGTTTTGCAGATGCTGGGGTCCATCAGTGCCAGTGATTTTTAAACATCACCTGCTAAGGTCACAGGAGCAGCAATTCCCAAATGTCAGAAGTGAAGCAGAAGGCTGGTTTGGCTGAATCTTTACTTGGAAATAAGGCAAAAAGGAAGGTGTATGCCCGGTGGAAGCAAGGTCAAGTGATATGGGAAGAAATTCAGAGATACTGCTTGCCACTGTAGGGAGAAGATTTGTATGGCCAAAGCTCAGAGTTGAAGCTGGACAGAAATATGGGGGAAAATAAAAAGAGCCTTTTCAAACATATTAATGGTAATAGACAGTATAGAAATATCATCAGCCCATTGTAGGATGAGGATGGTCACCTCACAAACAGGGACAGAGACAAGGCAGAGGTGTTCAATGCTTTCCTTGCCTCTGCCTGGAGCACAGGTGATGGACCAAGGGGGTCTCAGTGCCCTGAGCTGGAGGACTGTGACTGTGAGAGTGATCAACTCACAATTGACTCTAAAACTGTGCAGGATCTGCTGCTCCATCTGGATCCCAATAAATCTGTGGGGCTTGATGGGATTCATCCCAGAATCCTCAAAGAGCTGGCTGATGTCATTGCAAAACCTCTCTCAATGAATTTTGAGTGTTTTTTGAATCCAGAGAGGCCTCAGCTGACTGGAATCTGACAAATGTTGTCCTGATTTTCAAGAAAGGCAAGAATCACAGAATCA
>JAWWLV010000100.1:27905363-27920735 GCA_035041135.1 Platyrinchus mystaceus | reverse complement strand
GGGGGATTGTCCCTGAAGCAGGACCGGGAATCGAACCTGTGACCTCGGCGCTGAGAGCGCAGCGTCTTAACCGCTAGGCCACCAGGGGTCCTGATCCCTCCTTACCTTCCTGGCCTGTCCTTGGTGAAAAGCCTGTACCCACTGATCACAGCACTCCAGTCATGTGAGTTGGTACACTATATCTCCATAAGCCCAGAGACATCATTGTCCTACAACTGTACACAGAATTCTAATTTCTCCTGTTTGTTTCCTATGCTGTATGTGTTAATGTAGAGATGTTCCAGAAAGACAACCATGCATGCTGATTTCCCAGACGAGGCACAAGGGCTTTTTCCCTATGGCTGTTCTTTCTTTATATGCTTATGCTTGGAGTGATTGCATTTCACCCCCATTTTTTGTTGACTGCTATCTCCCTTCTCTTCCAGTCACCCTGGTTCTTGGCTTTCCTACTTGACCCACAGTTCTTTCACTCGCTATTTCACAAATCTCTTTGTGACACCATCATTCCTAATTTAAACATTTCCTTTTCATGTTGGCAAGCCTGTTGGCAAAGATCCCTTTGCCTCACCTTGTCAGATGGATCCTGCCTCTTCCAAGTTGATCTTCAAAGCGGGTCCCAAGTTCATAGACACTGAAATTTTGCTGCCAACACCATTGGAGGTATCAACTGCTGATCTGTAGGATCCATCCAGTCCTTCTCAGGCCCTTGTCCCTCCACAGGAGGATTGAGGAGAACACCACCTGCTTTCCCATGCCCTCCCCCACTGTTTCCAGAGCACTGTTGTCCCTTCCTAGGTCTCCCCTGGCAGCACCTCCATAGAACAGCAGCCACAGGTTAGATGAGCCTTAGCAGACTCTACACATCATTCTGAATTTAAGCCTCCAATAAGCAGCAAGCCTTCCCTAATGGAAAACCAAGTTGAGAGCCTTCATCACCTGTGGTATAGTCTCCTACCACTACCACTCACTGTTTCCATCTAGTGGTCCCATGTAGCTCAGATTCAGCTGCAAGAAAAGATGCACTTGGCAGCACTTTCGCCTCCTCATCAGGAATGAGGACGGTAAATGTATTTTCTAGTTGCAAGTCTTTAGGTGGGGCTGGACCTTCCTCTTAATGTGAGTCATCACAAGCTTCCAGTCTTCATCATGACCAGAGTTTTCACTTTTACTCTGTAAGGCACAGGCTCTTCCTGCCCCTTTGCTACAGTTGAAAGTTCAAACTCTGAAGCTGCAGTATCTTAGACATGATGAGGCTCATGTCTTTCTTGTGCTTTCTGATGCTGTGTGGTGTGTTGATGCTCTCCTACAGCTCTTTCATGGAGTTACAGTTTAGCACTCAAATGCTTTTGTGTAGCTGAATGAAGTCCCATTGCTGCAAAGAAAGAAACACAGCAGATGTCAAATCCCAGACTGGTGAGAAGTGTTTATGTTCTATTGATCAAATGTAGAAGTGAACAACTTCATGGTGACATTTGGAAGGCTTGTTAACCAAGGTGCTGAGCTGCCTTTGAAACTATTCTTACACATATGAAAATTATTTCTTCTCTCGTTGCTGTTACTATGTTTATGTCCTCCAGGCTGTCAGATTTTTCAAAGCTAATGATATATTTGTCCATAAAGCTAAGTCCACCTTTTTTTTTTTTTTTTTTTTTGCAGGCAGTGCCATATGAAAGATAAGATGCAGAGCTCAGTTGGGTGCCTCTTCAGAAAGAAAAGATTGCAAAACATGTCTGTGTTTTACCTGTCTGTATTGATCCAGCAAGGCCAGATGAAGCCCTGGAGCAATGTCAAAATTACTGGAGGTAGTACCTGCTCACCTGAAAACATACAAGAAATCAGTCCAAGGAAGGACACTGCAGAATACATAGGAGCTATTCAAGTGGACAACTGCCATAAATGACATCAAGGAAGTGGGGATTATCCACTGAGGGCTCTGATGGGCAATTCTCAAACCAAGAAGGGATTCAATTAAGCCTTGGCTGAAGGCTGGGCTCATGCAGTCCTTAACACAGATAATTGCTCAATTTCTCTAAGCATTTTGAAATATCTGTCATTTCTATTTAGGTTTTGGGGTTTTTCAGTAATTTAGATTGGAAATGAGACCTGCTGTTTTAACAAAGAGTCTCCAGCTAGAACTGGCTACATTTTTCAAGATGAATGAATTAGTGATGGCTCTCTTTTGTACTGTAAATCACTTGCAAACAAGTGCAATTTTTGTGCTGGTCTTCTCAGTGTGTAACATTTTTATAATTTTTTTCCCGGGTCTTGACTAAATCCATAGGTTTTAGTGTTAACTACTTTACACTCCCCTTATAATAGTGAATTAAGAATATCATGGACATGTGAATGCATTTTGGAAAAAAAGAAAAAAAGTCCTTCCCGTGGAGCTTATCCTCTGTCTTCTCTGCCAAACAACTCCTGTTACTTCATGAAAGGTAAATCTGCTCCGCATTGCTTCATTTTTATTCTCCTGATAGATCTGGAGACACACTTTAATGTTATTATCTTTTTAGTGAATAAGCAAAGTGTTTTTCCCAAGCTTACACAAATTATGGCAAAGCAGGGCATGGAGCCCACGTTTGCAGATGTATGAAAAAGATATAGTATCCTCAGAGGACTCTTTCCACCCACCTTGGTGAAACAACAACCATATTTAGGAAAGTAGAACATGAAGTAGGAAAGAGGCAGAGTAGATAGGCTGACATTTTGCTTTCCTGAAATCCATAAGTGAATTTTTGCTATACTGTAAATGGGACACATTCTTATTGATACTGACAGCATACTGAATCTAATATTAATTAAATGTTTTGCTCCAACATCCAGCGGAATCAATGGAAAAACCTTCAGTAAGAGTGAGTCACCTTTTCTGATGAGGAACTTAAAACTTAAAAGTTAAAAGCAAGTGTCCTCATGGTCAGATTTATGATGCACACCCTGTAAGAAGAAGATTCTGTCTTTGTAGAACACATCATTTATGCCACTGCAGTACTCAAAGCAGTTAATGCAGCAATAATTAGTTCAACTTCTTTGAGTCAGAAATACATTTGTGGCCAGTGTCAAACTATATTAATTAATGCTCTTCTTTCACCTGCATTCACCTGAAGGTTGGTTGATATATTTGTCCTGCTTTGAGGATGATTTATGAGTTTGAAATTTCTTTTTCAGGAAGTGGAAAATGGCTGTAGAAAATATATAAATAGATATGGAAGTATAGATATATATATCATGAATTATAAGTACAAATATTAGTACATATGTATTGGGGATATTCATATAGCCCTCTAGGTGAGTTTCTAGGTAATTCAATTTTTTAAAGGTTTTTACCGCAAGTACTGATCCATTTGGTTGACTTCTAAATTGGAAAAATTCCAACATCCTGGCTTGCTCCTGTCAGTCTCAGAAGAGAAACAATACCTTTATTTCAGATTAATGTGAATTCACCATGCAAATGGAACTGACTAATTGCAGCCCCTCAGATGGATCATCCATGTCTAATCACATCTGTTTTCATCATCCCTGGAGAAAGTCCTTGTTCAGCTATTTGCCCCTGCTATACTGTCCTACCATGCTTTGAAAAAGACACATCCAAAGCTTTTGGTGTGGAGATTAGAGACAACTCATGCTATGGAGCTAATTTAATACTATCATCCTCAGGCACTTATTGAATCCTTCCTACCCCCTGGAAGTGCTAATGGAAGAAGGTAGGTTAACAACAAGCTGATGAGTCAGAAAACAGCTGCTGGGAAATGAGTCTTCTGACCAATGGGTAAAGGCAAAAGTAAATGCACCATGATGCCCAATTTTTAATGTATGGTGCACCTAGCTGTTCGTGTCTTGGTTGGATCAAAATTAGATCTAATCTTTAAGTTCCCAATGACTGTGACGGATACAGCTTTGAAAATGGAAGGAAGAAAGTATTCAGAGCCCTTGCCAGCCTTGTCTCCAGGGTGTGAAGAGTCTTCTCTCCGTATGATGCCAACCTTCATCTGACAATGTTCAATACATCAGCATATTCTAAGTCTGCAAAATCTGGCTATGTCTGAGAGGCCCAACACGATGTGAGCACATCCCTGTCCTAGTTTAGCTAGGTAAATTAAAGAGTGTATCTGACTTAAGACCAAATTCAGCTCCTTCACTGTTAAAAACTCTTTTGAGGAAAGGTACAAATAAGAGCCTGCCTCTCTTTTCCCTTGGGAACTACTTTTAAGCTGAAGCTTTACTGAAGTCCCCTGCCTGCCACCCATACCACAACCATGCAGCAGCCACATCTGTGCCTGGTCTCATAATTCCTTTGTCCTGACCCTGACACAGAGCCTTGGCTTCCTGGTTTGGGCTCTGACCTGCCTCATTGTTATCGAAATGCTGGTTGATCAGTGGACTGTATCTAGTCTTTAGCAATGTCTCTGGCCCTGATCCTGACCTGGACATGCTGCTCTATATCCTGGCTCTTTGTAGGTGAGGTATCTGCTCATGCCTCCCTTCTTGTTGTGCTCTGCTCTCAGCTCACTTTCCTTTGAAGAACAAACTTCTTATTGCATTCTAACACAAAATTGTCAATTAGAACTAAGTGTAAGGATAAAATATCATACCTTTTTTTTTCTCTACTGTGTGTTAAGGGATGTTAAGTATGATCCTGCTGACCACACAACACTCATATACTCATCCACACTCACAGGCCCTCTCCATCCACCTGATACCCCATCTTAGAACTGAGTTTCCTCTGCTCATCAACTGGTATCAGCTTGAAGATTGCCAGTGAATACCTGCACACTTCCCACACACTTTCCTTGTACGACAGATCTGGGGAAGGTACTAACACCCTTCCAGCAGCTGGCACCAGGCACTAGGGTTGTGGTCCCATTCCAGCTGTGGTCCCACTCCAGCTGATGGTGCTGAGCCACGCACTCACACTGATCACCCCAGAAACTGGTTGTCAGATACAAACTGTTCCCAGCCCAGTGGCTGTAGATTGAAGATCCCCTTCATTCCAGTTGCTGGCACTGAGGCTCCCCCACATACCATCTCCCAGGGGTGCCCACAGCTCCAGTCTCACTCCATCAGGTGGTTCCCACTCCTCACATGCTGCTCTCCCAGCAGCTGGCACTGAGTCCTTGCAGCACTCACATTCCTGGGATAGAGAGTGAGATCACACAGAAATCTTAAGAACAGACAGGACACATTGTGGTGGTCAGGCGCCAGGCACCGCTCGACTGATTTACCTCAGCTCAAGGGCAACAAGCCCCTTTTGCACCCTTATCTGTCTACTCCACCTCTTTGTTTCTCTCTGCTCCCTCTTCTCCTGCACATTGCATCCTCGACTCGCATAGTCCTACCAATGCACCTCCACATCCCGGGCCCTTAGGTTTGCATCCCTATCCTTTGAAAATTTCTAAGTTTGCCTGAAGATTCTTGATAACTCATCAGCTGGTGTGACTAACCAGGTTTGTTTATGTAAGGATCTCCTTTATAACTTGTCCGCCTGGTTTCTGTCTCTGCATGTTCTTATGGTTCCTTTAACCAGATACCATTAAAGGAGAAGAGACTCTCCTTTCACATACTTTTAAAATATTTAGTTGAATGTCATAGGAATGACCCCAAGATGGTTTATTATTGAGATAAATTTATGGAGAATACTGTTAACTACTAGGAGAGAAAAAAAAAAAGGAAGATAAAAACTTTGTAAAGCAATTGGAGATGAGTCATGGGACAGCTCTTTTCCACCGTGTTAAAAACTTGTCATTTTGCATGGCAAAGCCAGATGTCTTCACTTCTACAAGTAATTTCATTTTAATTAGCTTCAAGTTCACAGCTACAAAAACCTTGCTTTAATATAGACTTTGAGAAACTAAAATTGAGGGGAAAGGCCAGCTTTATAAAACCCTGAGTAATTTGGCAGTGATCAAAGCATCATATATTTATTCTCTGCTTGCTTCATTTCTATAATAAATGGTTCTTTCTAGATTTGTCAAGCTTTTAAAGAGAAACAATTCTCAGGCATTTTTGTTTGTTTTGTTAAAGGTGATATTTTAAATATAAAAAAGCCTCTTTAGCTCTAGCTAATTGGATACTAAATCTTTCAGTGGAATAACTCATACAGAAGTTCTGTGAAAATGTGGAATCAAAAAATCAACAAGAATTGCCCTTTTGTTTTGCCTGTACTCCAGATCACAAAAAATACAAATTAATCTCACCAGAATATTGTTTCCTTGACATGGTTTTAGCTGACCCCATTTAGACAGCTGGGTGATGATCTTTGATATTTTTTATCTGCATTCAGATGGAAGAAAATGTAATTTCCCCTATATGATTCTTGGTGGGTAATGTGTAATCTTGGTAATCTACCCACTTCAGATTGCCAGAAGGGAGTTAATGGGAGTGGGATCATCCAGAGGAGACAGTGTAGCAAGAAAGGGCAATTAAAATGCAATCTACTTGAGTTTTGAAAGGGTTAGAAATAAAGGGAATTTCAGCTCTTCTACCATCACATGTTTTTGCCCCAGTGAGAAACATTTTGTAAACATATAGTCTCATTTCCCTTCAGCCTTGGTGAATCAGGCATGGGTCTCATGCTTCCCACTGCCATGTTAAAAGTAGAACTGTACAGAAACATCCTGTTTCTTAGTCTTCTCAGTCCCACTTTGACAGGAGGAGAGCTTTTTTGAAAGAAACTGTATGTTGTCTTAACCTTTATTTCCTCCCCCAAAAAATTCTCAACAATTTTGTCTCAATACAAGTGCTTGAAGGTTTTCTGTATCTGGTGAAGGGGCTACTAGCTAAGTTCTGAAATGAGTCACTTTCTGGTTACTCTGTCTGCTCTTGTGTCAAAGCAAGTGGCAATGTTTGACCTGACTGATGCATTCAGCAGCATATCTCTGCTAAAGTGGTACATGGGGAGACACTGTTTCCAGTGAGGCCATTAAACAGGACTCACTCGAGCACCTCTGCAAAACCAGTCCAGTGTCTCAAACACAGGGATTCAGCAGGTAAGAGAAGCCAGCAAAGTTTAGTGACATTCCTGAGAATTGTGGGCATAGCAAACGTCATCAGCCTGCCTGCCTGTATCTCTGTATCTCATCAAGGTCCTAGGCAGGTGGGCCCGAGGATGGGAATGGCTGGCTTAGAACAGCTCATTTGTCCTGGTGATTGTGAAACAGTTTCACTTTAAGTATTCTCAAATGTGTTACTGAGGCAGACTGACCGGAGCTCAGGAGCCAAATGAATCCCCAGCAAGTTTTCAGACCACCCAAAATCTGGGAGGAGTGACGGAACATCAGGTGATTGTGTGGCCATTCAGAAAGACCTTGACTTCCATGGGTAGTAGCACAAGGATGTTTTGGGCTGGCCCTGTGTGAGCAACACCAACTCATGTAAGTAGCAAGCTGGCTGTTTTTATATTACGGCAGAGGGGGAAGCCTCACTTACGCTCATGAGCACTGAAAAACTCAGAAGTGGATGGAGATCAGAGCAGTAAGATGCAAGGACAGGATTCTTCTCCTGTGACTGCAGCTCTAAGGACAAGGTAAAAGGCCCTATAGTTAGTTTCTCTTGACCAACTGTGTCAGGAAGGGTGTGACCGTGGGTCTGATGACACGTAAGAGCTTTCCTTTGGCTACACAAAGTAGTTTTCTATACAAACAGAAAAGACAGACTAAGGGAAGGATGCAACAGCACATTATTTTGCAGATGTAGAGATGCACTTGCCCTGAGCCTGCAGTGAACTTCCAATATAAGACTAGCTTCATGCATTCAGGTGATACGTAGCCTATACAAATGGCTGTGTGCACAGTAAAAGTTCAGTGTTAGCCACAGACTTCACAACATCAGGGTTAGATGATTTATCCATACCTACATGACCAGTTGTGGTGGGTTAGACCCAGTCCCACAGAGCCACCATTTCTCCCCAAGAGGAATGTGAAACGGTGTCAAAAGGGTAAACATGTGAAAACTTGGGGGTTGAGATGAAGATATTTTAACAGGTAAAACAAAAGCTGTGTTTGCAAGAAAAGCAAAATAAGGAATTAATTCACTGCTTCTCATTGGCTGGCAGGTGTTTAGCCATCCCCAGGAGAGCAGGAATGTTATATGTCCATTTTATGTAACAGCTGTTTGGAAGACAAATACCATAACCCTGAACATCCCCACCTTCCTCCTTTTTTCCCCCAGTTTTTATTGCTGAGCATGGTGTTACAGGGTATGGAATATCCCTTTGGTCAGTTGGGGTCACCTATCCTGGCTGTGTCCCTTCCCAATTTCCTGTTCACTCCCAACCTGCTTGTTGAGGTGTAGTGTGAGAAACAGAGATGGTCTTGACCCTCTGTAAGCATTGTACAGAAATAACTAAACCACTGTTATGTTACCAACATTTTTCTGGTCACATATCCAAAACATTGCACCGTACTAGCTGTTACAAGTAAAATCAACTCCATCCCACCCAGTACTGGCAATCTGGAATTCAATCTAGTTATCCAGAATCCCAGAACAGTATTTTCTTAAAAGTATCGACAGGCCTTCTTCCCCTTAACATCACACTCGACACGTGTTTCTTTTATTTGCTGTAACTGAAAATTTTAGCAGGTTTCTGCACAAGCTTTAACGTGTGCCTTTTGTCAAGGTCTATTAGTTCAAGAGGGACAGTTTCCACTGTAACACATAAATGCACTACTATTTCTTCCCTATGGCTGTCTGGTGTGCTCTCACCACAGAGTGAGGACTAAGAGTCTAGCTGGTAAACCTACTAGTAGACAGCTTTATCTGATAAACACTCAGAGCTGTGCCTGTGCCAGAAATAATCCATCCTGAGAACATTCCATCCACCACTTTTGGATGGATGGCAGATTGAAAGGGGGATGCATTAAACAAGCATATTTTTTTTTTCATTCTCTATTTCCCTCTCTGCTGACATTAATTACTGCTTTGAGAAACTGGGGTTTCTACTAGGGGTTGATGGGGTCCATCTGTCAGAGAAGGGGAAGGGCATCTTTGGCCACAGGCTTGCCAGGCTGGTGAAGAGGGCTTTAAACTCAAGGTGCTGAGAGAGGAGAACCTCAGTCCATCCCACTCCTACCAGTTTGATGTCAGTGGCAGGGAGAGATGCCCAGAGCTTGGAGAGGCATTGCAGATCAGCAGGAGAACATCTGAAAAGCATTAGAAGGGAATTCCTGGCACTCCACCCAGTAAGCTGGCTTCATTGGGGGCTGAAGTTCAGTGCCTTTATGCAATCACACAGGGCATGGGGACTGAACAAGAGGAGTTAGAGGTGTGTGCATGCTTGCAGACCCATGGTCTTACTGGCACCACAGAGACGTGGAGGGATGGCTCCTATAAATGGAGTGTTGTAATGGCAGAATACAGGCTCTTCAGGAAGGACAGGAAGGGGACACAAGGGCATGTAGTGATAGGACTAGAGGTGATAGCTTTAAGCTGAAGGAGGGTAGTTTTAGATTAGACATCAAGAAGAATTTCTTTACAGTGAGGGTGGTGAGGCACTGAATAGGTGAGGTTGTCCAGAGAAGGAGTGGTTGCCCCATCCCTGGAATTGTACAAGGCCAGGTTGGGTGTGGCTCTGAGCATCAAGAGTTCAGCAATTCTTTTCCTATTTCTGCTGCTGTTGCTTCCTTCCCTGACAAGGATCAGGATCTGGTCCTACAATGTGATTTAATCTTTGACATGACAATACAGAAAACTGTCTACCACAGCCCAAGGGTGCAACATCACAGGTGGCCTTAGTTGTAACTTTATCTCCAGTATTCTTAGGCTAAATTCTTTCCAAACTTTGCTCCAGCCTCCCTTTAAAGCCCCCAAAAAGCAGACTTCCCTCTACCTTTGACAAACTGAGTACTTTTGCTCAAGAGGGGAAAATAAATAGGAAAAGAGGCAATTTCTTGTAGTAAATGATTGTGGCTGAAGAACTGGTTTACCTCTATCTACCTCGCTGTACATGAAACATTCATATTTCTTGGTTTCTTTAAAAAAAAAAAAAAAAGAAATAAAAATAAAAGAACAAAGGATGTCTCATATTTTCAATGAGATATTGAAAAACTTTTTTAAGGAATCAAGAAAAGAAAATGTTTCCTGTAGGAGGTTGAGTGTCCATATGCGGAAGACAATTTTTCACCAAAAAGGGCCCTGGAATTTTCTCACTTTAAACCAACCAGAACCAAAAAAAACCCCCCTGTACCGCATTTGCGGTGGAGATTGGTACAGGGGAAACCCCTGCTTGGAATTTTTGTGGAAATTCCTCTTTCATACATTACCTCTTCTTATCTGGTTGCAGGAATGTCCAGGTGAAAATATCACTGTAAATTCCTATGAGGAGGGCTGATAACATGACAATCTGGAAGTGCTGCCTTCCTCCGTCCATCCCTGACTAACCAACAACAATATCAGACCTGTTTGACAGCTGAGGCAGGTTATCTTTCACATATGTTGCTTTATGCACCATAAAAGATGAGCTCACAAAATCCGTCCAGAGCAAGTTAGCAGTGTGCTATTTCATATTTATGAAGAAACACAAGGCTTAAAAATGAAAAGGGTAAAGAAAAAAAACCCACAGTAACAAAAACTCACATGGGAAGACACAGTTTGCTCACTGCAGGAGTTCAATTCTCCAAGCTTCTGGTAGTGATTTTGCTTGAGCATAATTGCTTTTGTGAATCAGGCAATCACATGATACAATAAGTAAAACAGTAAATCAGTTCAAGCAGCGATGTACCTTATAATTAAGCAATGCAAGTAATCAGCCTAAAATGGGGCCTGCATGAAACTGTAGTGTCATCAAGCAATAACACAATCACAGCTCTGCATCAAATGTGGTAATCATGGGGAAAAGGTTGTTTAATTATTAAGCCCCTCAATTCTGGAATTTCTAGTGAGCAAAGTTTAAATACTCTGTCAGGATACAGAACTACTTTCCAGTTAGTTGTTCCTCTTACTGTTAAACTGGTAGAAGACAGGAGAATTGGGTTTCTGACAGTGTCCGTGTCATTGCTCTGAAAGCCTTTATTTTAAAAGGAGAAACACTGTGTTCATATCCTTTTTACTCCTCTCCAAAAGCTCGTCTAGTCTCAGAAGCTGACAAAGGGTTCCTACTATTGTATTTTTACAATTTTTCTGGGGAAAAAAGACACTGGACTCTTACCTTTTGCTCTGTGGAATCCCTTTCCAAAAAACAAAACAGTTTTAGACTTTTTTTGATCAAAGGAACTCCTTGTAAGATCAAAAGAAACCTTTTGCGAAGCAAACTTTCTTCTTTCATTGAAAATATTTTTTTTCTAGAAACTGGAAGCAGAAATAAGTAATACCTTTTAAAACATCAGGTTTTATCTGTAACATTTTCTGCTAAGTCTTTGTTTTTCAGATGGTTTTGACAGAAATGTGTGAGGTTTAATTTTTTTTCATACTAAAAATGGTTTTCAGACATTAAATTATCACTATTTTTAATCCAGAACTTGTTTTAAAAACAGAAGGTGTGCCACCACGTGGGTTTTATTTCAATTCTCCTTTCTAGGGCTGGGGGTTAACACTGTTCTCACAAGTTGCATTCATTTCCTTTGGAGTTAAGTTCTCATTAGTGTTGGCTTGGTAGATGCTGCTTCATTTATTTCAGTTTCTGCCTTCTGTGATATTTTAAGCTGCAGCCTCCATGAAGTCAGAAGAACTCTCATCTCAGCTGCATCACAGGGAGTGTCCTTTTTAGACAGCTAAATATATCACCATGACTTGAATTTTCTTCTGGGATTTGTGAATCAAATGAATGGGGTTCTCCATTCCCTCTGGATTGATGTACAATTGTGAAAGCTTGACCTTTACCTGCTGAGTACCCATTTCATTCCAGCCTGAAAATAATTCAGTCCCAGAACTGTAATGAGGTTTCTCAAACTTGTTTGTCTGCTAATTACGAAGTTTTATCCTATGCCAGGAGCCAAAGAGGGAACTGGTCACCAATTAACCACAACATTTCTGCTGTTTTTCTATCTCAAAGTGACTTGCCATGTCCCACTAATCTTCTCCTTGTGTCTTCAGGAAGTCTTCACCGCATTATTCTGTATATTTCCACTAATACATACTGTAGGAGACGAATGTAACAAAACTCAGTGCAAGACCTTATAGAAGGGTGAGGGACTATTTTTAAACAGTCTCTAAGTAGGTTAAAGCTCAGCACTTACACTTTCACATCCAGTCACCAGCACCAAGATGAGTGTGCCCAGCTGCTCTGATTAAGATCAGTGATGTATGACACGGAGGACAATGGATGCTCACTCCTGAGTCTCCACTGCATCTCTTGGATTTATCTTGTTAAGCTATTGGACTAATTGTTTTTTGGATAGGCCTCTCATATACTTTGGGAATCACCAGCTGTTTTACATTGAGACTTATTCAAACCTCTGTGAATACTAAATGAGATAAGCCCATTGTCCTTGTTTCCTGATTTTGCGATATTTTTAAGAGTACAATATGTTTTCTTGTTCAGATAGGAGGAAAAGGATTAGCATAGGATGTGCTATAACTGTGTTGATACCTTCCTGTTAAGAAAAGTGTCAGTGACAGATCATGGGCTGTGACCTTACAAGGGCAGTCATCATCTGGGGTCAATGCAAAAAACATGTTTGGCAGTATTTAGCAGTTTATTTGTTGCCCCTTATGCCCTTTGTCATTAATACAGTCTGTTCATGTGAAACTTACTCTGCTGTTTGCTAGGTGCATGCACACAAATACACACATTTTTATTAGTTCATCTTTCAGACCAATTGTTCTCTTCCTGTTAAAAATCATTATAGAGCAAACTCAAAATCAGTACCTCTCCAGTGAAGCCAGTAATTTTTTCAGAACCTCACCCTTTTTCACCTCCAAAAATACTGAATACTGCCAGGACCTCAGGGAGAGAGGGCTTGCAATCTTCAGGACGTACTGTGAGGGCAGATATCAGGAACTAGGTTGCCTGACGTGGTGTAATTTGACAGACAAAGATCAAAAGAATTTACCCTGTATACTCTATATATAATTATTCATCAACCTAGAAGAGTCATTCTCTATGAAAGAGCTCAAGATCTTTCTTCCCCTGAAGAATGTCTTACTGCCATTGGGGTGTGTATAGCTTGATCTATGGGCAAGGAAAGGAAGCAAATAGCCAGTAAGGTAAAGAGAACATACCTACCTACCCATCTTAATTTTTACCAACCTCCTCCCTTTATAAGACATTGATAGCACAGAAAATAATTATTTTTGTTCCTTTGACTAGAAAAAAATTCTTAACTTTTGTAAAGATGAAGCTGTCTGAGAAGGAACTAGTTCTAATCTCAACTTAACCCCAGCCCCACTCCACCAATCTCCACCTTAGCAAATATTGACTCTCTCAGCATCCTATTCTGCAGTGCTGGAAGTGTGATCAGCTCATTAGGGACAAGATCTCTTCTCCGGGTATCCACACACTTCTGAGTTGACAGGAGAGACATCTAGCCACATCAGTTGTGCTAGCCAATGATGAACATTATTCAGTCTAGGCAAGATTTCCCTTGGGATGCAAGCTGAAATCCAGTGTCTGTCTCTGGTCTGGCCTTATTGGGCAGTGGAAGCCCACCTGTTTCTTAAGGTCTCTATTCATGAAGAAGACTCCATCCACACATGATCAGTAGTTTGGTATCCCCCCATTTAAGGAAACTCCTAAGAGGACCAAAGGGGACCAACACCTTGTCTAGAACTAGGACATTAAAAATCACACTTTTTATTTGAAATTGAAAAGGCATTTCCAGAGAAATCTGGTCTTGTGCTTGGAGACCTGGTTTTGCTGTTATTCCTGCCTCCATCACTAAGGTGAGTTGGGACAGATTTTCCTCTAGATACACTACTGTTCTTCTCAGGGGTCAAACTTCCTCTCATACCCTCCTTTAGCAACTATCTCAACACTTCTTCCATTTGACTTTGCTGATAAACTTCAGATATCTGTATTTGTGTTATTATGCAGTGTTGTTAATATTGGACCTGTTGATTCATATTAGGAGCACATTCATTTCCAGACACTTGTGTTCTGCTCCTGCAGAAAGGTGATGCCTTTCTTGTTTTGCTTACCTTTCCTCTCCATGATGCAAGGCTGTCTTCATGGGTATATCCTTATCAACACTGAAAGAAATACATGTTCAAGGAATTTTCAATACATGAGTAGGGCAATTTGAAATCCACGCACATAACAGGCAACAGACTTTTAGTGCCTGTCAAAGTTCAATTTCTAGTTTTTATTTAATTTTCTAGTGACAGTGCAGTCTCATGTGGCATGGAGCAGAAGGCAAATCTCATATCCACAAGTGTACATTCATTTAAAGTTAGCTTATAAAGTAATTTTGTGACAGAAGTAGCTCCCAGTGAAAAGTGGAGTACGGAAAAGATTAATTCAGTCGAGCCTCCCACTATTTCAAATTGAAGGGAAAAAAATCACCAACACATCACCAATTCAATATAATGTCAATTTCTTGAAATCTCTTCTGAGTAGGTTCTTTATTTCAGAGTAGGGATTCTTACTACACTTATTCCCTCATGCAGACTTAATAAAATTTAACTCTCCTCTAATAAGCCAACAATTTCCATGAAGTTAATCAAAACTCCTAATTTGAGACTTTTACTCCTGTGTTACAAGATGATGAAACTTGCTGATGGATTAAAAAGCCACTAAGTGGATAGACAATAACAAATGAATGCACAGGTGGGTTGTATGTGTCCTATTTCCATGTTAAATAACTTTTGACTCTTGCATACTCCTTTTGGGGTCTGAATCTGTTTTTCAGGCAGGTTGCTTAAGTGTGCGCTTAACCACTGAGTCCTAACCAATTATTTAAATATTTTTCACTATTCTACTGTGGCACTGGAGCAGGGAACTCTCTGAAGGGAGGGGTTTAGTCCAAAGTATAATTGTTGTAGTGACTGACTGAGAGTGAAAGAAACAACGACTTGTACAGGAAGCCCCAGAAGGGAATTTGCCACCATTCCCAGACAGCTTCGAAACCTGAAAAACAGCACAAATGGAATAGGAAGACAAAGTTTTCTGTGCGGTTGCTTAAGCTGGCTTTGAACACATATTTTTCAGTCCTCCATGGGCCAGGCATGATACAACATCAATGAGGTCTCTCCAGCTCAGCTCCCCCAGCCCTGCCCCTCATGCTTGGACAGGTTCAGAAAGTGGACAAATGACCTCACTCTGCTAAACCGTAATGAATCCGAAAAATCCGGTACAACAGACTGCCCAGAGACTTTTGATCTTTTGAGCAGCAAAGGTATTTATTTATTTGCAGCGCTGGGAGCAAGCCATCTATTGCTGGAAAAACTTGCTCGAAGGTTTTGCACAAAATCATCAGCTTTTATACAATTTTCATACACGGTTAAATG
>JAWWLV010000100.1:27873196-27905263 GCA_035041135.1 Platyrinchus mystaceus | reverse complement strand
TCCCGGCCTGTTTCTTCTATTCAAATGTCCACCTTATCCTACTGCAGCTTAATTTATTACCTCTAGGCCTACTACATATTCCTCCTAAGTTTTGGTCCAGTTAGTAGAACAGAACATCATGGGTCGTTTTGTATGCTTGTATCTTATCACCAAATGCGGATTTCTTAGTTAACTCTATTGGGCCTGGTTCCCTGTTTCAGTAACTGGCACAGAAAGAGGGACCCTAACTGACGCATTCATTTCTATCTGCAAGCATAACAATCTGCTTTGCTTGATGGGCATCAGCTGGCATTATGTGTTTGATAAATGCTATCATTTGAAGATTAAATTTTACAAAACGGGATTAGATGGGAAATGGCACGTAACTAATTAGTGGGAAGCAATGTGGAATTAAAAGGCAGACAAGCGTATGGAACAATGCTTGTATTTCACAAAGATTCAGGAACATTAATGATTAAGCATTCAGTTGAATTCTGAAATCTTTTGACTCTCAACACAGGACATTTTCCTCTTTATACCTGCATCCCCCAAAGATTCACTAAACACAGTGAATTTTCTCATTTACTTTGTTACTAATTTTTAGCAAGGACTGATCATGAAGAAAGGCCCTGTGTAAGAGTTAAATTTACAAATCATGTTTATGAATCCTATAATTTGTATTCACAGATACTCATCACTTGAGATGTTCAGGCCTAGAGGAGCTAATTTGGATTCAGCAGAGCACCTATACACATGCACTAATGGAAGTGTCTGTTCAAGTCCAGTTATTTCAGTCTATTAAGTTTAACTCTCTAGTGCTTTAGCTTAAATTGAAATTTGTGTTTTGGCCATTCTTGTCCAATATTCAACATATTTAGATGTAAGAACTTTATTATGGCTACTAAACTGTTATTTCAGCTACCCATTTCATGACTGTTTAATGGGGTCATAGCTGATGTGTTCCACTAATGTGGATAGCATAGTTAGCTTTTTTCCATTTTGTTAAGGGATTCACTTACATGAACTGGGAATGAGGAAGATGTGGAAATTGAAAGACAAAAAAGTTTAGCTCTTTTTTTTAATCAATTCTACCCATAAAAGTTACACGGTGAGAATGAATGTCTGACTGGTTGTCACAGCCCAAGAAGACAGTGGGATAATATTGTAGATTTAATAGATATGGTGTAAAAAACATGCTAGGTGCAACTTTTTAGCTCCATTTGCACTGATTTTCACACAAATGTGTATTTGCAGCAAGAGAGATGAAATGCAAAGGCGTAGTATTGTCTGAAAGCTGTACCACTTGTTGAAGAGAGGAAGTCTTAAAAAAATACCAGAAGGAAGAAGAAAACATTTATTATAGGGTCTATGATCAACTGGCAATACAAGGATGAAGCAGGAAGAGGGACGGTGGTGAATGTCCTTGGAGCCTCATGGAGAGAAGCTGATGAAGGAATAGCCTGATGTAAGGCCATGGATGCCCCAGTAGATGATTTTCCTCATTGCATAATGAACCTGGTGTTTTGTTGTGGAACCCAAGGGGACAGAATCTCCAACACTGCTACCTGCATATAACCTTGTTCCCACAACTCTGTGGAGCTGACAACAGCTCTTTTGAATGACCAGGAGCAGAAATACCACACCAGTAAAGGCAGGGAATGACTTGGTTGGATACTTTAATTTATTTACGTGACATTATGAATTACTTTCTGCAGTTCCACTGAGGTGAAAAAAACCCCAAACTAACACACAACCTCATTCTAAGGTGACATAAATGTCTATTTTTCATGGATTACATAGATTTGTTATTTTCAGGTACTGCTATTTCCCTCATATGATTCAGCAAATACACTCTACCTAGAAAATTATTTCATCGCATGCTTAGGTTTCTTACCAGAGTGAGGCAGTGGAGAGCATGTTCAAGACTGAAATAGGATGGTATGAGGATTCCTGAGCTGTTACTTTGCATCTAACTATTATAGTTTCTTCAGAGACATCCGAGTGTAAAGAGCATAATATCGTAACAGATTAACTTGCCAGCATTGCACATCACACCTAAGAGTGATTGCTCTACAAGTATCTGAAGCATGTAAAGATATGCACACAATCACTTCATGCTTAATGAAAAGATTAAAATATTAAACAATTAAGTTTGTCGTTATGGCTGGGAAATTTACACCCTGAGGTAAGCAGCTCCTTTCCAAGTCGAGTTCAGAAATTGGTTCTACTCTTTTTACGCAGCAAAAGAACTACAGGCCACAGCACCTGACACCAAGCTAGAATCTCAGCCGAGTATACTGCTTCCCTCTGTTCATTTTCTTTTCCAAGAAGCAGAGTAATAAAAGAAGGTGAGGCACAGAACTACCTGGGAAAATAGAAAATATCTTCTGAAGTATGTTTGACATTTTGAATCTTCCTTGCACTCTAAATCTCAGCAAAGAGGAAAAGTCTGATCTCTTTCCCCCGCTCCATGGCACGAAACATTCTGAAAAAAAGAGGTACTCCACTATGGTTATGTGTTTAGTTTTCATACAGACATGTATTGCTAGAAGCAAAGAGTCAAGGCAAAACAATCTGGTCACTGACAAAGTGCAGCACTTTTGCTATATAGAAGCAGAATGTCTCAACAGCATCAAATACAAGACAGTAAAAAAATTTTAGATTATTTGCCTTTAAACTGCTGTGTAAACTGACACATCTCCATATAATGCTATGGTTTGGATGACTCTTATTCACTGATGGAAAAATTCCAGCCAAAATGCTTGAAATAATAATCTCATAACATAAACTTAATATTCTTTGAATAGAGGCATCATTATTTAATCATTGCAGTGATACAGATGAATCCTCAGCTTTATGGACAACTTCTGTCTGCCGAAGAAGCCTTATAATGTACAGCAGTAAGTCCTGGAGATAAGAGCTATAGGATATGCCTCAGGAATCAGAGTCTCACTGCGATGGGACCCTTAACCTGACTGGTAAGGCAAGAGCTTGTTCAGAGAACAGCAAGCAGGGAAGGGAATGGAGCTAGAGGGACAAGGGAGTAGCAAAGGGAGAGTACAAACAAGAAACCACCAGGAGCTAAAAGGTGTAAATGGCAACTTATCAAGGGGCTTGTTTATAAACTAGGCTAGTGACCTGTGTTCATAAAAAAAAAGGAAAATATAATTTGCATTCTTTTGTTTGCATGTCATGGAGACAGAGCAACAAATACATGTTTGTTTCAGTTTTTGTAAGGGCAAGCAGCTACAGCTTGGTCTCGTGGCAGCAAATGCTCACCTAGAAAGGTCATCTTCAAGAAATCTTGAGGGACCTTTTCTTCAGAGATAGCAGAAACAGCTGGAAAGTCCTTTCATAGTTTTGGCTTAAGGGAAACACTCACTTCTTAAAAAGAATATTATATTGGATTTTCCTCTATTTTGTTGGGAAATAAAGAGCTTATTTAAAGCCTGCTATAACTTGAATGGAACAGCAAGAAACAAAGCGGTACTTTTGAAGAGACAAAAAAATGTCTGAATTCTGAAATGTTTTGACAGTCAGAATTGACAGCTGAAGAACTGACAGCAAGAAGAAACACACCGTAGATTTGTGTTCAGTGAACCAAACCACTGAAGGGACTGCAACTGCTGTACACAAACTACCCTTAGCAAGTACCTGGCACCTCTGTCTCTGTAGCTGTATTGATAAAAAGCTAATCATCTTGCTGCTGTACAGGTTTCGCCTGCAGTGCACTGAACAGTACTGCAGTTACAACGCTGAGAGGTGATAATAAGAAAGGGGAAAAAAAAAGAAAGGGAAAAAGAAACAAAGTATGTTTATTTTGGGCAGCTGCTTAAGTATTTTCTGTAACCTTCATACTCGGTTTGTGAGTTTTCTTATTAGTATCGTTTTTACAACGGCATTGATTTCAGTTTAGCAGTCAAACACCATATGGAATTGAATAATCAAACATTGCATTTAAAGATGTTGAAATGAAACTTCATGACTCATTTAAACATTTTTCTCCTCCAGAAACAAAACTTTCCTTCTTTTTGGAGATCCTGATATTCATTTCTCTTTAGAAAATGTCACCTAGACCAGTAACTGGCTTATTCCACCTTCTTACAAAGACATTTGTAAGCACAGATTACAAGCTGGTGGCCAAAGAAGGAGTCTGAGTTCCACGGACAAAGCTCCATAGAGGAGACATTTGCACTGAGTTTTCTGTAGTCTTCATCTGCACCAAGCAAGGTCACCAGAGTGGATTCCTACTCTTCTGGTTCTGTAAAGGAAGAACAAGCCTGTTCTCACAAGCAGGATCAGGCATATCTGACAGTACAAACCAGAATAAGAACTGGCTTTGGTATTTTGGGCAGTTTTGAAGGTGTCAGAGTGTGTGTGTCCAGCAGTTCTCCTCTGGTGCTGGGACAGGTGCTATGTACAGATACCAAAATCTATCCCTCACCCTGGTGAGAAAACACTGCTATTTCTAAGATTTGTTGCCTTCCAGTAAATGTTATTACATTGTGCTACTGCCAGATTTATAGTCATAAACTGTTATGGGCCCAGTATATTGTTATACAGCATCAGAAAGAAGATGCAGATGGCATTGCTTGTATCATTACCATTGCTGGACAAGCTGTTATTTCTATTATAGCAGAGATCATGTATTCCAGGTAAATAACGTAACAGATCCCCATGAGTTCATCTGTCCAGCTGCATTTCTGCACAAATTGAGGAAAGGTTGTATCTCCAAGGTAAAAGCCTTCTCCAGAAGCTTTTCTGAGACCATGATTATTCACAGATCTATGGAGTACATAATCTCTTTTTAATGGTGTCCTTTTTTACTTCTGTGCCTGAACCTCATAAGGTGAGGAGTGTACTGGTGGGAACTTTCCTGAGTGAAAAGTCAGGGTATCTCCTGGATAGGAGACACAAATCAGACCCAAGTGATTGGGTTTTCATCTGGAAGGTACATCCTGTGGCAATTATTTGGAAGCTGGTGCTTAGGGTAGGAAAAAGATGCTGAAGTTGGGACTGGAAGTATCTCAATGGAGTTTGTGGTTTGATGACCCTGTGGCTTGTTCTCCTGAAGAGAAGGGAGCTGTGAACTAGTTGATGTTAAGAGTTATGTTTCACTGTCTCATGTGTCGTGATTTTCTGTAACAGCTGTATAATCTGGAAGAAGTGGGAGCAGTTTGGGGACAGAACAATGGGTACCCGAACCTTGGAGGGTCAGCTGACTGTGGAGACAGATCAGCAGCTCTAAAAAGGTCAAAAAGAAGCTCACGGACCTTGCAGGGACTTCTTTATGTGCCCATTGTTTTCCTGGGTTCTGAAAGCCCCTGTGGATGACATCACTATTCTCTGCACACAAAGGAGGACATTTGCCATTGCAAAGCTTGTAAGGAGCATGTGAACAGGCAGCATGACATTTCTCAGCAACCTCATTTGGCTGTGCTGACCCTTAGCTGCTACAGGAGTTCCTTGATGCAGCACGATGCAAAGAAAGGTGATTTTAGGCAATTGAGTGTTCTAACTGTTAGTCCACACTCCTCTAATCCTTGTGTTTGAGGGCATTTGAATTGCTCTTTCCTGAACTCCAGGATATAAGAGCAACGTGTGCATATGTAGGTTTAATAGTGTGGGGTAGGGACATTGTCCTTCTCTTCAACAGCAATCACATGATGAAGGAGGAATGTGAGGTGTTTTGTGACAGAAACAAACTATAAGACCTCTTCAAAGTCATATGGGCTCTTGG
The DNA here is from genome assembly GCA_035041135.1 of Platyrinchus mystaceus. Lineage (NCBI taxonomy): Eukaryota > Metazoa > Chordata > Aves > Passeriformes > Tyrannidae > Platyrinchus > Platyrinchus mystaceus. The sequence continues at coordinate 27,899,544 of JAWWLV010000100.1, read as the reverse complement.
TGAGGTGACACGATTTGCAAATACTGTGTTAATTGCACAGGAACCTGGGCATACAGCTCCAGCAGACTCCTAGATAAATTTTTTGAGCACAGTAATTTTTGCTAAGACACTGCTATGGTATGTATGGAAAAGAGAGCATCAAAAATATGGCATTATGCCCTTTGAATTTTCTTGGGGGCAATTAAGGCTTAAAAGAAGAGGGTTCTCCACCCCCTCTTGTTATTAATTTTTCCTTTCTGAAATTTGTTAGTAAAAGTGTAGCACATGCCTATCCAGCTGAATTTCCTAGACTGACACTAGTGTCTGCTGCAAAAGTGATTTTCTGGGACCTCGTAGAATTGAATAGAACAGAACAATTCAGTGGAAGGGACCTAAAATTATAATCTAGTCCATCTGCCTGACCACTTGAGGATGATTGAAAATTAAAGCATGTTGTAAGGGGCATTGTCCAAATGCCTCTTAAACGCTGAACAGCATGGGGCAGCGAGGCAGAGTCGGGTGGGTAGATAGTGTCCTGAGATTAGAAGCATGCACTGCATCCCGCGTCTGCAGCTGGCACTCAAGAGCTCTGCAGACTGCGGAGCCACAGTGGCCGGCATCGCTACCCCGGGAAAGATTTCTGTCATGCCTGCTGGATTTACACGTCTTTCCCAGCGGTGCCAGGTGCGGCCCCGGCGTCCTCCCTGACCTTCAGAGGAGGTCGCCCACGGGCCGTGCCAGCGCCTCCCCAGGATGCAGGCGCCGCTGCTCCCCCATCCCCGGGCTCACACTACCGCCAGCACCATTCTGCCCTAGCCCCCTCCCTCCTTTCAGACCCATATAGGTTACTTTGGGGGTTGTTGTCCCACCTCTCCTGCTGGCGACAGGAGGGTGGATCAGCAGCAGAACTCGTCCCCTCCCCACCCCGCTCCAAGCCGGCTGTAGGCATCCCTAAAGGTGGGTGCCGGTGCCGTGAGAGGGCATTGCTCTGCTCTGTCACGTAGCCCTCGCAGCTCCTTCCTCCTCACCTTCAGATGCCGTCCCGAATCCGGACTGGACAACGGATCGCTGCACTCACGTCCTTCAACCGGCAATCGCAGGGAGGCGACTTTCCTCTTTCCCCCTCCCGTCCCTCTTCACATCCCCTCCCTCCCCCCAACCTTGTTAGCGAAAGCACAGAGACGAGCAGCCGGCGATTCTTCTCCGGCCACAGTAAATCCGAGTCGAAGCAAGAGGGAAGAGAAGGGTTTGCTCCCTCCCTATCTTCTTCCTTGCCTCTCCAACTCCTTCCAGGACTTAGGGAACGAGAGGGGATCCCCGTGAAGGACTCAGAACAGAGGACGCAGAACGCTTTCCCACACCCTCCCCCTTTTGCAGGAAGCCGTGTTTGCAGAGATTTCCCCTGGCACACACACTGACTCCCGAGGAGATGCATGGAAGCAATTGCAAAATGCAACAACGGGCTGACACCTCCCCTCCTTCCCCCACGGCAGAGCACAAGGACACCTGGCTGCTGCAGACAGTCTGGGATGGGGTGGGGGACATGCAAACACACGCACCCCTCCGAGGGGCTCGGGGATCGCTGGGGGCCTCCTCCGCGGCGAGCACCGAGGGGCCAGGGCGGTGCAGGGAAGGGGCGGGGGAGCCGGAGGCAGGGGGAGGGAGACAGTCCAGCTCCCGCAACGAGGGGAGGAGGAAGGAGGGACCGTGTCGGTGGGATGGTCCGGAAATGCTGTGATAAAAAGAGGGGCGCGGGGGAAAAGTAGGGAGAAGCTCTGGAGTCATTCCCTCTCCTGCACACTGCACCCGCAACTTCCCCGGCAGCCCTCAGGCGCACGGGCGCCGGCCGGAGCCTCCCGGGCAGCGGAGGAGCCGCAGCCACCTCCCGCCGGCCCGGCCCGTCTCAGCACAGCGCCGAGCGAGGTACTGTGACGGGAGAGGCAGAGAGGAGAGGCGGGGTGTGGGCACACGGGGACGGGGAGAGCCCTCGTCCCCCCGGGTGCCGGCACGGCTGTGACCCGGTGCCGGAGCCGGGCGGGGGTGGCCGCAGCCTGCGCGGAGGGGATGCTGTGCTGCACCTGCGGCCGGCCGGTCTCAGCCTTGAGCCCTCCCGACTCATCCTGCGGAGGTGGCAGCCCTCGCTGGCATTGCGCTGGGGGCTTTCCGAGGGGTTCGGGTGGGGGGCCCTGCCCCGCATTTGAGCTTTCCATCCCGCCACCCGGGCTGCGTCCGCACCCGGATCGCCCCAGCATCCTCCGCTTGTCCTCCCGGGCACTTGCAAGGCGCTTCACCTTCAAATGCCCCCTCGGCGGTCCCCGGCGGAGCTGCCACTCCGAAGCAAACCCTCCGAAAACCGAGAGGGCGAGAGGCAGGCGGGGAAACAAGAAAGTTCAAAGGTTTAACCCCTTCCTGCCCGTTTGCAGGAGACAAGCCGGGAGGGGCACTGCGCTGCTCCTCCACGCTTGCTCCCGGCCACTTGCCCCGTCTGGAGGAACCACTGCATTCCACTGCCTCCTCCCACCCGGTGACCGCTCACCAGCATGCAGCTGTGCTCCTCAGATGCCTTGTTGTGCAAAGCAGGGCCTGAAGGGATGGAGAATTGGAAAGTTGTCTGCTCTCAGACAAGGGGGAAAAGGCTGTGGAGAGAAAGCTGAGTGAGAATGGGTATCAGCTTTTTCTTTTCCTAGAGACGCTATTCCTCTTTTGATTGTGCCTTTTTGCAGGCTGCTCTCCAAGGATTCCTGGTCTCTGTGCATGTGAGGTGTGAAGGTGGGAGCACCCCAAAGCCCACATCATGGATTTTGTTATGAAACAAGCTCTAGGAGGTAAGTGTGGTTGGCATATGAGTGGCCTTGAATCCCTCCCTCCTCTCCCCTTTGCACCTGTCAAGAGAGGGCATGGTCTACAGTGATGAGGTCTGCAGCTGGAAGTGCTCTTCGAGGACTTGGAAGAGCATGCTTGTCACTGATTCATGATCCCAGTGTAAAGTGTTTGAAGAGTGTGAGCAGGAGAGGGCAGCAACAAGCAGAGACCAAAGCCCCATGCCAGAGAAGAGGCCTCCCACACAAGGTGTGCAGGCCCTGGGTCGTGCTTCATCTGGCACCTTACTAAGTGATTGCATATCCTGTTGTACAGTGTGCAGTCTTGATTTGCTTCCTGCCATGCCACTGAGGCTGGCATTATAAAGGCTGCAGACTGGTTTCAGCAGAGTAAACCCAAAGAAAGAGTGGCATTTTGTCTGTGTGTGTCAGCCCTCTTTTAATCTTTGCCCCAAACACTGGCCAAATCTTGAACAAAAAACAGCCAGTGCAGAAATTTTTGTACCTGGTATTTTGAGAGTTACTTTTAATAAGAACACTGGCACAATAAGGAGGGAAATGGTCGTAAAGTGCCCACACGCACCCTACCTGGGTTTGAGGCCAAACTTCTATGTGTTTCAGTATATTAGCTTCCATGTGTGATGGATTGGTTTAACCTAATACTGGAAAACAGAAAAGGTGTGTGTGTGAAATTGAAAATTACATATAAGCATTTGGGAATAAGGTTCCTTCATTCTGCCAGCTATGCTGTCTTTCTAGGCTGCTTGACCTGAACATTTGCTCTAAGCGATGTTGTCACTGGGGCAATGCTGGCTGCTACTGGGAACTGGAATAGCTGGCCCCAGAGGAAGTCATTCTCTCTTGCACTGTTTCTCATGTGTGCATTTTCCATTGTTTTTCCTTTGAAGAAACTGTAGCGTCGTGGGACTGTGGGAATGTCAAATGTGTGGTGATATTGATGTCATATACAACTTCAGCTTTTACTGCAGGACTCTCTCCCATGGCATGGAAAAATTGTTTTCATCTTTGAAAGTGGTGGGTGTTTTTCACCAGGGGAGGAAAACTCTCACAGTTAAGAACAGAGCAAGCAAGTTTTAGCTGGGGTGTTTTGAATAGGAAGATGAAACTGAAGAAGAAAGAGACTAGTTCAGTTGCATGAAATAGAAATACATGAAGATATCTATGTGAGAAGATAATGGTTTGTGTGGTAGCAGTGTTACATTTCATTACACTGCCTATTTTGAAGGAAAAATAGATCTGAGATGTGCAGGTTTTGCACTGTTCACTGTGGTGTAAATAAGGTTGCTTGCACAGAAGTGAACAAGTGTACCTGCAAACTGGAGATACAGCCACTGCAGCTGAAGATCCATGAATCCACTACAGGGAAATAACTGCTTAGAGACTGCAGTTAAAGGCAGGGGGAGGAGGGCTGCAGCAAAGGACTATCAGCTGAGATGCGCGTCTTCTATTGCAGCTTAGTGACTTAACCTTGCATTGGAAGCGGTGTGTGCCCGTGCTTAGCAGCATTCACTCTGGAAAGACATTCATTCTAATATAGTGTTGCATGCCACGGTCAGGGTTGATATTGTATGATAATAGGGCTTGCTGAGAATGCAAATTTTTGTGAAGTCAGAGTTCCTGATGCCTTTCAAGATGCTGCCCAGGGCACCAGCTCCTCTGCCAGATGACTTAATGTGTCTGGAACTTGCCCACTTACTCAATAAAGCAGAAGTCTCTGCAGAGTGGTAAAATCCAGGAAATGCTAATTCATTAAGCAGAGTCCTACTTTTAAATTAGAAATAGTTTCAATGAAGAAAAACAGGATCTCCCAGTGCAAATGTAATATGGAAAGTAAAGGTCATTTTGGATATTCATTTCTCACTAGAGTTAAAGCTGATGCAAACCATGCAAGCTGGCCACACTGGCACAGCAAGCCAAGGATTAAAAGTTATAGTTTGTTTCCTTAATTATGGGGCCAGAACCGTTTTTGTATGCCAGTTCTGACATCCAAAGGGAGATGCTGAAATTGAGCAAAGCACCAAACCTCTAGTGATTGACAGGCGTGCTTTGGCTAGGATACTAGCTAGTGACCTTTTTATTATCCTCACTCTCATGGAAGCCTTTGTGTGGATTTCATGGCTCTTTGATTTTAGTTTGATGCGGCTTTTCCCAGAATATCTCAGAATTCATTTGGCTGTCTGATAAGATTTTTTTGAATAGTTCTTATCCCATTTTCAAAATCTCTTCTGGCATTTCTGGAAGAAAGAAAAAAAGTACTGCAATTTTCTCAGTAAGGTCCCCCCTAATTTACAGAGAATCAGACTTGCTATAGATACTGCTTGCAGACCACCTACAGCTATGATAGTTTAACCCTTCAACTGTCTCAGCTGGTGACAACTCACAAAGGTTGAGGGTCAACTGGGTGTCCTTGACTGAACACTATTTTGTATTTTTTATGTAATTTTCTTTTCCAGAGTGTCCAGCACCAAAGTGGGGCTTAGGGCAGAGCTTATGATAGCTAAGAGCCCGAATTTGAGAACGGTTTGCAGGTGGGGTGCTTTTGACCTTTCCCTGCTGGATAGGACTGTGCAGGACTCTGAAGCATGTGAGGACTTTGGGACCAGGTTTTGTCTTACTGGAGTGATCAGAGTTGGTACTGAAAGGAAAGCATCGTGGTTCTCCAGGCTCCTCACTCACCTTATTGAAGAAGAGGAGGTCTCACTCTCCACTAATTAGCAGTAACAGTAGCCTTGGGAGGACACGTCTGTGCGAGTTTTCCCGTTGCCTTTGTAGCAAACTTTGAAGATGTTACCCTTGTCTCTAATGGCATAGGATGATCGGATTTGTTTTTCCCTGGAGTTTTGCCAGTCAGAGGGGAAAGAGGCAGCAAGGTGTTTTGAAAGCTAGGTGAGCTAAGTTAACAAGCAAGAGAAGGCAGTTAACGTGGTGTAGAGTTGCTCTGTTTCCAAGTCTGTGTGGTTAGGGGATCTAGTTTTTGTGGAATTGGTTTGATATGTTACTGTATTGCTGAAATAGAATGTATCCTTTCCCTGATTTGTTGTTAAAGGGGGGGGTCTGCAAAAGCCTGCTCTTTCTGTGCAGTGGAAGGTCATCCTCTGCTGTACTGCCAGCACCGGGATTTTGCTGCTGGTGCAGGCAGCATTTTACGTCTGGAGATTGACCAGATGAAATGTGTCTCTCCAAATCCCTCACCCCTTAATGGCAAAATCCTTGACCCTTTCATTAGCAGTGGAGACCGTGGTCCAGGAAAAGCAGTAGAAAATATTAGCTTATTTTGCTACTGTGGCTTTTTTTTTTTTTTTTTTTTTGTGCTTCTCAGACCTTTCAACACTCTGTATGACAATCACTCCATTTATTGTTTGACAGTGACTGATTAGCTGTGTAAGACAAGAAGAAAATAGCAAGAGGAAACCCAAAGGCTTAAAGCTGCTGCTTCTTCCACAGAAGTAACAGCAAGGGGATATTTTATACCTCTGACACTGCCACATCAGCAGACACTGACATAGGTGTGTAGCCATATTGTTTGGTCACTTTGCTGCTCCCGTTCACAGGAACTGTGTGAAAGTTCAACAAATGCAGACAGTCAGAGTGATTTCATGACTGTATTTTACATTAGAAGTCCTCTTTACCCAGCCAGGTCAGAGCTCTGGCCTACTGTCATCATGACCAACATGTACAACTTCCCAGGAAGAAGCTGAAAGTGGAGGACCTGCAGTGGGGGAGTTTAGCTATAATTTTTTTCAGTGGACATTGCTTATTTATTCTTAAGTTTGTGTGAAAGCAAAGGGTGAAGGAACACCTGACTCCCATGTTGTACTGCATTGTAGCACTTTTATCTTTGAACAAATAGGGAAACTGGATTGAAATATGAGACAGTGAACTTCATGAAGCTCTGCAGGGTGTCATTCTGTTACTGGGTGACTTGAGGGCCAAAGGTCTGAGGCATTTTCAGATGAAAAAGAGAAGAGGAAAGCCTATGGAAAGGGAGGAGGACTTGTCGGAGTTTGAATCATGCGGTGTTTGAAGAGAGAGAGAGATTTCATTCTGTAGAAACGAGCATTTTGCAGATTAGAATGCCGTGAAGATGAACAGAACACACTGTAGCTCTAACTCTGTATTATACGAGGTTGTGCAGAGCCCTTTTAATGTGCTACTTTTATTGCTGTGAATAGGAGAAATGGCAAGAACAAGATGGGATAAGTTTGGGATATCTGCCTTAAATATTGACTTTTCCTAATGTCAGCCTGTGGATAAATCACATAACTCCTCTCACACATAATGATTCATATGAGTGGTACTGTCTACATTTCTTCTTCCGCCTTCCAGCACCCCTTGTATCCATTATGCAATGCATGCCCCCAAGGAGGAAGGGAACATCTGGGTTTTTGGATAGATATTCACTGTGATAGACATTACAGGCATGATTTTCTGTTTTATTGGCAGCAGTGTAGAGTGAGGACTGTTACTTCACGTTCACTGCTTTAGCCTTCAAGAGTTGGTGGACACTGGTTTTAGTTCGTAAGAACTCTTAAAATACTGTAGGCAGAATGCCTGTCAAATGCAGCCAGATTGCCATCTGGAATATGTCAGCAGGGAGGCACTGCCTGCTTCATGTCCTTTACCAGCAACTTTGATCCAGCTATGTGTACAACAAAACACAGTCCAGAGGGAGTCCCCTTGCTTAAAGGTAGACAGAGATTTAAACACTCTTGGAGGTAATGGGATTTAAGTCACTGTCCATAAACTCAGGAAAAGCAGCCCCTGTGGTAAGCGTGCATTAGTGAAGATGTATGTGTAAATGCTAGATAAGACTGAATGAAAACCATTACATCTTAGCAGTGACCTTCTGTATATTCTGCTGCTGCATTTGCCTCATTTTAGTAGCTGGTGATGTGGGGATTAAATCCTTACTTTTTCCTGGAGAAGTAATCTAGAGTGCATTTAGAGGCAATACAGACCTGTCCAGGGTGGAACAGACTGTGAAATAAACATGGTGGTTTCTGTTTTCTCCTTCTCCAGTGCACTCTCTTGTTTCTCACATTTCCAGTTCTCTGCAGAGCCTCCATCCTGCTCTGGCCCTCATACATCAACGAGGCTGTGCCTCACTGTTTATCTTGATGTATGAAGTTCTGGAGCAGGACAGAAACTGTAATGCAGAACTCCAAGTCATAGTGCCAACAAATAATGCTGGTATTTACTTCTGGGATCTCTTCTGTCTGATCCTTGAAACCTTTAGCACATGAGGTGTTTCATTTTGCTGTCAGGGGCATCCAGATCACGAAGACTATGAAGAATATGACAAGAGGCAGGAGGTGTCAAGGCCACTGGAGCATGTGATAGATGTTGGGGGGGGGCACCTACCTTTGTTCTCAGCTAACTTCTGCCTGTATTGTCTGCAGTTCTGGGTTCCACAAATTAAAAGGGTTTTTAAGTTGGTTGAATGCATCCAGAGGAGGGCAACAAACCTAGTGAGATGGCTGGAAGTAATGTCCTCTGAGGAGTGGCTAAGGACCTGTTTTTTTAAGTGTGCTTTTTTGTTTGTTTTTTTTTTTTTTTTCCTTTGGAGAAAAGGAGGCTGAGTGGTCACCTCGTTGCCCTCTACAGATTCTTCAAGAGGGGAAGTGGTGAAGGAGGTGCTGATCTCTTCTTCCTGGGATCCACTGACAGGATGCAGGAATCTGGGATAGGTGGCCTATCTGATGGATACATTTTTCACAAGGAATGATATTATAGGCTTTTTTTTTTTAATGTATACTCCTGGCAAAGAGATTTTCTTCAAGAAATTTGATTGAGTGTAATCATGATGTCTGTTGCCAAGACAAAGATAGAAAGGAAAATGACGTGTAGGTGTCTCACTGCTTCCACAAAAACAAAGCAGACATGCTGTTCAAGGCCGATGAATCTATACCAGCCTTGAATCTTCTTTTTTAATTTATTTGATGCCAGATCCTACAATGTCACCTGTAGGGCTTAATTTGTTCTTCAGGAATTTCCCTTAACACCCAGGAGTAAGATGTCTTCCAAGGAGGTAAATTGTTGCTGTTCAGATGATACCAATGAAACAACTACAGTGATGGTCAGATGACTTATTCCACCCATGATCCAGACCAGGAGGTGAAAAACTGGGCAGGTCCTTTCTTCCCGTGCCTTTTTTTGAGAAACCTGCCTTCTGTTAGGTCTGTTGCTCTTAGAATCATAGAAATGCTCTCAGCTGTGTCTGCTGGGATCTTACTTACGTTTGTCTTACTTGCAAGCAGGTACTGAGAGCAGAGTTGCTTATTTAGTGTCCTTGGAGAAAATGTGCAACCTTCAGCTTGTTGCAGAGGTGTGCTACAAGGAGCTTAACTAAGATTTCTCCTGCTGAGCCTCTGCTTGCTGAAAGCCTGCTTGGAGTAGAGTGACAAGGATGAGCAGGAAGTTTCCTATCTCAGGGAGAAATAAGGAAATTTCACCTATATTAAGTAGTTTGTCTAGGATTCCTACATGACAGAGAAAAAGATGCTTCTCTTTGGTTTTCTATCCACTTCGAAGGAAGTTCTGCATACTTTTGATTTTAATATCTGTTGCTGTACACCTGAATCTTCTGACTTGCTTTTTTTTACTTTTCATAATTGAAGCAGAGAAAAGTTGTAGTTTCTTGCCAGCTGCATGGCTTTGGCACAAATAGAGTTTGTCAGTGCTGAAATTTTGGCTTGTGTTGCATAGGAAATGCTCTCTGCTGCAGTGGATTTGGAGCCAGAAAGGAGTTTAGTGAATGATGCATTACAGTTAATTCAGATCTTTCTGGTGAAATGGGATGCTGAAAATAGAAGCTACTGGTTTGCCTTTGTATTGGTTCTTAAGGAGAGGGAAGTTAAGAATGTAGTTCAGTTGTTAGTTGTGGAGATCTGTTTGCTTGCTCATATGCTGGCAAAGGACAGACATTAGAGAAGATTGATGTATATGAATGCTGATGTACTGGGAGGGCTTTGTTCTCTGACTAGAAATGAAAGGTTTGAGATCATAAAGCTGTGAAATCAAATCCATCAGGGCTATCTGGGTTTAGAAATCTTGCCGAGTTAAGAGTGTATGTCCTGTATTTGCTACCACTGCAGTAAAGGGCTCCAAAAGTAACCTCTGCAAAGGCTCTCCATTAAGTGAAGACAGGCATCCTGCCTTCACGGAAGACAGGAATGTCTCTTTCATTCTGACGCACACCCCAAGGCCACCAGCACAAAAATCCATCCTAGCAGCAAGATGGTTGCATGGGACATTGCATGTGGCAGATGCAGCTTGCTACGGGCTCTTCCAAGTTTACTGATTCTCCTCTTTCAGAAGGGGGACAGAAAGCACTCTGCCATGGCCTTGGGTGTGCCTCTTTGAGAGGTTACACCTCTGCAGGGCTTTTGTATACTCATTCTGTGTGCTGAAATCAAGTGCTTGATCAAGGCAACACAAAACCTTAAACATTTTCTAACTTACTGCTTTGAGCACTGTGCTGGTTGCCATCATAGTTTCTCACCTACGGTTTGATTTTGAGAGTTTGGATAAAGTCAGTTACGTTTCTTTCAGGTTAGTTTTTTTGTGGGTGCAGTACATGTTCCTCGATGTAGAATGTTGCCGAGAAGGCTGAAAGTTTCCACAGCTTGCTGAGCAGGTGATCATGTCGTTTGCTAAAGGGTAACAGCTGCAGTTACAGACATGGCAAAGGTTACTAGTGATCTATCACTGGTACAAGTCATAGTGCATATTAGAAATAAAATACTCCAAACAAATTGTGTCTCTCTCTCCTAGGCGTAGATCAATGATCACCCCGTGCAGTTTGAGGATTGATTTTTTTTCTCTCCTGTGTTTTTAAATGAGCTGCTTGCAAGTTGGGTGGATGCTGTCACTGCAGAAGTGCATTAATACAAAAAAAAAAAATTAATCTGATGACTTTGTGCATCTTTTTTGCAATTTGAATTTGTTATTACCTCTAAGAATGAAGCTGCTTAGTAGCTACCTATGTTTTTGCAGCATGATTTGAGTGTTGTGGCTTATTCGCAGTGATACTGACCTTGAGGGAATGTCAAACATACAACATCATCCACAGAAATTTGGGATTCAAATGGCTGTGAATTACCTTCTGTGGAAAATAAGTGAAGAAACAAAGAAACAAAAAAAAAGAACTAGGGAATGAGGGAGCTATTTTGATGACTCCAGTCTCCTGAGACAATTGGAGAGAAATGAAGGGAAAGGTAGACAACAATCAAAGGAGAAGGGAAGAGAAAGAAATGTGTGTCAATGCCTGGGAAAATAGCTGAGCTGCCATATCTCTATGTCCCTGCATCTATCTCTTGGTTTTTTTTGCTGGTGAGCTCAGGCAAAGTTAAACAGCAGAAAAGAAGTCTGAAACCTCTATTTAAGGTAACTGAGTGTGATATGGTTGTCTCAACTGCTGACCTTGTCTGTGGGAGAATCCTGGATATGCTTGGGAAAGTCATTTAATGTCTAGGTTAGATGGTGTCTCTCCCAGTCCCCTCTGCCTAAAAAACAGGGATTTCTTATCCCAAGAACAGGACAGAGTCAACAAGACTCATGGGTCACTGAACGCTGCCCTTCCCTTCATGGGAAGTGAATAGTATCCTTTTTTCCTTCTGTCACGTCTTCTGCTTTTTGGTGCTGGGCAGAGCTGAACTTCCATACTGGACTCGAAAGTTTGTCCTTGACTGGATATTGGCAGTGAAACCTTTTCGTCCGTCCTACCTCCCCACCACTCTACGTGTTATTGCACGTAGAGTTTCTGCTTGACACCCTGAAGGGACAGAACTGTGTGGGGACTGCCTGATCTCTGTTCCAGTACCTGTCTTAAGTGTGTGTGTCTATTGAATTCTTTGAAAATAATATATATTAATATATGATATATATGAATCAAAATCTTAATTTGTAAGAGGACTTTGGAAAGGTTTGGCTAAGATGTGTTTTTTTCATTAAAAGCTTGTAAACACAGAGGTTGTTTTTTCTCAGCAATTAAGAAAAAAAGGCACACCACAAACCTGAAAGACTACATGAGACTACGACATGGTGTCTAAACCCATGTATTTTTAATCTCTGACAGTAATTTATTTTATGCTGGAATTAAGTGTATGTGTGCTAGTCTTCCCTGAACCTAAGTGAAACGTTTTGTTCTTTGTGAATGAATCAATTTCTCTTTGCAGTTTCCTTTAGATTTATGTTTTCATTTAAAAAAAGAAACTTTATTTTAAAAATCCAAACATAATACTAGTAAACAAAAAAAAAAACCTGAAGAGAAGGAGAAAGTATTTTGCCAGCACATCTATCTAGTTGCTGCTGTGCACAGTTCTAGCTGGGAATAAAAGTGTGTAGGAGAGTGTTTAGAAAAAAATCCAGAGTCCATTAGAAACAGATGAGTCTTTTTTAATTTTGGTTTGTTTTTATTTTTTTTTAATTCATTCTGTATATTTAAAACACTTTTCTTGTGCCTGCTCTGTATTTTTCTTTAAGTATCAGAAGTTTCTGTTCCATGTCAGCCAAGCTGCAAAAATGACAGATTAAAAGAAGCATGAGAAAGGAAATTTATAATTACATGGAGATACGTTAAACTGATGAGGAAGAAGGTTAAAGAGGGACACCACTACTGTCTCTAAATACATGATAGAGGTGAACACTGCAGTGAAGGAAGAACTACTTAAAGTGAAGGACAATATTAGTAAAGGAATAATGTGACTAAATTGGCCATGAGAATCCTTGAGTCAGTAATTAGTGTCTCTGACTAGTGGGAGAGGAGAGAGGTGCTGTCTCTGGGGGAGCCTGCTGCTGGCCAAGCAGGGAGAAATGGAAACTGGGTCTTGGGTGGTTTTCAAATAATTGTAAATGCCCAGAGGGATAGGAGCAGTGAGGCAGGAAATAATTTTTGGTCCTGAGTACCTCTACAGAAAGCTGACATCTTTGAGTCTTCACTTGTAAGACTGTCCATAATAACAAAATTGTCCTTAAAACTGGTTTAGATTTTACACTAAATTTTGATTTTGTTCCAATATCTGATAATTTCCAGTGAGGCCCAGAAGTCAAACCTAGCTTAGTGGAAAGCAGCATTGTGCCCCTCTGGGTGAGTTTGTTACAGAACTGTGATTAATTTTCCCTTTTCTGAAAACATTTTAGCCCTTTTGTGTTTGTATGACAGGAGAAGAGGTCTGCCAGTATTGGATCTCAGTGCTCCAAGGAAGATCTGAAATCAACTGTTGGATTCAGATTGAAAGTGATCTTATATCAAGGGGCTTAGTAGATTTACAAAGTAATTTCTAGAGTCGCTGACTACACTGGATATTTTTCCAACTGTAGTGTTTCAGCCCAGGCAAGGATTTTAAGTTACATATAACAAGTGCAGCTTGAAATTCCCACCATGGTATCTACCTGCAATCTACAGGGAAGCAGCTCTTTTCAATGCATTGGGTAGTTTTTTTGTTTTATGCTACAGTTAAGAAATAAATAATTTAAGAACTAGCTGTTTCTCTGGAACCTCTTCCCAGTTTTGAACTGTTGTCTGAGAATAAGCTATTTTATCTTCCTTAGTACCGATATTTGTTATTCTACTTGTGCTGGCAGGTTGTTAGACTCAGTTTATGCTCCTCACTTAATGCTTCTGCTGTCTGCCATCTCAGTATTCTGGTCTCAGGCTCAAATTACAGTATTAGTTAGGTCTCTTACCTATGATTTTGGAGGGTGACTTGTGCTAGCCTAGCACTCAGGAAAAGATGCTTTATAAGAGATGTCTTATATGCAGGACTGAATCTCTTGGGCTCAAATGTTTCTCACTGTGAGGCTCCTTCGCCAGGAATGGTAACTTTTCACCAAGGTCACCTTAAAACTCCCTGATTGCTTCAGGAGTCCAAAGGAAACCTTCAGCAAGGACACAAAGGCAAATGGCAGGACACCAGATCACTGCCATGGTGGGATGTTGGCTTCTGGAAGAGAAGAGGAGTGTGCCATCCCTTTCTGCTAACTGTGCATGTTGTTGTACTGCCTGTGAGCACTCTGCCAGGCAGAGATCTCCCTGCAATTCGCATTTCTGAACACCATGTCAAGCTGTTCTTTAACACCTTTTTGGTCATGTAGCCTGAGTTCATTGTCGTGGAGACAATGACTTGCCTCCTGGCCAAGGTGCTTGATTGGGACTTCTGGTTTTGCTTTTCAAATGCCATCTGGTAGAACTGCTCAGGTGGTACTCCTTCTGCCTGGAACTCAGTGCCTCTCCTCCAAGGCAGTGTACATGTGCTTCTGCTATGCTGGCAGCTGCACTAACAGCTGCTTAAAGTGGATGGGTGAAACACGTCCTCTCAACCACCACCACAGACAAGAGTGTTCTGCCTCCACACAGGTTAAGGTGAAGTCAAAGTTGCTAGATTTTTTACTTTGCTTCACATCCCGAGTCCTCTCCCTGGCTTAAATGTAGAGTATGTTAGTTTCAATGTTGGTTTTGCTCCAGTCAGCTATTGTGAATTGGTTCCCCTGGGTTAAACACACCAAGTATTTTTTTCCTCTCTGTTATAGGCATGCTGCCTTATTGCTGGTTCTTATGTGGTCATTTATCTGATATTTATTTAGGACTCACTTTAATGTGTATTTTGCTTTGTGCTGTAGAATGTTCTGTACTTAGTCCTTTCTAAGTGCTAAAAAATTAGTTCTAATTAAAAGACAGCAATTGAGATAATGTAGCCCAACATAGACAAGCTCTGGATGACAAGTGAAACTCAGTGCTTGATTATGCACAATAAGGTCCTGAGCCCTCATATGCAATGCTTCGACACAGCATAATGTAATTTACAAATTTCAGCTGTCCTAAATATGTCTTTTTTGACAGAGATGCATCAATCAACAGCAGCTGAAAACCAGCATTTCTAGTAATTTCTTGCAGATGCAAGTGAAATAATCACAGGGGGTTTTTGTGTGTTTTTTTTTTTTTTTTTTATCCTTCTCTTTAAAAGCTCACAAAAATCCCCTCAGAATCCTGTGGGTTCGAAAATTCCTTGTTTACACACAGTCTGAAAAGGATAAGTCAGATCTGCCACCTTCTCTGCTGGATGTGCATGGAAGAGGCTTTTATGGCATATTATTAGGGAGGGTCTGGCTAACCTAGGGATGGCATTAGTTACATAAGATCTCAAACATACCTCAAGTACAGCATGGATGCTGTAGAGTGAAGCAATTATCTATTTTGCTGTCCTAAGAACAGAGCGACCTAGATTCTCTCTTCTTTTTTTTTTTGTTCTTTTTTTTTTTTTTTCCCTTGTTCTCTTTTTTCTTTTTTTTTTTTTTTCCCCTCCCTTTTCCTCACGGGGTGGCCCACTTAGTTGATTAAACTGCAACTCAATTATAACTGGTTGTGTTACAGTTGGGAATAAAGCAGATGTAAGGGGACTGAAGCTGATAAAGTAATTTATTTTTTGCGTTATTTGTTAACTGGAAATTATGATTAGGATTAAGTGACAAACATTGGTTTTAGTAGCTTTTGAGTGACAGACATCTTGCAATAGCCTTGCCTGGCAACAGGGAATGCAAAAGTGATTTAATGAAAAGTTGTATATTTCATGGTAAAAAAAAAAAAAAAAAGGTAATGGTCTAGTTTATAAAAGATTTGAAATAAGCTTTAAATTCAAAATAAGTCCAAAGTCAGCAATGCAGGGACAGCATGGTTCATATTTTGTTTGAAGTGAATACATAAAATGCACTGAATCTTGTGCATTATTCTAACTTCTATGCACCTGCAAATTCTCTAATAAATCATCAGAGGCATTAGGAAGGTAAATAAGTGATCCAGGTAGAGTTTGCCAAAGAGGTGACCAAACTCCCATCCTACAGTCTTTGGTAACAGAATTATTCTTCAGGTTAAGGACATGACAGTCAGGTAGCATGTGGTCCATGCTAAAAAATACTTTATTTAATGGAAACTGACATTGTTTCCTCATCTATTGTCTCCTCTCACTTAATGCTCAGGGAACAGAACAAAAGCAAATCTGTTCATTGCAGGACAACCTGGAAAGTAAAATTCCTCTTCCCGTGAAGCTCAGGGAGAAAAAGTATCCGATAAGAACTTGTGATCCCTGAAGACATGTAGAATCCATTACATTTGTAGGCAGGTATCTCTGGGGAAATAACTGCAACAGGGATGAAGCTGTGGTTGGAACACAGCATCATATTTATGCGTGGACTCCAAGTACTGGGAGGAGTACCTTCTGTGTCTTTGGGCTGGATGCTTAGCATGGCTTCTTGCTGTGTTATTGCATCACCTGCAGCCGAGCAATGCGCCTTCACATTCAAGCAAGACAACTTTGCCAGGTGAAAAAGCTACTGGAATTCAGTGCTGTCTCTGACAGTGTGGAAAGCTGATTCTGTAAATATGTATCTTGATGGCAGGACAGAGGAAGCTGACCCATCCCTCCTCTGAAAAGTCCCATTGCCCAATTTCAACAGCATTGTGCTGTCCTGCTGTTAGCTTGCTACTTCAGTTTTCAAAAGTGGTCTCAGAGCTACAAAGTCTGTTCTGTACAGTGTAAGGTGGATGCTCTCCTTACCTGCCCAGACTATCATTTGGCTTCAGCAACACAGGAAAAAAGTATCCACCTGTATCAATTTGCCTTTGATATTTTGGGGTTTGAAGAACTTCCTCAGGGATTAGAGAAGAGCTCAGGGAGAAGGGCCTGTGAAAATTGTCCTTCCTGTGTTTGTGGTGAACTTCCCTGTCAGGAAGGAGTTGGTTGGTAAGGAAGCAGTATGCAGATATTCTGGGAGACAGTGTATGAAGCTATGGCTGAGCTCATGGGTTATGCCAAGGGCCAGGTCTGCTCCAAGTGCAGCTCGCTTAGAGCAAAAGAGAAAGATAACACTGCCTTCAAACATTTTGAAGAATGAATTCATCTTCGTTGGGAAATTTTCCTCCATTGGGAAGGATTAATCAGAGATACCATGGAAGATAAAAGTCATGTAGTTTGAGGACCTTGAAGTCCCTAGGAGGCCTTGACTTAAAGGTGACTGACATCATGTGGAAAGCCACTCTTAATTTCAAATGGTCTGACTGTCATTTGAAATTTGAAAGCATCTGAGACACACACATGATTTCAGATTCTGTTCTGCAGCTATCTATGTGTGCTTTTGTAGTGACTTCAATGGTTAATTTTCTTTCCTCTCAATAGCTAACATGCACCGACATGGACATTGGCTTGTCTTTCAGTCTTCTTTTTTTCCCCTCATTCCATGAACCCTCCTGTCAAAATGTTATCTCTGTTCGTTTTACTTTTGTGCTAAGATAGCAGTACAATCACTTAGCAGGAGAGCTTAGGAACAGTCTCTTGAGATGTTTCCACCAGGATCAGACTACCTGTGTGGTATTTCGTATTTCTCATCTAAAATGCAGTGCCTAGCAGAAGGATCTCATTGGCACCACTTGTCTCAGCTACTTCAGGATTGCTGCAGTGTCCTGAGGAGGCACAGAGAGGATCGGTTTATTTAGTCATGCCCAGGATCAGGAATCCTTCACATATTTCATATAAGAAAGACAGGCAGGCCTTAGCACTAATAGTGCTTTCTTGCCTATCTTCCTTGTCACACAAGCTCTGGTCTAGCCACCCTCTGAAGGCATCTGGAGATCCATGCTCATGTTATCGCCTTGCACAGAGCAGTAAATCACCCTTGTCTATCTCTGTGGCACTGTTGGGCACCCCTTTCTCATGTAGTCCTTAGGAACAGACATTTTTTGATGGTGCAGCTGGTGGGGAGGTAACAGCATGGATGTACTGACATTTTGCTAGTGCTTTTTGGTGTGGTGAGAACTTCTTCCTGTGCTTCATAGAAATGCTGGCGTCTATTCTTCCTGGTGATCTACCAGGACCATCACAATGATGGAAGGAGGGGAATGAAACGATAATTCTTATTCAAGGGCCCAGCTGTCGAGTTATCCACCAGCAAATCTGTTACCCTTCTTTGGACTGCTGCAATTTCTTCCCTGCAACCATGTGCCTAGATTCTTGTGTTTGCCACTATTTATAGCCAGCTGTTTGTTGGCCCCAGCAGAGAGGACAAAGACAAATAAATGATAGCCGTGAATTTACCCAGCTCAGCAGTCTTGGTTACAGGGCTAATATTCACATGGTGCTGCTGAAAGAGCTGGTGCAACTGTCAGTGGAGCATATGTGTAGGGGTTAATGCTATCAGAGACTTTCCTCTAGTGAGATTTGGTTCTGGCTGTGCTTTATGAGGACGTGGTAATTTTGTGGTGAACCAGAGTCATGGTGGAATTGTAGCAATTTATGCCGGGGCAATGTGTGTGCAGATTTCCTGAGAAAGTCATGGCCTTGACTTTAATGAGAAAGCATGGTGATCTTTGACAAAATGTGCAT
Organism: Platyrinchus mystaceus; assembly: GCA_035041135.1. Lineage (NCBI taxonomy): Eukaryota > Metazoa > Chordata > Aves > Passeriformes > Tyrannidae > Platyrinchus > Platyrinchus mystaceus. The sequence goes on along the minus strand of JAWWLV010000100.1, from coordinate 27,881,354 downwards.
TCTGATTGTGATGAGGAGAGAATGACCTCCTTTATGCATGGGGCTTGCTTCGGAGCTTCCAGCAGTAATTGCAGGACTTTGTTCCTGTGTGCTGCACCATGGACCACAGCTGGTGGAGTCTGCTCAGAACCTCAATTCCAGCATAACTCTCCTCCCAGAATGCCCATGGCACCTTTTGAAGAGCCATTCTGTGCTGAAGAGTACACTTTCTCTCCATCTATGAGATGCCTTGCTGAGAATGTGACCTGTCTGTTCCTCCCACTAGTGTGCACACAGTAACTGCAGAATACCAGTGTTGTACAGGACATTGAATATGAGCGAGAAGAAGCCCTTCCTTGATTATATAAGAGCAGTAGACTCCGAGGTAGGAGAATAATCCCTGTTTTTCCCCATAATGTCCTTTCCATGTGCAATGTGTACCAGTGAATCAAGGAGACTTGCCATGATTATATCGCTGATAGTCTCTGAGTAGTTAAATTCAGTTCAGGGCTCAAGGAGAGAGACCTGAGGTTCCTTATATTCTGTCAAATTCTCGCTGTTCATGTTTGCTAACCTTTTAATTAGAGAACCAAATAGAGAAAGTTATAAGAGGTAACTGTCTTGAAATGCAAAATGCTCAGTAGAGCTTTATTTTAACAAGGTTCCTATTCCCAGTCTCTTTAACTACAAAGCCTTTATAAGGGAATCAGCTCATGAATCAGTCTTCATTAAGACATTTATTAAAACTGGCAGTAACTACCCTTTAAAAAATAATAGATCAGTTGTTTGAGCAGCACAGAGTTTGCTGGGATTTTTTCTTCTCATTTCAATCCACTTCCATGCTCTCAAAACCAAAACAAGAAGTGAAGTGAGAGGAGAAAAGAGCACTGGCACAGTTTGTCCACTCCTTGGAGAAGCTGGCCTAACCTTGCAGCCTTAGTTGCTCAAGGATAGAGAGCAAAACATATGTAATCAGCCACTCAGAGGCCTGGCTCACTTTCGGCTGACTCTGTGGTCATGAGCCTGTGCCAGTATGGTAAATGAGACAGAATTGTCTATCCACGTATTTTTCTTCCTTTCTGGATTACATAGGATTACATAATTTTTCATGGGAGATATGGAAAGTCCTGTCTGGACGTGAGCATATTCTGGGGCCCTGAAGGATATTGGGGAACAGAAGCTGTGAGCCAAGTGCTTTTTTCTCTCTGTCCAACATCACCTTAGTGCACTGTCAGGAGCAGAGCTAATTCTTTAGCTCTCTTTCCTGACACAGCATTGATTTCTGGTCCTGAATGGCCGTCAGTTGTTAGACATTTTCTCAACACTGTCCATGAACTGTCATCATAATCTGGGTTTCAAGAAGTTCAATCTGTTTGATACCTACACTGGCCTTTTTGTGTGCTAGTATGTTTATGTTTAGTTGTTTGAAAAGGGCAGAATGAACCCAACATGACTTGCTCCTGATATTGTGCCTGTAGCAACAAATATGTGAGAGGAAATGTGAGAGAGTTGGACAAGCAGTGATGCTATTACTGCTTTTTGGGGCAAGGCCTTTAGTGTTCCAGTGCAGTGTCATGGCACAAGTGGGTTGGATGTCAGCTGTGATGGTCTGTCTGAAAAACAAAGGTGTTATAGTTTCACTGCTGCATGGTCTATGCAAGACAGGTAAGCATAAGCACAGATACATGGCTGTGTGCTACAAACCAGTTAGCCACACAACATCAAAGGATGCATAGATTTGAACTGGTTTTAGTGGAAGGATGTATTTGTCATGAAAAGCTATTCATCGTTATCTCAGCTTCGGCTTAATTAACTTCTGACAGATTTGTCTGTGTAACATTCCAGTTGAAGTTCCTGACCAAGCTCATTACAGAGCTCAAATGGATAGACCAGTTTGACAATGGAAAGTAACACAAATAATTTTAACTAGAGACTGTTTCATTATTTAACATTTAGAAAACCTATCTTTCTCAAGCAGATCTCAGCACCTCTGGGGGACATTTACAACTTCTCATGAGTAAGCATGTGTTCCTTCTCTGGCCCAAAAGGTGATAATGAAGTCTTTAACAGGATCTGTGGTAGTTCTTTGCTAGAGAAGGATGAAATACAGCATTGGCATATATTCTGGCCACTAACAAAAAAAACAGTGTAAAGGTCATTTAAACATTTTCAGCAGAACAGAATCACTCAAAACATTGGGAAGATTTTCTGCCTTAAACACCCTGTATCAGGATGAGGGAGAGCTGCATTTAGTGGCTCTTATCTTTAATCTGCAATATAAGATATTTCCTGGCACATTGCATTGATTTTCATCTCATTGTGATCTTGTTATAATTGTAGAGGCAGGACAAATGGAATCTCATGTATTCCATGCCTTAGCTGTGACAGTAATTTAGATATCTGTCATCTCCTTTTCAGCAGACCTGCCAGCAAGTCCCTTGCAGGAAGTATTCATGTACTTGTGCACTTGAATATTCCTGTTTTAGTAGATAACTTTCCTTTTGCACCTTGTCTGTTTCATTCCATTATTTGAGAGGACTTGTAATGCTAATTTTGCCCTGTGTGGCAGCCCCTTTTTGCTTGCCATCATGCAGATACAGAACTGCAGAAAGGCTTGTTTGCTTGAAAGCTGCTCTTTTTCTATTTTTTTCCCCTGTCAATGCAAATTATTCTGTCTCTTAATAACCCATGAATCTGTTACTTTCTTACATCACCCAGTTTGCACTTTACTCTGGTGCTGCAATGGGATAAGTGGCCACGTTGTCATTCAAGCAATTAATTAAAATGAAGGGTAGACCTTGCACAACGCTCTACCTGCCGCACATCCTTCCAACCCGACAGCAAATCAATTGTGCATCAGCTTCCAGACTTGACAAATACAAGGGGTTTCCAGGAGCCTTTTTGTGGTCAGTTCTGCAGACGTGTGGATGGATACAACCAACACAGCTAACTGGCAGATTTTGAGGTTCCCTCAAATAGGCAATGTTGACTGACCTTCCGAGGGACTTCTGAGAGGCAATGCCTTCCTCTCAGGTGATTGGAGAGAACACAGGCAATGTTCCTTAACCACAGGAACCTTTACCATCCATGCTGGGTGCCCATATTAGCTGAGATGGCTCCCATTAGGATTTTATTCCTGGGAGAAGGTCACAACTACAGACCCAATTTAGGTTGGCTCAGAATATTTGCAAAAAAAACCCGTCTGTACTTGCTTTCAGGTCTGCTAAACAGCAGTCAGCTTAATTGCTTCATTTCAGTGGTTTACTCTTTTATTCCTTTGCTTGCTCCTGTGAAAGTCTGGTAGGCAAATGGAACAAAGAAAGGTACTGTGAGACTAGGGAAGGTTTTGAGTGGAATGAGGAGGTATCCTGCCAGCAGAATATGGTGTCTGACAGGTCCTGCATTATTAGTTGCCTCAGAGCTGTGGGTATCCTGTAACTGAGACATGCCCCTGATCTAGAATTTATATAATAATGCTGGCAAAGCATCTATGAGGTTTGTGATTGATGTTCCCCTGCAACCAATAAAACAAGTTATCTGTGTTATGTCTTCTAAAGTTTTGCATTCTTTATAGGTGCAAGGAACAGGTTACTGCTTGTTAGCACTGTGCTATTACCTCTCTCTGTGTGCTCTGCAGTCTGGTTTGATGGATGTTGGTCTCTTTTGGAGCAAACTGAAACCTTCCATCAGTATGAGAGTCCTCTTAAAGGAGTAATCTGCTCATATTAGAGCAGAAGGCATCTGAGCCTTAAATCAGTGTGCAAGAGGCAGTATGCATAATACATAAGTATTTTGGGAACATTGCTATGTATTTTGATGGAAAGGAAGACATAACCAGCATGAGCCATATCTATGTGCTGTGGCTCCCTTGTCAGAATCAACAAGAGGCTGATCTTAAACAGAGGTGATGTAATGAAAATGAGAGGTGAGGATATGGGGGAAAATACCTGAGATTGCCATGTTCACAAGAAGAGAAGCATGGTTTACAGGAGCTGAAAAAGGAGTGCAGTGTCTTGTATTGGGAGTAGGTACCTTGAACAACTGCCTGAAGCTGCTGTGAATAGGATTTGCTGCCTCTCTTTTTGACTATCCAAGACAGTTGTACTTTTCTAGAACAGGACTAACTGGCATAAATTTATAAGTGACACATGCATTTTGAATATGCTTACCTGTCTAACAACACTTCGTGTTTCCAGCCTAAAGAGGCAGACAGATCTTCTTAATTCTGTTTTCTGTTCTATTAAAAAAAAAAAAAAATCTAAACCCATGGCAATCTTCAGGTGTGCTAATTTGGGACTATATTTGAGCTTTCTTCTAGCAGCATTGGCATTTCATCTTTTTTTCGTGCTGGCGCTTAGGAGGGGGTGTGATATCTCAGTAGATGTAGTCATTGTAGTGGCCCCTTGTGTGTAGGTTGCCTGCATGGTGGTGGGAAGAATTCTTTCTGTACTGGAGAACAATGCACTGAGTTCACAAAATGGGTTAACCTGTTCTGTTGTACAGCTGGAAATTTCTTGGTGGTGAAGAAACAGAATGGAAGTAGCTTAAGGATTTAACTGATTGTCCTGTTTGCAGTGGTAGTCATAGTTGAGGTATGACAGTCAGAAAAAAGGTTTGCCTCAAGAGCATTCAAATTTTTCTGCTAGTGCTTTCTCTCTTTTTCATTAGGTTTGAAGCATGGACTTATTTTAGCCTCTAAGCAAAAACAATGCTTCAAAGAGCTATTTTGGTGCTGCTACCTGTTCCCCAGCTTTCCCCATCTCTCCATCTGTCACTGTCTGTCACTAATTCACTGTCAACCTTGCTACAGACCTTAAAGGAGTGAAAAAACCCCATGAGCTTTTAACAGTTGCATTGGTCCTTGTCTCAACAGTGTAAGATTTTACTCAGTGTTAAGGCATGACTTTTTTTACAGCTGAAAAACTGGGATGTTTAGCAGAAGAAGATGTAGATTAATGGTATTGCTATGACCTCCAGGTAATGATTTGTAGCTTTAATCTGGAAATGCAATAAATTATGGTCCATAAGGTAAAAAGCACGGGCTAAAATTAAGCATATGTGTAGCCCCTTTGGTAGGTTGGGGCTCTATCTTTTTCTGCGCACAATGAGGAAACTAGAATTTGCTGAGTCTTTCTAGTTGCTCTTTCTTTGTTGTCTTGGCTTAGAATGAAATCTGCATGACAGAAAGCTGAACATGAGTGCACAGCTGCTGAGAGCTGGCAAGAACATCAGTGAGAACCATGATGTGTTGAGACTTGTAAGGAGATCCCGGCTACAGTCATCAGTTGCTACCCCCTTCATAAGAGTCTTTAGGCCTTGTTTCCTGCAGCCACTGGCATTTATTCTTGGAAATAGAAAGCCCTGTTCACCTCTCATTTTAAATATTTAGTGTTTGGCCCATTTGAAGAGTATGCAGTCACATATTTTTGCAACCATGCTTCTAGGTCATGTCCCATCTTCCTTTGCATTAGTTCTCTGTCTCCAGTATTGCTTCAGATGCAGCTGTGCTTCTGGGTGCTTTTGCATGGCAGATTTAAAATTGTGCTAAGCAGCTGCTAGTTGGAATTGAGGCTTAGGGTCTCATTAGCTCACAGAGACACTTATATTTTCATTTGCATTTTAGGGGAGCATATGATATCCTGTAATTACAATGTCTGAAGGCTCTCCATCCTCCTGGGGCTGAGTAGCCACTGTTTTTCGGCTCATTTGATAAGTAGCAGCAATATTAACCATTCGTTTAGAAAGCAGCTAGGTTTCTTACACTGCTGTCAGCCACAGAGGTGGGTGAGGTAGGTGGATGCAGTAGGTAGGAGGTACCCTCCTCATCCCTCCTGCATGCACTGGAACATCTCTTCAGTATTAACAATGGGTTCTGCTTCTTTAGAGCTGCTAGACTGTAAGTTATTTTCCAAAGGATGGAAAGGTCTTTACTGTTTCTCACAGAAGAGTGAATTAAAGCTCAAAGTAAAGCCCGGTCACTGGGATGTGAACTGGCTGAATTTGCCATCCTAAGGACTAGCTGTATCCCCAGCGCTCATCTGTCCTGTTGAGTGTGTGCAGCAACAGAGGGTTGACACAGATATCACACGAGAAGGAGAGATTTTCTCAAACTCCTAATGTTTGATTAGTCTGTCAGTGTCCCAGGAAAGCTGAGACCCTTGTGCCCGACCAGCCTGTCAGCATCCCATGATGGGGACCCTTCACCGGACAGTTCACCAGGTCAGAGGGTGGTTTGACTGGCTTGTCCAGGGTCACACACCAGACAGAGAGACCCCCTTCTTGGGTCTCCACTCCTTTACCCACTGCCAGCAACTGCCAGCGCCCTTGGGGGACTCACATCAACAGTCTGCAGAATAACACTCTTTACGAATAAAATTGTGAAAGGCTAAGGTTCAAGAATTGCCCGTGATAATATCTGACTGCAAAAATGTATTTAAAGAAATATAGTAATTCAATATGCTAACAGGCTCTAATCCCCAATAAAAGCTAGCTTGAGATAATCAATCAGTGCACATAGACGTTCTTACCCAATAGGCGTCCCTTGGGGTAGAGAGAACAGTTTCAGCCTGTTGACAGATACCAGAAGTTATGATGGAGTCTTCCCCTCAACATCTACCCAATTTTTAACTCATTTTTATACTATTTCTTTATGTTTAGGCAGAGCTTGAGAGACTTTAGTCAAACACACATTCCTACCCCATTTATTGGTGCTTGCTGTTTCACTGCTTCTTGAGGTCTTGAGGAGTAGAGCTTTGATCTGGTTGAGAGCGGTGATTGAATTATCAGTACTGAGAATCCTTCATCAAATTCTTAGAATCATAGAATGTTTTGCATTTGAAGGGAATTTCAAACATCATCTACTTTCAATGCCTCTGCCTTCTACTAGATCAGGTTGCTTCAAGCCCCATCCAAGCTGACTTTGAGGACTTCTAATGATGGAGCATCCTCACCTTCTCTGGGCATCCTGTTGGTATTGCAAAATTACCAAAAGGAAGTAAATACTTATTATCATTACCTTTATGCTCAGCTATATATATATTATCAGAGGTCTTGCCACCAAACTGTTCCCAGGGGTGTGGCTAATCAGTGATGGAAAAGGGTCTCTTCATAGGTAATTCACATCACGGAGTTTGGAGTCATCCAGGCTGTTAATTTTGGTATGGTTTTGGTGTAGACACGCAAGTGAGTATAGGACCTTATTTTCATCATGACAGTTTCTTTACTCTGCCAGCAATACCTTAACAAGTATGTCTCAGCTTCTGAAGAGCTTATCAGGAATATTGTGGGCTCAATGGGAATATCTTGAACTCCTGATGAGTTCTGCAGAGTGTTGAGCTTGTCAGGGATGTTGGGGTGGAGAGCCCCTGGCTAAGTAATTACCTGTCTTTCTCTGGTCACCTTTATGGCTAGTCCCGTCAGCTCTTCAGTACAGCATCCCGTGTTTCCACTTCTCAAGGCCCCTCTCTTTCCTCATAAAATATGCTAAAATATGCTAAAGTCATAGATTCACAAAATAACTGCCTGCTCCCACCACCTTTTTATAAATTATGATTTTACTCTAGACAGATAAGCAAGAGTAATCAAAATTAGCTATGGCCACCTGGTCATTAGAAAAACTGCTGTTAAAGATAAACCAAACATAACTGTAACTACAAGAGGGTTAAACCACTTCAAATGAGGAAGGCCAGGCAAGCCTGAGGCCATGAGGACTCTCACTGTCGTTATTGCAAATGCATTGATCAGTTACAAATCATTAGCTGGGGTAAAGCAGGACATATAATCTCTGGGTGTTGTGGCTGCCTGCCAGACTCTTACTTTCCACCTGGAGGGCTTGGACCTGTTTGTTTTCTCAGCTTTACTGTCACCAACTGCACAGTGCAGACATCCTGCTCTTGCATTGTCATTAACAGCTCTTTTTTCAGCTCTTTTGAGGGAAACTAGCTCTATCACAAATTTGATTTCATTTGCATTTTAATGACATGACTTCTCTGCACTGTCCTGTCATTCATGCAGATGAGGATGACACCGGTGTACCTGTGATCTAGAGCTCAGATTTTTTTTTTTTCTTTGGACATGTCTTTTAATGCTTAACAATGCTGTGTTCTCTGGTACAAGTGGCCAGAGAACACAGCTCAGGAGGGCAGGGAAGGGCCAAAAACCTGCCTCACCAGGTCTTTGT
>JAWWLV010000100.1:27858691-27873096 GCA_035041135.1 Platyrinchus mystaceus | reverse complement strand
CACCAACTGCACAGTGCAGACATCCTGCTCTTGCATTGTCATTAACAGCTCTTTTTTCAGCTCTTTTGAGGGAAACTTTAGCTCTATCACAAGTTTGATTTCATTTGCATTTTAATGACTTGACTTCTCTGCGCTGTCCTGTCATTCATGCAGATAAGGATTACACCAATGTACCTGTGATCTAGAGCTCAGATTTTTTTTTTTTCTTTGGACACGTCTTTTAATGCTTAACAATGCCATATTGGAAATGTTCCATGATTTCCATAATCAACAGCACCTTGAATCTGCCAGTATTTGTTACCAAGACCTTGCTACAGAAACCTTCCTTGGCGCAAGCACGATTATATGGTGTGACACTACACTGAGTTCTGTAGCCTTTGGAGGATCCTGTAATTGTCATATTAATCAAAATGTGTGTGTTGCATTGTCTTACTGTTGTAATTTATTTTCACGTGAGATGCAGCAGAACCTCATTGCACATGAACCTGGTAGGGACTTCTACAGCAGCTTGCTATGGATTTGAGAGAGGGACCAACTTGCATGTGGAAACTTAAGAGTACTGAAGAAGAAAATTTATGTAGATCCAAAATCTAGTTAGAAAGGATTAAAAAAAAAAAAAAAAGAAAAAAATGGACAGTATTAAAAAAGAAAATACCTGGCATCTTGATAAAAAACTGGTTATGTTAATAGTCAGCCAGAACCAGTCCAAAGTTTAATGAAACAAGGATACATGTCTGAAGACAGGTTTTTTTCCGGCAGATGAGCTGCAATTTTGACTTTCACTGTGCATGTAGGTTACCCATCCTGCAGTTCTTCTGACATGTACCAAAATAGATTGCAGGTCTCTAATCACCAGGGCATATTCTCCATTGATATTGACTTCACAGAGTTGCAGGCTAGTTCTAATGTAAGAACTCAGCTTTTACCTTCATCTCTCACAAGCAGCACCTTCTGTGTCCCCCTTACACACATTCACTTACTGGTGATGCAAGCTGACTAATCTATGTGGGAGAAGATTACTGCAGTACACATATCTGAAAATGATGAAAGGTTGCAAAATGGTTTGAATCCGCACTGTACTCTAAGTTAGAAATGTAAAGACAGAATAAATTACACAGGAATAGAATTTCTGCCTTGCAGTGAGTGGGAGCAATTTTTGGTATTTGGCATAGCAGGCCTATAGGAAAGCGTTTGATATAAATAGACTTAGGATGAACACAGAGGGGATCCTGATAGGAAGTGAAGAAGTGCTGAGCCAGAAAGATACCACCTTGTGGCACTCAGCACTGCTCAGTATGCAGCGGGATTGGCCTGGTTCATTGAAACCAACACAGTTCCAATCATGTAAGCTGAAAATCTTTGCTACAAATCCCGTTGGAGTAAGCACTGGGCAGGCAAATCTTAATGCAGCAAATTCTGTTTCTGTGGCCTAGCTCATGTTAGTTCCTAGTAGCTGCTTTGCACCTACCATCACTGAAATTCCCTCAGGATTCAACTCCTATTGTACTCCCTCATGCTGAATCCTTCCTTTTGAACAGTGAGTGCACCAAAAATACGTGTAATATGTTTCACTGTTTAGAGTCAATTCAAAAACTTACTAGATGGCAGGACTCTAGCAGATCAAATGAAAGGACTATCTAACCCAGTGTTGCCTCCAACAATGGATGTGTTGGGAAGGCAGCAACTGAGTAAGTGCAGTGGAGATCTGCCCCATAACAGTGTCCAGCCTGCAGTAGCTGTGGCTTTCAAATCCATACATATTACCTCTGTACATATTTGATAAACATGAGGGTTCTTTTTTTGGGTGCAAGGGAGGATTTATGTAAAAAATTAATTTGATATGGGATTTGAATAGGGTAAAAAATTTGATATTCATCAGTTTTGTAAAACTGGATGTCCACCCCCAAACTTGCATTTTGTATTGAATTGCATTTGTCATTCAAAACAAACAGAGCTCTGCCATTTTATAAGCTGTCCAAAGTGAGAGGAGAGCTTAAAAGGCTGTGAAAGTAATTGTGTGCAGCATGCTGTGCCTTTCGCTTCTGTACGTCCCAATCAGAGACTCAAAGACATTGGATGGAAAGCCAGGGTGCTGTGTGATTTGGGGTGAATAAAGAATTTTGACATATATTTTCTCTTGTGATAATGATGGGTGAGAGCTATTAGCATAAAATTGCTATAAATCATACTCATTGTAAAGATAAGGGTGTTGATTGCAGTCAGCTCTGAAATCTCTAGCTCATTTCCTGTAAATCACTCACTTCCAAGCTAGCATTAAAAGATCTTGTGCTAGGCGGGCTTTAGTGGGAAATTTGCAACTCATTGGTGTCCATTTGTGTAATTAGGATACACAATATTTAGAAAATCTTACCAAAAAGCTGTTGCCTACTGTCATTTAGATGCTAGCTTTGGCTGTCCTTTTCTGCAAAGAGGTAGGCAGATTTCTGCCTACATCTTGCACCACTGAAGTTAATGTGTAGGTTTTTCTAAGTTCTGAAAAGGCTGAGGAGAGAAGCATAGACCTTTCTGATCCTGTGTGTGGTGTGGGCAGCTCACACTGTTTGTTTCACCAGAGTCTCACATCATCTGCTCACAGTAGGGCCTTTTTACTGTTCCAGGATCCAACCTCCCAGGAAGGTTTTTAGGAGAGCAGGTCTACACTGTGTCAAACCAATGGTCTGTATCTTTCAGTATCCTGTCTCCAGTACTGGCCAAAGGTATATATTTTATGGAAGTCTAAGGCAAAACAGTAACTTCCCATAATATTTTCTTGTCTCTCTCATTCTATATTTTTAGTCCTGTGGCTTCCTGGGATATAAGTAGGTTTTCTGTATTTAATGATCTCAGTGGAATTATCCACCATGAGCTCAGCCTATCCTTGAACCCGTGGAACCTTCTGGTTTCTACAGCACTTCATTCAGGTGTTCCACCAGCGTGCTAGCTGTTGCCTGAAGATCCATTTCTTTCTGAGGGTTTTGAATCCTGCTCCTCATACCTTCACTTGATCTTTCAGCTGGTTTTCAGGAATTAAAGTCAATGGGAAAACATGTTTTTCTGCAGTGAGGAGATCTGTTGTCTCATGACCCCACACCTAAAGGAATTCTTCTGAGGTGCGTGATTCCCTGTGCACATCTCAAGCATTCAAAAACCTGTTATTAAAGACAGTTACATAATCAAAAGTGGAAATCGCACCTTCACCAACAGAATACACATTGTCTTCTAGCAGTCTGAGAGTACTTGTGAAAAATAGAGGGTACATTGCTGTGCCACTGGACCAGACTTGCAAAGACTCTTGAAAGACTCTTTCAGGAAAAGGAACTCTTGAAAGCTCTAGCTCTGATCCTGAGCAGTAATTGAATCTGATCAACCAAGAGCACAGGCTCTGTACAGTTTTCTTTCTACATGAGGCTTGCTCAGCCTTCATAAATGAATGTAATTTATTTATTTACTTGCCAGAAACCTTTCTATTTCTGCAAAACTGTCTCTAAATATTCAGTAGGTCAGTTAAGGAGCAATAGAAAATGCTCAGGGACCTAAGCAAATAATTATTTTTCTGATGTAAGAAAGAAGCAGCAGCATGAGTTCTGAAAGCTTCATCACTTGCCAATCATCTGTCCATGATCTGCTGGCAAAGGGAAAAATTAATAGCAGCACCTCCAGATATTAAAAACAAGATTGAGTGATGCTGCTAATTTTGCAGGCAAATAAGAATGTATTGGGAATAATTAGTTTAAGGCTCCCTTGTTTGTTCTTTCCCTGAGTTACTCAGGTAGGATGACTTGATTTTATAGAAGCTTAAGTCTGATGTGAGATAGAAACCCAGGTCACAGCCCCACCTGTTTGGTTGGAAAGAAGGTGCTTGAAGAAAAACAACAAAGAAAACAGATTAGCTATCTCCGTGTTTTTTTGGTTTTGGATGAAAGGGACAGTTCCTTCTTGGTAATTTCAAACTATTATTGATGTTGTTATTTTTATTTTTGCTGTTGTTATTTACAGGTTTTAAGTTAGTCTGAAAAATTAGCATCAGTGAAAAACAGCAGAGAAAAATGATCTGCCCTTGTGCTGACAGCAGAAAGATAATTCAAATGGTTGAGCCTGAGGAGGGAAGTGTTTACATAAGAGCAGAAAATGGGCAGGTGTAGCTTTCCTCTTCAGTGCTTTTTGTGAGAGCCACCTCTTTGGAGCAGAGTTCTTCTGCATGAAGGAGTGCTTGGCTTTGTAGGGGTAGCATGGGCTAACTGAAATTCCTTTTGCTTTCCTACCATATACCCCAGTGCAGAGAAACTGTGTGTTAACTTGCCTAAAAGCTGAAATTCTGGGCCATTCATAGTTTTGACTCTAAATGACTGCGATGCTAAAGGTAGTTGCTGTGAAATACTCCCTCTCTCAGATGGTAAAACCACACTCATGACTTTGTACAAATATCATGTTGGTGGCCATGACCGCTAGTGAAGTTTCAAGACACTTTGCAGTTGGCTAAATCATGACTCGAGCCATCGAACACTTTCATGGGCTGTGAATTCAGACTTTTTCTATTACCCAACTCAGTATAACAATTTTAGTACAAGATATTTGTAAAATGTTCAGAATAAGGATGGGCCTTGGGACGTGTCAAGTCTTGATGATTTTTTTGATTTTTTTTTGGCCAGAGCTGACAGTAAGAATGCTTTTGACATTTAAAATGAAAGAAATCTGTCTATAAATATATAATGCACAAGGTTTTTTTTTTTTTTTGTTTGTTTGTTTGTTTTTTGGGGTTTTTTTTGGGTTAGTTCCTGGTAGTCTTTATTTTGTGCAGGTTATAGAACTTGCTTCTCTTGCCTTCCTCTATCCAAGGTAATTTTGCCTTTTAACACTTTTGCCTTATACCTGTATCAAGGTATAATAAGGTATATTAGAAAGGTTTTCCCAGGATGGTAGTCATCCTGCTGTTGGAAACAGAAATATTTCATTGAAAATTAATTTCATGGAGTTAAACTTGCAAGATGATTCCATGGAGTTAAATTTGCCATTTCCACGTGCTCCATGAAGTTTCAAGGCAAAATTTTGTTAGAGATGCTAGCGTACTTCTGTGGTGTAAGCACTGATGGTTTTTGCCTATAAAACAGCCACAGCCTGTAGCCCACAGTTGTCCTTGTCAAACTGTTGGAGAGTCTCAGGGAAACTGTGTTGGCTGTGCCTTCAAATTGGGTATTCTCCTCCAAAGAAAAGCCCATTGTTCTGCAGGCTGCAGTATCCTGTGTCACAGCAAAAAATTAATTTCTGTGGCTTCTGGCTCTTTTGAAGCAGAGAGGTTCCAGCTTTTGCCTTAATATTTTGTCTGTGCGTATGAGTTCTGGCAGTTGAAATAATTGACAGTACTCTTTTAGCTATTGCCCTTATCTGAGTAGTTTTGGGGAAGAACTGTGAGTTTGACTTTCGTAAAATGGTGCTATAGCACGTTTGATGGGATGCTTTGATAGAATAAACAGTGTCACTTTACTGTTCGATTATCAGGGTGCAAGGGAAAGAAAACATGAGTTAGATTTGATGTTCAGAAGGAGTGAGTGGGATCGTAAAGAGGATAAGAGATTTGAGGAAACATAAGTATCCAGCTTTTTATGGCTTCCCAGTACACAAATTATCCTGACCTACAACTTTTTATGTGTCATCCCCAGGAAAGTTTTTGCATATGCAGTAAATTAAAATCCCTTTCTGATATTTAGACACTCAACGTGCTCATAATTCACTGTGGTAAGAGAAGAAGATATACAGGAAGGCAAGGGATAAAATAGTAATAGAAAAGAGAAATATTGCTTTTGTTGTGTTTTTCTTTTTTTTTTTTTTTTTAGTTTTTCATAGTAACTAATCTGTCCTAAAGTACACCTGAAACCAGGAAAACAACTTGAAGAATGGAGGCCTTGGAAGCTTTAGTTGTTATTACAGGCACACAGCAAACAGCAAACTGTTATTTATGAGACAACTAAAAGTCTAGAATTTCCTCAGCACTCAGGAAAAGGCTTTGTGGTTTTTTCTTTGTCCTTCAGTGGCTCTTGTCTTTTCAGCTCTGAGCACAGTTGTCCTCTGGGTCACGTGCTATGTTCATTTTGTGAGGTGGGGTGTCACAGCAGTGACAGCACAGTCCCTTGCTGTAGAAGTGGACATGGAGATGACAATTGCCTTTTAGAGCTCAGTTTTTGCTCACATACCATCAAGATATCTTGTACTGAGGCAGATTCCTGGAAGAGCTGTCTCTATGAATACATAGAGAAAGATCTGTCTGACAGAACTTGTCATAACTGTCAAAAAATGAGAAATAATGAAGCCTTCAGTAGCTTTTTTCCATTCCAGAAAAACACAGTGCACTGCCTTGGACCAAACCTTTACCTGAAGTATAGTGGCTGCTGGTTTGAATCTTAATTCCTGTTCTTAACAGAAGTACTTTCAGAAGCATAGCATAGAAGAAGTTGAAAGGGACCTCCTGAGATCTTCAACTCTCCTGCTTAAGGAGGATCAGGTTGAAATACCTGTGACTTTGCAGTCAGGCTTGAAACAAGTCAGTATTTACTACTGAAGGAAGAGATAAACTGTTCTCCATGCTGACTTGGGGAGTGGGAGGGGGAAAGTGGACAGGGTTCAGATGACTGGTAGAGTAGGGGTGGGTTGTGGTAGAACTTCTTCCTCTGAAGAATTAACAACAGGTGAAAAAACAGTCCATCAGATAAAGTGATGAAGAAACAGCTTTCTAGTCGTGGTGGGAGAATGGAGTGTTTGATTTCTTTGGGATTTTTCCAGCCCTATTTCCCATGGTTGTTTTTTCCTGACAAAATTCTACTGAATTATTGCTTTAATGAGGAGCAAAGTTTTCTCATTTTAGGTTGTGATAAATTATTACAGTATTAATTAGGACTTGCATAGCCAATTTCACTTTTTCAGAGGTTTTAAAAAGATGTTAATTACTTCATTAGTAATAATTAACTTGTTCTTTGGGAATTGTAGAACTTATTTTTCTCCAGTTGTTTGTTTGCCTTTGATTTTTTTTTCCCCTTTCAAATATGTTTGTTTTTCTCACTGTGCACTTTGGATGATGCATTTTCACCTGGTTCAAGGTGCAGTCAATTTCTTCCCCTGACACTTTTGTTTCTGATAAGAAGGGTCATGGGTGCAAGAAAGCGTATCCAGCTATGATGATGGATCTATAAGGCATGACTCCCAAATATCTAAGAGCCCGGTGAGAGGGAACTCTCGCTCTGATTGTAGAATTCTACCTGAGTTCTGCAATACAGTGCACCTGGTGTTGCATGTTTTTGTTATCTTTAAATGTGTTTACAAAGTATTTCAGGGCTTTGGGGGAGGGGTGGTGGTGGTGTTTAGTTTTTTCCCTTGGTAGATGGCTATTCAGCTGGAATGGTTGCAGTGTTCTGTGGTTTGATTTGGCATGTCATCTCGAAGGCATTTGAGTGCCCAGTATATAGATGCACTGCCAGGGTTATTCAGTGAAGTTTGGTAAGTCAATCAGAAGTCCAGCTTGGCTCCTACTGCAGCTGTTTCCGTGGCAGTGAGTGAAATTAGCACCCGCAAGGACAGAGATGATGGCCTTTACCACCCAAGAGGCAGCCTTTCTTCAGCCACCAATGCTGACCATACAGACGGGCAGTATATGAAAGAACAAAGAAAATGGTGGAGTGGGAACAAAGAGTATTTGAAAAGTAGCTGGGTTACTGTTAGAAAGCTAGTGCTCCTGATGCCCTGCTCCATCTAATTTGTTTGCAACAGGGCTGAAACTGTGCATGTCCCCCCATGTCACTGGGAGAGCAGAAGGAGGGTTGGTGTGGCACAGGTATATAACACAGAGTGGTGTCATGTTAATAATCTTCCAAGGAAGCTAGCTTAAAAGTCAGGGAAGAATCAAACAAAACAAAACACCAAACCAAAAGATGCAGAGAGTACTATAGTTGGTGTTCTTTTTCTGAGGAGCTGAAGATGACCTATGCAGTCCTGCTGAGGGATGTCTTTCAGAGAAAGACAATGCTCCAACTATTCCAGAGATTTTCACTGAGTATGGACTGGATTTTGACTGCTTCTCAGGATTTCCCTGAAAAGGAATGCTTTTCTAGCAAGTAATCACTTGAATATGGAGGAGAAAGCCTGTAGATTTATAAACCAGCTGGTTTGTGAATATCTTATTAAGGAATGCTGATTGAAATATTATTATTTTTGCTTATTATTTGTGTTACTGTATTTTGGTAACCAGGACCTTGCCACAGTTCTTTGAACATCTGGATTTACAGAAATATTTTATTATTAGATTGCAAAGCTTTCCTTATTACTTTTACTGCTTGCTCTCTTTCTCATTTAAACTGGAGAAAAGCAAATTGTCTCTGCTAGTTTGAATTGTTAGTTTTTTTTTCTTGGCCTGCTCAGATCTGATTTCCATAGTGAGAGAGACTGAAATCAAAGTAGGGAGATAATGAGAAAAGCACCTCAAGGCCTCACAGCCTAACTAGGAAATCACCTGATTTTGCTGCAATCTTCGAGCTTGGTCAGTAGGTTCACTGAATCACAGCCATCACAGCCTTCATGCCATGCAGAAATTTAAGAACTGCCAGACTATCACTTCTTTTTTTCCAAAGTTCAAAGAGAAACTACATTTCATGCAAGGCCCAGGTTCCCAGCCTGCATGCATGATCAGGGAAATAAAGAATAATTTTTACTAGTCACAAAATTTGCAGAGCTCATCTTCTCCATGGTTTGTTTCTTTTGTCAGAAAACTGACTGGCTCCCAAGACAGGACTTGATTTATTATTGTGCATGATGCTGTGCTCCTGTCTTACCAGTCACTTTCAGAGGCACAGAATTTCACTTTGGTGGATAAATTCTTCCACTGCTACAAAATAGGTTTTGTTCCCAAATCCTCTGAAGACCTGTCTGTCGGTGGGAAAGAGAAGATCTGACTATGATGTACTCGTTTGCTCTTGAAGATTAACACAAGCTATTAGAAAAACAGCCACCCAAGAACACTATTTTGCTCGAGGTGTAGGAGGTGGGGAGAATAAATGCCTCATTTGAGAGACACGTGTGACTTCTGTTATGTGGAGGCAGAAAAAGTGTCAGGTATGTTGCCCAGCTAATAAGCTAGAGAGCAGCACCGGCATCCACTTTCACATCAAAACAGCATTGGAGTCACTTCTTGTCTGCACTAATGAACAAATGAGTTTCTACAAAACTAGTTGCCTGCCTTCTGCTTGTGCGTGTATTTCTTTATATAGAGAGAGATTGCTGTAGTAAATTGCTATTTACTTGACAAGCCTCTATCAGCCTTCTGTGCTTGGAAATCTTGCAGAAAGTGCTGGTTGCAACCTCCAGTGACAGCATTGGCTCAAGCTCTTATGGCTGCTTTCTGTAACGAGCCATAAAAGCTTATAGGCAAACAAAGTTATGTTGTACCTGGGTCACTTTATCCTGTACTGAACTAAAAGTAATTGGTGATCAGGACTTTTCTGTGAGGTAGAAGCGTATCTGCATTCATTTATGCTCACTCTAGTATGGGCATTGCTCTGCTCACCTCCTTGTGCTGAGCTCTAGAGTCCAGATGACCTCTGCCAATGCTGAGCACTCAAATGAGTCCTACCTTCCCACCATTTTCTACCCTTTTGAAAAATATAGAGGATCTTCTTTGTGATTTTGAAGGGAGGTGTGCTGAATGAGAACAGAGCTGTTATAGACCTGCTTGCTTGGCAGCTAAGGGAACACATAGGTCCTTGCAGCAAAATGATAGTGTGATGCTCATCTCTTGCCATCTTTTTGATCAGCATGGGACACTCCAAAGGCAAGCATTTTCTGAAAAGCCTTTTTCTCTGGATCAAACATCCTGTGAGATCTGCTATTGATAAATGTGCAGCTTGTTCTCACTTTGGCCTTGTATCTATCTAGGATTTCAAAGCCAGGGTGTAAGTCCCATGTATTTAGAAGACTAAGTGGTGCAAGTATGGATGAGGCCACTGTGCTGACTGACACCTTAAGCCCTGTACAGGCTTGAGTGATCCACTCAGCTTACTTGGTGGATAAGTGTATGAGATATTAACACAGGCCCAATTGGCAGACTGAAAGCTTGGACTTTAGATATTTTCACCTTTGTCTTTGCATTTTCTCCCTGCTTGTCACGGGCAGAATGGGAGCTGCAGACAAAGTTGATTTAGTCACAAGATGCAGAAAGGACCCTCTTGCTTTCTAAACTCCTTCTCAGGGAGGAGTCTAGGTGCTGCTGCATCCAGCCTTAGCCCCAGATCTTGTCAATGGTTTGAGTCTAAAGGATTATATAGGTGTAATTGAATCTTTATACAACTTTGTCCTGCAGGATTAGGAATGGCAAACCATATATATTTATATAAATATAAATTATTTATTATTATAATGATTAAACTAAGAAACCTTAATCAGAATGACTTACTACACAGTATAGGTAGATGTAACAACTAGTAAAGTATAGCGCACTATTTTTGAAACAGTATTGAAGCAATTATATTAAAGCAATTATATTAAAGCAATTATATTAAAATTAGCAAACCCAATTATTAAGTAGAGATTGATGTCACTCACCCATACTAATGACCATGGGTAATCTCTTTTGCTCAGCCTCGAGGAATAACCTTGAGGGATGTTCCCACTCAGGGAAGGAATCTCAACACACACTTCAGAAGGGTTATGTTAGAAGAACCTGCCGTTAAAATGGGACTGAGCTTTTATAGTATAAACTGATTGATTGTCAGTCATTTGTCTCGAGGCCAGCTATGTCACCTTAGCATCTTTAGATAAGTTATCAATGGTATCAACTGTTTGTTTCTTTACTAGGTCCTTTACCAGATCTGCCACATCTTTGTCTCACTGTCAGGATGTTTAACTTAGGGATTGATGGGTCAAGTTGGCTTCAGCATTATGCAGCACCAAAAGTAACATGATGTCCCCTTTTCCATTCACCACTACTGGAGGTTGTTCTGTCATTATTCATGTAGCAAAGTCTGCATAGTCTTCTTAGAATCCCACTAAAGCTGTGGAAGAAATAGCGTCAATATGATGGAAGACCTGAAATGAGCTTGTAAGAACTTTCTTTTCATGATCTCTGATGCAAGGTGGAGTTAGCTTCCTTTTCAGACATTCTTTCTTAGAAACTACACAAGAAAATGTCATATTTTCTTTGGAAGGCTGCAGGGAATGAGCCTTTAGGAGTGCACAGAATCACTCTTGTATGGACCATGAAATAATGAGAGCTTTTGGAAGTCCAGTGAAGCACAGAACAGATTTTGGTTAAGTAGAACTCCAACTTTCATGCAGAGACATGTCTAATGGTTTTCTGTGTTTTTAAGGGTTAGTTCTTCAACGTCTGGTATGATATTCAGTTTAAGAGCTCGTGCCTAACAGCTGTATGATATAACAGAAGGAAAAAACAACAGCCCCAAGCAATCTTGTAAGTTGCTGAGGATTTCCTCTGTTTCTTTAAACAGAATCAAGTAAAATAATCTTACTTTATCCTTCCAGGGTACATTGAGTCTTAAAATGGGAAGAATATTTGGCTGAGGATCTTGCTTTGATTCTATACATTGGTCAGAGTTGTTAGAAGCCTTGATACTGGAGAATACAAGACATCTGGATCAGGAGGGGGTTTGCCCTTTGCTTACTTTGGGTGGGCAAGCACCCTCTGAAAGCTTTTATGATTCTTGCTCTTCTTCATTTAGAAAATCATTTTAAAAGGAGAGGTTGTGGTATCTCTCTGCGTGGAGACTTCCAAAATGTAAGTAGGCAAGGCTATAGACAGCCTAATTTAACTTCGTAGCTAGTCTTGCTTAGTGAAGGCTTTTGCTAAACACCCCTAGAGATCCCGTCCAGCTTGAAATGTTCTGTGATTTAGCCAGGGAAGAGGAGTGTTGATCAAGTCATAGGAAGGTATTCTGGACTTTTTGCTGTGTCTTTTACTCCTAGATGCCATGCATGGAAAGCCCTGGTTTTCAGTGGGAATCAGTGGGACTGTAGTGGTTGTGAAACTCCCAAAGTACAGTAGGGGAATACTCAAAGGCAGTTGTCTCATATCACCACTGATCTGAAATACTTAGCACAGAAAAAAGAGACAAGGTGCAGCGCAGTTCACTATACAAACTGTACCTTTATCCTTGGTGGAAAACTGATGTTAGCAGGTAAGGCAGGCAGAGAAAAAGAACGTGGATTTGGATTTATGTTTTAGGAAAGATTCATTTCTCACAAGGCAGCAGAAAAAGTCAAGGGATGCAGAGGTTTATCAGTATCAAACTGAAAAACCTTGATGATCTAATCTATGCTTGGCATTAGAAACTGAAGGTATCAGTCATTAACCGAGATTTCCAAAAGCCCCAATGTCATTAAAACGTTCTGGGATGTGATGAGATTTTCTGCTAATGTCTTCTGTACTGAGTGTGAAATCTCAGCCTCTGTCCTTGACATGCGTGAAGTGAAATGGTCGAGCTGGGATACAGATGAGAAATAGTGCAATTCAAAGCAAGTTGGGGAGCTCATCAAGACTTCTTTGCAGCCAGTGTGACTCTGGCTGTGCATACAGCATAATCCCCTCTAGAGATCCCAAATGTTCAGCATAACAGCCAAAAGATGCTAGACTAATGCTTGAAGTGCTTCAGGCCTAATTCTTTCAGTTAATGATCCAGACCTCAGCTTTATTGGCCCACTCTGTGCAAATCCTGTGCTAGGACAGATCAGAAGTTAGTCTTGAGCAGACAGCGTGCATGGGAGAGCTGGCCCTGGAATTCCCACCAAAACCCCTGTCACCAAAATCCTACTTTGGTGCCAGAGGTTTTCCCATAGCCTGCTGCCCTCTTCTTCCTTTTCTATCTTTAGGGGCAAAGGAAGGAGAGAAAGAGAAGTAAGGTGAAAGCTCATAGACCAAGCCATCTTCAAACAGCAAGGTCTGGCACTGTTTCCAATAGGCATTTGTTGTGGTTTAGGAATGGTATTTTCTGATTTCGTGCCTCTCTCCCCCTGAAGACTCCAAAAGCTCATGCTGCTCACTTGCTTCCTCTCCCCTCTCTTCTGCTTGCAGGTGGCCAGAGAAGAGAGTTTGAGGCACAAGAGGCAAAGACCATAGGTTGAGATAAGAACAATTTAATGGAAACAGCAATGAGATAAGAAAATTAACAGTAACAGTAGCAATATTAATAACAAAAAGGTACAAAGAGAGGGTGACTTACATGCAAAGTGCTCACCAAGACAATACAGTGAAACAGTGGTGGATGGGTCCCCTAAGCCACACTTGCTCCCCTTATCAGAAGACAGAGAGTCCTTTTCACCCCCATCTCCCCCAGCTCTGGCAATGACATAAGATGGTATAGTGTAACATTAGGGTCTTGGCAACATCCATACTGCTGCAGGCTCTTCCCCATCACAGCTGCTGCAAAACGCTAATCCTGTCCTTAGCCGAAACCAGCACATTTCACATCAGTTCTGCAGGCTTCATTTCCACCTCTCCTTGCAATCCCTCTTTGTCCAGTGCCATGTGTTATTCTTCTATTGATCACTGTGATGTGACAGCCCTTGTTTGCTGCTAAAAGATAACACAGAAGACTTTCTGTTGATTTATTGAGAAGGATATTGCAGTAGGAACAGCAACTGGGAAGGTCTTGGTCTTTACTGTTCTGGGGGCAAGCTTCATTTTTGGTTCAAATGTTCAGGTGGACATATGACATCAGTTTGTGATGAAGCATTTCTGTAGGATGGATTTGGCATAGCATTCTGTTTTCAGATGATCGTAATCTTGCATTCATAAGAATGGAGACCTACAAGTCTTTTTTCTTCCAGCACCTGACATAGTTTGGAATTGTTGCATTTTCTTTTCTGGACATTTAGACCTGGGTTTTGCAGATCTACTCATATTTTTAGTATGTCTTAGCATTCAGGTGACTGTCTGAAAGCAAACTCTGCAAATTATAAAAAGAAACACAATCAAATGCATCTTCTCTTAAGATGTATCTGCATGTTCCTTTTTCAGGAACAGCTCATCTGGGAATATTTGCGTGTCTGGACATGCCTGTTCCAGAATCAGTTGGAATCCAGGGTAGCTTAATTCCCTTTCAAAGATTTTGTGCTTGACACTTTCCATTTCTCTTTACCTGTAGGAAGGTTTGGGTGAAATATGCCACACAGCAAGTTGCATTTTGTAGGACTGTTGACCACGCTAGCATAGAGTTCTTACCAGAGGTTAAAGGAAGAACCATCCCTGATTGCCATCAGAATTAAAAGTGGCCAGTCTTCACGAACGAAGATCTGGGAAAGGTCTTTTTACCTTTCAAGCCTGTGCAATGGATTTTTTTTTTTTTTAGGTGAGATACAGCCTGCGCTGAACTGAGCCCACCCTTTAATCCTAAGGTTCATCTGCCGGGCCAAGCAGG
>JAWWLV010000100.1:27827048-27849990 GCA_035041135.1 Platyrinchus mystaceus | reverse complement strand
TTGTCTAATGCCTGGACCAGCAAGTTTTCCTCTACATGCTCCAGGAGTCTTCTGGGTTGTTCACAGCCAGTTTTCCCAGCAGATGACTGGATGGTTGAAATCCCCCATCAGGGAAAGAGCTTGCGAGCATGATGCTCTCTGTGTCTGAAGCAAGCAGGCTCTGTCAACAGGCTCCCCCTGATCAGGCAGCCTCTAGTAGCCTCCCATTTTCAGGGAAGCTCTGCAAAGATTTGGACAGGGACATTTGGGATTACAGTGTAAGGATGGAAAAAGCGGAATGAATTGGGAGGATGGAAACACTTAATCCAGCTCTGGGACTGAAAGCAAAATCTCAACTGGCATGTGTAACTTGATGGATAAGAGATTCTTTACCTGTTCCCATCTCCCCCCCCCCCCCCATCTTTTCAAAAAGGAAGGTTTTGGGCATCAGGCTCTTTCATGGCAAGTGCTTCTGCATCCATACAGCTCAGCTACACTGCAGTGCAGCATTCAGTACAAAAGTATGATCAGCAGTCAAATGTCACGGTGATGCACAGGGACATAAGGGAATGCCTAAATAAAATATAAAATATAAAATTCCTGAGTGTGCACATTTCCCTTCTTCCCTCTTCAAGGAAGAGTCTACTAACTATAAATACCTCTTTGAAGAGAGTTTGTATTAGATAAATAGCTCCACAAAATTTGCAATTCAAATCAGAAGTACTTGTGTCAGTATTTGACAAAGCATGACCGGTGGGGCGCCCTGTAATTCTGTCACTGAGCAGATGGGGAGATAAAGGATTATTGCGTGCTGTATTTCATATAGACTGCACACTGTACATCACAAATGAACCCTCACAGCTGAAGTTTGACAACTGCTAATGGAAAAATACTGATGAATTAAAATGTAGTCCATTGAAATGGTAGGCTTACATGATGAGATTTTTTTTTTAATGGAACTGTTTTCAAACTTCTGGACTTCATGGGATTAAAGAAGATACATTTATGCTCTTGCAAAAGAATGGAGTTTTAATGAATAAGCAACTTACCTTTTTTCTGTTCAAGCATAAGTCTCTTTTTATGGATAAACAAAGAGTTTGATGACTGGCTTGGAATGATTTCCTTGTCTGCTACAAATTTTGATGGCATACTTAAATTCTACCTAATTTCTATTGTGACCTTCAGTTTTACACTGAAGAACAGTGCTAGTCTGTGGGTTGAATTCCAAAAGCCTGAAGCAATCTTGGATATCTTGTTGATCTAGTTATTTCAAAGCTCCTTGTTTGATAGAAGGTCATTTGTCATGTAGCAGAAAAAGTCAATGTGTTAACTCCCAAGGCAAAAGAAAATTATGTGAACTTGTAAAATGGCTCTATTTGATATGGGGGATATTATCTCCCAGGCACCTCTCCTAAGTGCCCATGTTGCTTGTACACTTGAATTACTAGGAGAAATAAATAACCAAATGCTACTTTGAATGTTTGTAACCAAAGAGCTCATGACTTTGAGCAGTACGCTTATCTTCTTAAACTCATAAACCAACACCCAGCCACACTCTACCTGTTAAAGCACAATAATATTTTCAGTCTAGCTCTGTTTTTCTCCTTCACTGATAGTTATGTGACTATTACATAGTTTAGACTCATTTCTCGTCCTCACATGTTGTTCATTTATATGAAGTAGAAAAAAAGAGAGCTGGAAGCTTAATTCTCATCATACTGAAAAGATGGGGTCCATCTCAGCTATGTTAATATATCTTCCTCACATTTTGCCTCCTTAGTGTTGGTTACAGTTACTTCCTGAAGAGGAAGAACAAAATCATCACAATAGAAGTGGGTATATTTGAGGGATGAGAACAGCTAGTTCAATTTTTAGCAAGAAACTTTTGTCTCAGTACTTAGTTCACCTGTGAAAGTGATGTCAGCAGGAGCTTAGGCATTCTTCCTTGACAGAGCCCATTCCTGTGGCCTGAAGGAATTTTTCTCCACCTATGAAAGAAACAGAAGCAAGTGTGTTATATTTAGTGAAATCTCATTTTACTTACTAAAGGATCTTGCTTGTAAAACAGACTTCATATGTCTAAGTGTTCTGATGGTAACAACCCTTTTAAAACTTCCAAACACCAAAGAAATTATCCATGTCGTGTAGTAACATTGTAAAATACTCACACAAACACCCACAGACTGCTTTCACTTTGGGGAATAAGCGGCAACAAAAAAAATCATGTTTTGATGTGACATGGGGGAAGATGATGTGCCTCAGCTTCCAGAAATTGTAATAGAATTTGTAATGGAATTTGTAACACCTTCTTTATTTTTTTTATTATTATTTTTTTTCCCTTTTTCTTTCTTTTTTTCAGGACTCTAGCACAAAGGCTGCAATTTCCATTCATCCCCCTACCCCCAGCTTGAAACCAAATAGCCTATAGATATAAATTCCAATTTTGCCTTAATCCCAATGTAGGTTGGAACAGTAGTCCAACAGGATCAAAACACGGGTCACTTGAGCTCCCCATTCTGCTGCTCTGAGTGACAGCTGTAAGGATAGAGGAAGTTTAGAATGCTGTTTCCCAAAATATTTTCCCAGCTTCCAACCATGCTGGTTCAGGAACTTCTTGAACAGCAAATAGTTTTTTTTATATTTAGAGGCGCTCTTTTTTCTTCTTGAGCTTCTCTGTTCTTCTCTCCATGCCATGAAAATTTATTGGCAAGGACTTTCACGGATTAGTTACTTGCTTTAAGAACAACCACATTCTTCTGTTTCTTCAGAGTTTTCCTCAGACTAACTGTTTGAAATTTGCTTCCTCCTTAGGTCCTGCTTCTCTCTTTTATTTAAAAAGACAGTGAAGAGTCATTCCGTTTCTCAGTCATTTCCAATTCTGAAGAGCTCCAGCAAAGGGTCTTTTTCACTGACTAAAAAGTTTCACTCCAAGTGGAAAGTTTTCACAGCTAAGCTGTCCCATACCTGTCATTCTTGATGACTGACTTTCATGTCATCTCACTTACCTTGACAAGCTGCACAGACCTTTCCCACAGTGCAAAAGGAGCCTGAATAACACATTTATGTGAATATGCACCTATTCATGACAGATGCTGGCTGCAAACATACCCCACAAAATGCACTGCGCTTCTCTTGGGTTACCACTTCAGCCTGTTGTTATTAGTGAACAGTGATAAACTTTGTTCCACTGCTAGAAGATCTTTCGAAACTTCGATTAGAATGTTTCTTTTGACTTAATTTAAAAGATGTTTACTTCCTATATACTTCCTATAGCTGAGAATATATTATCTTTAAATCTTTTTTGAAATAATTTTTCCCAATCGTAGAGTGAATGGTGAGCTCTCAGCTTTTCACAGGAAAAAAATGGCCAGTGTCTCAGAATTGCAGCCCATCTGTCTGCAAAAACGAGATTGAATCCAGTTGCAGGTGTGCTTGCAGATGAATTGAAAATAACAGTCCTTCCTCCTGATTCTTCTGGAGAGCATTTATTAAACATCTCAATGCTGAAAAACTGTCCTTTGGATATCCTCTCTTAGGCCTGCAGTTCTGGCTTGTAAATTAGGATCCTAAATGTATTTATTTGGCTGTTGGAGTGACCAGTATTTGTTTCTCTGTGTAAAGCTTTTCCCTCCTTTCCCCTGCGTATGTCTGTGTGTATGACTGCAGCATGACATGTCAGGAAGTATAGCAGGCCACACACTGGAACATGTTTTAAACAGCAAGCAAGGTATAGCCTTGAAGGGACTCCAGTTGTGCTGTCGTGTCAACCTTGCTCCAGTGACCTTTGATTCCAGAGCTAGTACTAAGGGTACAAAAAAATTACCGTGAACTAGTTTCCTCATAGCAAATGATGTATTGTGCTTGTCAGCTGAGTTTCACTGTGGAAGTGTGGCGTTACTACACTGGTGACAGCGGAGTTAATGCCAGTCTCTTTTTGCAGTGTTGGCTTCTCCAAGAAGCTCGAGGCCCTGGGGTCTCTGTATACCAGCTTTTCTTGTTTCATGATCAAAGCTTTATATCTGGTCATTGAGCTCCCTTGAGTCTCAAGGCTTGTGGGCATGGGGAATAGCAGTGGTGTAATAGCAGTAGTCACTCCAGGGATGAGGGGTTTCTAGGAGAGGGTAATTCCACATTCTATCATGGAAAGTAGGTATTAAAAAGCCTGTTATTATGTCTCTTGGCCTGAGGTAGGGAGAGACAGCACTAGTAGTGTACAATAAACAGTCTGATTCTGGATGCTGCTGAATTTTTGTAGATAGCCACAGTTGTGTTGAGATGCTCAGGAATTACCCTGCTCTCTTTTGGAAGTCTTGGGTGGCCAGTGGGCTCCCAGCTGGCTGGGAATGCCGTGATTCAGCAGCACTGCTAACATGACCAACAGACTGGAAACGAGTGTGTTAGAGGCCCTACCTTGAATACCTCTTAGATAGACTCATTTGAATGCATCAGCTACTATTATGAGCACACATCTAGGGCAGATACTGGAGTGGCCACCAAAAATACTGTCCTGACATTTGACAAAGTATTCTCTCCTCTTACCTGCTGCAAATACTGCAGTGCTCAGGCTCACAGCAAGGAGAGGTCAGTGTAGCTAATGATCTGTGTATGGATTCTCCCTGAGTCTAGAGGACAGGTGACAGAAAGACCAAGCAGGACCAAGCTCAGAGCTGTGGAATTTTCTATTCAGAGTCAGCTATTGCCAAAGTCTCATGTTTTCTTCCAGTTAGTCCATTCTTAAGTCTGCTTTGCACTTTTTCTGGTTGCATTTTGGCAGTAATGACATATATTAAGTCATATTTATATTCAGCATAGTCCCTAGGGGAGGGACTGTGGAAAAAAAATGGAATAGGAGAATTCGATAGTCATCTTTCCTCTAGGTAACAGACCTCCCTGTGATGCTTGCATGACAGGATAAAGCTACTTGACAAACCACTGACTACTGCACACTTGTGAAACAATTGGCTTGGTAATGGTTCAGTTGTGAATCTGTGTGTACAAGGGTCCAGTGAAAAGACTGTGCCTGCATAGAATAACTATTTACCACAAGAAAAAAAAATGCAGCTTTTTCACTTGATATTGTCATCTCAGATTATGAAGTAGCCTTTTTATACACCAAATGAATATGGTGGTCCTTTCTTCATGACTATGAGGCATACCCCTGCCCCAACCTTAAAATGCTTATAGCAGGATATAATCCCTCTTGATTGTGCTGGATTTGATCCTAGGGTATTTAGAACCATATGCTGTGCTCCCTGCCCAGGGCAAAACTATACCATGGTGTAGTATCAAGTTTTTGGGTATGACTGTCCTCTCAGAGTCATGGCTATCCCCTCTTTCAAACCCTGACTTTTCTGTTGCTCAGGTGAGGCAACAGATGTGGCTATGGCATGTAAAGACTTGTGGAGGACTGATTTGTACCCTCCTACTGTACCGTCCATTATGCAAGACAGCAAGAGGGACAAACTGTGTCTGGAGGACAGGCTTAGCAGACTTACAACAATAGACAGCACTTCCCAAAGCAAAAAAAAAATGTTTACTTGACCTATGGTTGGTGTCTGGGCAATGCTGACCATAATTTGTTCCACAAGAGCACAAGACAAGGCCATGTTCATACAAGTAACGAATGCAGGGTGAATGAAGTTACACAGTAAGCTTTCTGTGTGTAAATCTAGATGAATTCAAGGAGTCAGGGCAACAGTCTTACACAACGGCTTCCTCTTCTTTTTCACTAGACAGGCATTTATAAAAATATTTTTTTGCTTTAGGACTGCATTTTTTTCTCTTTCATTTATGTAATATTTCTGTGAGTTGAGGTTCATATAGAGTTGCAAGGCATTAAAATCTTGCTTTCCTCATCTTTCATCCCTAAATGAGGATGTAAAGTCTCAAATGAGGCAGCATTTTAAAATCTTATATAGAAAAGTTTTCAAAAAACATTTTCCTCTGGTTCAAGAGTGTTTCATGCCCTTCAATTTTCTTTTGACTCTCCTGTAGAAAAAAGTAAAAGGTACAGAAATTACATCAGTTATTTTTCTTGCTCAATTATCTCCTGATCCCTTGAGCTTTTCTGAGTAATTCTATAGACTGAAGTAACTCCATACCATGCTGAAAAGTGCATGGATCAATAGAAGGCATGGCCTATATATTAAAAAGGGCGAGAGAAAGAGCTACTGATGGAAGACTGAAAATAGAACAAGCACATCTTGTTCAATCAAAGCTACAAGGTGACTTGCAAAAGGTTTTTGCTCCCTGAGTGTTCAACAGCACAGTGGGGCTTTTGTCTCCTGAAGTAAATTACTATAAAATTCTGCAAGAAAATTTACTTTCCTTCCTTTAAGAACATTTGCACTGCGATCTGCATATTCAAATGGGGTTTTGCAGCTCTCATTATTATGGAGACTGAACAACACATCAGGATATGAAAGAGGCACCAAGAGTAAAGCTGGAGTACAAACTTCAGTAATGTGAGATAGCTAGAGTGACCTTAGATTTGTCAACAAGTGATAAAGCCTATGTTAGGAACGGTGTCACAAATCTGGTTTTGTCCACATAAAAAGACAGAGCAGCTTTTGTTTTGAGGTTTTTACCCACAGGGGTCTTGCAGGACCCAGAATCACAAATGTTGGGGTGAAAGGGAAGGCTTACCTCCAGGGTAGGAACAAGTGCAACAGAAATGATACATGTGTTGGCTTGGGAACAAAAGATACTTGTTTTTTTCCAGGTGTTTGAAGGCAATGGACTTTCTTAGTCCTGAGAGATGGTTTTTCTGGATGTCAGATTAGATTTACTGCTCATAGTCTGTGAGGCAGTTTTTTTGTTGAGGTGCTCAAAGGTCTGAGTTGCAAACAGTGTAATGATCTTCTTGAAAAGCATTTGCAGACAGTGGAAAAAGTGTGAAGCCACTTTGGAAGAAGGGAAGATAATGATGTGGAGTTCAGAGTTGTGTTAATCAACACCAAAGGCTAAACCAGTGTGGTGTGTCTGAAAAGAGACAATAGTCACCAGGCAAATGTGGGAGCTGTGTTTACTGAGTGAGGGGGCATATGGATTCAGATTCTGACACTCTTAGCCACATGGTTGTGAAGGCAACTTCTTTTATGGAAGTTCATGGATACAGACTTCAAAGGGCTTGCAGATCAAACATTTCATACTGAATCTGCTTCTTGTCAGGATAAGGATTATAAGGTTTCTAGGTGAGAGACAATCATCCCAGAATAACCAAGCTATGATAGTTTTGAAACTAACCTCACACATCTTACCTAATTATCAGACTTGAAGCATGAACAACAGTTCAGCAAACCTTTCCTATAAGTTAGACATTAAAAGAATTATGTCTTTTTTATTTTTATCTCTATTTTTTAAAATGTATTTTCAGCTTTCCATTTGAATTTCCAGTCTCCTATAATATGAAGCAATGTAATACAATAATGATTGCTTTGTCATTGTGATTTTTTCTTATTTTTTTTTTACAAATAAATGCATATGTCTTAGCCTGAAAGTGACTGCAGTTATTTGCTTCTCATAGCAGACTTTTGACATCTCAGATCTCTTTAAAGCTTTGAACTTACAAGGGACCAACTGCTCTAGCACTGCTTCTTCTTCAGCTTTTGGATACGTTTTTCATTTTTGCAGCTTTCTAAAAGTAATTCACTTAGTGGACTATTAATTTTCAATGGAATAACTGAAAAAGCCAGGCAACCATTTTGTTAAGTTCCATACTAGCAACCAGACCCAAAGCCATTAGACAGGCAACAGCATTTAGGAAACACTGGGCAGAATGTGCTACTTCTTCCATGAACTGATTCTGTCGAGCAGTTGCTATTAGCTCTAAATCATAGAGACAGAAAAGCACATCTATCCATTGCAGGTCTGTCTCAGCAGATTTGGATACTCAGTCCTGTATCCTTAAGCTTGCCTGCCGGTAGCAAGCACATTGTCAACTCGTTTCAGGAAAGCCTTGTCCTAAAATTTCACTGTTGCTCCAGTGCAAAGGCTGTGAAGTCTACAAGGTGTGTGTGTGTGTATGTGGTGGGAGAGAAGGGAGACTGTGGTGGTTAACTTGTGTGTGAATCAAAGACTGGGGGAAGCAGGAGGTAAGAATTGTCTGGGAGCAGCTGCAGGGCTTCTTTGCCTGTGCAGCACAGCCTGGCAGTAGCACGCTCGAGCCACAGTCGTGGGCAAGCCCAGGGATGAATGGCAGGGCATTGTCAGGCAAGTCATAGCTTCAGGAGGGATGCAGGCAGGACTGCCTCGTCAGGTGCCTTCAGAGGAGGGAACGGCCGAAGGCTCTGCAGCATGTGACACAGAGACTGCTGGGTGAGAATTCACCCAGTGCAGTGCAGGGCTTTGAGGCACCTCTCATGTAAGCCAACACCACACTCCTCTGCCACTGCTTCACCAGCGGAGCCCCTGCAGCCTTGGACTCTCCATTTGCACCCCCATGCCAAAGACATTGCAAAGTACACTGCACCTCTTCTGCGGGGATATGGGTTTGTACTTTCCAGGCATTGAGAAAGAGTCCTCTAATGATGTCGCATGATGTCAAACCTGTTAATAAGCCTGTGGAAGTTATAACATGGATGATTTCAGAAGAAGTAATCTCAGAATCGGTTGGGATTTTTTAGGAGTTTTTTTGTTTGTTTGTGGGGGTTTTTTTTAATTAAGGGAAGATAAGGCTTTTGATAGCTTCTCTTCTGAAAGTCCTGGAGGCATACTTTGCCTTTTACTGTCTGATTTTTTTCTTCCAGATAGATTTATCTGTTCCACCAGTGCTGCATCCTAGATGGAACTCCCACATGGAACTGAAATAACCCAAGCTGCAGAGAGAAGAGGGAGAGCTAGTCTGGCTAGCAGATACAGTGTTTGTGTGTGTGAGAGAGTGTATATGTTGTGTTTCTGTCTGTGGGTGTATGAAGAAACTGCTGAGAGCAAACCAAATTTAAAGAGTTCTTCTGGGTGTGGTGTGTCTGCAATCATTGGTATTTCCTGACTATGGAAGTTCCACAGCTTCTCATGAAAACCCTGTCTCCTCTACTCACAACCTGCCTACTGACCCTTAGGCTTGAGAAAACATGACAAGTTACTGACAGAAAATATGTTAACATTTCTTCAAGTAAAACTTGATTGTCTTCAATAAGATGAGGTTTACAAGCACCTAATTTGAGTAAAAGCACATTCCAATGAGCATTTTTCCCTGTCTGGTATAGTACCATCCCACTGAAATCTCTGTAGCTACCAAGAAGCACCACAGCACAGGTGTTATAACAATGCTGTTACCAAGCATCCGCGTTTCTTGAAGTACACTAAGAAAATAAGTGAAAGTGAATTAATTTTTTCTAAGGAGTTCCTTCCTTTTCTGATAGGCAAGTAACTTTACCAGTTAAACTCTATTGCAGCTTTTTAAACTTGCTTGCTGCTATGAAGAGTTCACAGTGATACTTCATCAGAAGAACTGAACTGCATGGGAAAGGGTCATAAAGATTGTTGAAGATTTGACTGCCTTTAGAACTTTCCTGTATGAGGATATTTAAGTGATGGTCTAGCTTATACAGTGTCATTTCTTCCTGCCAGTAAACTAGACTTCTTCAAGGAGATGTGCCTTCCAGGAAATCTGCTAGGGCCAGGGAACAGTTTGAAATCTCCCACCCAGCCACTGAGGAAGCAACTGAGGCAGCCATAACATCTTGCTAAAATGTATAGTTGTCTTTTTTTTTTTTTAATTAAAAAAAGTTTTCTTGCTTTTAGTACTATTTAACAAATTCATTTGGCTTTGGTGGTAGCATAATGTTTTGAAGGTACCTGGTAAGGAGTCACAGAATAGTTTGTTGGAAGAGACCTTTGAAAGGTCATCTAATCCACCCCTGGCCCAGACATAACATGAGTAATCTGGAGCAGGAGTCCACGTAGGGAGCAGCATTCAATGCCCCTCCATGGCAGCAGAGATGGGTGACTTGCTTCCCACCAGAGGCAGAATTCATGTTCTCCTGACTTCTTTGCTCTCACAGCTGTCTTTAGATAGGTTTGAGCCTGCTGCCAGTTGAGAAACAATCATAAACACGTCACCAAAGTTACTGTTGTGGGGTGTTGCTCCAGTCTCTGTTAGCTTTTCTTTAAAATGGTGGGGAGATTCCAGTCAGAAGGATTGTCTGCCAGGTTGATGTTTCTGGGCTTTCTGGATAGACTCGTCATCCTTGTCAGTCATAAACCATGGGGAAGACTGTAATTTTCCAAGGCAACAGAGAAGGTCTGGAATGTGTCACCAGGATTAATTTAGGAAATCTTTTAGAGCAGCAGAAATCTGCACAGTTAGCAATTTATTATTCAGCTGTTTTCTCTGTGCTGAAGTGAATAATTTCTGTGAAGCAGGGAAGTGGGACTGGAACAATCATAAATTCCAGGCAAATAAATACTGTGGCAAGCAGATATGCTTTCATGTTCTTTTTTTTCTGTTGGAACTACAAGCTGCACGTGACTAGTGCCGGGATGCTGCAGTGCAGTTGGGCTCACATGAACAAGGACCTAGGTTTTCTTCTCCATCAGTAGATACCTGATATAATCAGGCCAGCAAGTCCAGAGGACAATTATCCTCCTAAATTAGGTGCTTCAACTTGGTCTGAAGAATCTTATCCCAAGCTCTGTGAGTAGCTGGAGTAGATCTCCGTGGACTAGAAAGGCAACTTCTGCAGAAGTTATATATAGCTGCATCCTTGCTGGGTCATAGGGGTCAGGAGGATAAGACAAGCATTTGCCAGTCATTATTTATCAGAACAGGAACTGCGCCGATGTTATACAGAAAGCTGTTCCTGCTTGCGGGGTGCCTGGAGTGTTGCCCTGAAAATTGGACTGCACCTTCCAGTGTAGATCTGGCTCAAAAGTGCTTGCATCCAGAGGCTTTATAATGCAGAAAGCGAAGGTCAACAGAATTACTGAGAAGGAGAAAAGGGAGTACCTCCCAAAGGTGCATACAGCAGCTCTGGAGCAGAAGCAGCAGCAGAACCTTCTGTTATCTTAATCACTGTTAATCCTGTTAATCTTGACCTGCCTCTTAATCCGTTACTGAGTCATAAAAATGATCATCTTGTCTTTTAGGGAAAAGATTTGTATAATAGTTCAAAGAACAGTTCACACAGTGAATGATTTGCTATTTTCACGTAGTGCATCTGATACATACTAATACAATACGTCTGAGGGCAAGACAGAGTGCTTTCTTAACAAATATTGCACACAGTTTGCAGTGTAAGTAAAAGACTGTGGCTTTCCAGGTATCTTGGAGTAATAATGATTTCTCCAAAAGAGTAGTCAGGTTTGCACTCTTCAGCTGGCAGCTCAGTCTGATACACCAGAATCACTCCCCATCTTGTCCACATCATTTTGATTTTTCCTCCTGTGCAAGCTGCCTCTAACCATTGGGGGCACAGTGGCTGAATATTCTCTTAGTGCTGGGTGCTGAAGATTGGTGATTGCTTTTGTTTCCAGCTTTTTGCTTTCCCCCCTGGTGCCTTGTAGCAGGATTTAACTGGTAGGAGTTAGGTGGAAGGAGTCTCGGGAACCTGCCTGCTGTGTGTGTTGGTCTCAGCAACAAAGATACCTCCTCAGGCCCCTCCTTACATAGCTGCAGGATCTTGAGGACTCATAACCTGGTGCTCTTCTGCAGTGGACACAGGCATCACAGTGGGATGGGGAAGGGAGAATGCTCCTTCAA
Organism: Platyrinchus mystaceus; assembly: GCA_035041135.1. Classification (NCBI taxonomy): domain Eukaryota; kingdom Metazoa; phylum Chordata; class Aves; order Passeriformes; family Tyrannidae; genus Platyrinchus; species Platyrinchus mystaceus. The sequence continues at coordinate 27,838,310 of JAWWLV010000100.1, read as the reverse complement.
GGTTTCACCTGTTTGTGAAAATGCCTGCATCAAGTGTGTGTGACTGAAAGCCTAACTTCTACCTTTGGAGGGATCTGAGCCAGCAGAGTTATGAGCTGGGTTTGTCTAATTGTGTGACCCCAGCTCAAGGCACACGTTTGGGACATGCTGATCTGAACACACTGGCCCTGCTTACATGACCTTTGCATCATCAGATATTGGTAGTTGCAGGTATGCTTCTTAAACACATATGCACACTGAAGTAAAGCTTTGTGTAACAACACTGTAATATAAACTATGTTTGAAATATTGGAGAAAAATTCCGTTATTTGAGCCAGTTTTCTGGTTTCATCTTCCGTAAGACCTGCTCAGGTGAACTCGCTACATTTCTGGACAATCTTATTTCCAATCAATGGGATTATTACTTTTATGAGTGACAGAGGTAATAGTTTATCTTAAGGGCCTGTGTGTCTTCAACAACAGTGACGGAAGGGCTTCATTGTTTTTTCAGTGTTGTAAATGATGAGGAAACCAACCTCACACAGACTGTGAGATGTGTTTATGTGTGGAACTGAAACTCTGCTGCAAAGCCTTAGCCACCTCAGGTCAGAGATAGCCTGATAACCTTCCCCCATCTTCTGTCTTTGCAAATTTGTGTTATGCGTTTGTCTCAATCATCTCATCATGGTACCATCATCTTGTAGTTCTCAACGTGAAAAGATGTAATCTTATGATATTAATAGCTATTTGGCATACAGTATACTTATGTATCAGAAAATAATTGTTCATGCTCCTTCTAGGCTTCATGAAAGGTCACCGAGCAGAAAGAGGATGAATGAAGGTCCATCAGGGAATGTTAATGATTTCAACTAGGAAGTGTGCTTCTTTTTTTTTTTTTTTTTTTTTTTTTACAGCAGAGAATGCTTGCAAGCTAATGAATGAACTGAACATTTCACAGGTCAGAGATATTAACTATACGAAATCAAATGTGCATAGCACAGTAAGAGATAAGAAGAACACTGACTCTGATGCATATTAATGAAATAGAACTGACAGGCCATCAAGACTGTTTGACATCTTTCAGAAATTGATTATAAAATGTGGTACCTGCTTCAATCTGGAAAAAAATAGAGTCATTCTCAATATTAGCCCAGTGGTGGTTTTTAGTTTGTCATGAAATGGAAATTGAAATCTCCTCAGTGCATGCCTGTTTTGGGTAAACCTCTCACTGCTTCCTCTGAAACCTGTAATTGGGAGGGGGAACTTCTGCAACATCCTCTGAGATCTGTGCATACACATACACAGACATTTTGAAAGATAGGTATGGGGTGCTATTTTTTTGCAATGAGATTTGTGCAGGGGAAATTCTTTTGATTTCACTTGATTACCTTACCTGAAGCAATGGTGTGTGCAAATTTCCATCATCCTTTGCTTAATTAAGAATGCCTAAGATGTTCATACCTTTTTCTCTGTAAGTCATCCTTAGAAATTCTAATACTTTAACTTTTGTAACTTTGCCTGCCCTATTTAGTTTTTCTTTTTTTTTTTTAACAAGGAACAAATTCAACACTGCTCCTGCAAGTTAATTCTGTGAGTTAATGTTTTCTGTATGAAAGCTGGATTGATTTCAGTCAGCTACTGAAGGGTTAGGTCATAGTTGGTGGTGCTCCTACGACAGAGGTCACACAGCTTAAACATTTATTTTTCTTCTGTTCAGATGCAGGATCTGTTTAGGTATGTGCTCTTCACCATTTTCCTTGCAAAATTCACTTCAGTCACTTTCAGATGCCATTTAAACCACTTACTTGAGAGGTCTCAGCGTCACACAATATCTGAGATTGGCAGTCATCTACAGGGGTTGTCTAGTCCAATCTCATTCTCCAACAGGGTTACCTACAGCAGGTTGCTCAGGGCTGTGACCTATGAAGTTTTAAATGTTTCCACAGATGGAGACTCCACAGCCACTTTCTTCAACTCGATTTGTTTTTTCTTACATTTAAATTGTATTCCCTGTGTTTCAGTTTGCATACATGATCCTTTCTGTCACAGGGCACCAGTGAGAAGAGTCTGACACCCTCTTTATTCATTCCCTTTCATTGGGTGTTTGTGCATACTTGCTGAGACCTCACTGAACCATCTTTTCTCCAGCTTAAGCAGTCCCATCTCTCTCAGCCTCTCCTTATATCAAAGATCCTTGAGTCTCCTCTTCAGGGTTCTCTCATTTGACCGTCTCACTCCAATAGTCCATCTGTCTTGAAGCACAGAACTGGGCTCATTACTCCAGTTTTGGTCTCACCAAGGCCAAGTAGATGGGAAGGGTCCTTCAACCTTCTGACAAAAGTGCTCCTAATGCAGCCCAGAAGGCTGTTGACCTTCTCTAGTGCAAGGATGCATTGTAGGCTCATGGTCAGCTTATTGGTCACCAGGACCCCAAGGCCTTCACTGTGAAACTGCTCCAGACAGGTGACCTGCTTTTCATCTGTTTCACTGGTAAATGTCTCCCACATGTACCTGAACAACTGTATTACTGTTTTTCAGATGGCTGGTGACAACTTAAACCAGCAAAACTCTCATGAAACCTTATATAGTAACACCCAGCCAGCAACAACGCAGCTGCTTGCTCACTCCTCCACCAGCTAGAAAATGTGTGGGTTGAGATAAAGGCAGTTTAATAGGGAAAGCAAAAGCCATACATTCAAGCAAAGCAAAACAAGGAATTAATTCACTGCTTCCTGTGGGCAGGCAGGTGTTCACCCATCTCTAGCAGAGAAGGGCTCCATAATGTGTAACAGTTACTTGGGAAGACAAAAACCTTCACTCCAAACATCCTCCCCCCCACCTTCCTCCTTCTTCCCCCCACTTTATATACAGAGCATGATGTCATATGGTCTGGAATATCCCTTTGGTCAGCTGGGGTCACTCAGCCCAGCTGTGTCTCCTCCCAGTTTCCAATTCACCCCCATCCTCCTTGCGAGTGTGTCCGTATGAAAAGCAGAAAAGGCCTTGGCTCTGTGCAGGCACTGCTCAGCAGTAATAAAAATTAATTTATCAACCCTGTGTTCAGCACAAATCCAAAACACAGCCTGTTACTAGTCACTGTGAAGAAAATTAACTCTACCTGAGCCAAACCAGCACATCATATCTGAGTGCCCACACAGTACTTGCCTTAACACCTGCTTGTCTAGCTATTTAGCCCATATGGGTCAAAGACAGACCTATTACTTTGGAATAACTGCCATGCCACTTGTCATCTAAACACGCCACCTCTTGTATGCTTTTCCTTATGGAATGTTTTTTATCCTTTGCGGACAGGGCTGTTTATTGTAGCCAGAACTGTGACAGCACATGTTGTCCTGGAGCTTTAGCCATTTCTGGTTTCTTCCTGTAGTTTGTCTAGAGATGTTAAAAATAAAGTTGACTGAAACTCCTTACCGACTAGTGATTACTGTGACAGTCTCTATTTTCTCTTTATGTCAAGGTAGATGTCATGGCTGGAATGTGAAAGAAGACAAAAAGACCTAGGCTTATCAGGTGAATGTATGTGTGCCCTTCCCTTCTGTTTCCCTGAAAGCTCCAAAAGTAGGCTTGAGGAGAGAACAATTGCTCTTTCCTTCTGCTTGTGCTTGTAATGGCAGCCCCTCAGTTGCGTTTAGATCAATTCTCTGGAGCATTCATTGCTGCGCTGCTAAGAGCAGAAGCTGTTATCCAGAGAATGTTTATGACAAAGTCTGAAGTTTAGGATGAAGAACAAATAAGATGGAAAAAAAAGCTTTTCTTTACCAAAAGTAACAAAAGAGACCTTAGTTGAAGTGTAGTGCATTTTACATAATACATTTCTTTACAGTCAGTTAACAGTGATACCACAGTGCAGCATTTTGCATATTTAGAAAGTGACTTTGAAATCAGAGGTGAATTAAGAGAGCCTGTGAGGATCCTGAAACTATATTCTTGTTTTTCTGAGTGTCCTGTGTGCTGAATAACTGCAAAATCAATGCTAAAGTATTTAAAATCTTCATCTTGTCTGGGAGATAAAAGAAAGTTATGCAATTTTGTTTCTTACATGATGAGCTGAGCTGACATTATAACTTAATGATAGACTAGAATTAGTGCTTAGAGGGAAAAAATAACCTCTTTCTGCTGCTGAATTCTGTTTCCTAAGTAACTAATATATTGTACTGTCTGAGAAGCTGTAGAAGGAGAGAAACTAAAAAGAGAAAAACTTGATAGATTATTGAACCAAAATCAGTCCCACTGATCATCAGTGGAAAAAAATCTATTCAGGGGGATCCAGGAATTAATGGTGTTAGTGGCATTAGTGATCAGTTATGTATACACAATAAGGCTCCTTAGAGAGGTTCCTGCAGTAGGAATGTGTGACCCAATAAGGCTGCATTTCCTTTGCACTTGCTATGAAATTTTATCTTACTTGCAATTTCAGTTAGCCTTCCTTGTGTTACAGGGAAAAAAATCACCAGATGGTCTGAGTAAATTTGCCCTCAATATGCAAGAGTTCCTGTACTATTCTGACCTTGCAAAGAAGGATGCAAAAGTTTAGTAGAGGAAGACTGACAGTAGATAGGGACCGTGAGTCTTCCAGGTGGGGTTTGTTTGGGATGCCTGGGTGTCTTTCTGTTTTAGTGACAGATTTCCCAACAGTGGAAGTGTCAACAGGCTTGTGGTTATCTAGCTGAATGGAGACAGTCATGTTTGCTGTTGTTATTATTTCTCACCTGAAAAAACCCCCAGATATTGGGTATAACAGCCAGATCTTGTAAGGCTTAGAATTATCAATTTCCCAGTGCTTCTCTGTAGGAGATGTAAAGGGGGCATTTCTCTGTCACATTTTGGGGTATCAGAGGGTTGTTTTTGATTCAGGGTTGCTTTCGGTTTAGAGCTCTGGGAAAACATCTGACCTCTGGAAAAGAAATGTGGAGAGAAAAAAGGAATTGCTTACCTCTTAAAAAGTTCCTTGGTGTTTATTCAAAGCAATAATTAATCTGATAACTGCCATAACTCAGTTGTTTAGAGTCTGGTGCTAATAACACTAAAGTTACGGGTTCAATCCCTGTATGGGCCACTGACTTAAGAGCTGGACTTAATGATCCTTGTGGGTCCCTTCCAACTCAGAATATTTCTGTCATTCTGTGATCACTGGGGCAGTTCAGGAGGAATCAGTCTGACAGGTTGCAGATGTTTCTCCCTTTGAGGACCAAGGTTTCAGCATCGTTATCCTGAGAACTGATGTGGAAAGCAAGAACAAACACAGTCCTCCAAACAGTTGACACACCAAAGAGGTAATTTTTAGGGGAAACATAAGGGGTTGTGAAAACCTGTGATAATTCAAACAATTATTTGATGGTGTCTTCTGCCAGCCTAAGCCTTTGTAAGAAGAGATGTTAAATATGTATACATGTACTTGCATGTGATTGTGTGTTACAACAAGGCTGTCTGAGATTAGTTCAGTTAAGTCAGCCAGCAGTGAGCCAGTGTGGAGGTATCCTGGCTCAGCAAATAAGGACAGCAACTAACCAGCCACCTACAGCGTTTTTCCAGGGTGAAGGAAACTCTTCTAGTGAATGACATGGAGTGGTTTCCTGCTCCAGACAAGGTCCAGTGCAGCTTCCAAAGAGCATGTGTCTTTACTTCATCTGTGTAACCAGGCTTGATCTTGCTGCAACCCTCTGGTGCTCTGATGAAGCAGTATCACAGTACATGCTCTCCCCTTTCCCCAGCATCCACTTTCCTCCCCGGCTGGATGATTGACAGTTATTTGCTAATGGAAGTGTTTCTGAAATACAGGGTAAATGGGTTTATGCAGCCCTGTAGGGACAGGGGGGCATGCAGGAAGCCACCTCATTTGAATGGTTGTGCAAGGGCTTTGTACAACAATAAAAAGCTGTCTCAGGAACCCACAGGAACTGAAAATCTGGGACCACCATGTGTTCAGGGCTAGAAAGAGGACAAGGCAGAGCCAGGATCTCACTTATGTACTAAGTATTAGAGGCAATGGTGTCCAAGGGCAGATAAGAGACAAGCAGAGATGCTGCTTCTTTCTGATCCACAGTAGGAGCCTAGAATTCATCAGCAACTCTGAATGTTTGCTAATGCTGTGTGGTCATACTTGCCATGGGGTGTGTAATTTCTGACAACCATTAAGACTGTGATTACTCATCCCTGCAATCAAGGTTTCAAATTCCTTTCCGAGCCCCGGTGTCATTTCATTCTGGAGGTATTACCTGCCTATTACATTAAAGACCCTTCAAAACCAATCTTCAGCCACTTGACTGAACTGATGAAGTGAAAACATTGTGTGGGTGGCAGCTTGTCCCCTTTGGGACTGCAAACCAACTGTGTTGCCATCATGCAAGTCTACAGATATTGTCTCTTCCTTTTGCTGCGACGCTTCTCGTGCCAGTGCCAGGTAACTCATCTGGTCAGGCTGAGTGCTTTGCCCACCTCCTGCCTCCAGGGTGGGGGGAGTGTGCTGTCTCCTCAGTGAAAGGTGAAAACTTTCCAGATGCAGAGCGAGTCAAAGATGGTCCCGAGTGTGGGGAAGGAGAGAGCTGGTCTCATAATGGTTTTCACTGCATTCTAACAAGGCTGATTTTCTTTTGTGCTTTCTCCAGGGGCTACCAAAGACATGGGGAAGATGCTGGGTGGAGATGAGGAGAAAGACCCAGATGCTGCCAAGAAAGAAGAGGAACGACAGGAAGCCCTCAGGCAACAAGAGGAAGAGAGGAAAGCCAAATATGCCAAGATGGAGGCTGAAAGAGAAGTTATGAGACAAGGGATTCGAGACAAGGTGTGTATCTGGCTTTCAATACACACTGGTTAACTCAGTGCCCAGTGAAGAATAGCTGTTTTCAGTTGATTTGTGACTAGTCCTCTGAGCACCCGAATAGAGCCAGGCAATTACTTTGCCATACTGAACTTTCTGATCTTGAGCACTATTCCTTATGCCTGCATTGGGCTGAACTTCCGACCCAATCCTCATGATTCAGGATTGAAGCCGGAGTAGGGATGAATTTCTCTGGTGGCATAGTGCATCTTGCAGAGTTACTGAGAACAGTTCTGCACATAAGGAGTTTGGGATTATGCTTCTAAGAAAAGAAAGGACTTGGAGGAAATTGTCTACCTGTGACTCTGCCAGAGGAAGGTATTCATATGATTATTTAAAAGAAGGTACTAGTTACAAGACAGACAGGTGCAGAAGCTCTACCCAGTTAAAATTTGTTGTTTTAGAGTCATAGAACCATAGAATAGTGTGGGTTGGAAGGAACCTTAAAGATCACCTAGTTCCAAGCCCTCTGCCATAGGCAGGGATGCCATTCACTGGATCAGGTTCCTCAGGACCCCATCCAACCTGACCTTGAACACTTCCAGAGATGGGGCACCCACAGCTTCCCTGGGTAACCTGTCCCAGTGCCTCACCGAGCTCGGAGGAAAGAGTTTATTCCTAATAACTAATCTAAACCCATCCTCTTCCAGTTTAAAACCATTGCCCTTGTCCTGTCACTGTACACCTGTATAAAATTTTCCTGTCCTCCCTTTTTATAACTCCCCTTAATGCACAGAAATTTGCAATGAGGTCTCCCTGGAGCCTTCTGTTCTCCAGGCTGAACAACCCCAGCAGTAATGTATGTAATGAATATATATCTAGAGAGTTTAGTATACTAAAGCATTATATATATGCTTATTATATAAGCATATAAATGTGTGCATAATATGTTTAATAGATATTTATAGGTGGAACTGTCTCTAAGCAATTACATAAGTCATGAGAGCGAAAGAAAAAGTAATGAATTTCTGAGTTGCAGCCAAATGAGCCAATGCCCTGTTTCCACTGGTCACCATCTCTTCTGCAGACCACTGAAGTGTTCCCAGAGGTAGATGGGGGTTGCATTTTTCTTGCTGCTGGGCAAACTGCTGTAAAATCATTTAAAAAAGTCTGAGATGCCCTCTGTTATAATTCCAAAATGGTCACATTCACAAGTAGGATGTATACAGCCTGAGCTTGAGTAAAGCATCCAGCCAGTGGGTATTTCCCTGGGATACTGGCAGTTATCTAGACTTCGACAAATTGGCTGAGTATACTGGGTGGCAAAGCCTCTTGGAAATGCATTGAATCCTTGAGCAATATGGCAAGGAGTTGGGTCTGCAGAGGGAGAGAACAAGAATACTTGGAGGAACATTATTTGGGTTCAGTCAAGGCTCTGGACTGCAGCTTTTCTAATGATGTGCTAGACTACCTTTGAGATTAGCATCAGAAAGTCCTGCTTTGTGAAAACACAGGGGCTCAGTTTCCTGCGGTTTTCTTTCTCCTGTGAGTGATCCAGGTAGCATGCATTTGAAAAATGAAGGTGTTTTCTGCAGAATCAGAAAAGATGGATTAAGCTGTAAAAAGGAGCTATATTTTTCTTTTCTTTTTTTTTTTTTTTATGTTTGAGAATTCTTGAAAGAGGGATTACTTTGTCCTGACAAAGAGATGGATTTGATTAAATCCAAGGCTCTGTCTTCAAGTACTGTCAGTTGGTGGTTGGAAATACGAAACAATTGTTGAAGGAATTAAAGAAATAGCTGGATTATTTCCTCCATTACTTGATTATTTAGACATTACCTTCATTTTTTTGCCAAATCCAGTGAAAGCAAAAATGTAGAAAAGGAGAAAACTGAAAGAGAAGTTTTGCCTGGTATGTATACATACATAAGTTGTTGTTAGCAGGTATGAATGAAATCCAGGACATTTGAAATTTTATATAGGTCCATGATGATATTTACTCATTTCTCCCATGAAAGAGTGAGAAATGAGCAATTAAGTTGAGTGAATGAGTAGGAACAGATTATTTACAAAGAACACAGATTTGAAAGTGTGTGTCCTAGGTCATGAACCCACGGTCACAAAGTTAGTCCTTTAGTGCAGCTGCAGGATGTTGTGGAAACAAGCCAGGAAATCACATTTTCATCAGTAAATTAATAAGGTTCTAGGTGAGGCTGACAGAAGGGACAGACTGATGATGTTTGTTGTTTTTGACTTTTTGCCTTGGCTTTCCAACAAATGTGATGAATTCACTCTCTTGTTTAGATCTTCAGGAGATGTGGGAGCTATGGCAGAGCTTGAAAGGGATAATGACAAATGTCACAGCCTGTGTTAGCTTCTGGTTTTAAATCCAGTCTGTTAAATTGAGACGCATATGCCCTTAGCCTGGCATGGCAGCTGGGCACAGAAATGACTTAGGGAAAGAATAGTATGAATTATGCAGAAATCAGATATTTTTTTTTCAGTAAAAAATATGCCGCACTTTCATTTGGAAATTAATTTTAAATAATTATATTAAGACATAACATTTTTAGATAACTGGACTACCAGTTGTCTTAGCTTCTACCCAATATTAAAGTCCAGTGATAGTGAAAATGGAGTGACAGAATGTAAAGAACATAACTAGGGTATATTCCAACTTCCTCCTACTCCAAGAGATGTGTATGCAGCTTGCCTTCTGATCTGATCTGTTCTTGGTCTTAACACTAATGCCTCACAAACCTTCTGGGCCCTATTACAGCTGTCCCTGGGAAGAGGTGACACACTTGACCAATACAGGCAAGACTGTCAAGAGGCCTTCAGTGCCCCTGTGTCTGGTAGGTGAGGCTCTGGGTAGCTAATATCCCTGTTACCTTGCTAATACCAAGTACTGTCAGCTTGCCATGCTGCAGCAGCTCCTGTTTCCAGGGCTCTTGGGTGGAATATGGCCTTCTGTAAACAGATGAGCTTGTTTGTGTATCTGCACACCTGCATACCTCAGCTAATTACCTTCTTCATGTAATAATCAGTACTTAGTTATTTACATAATTAATTGTTTCCACCACTGTCATAGAACCCAGTCCCGAGGAAGCCCTAGCCAGTGCTTTGTAATTAACACTCAACCTGTCTTGTCTGTTAGTGAGTCAGTATCCATAGTTTAGCTTCCTGAAAATCTCACATATGTTTGGGCAGTCAGCATTGCTGAACCCATGCTGAAAAGTAGCAAGAGGTCTGGGCTAATCTCACAATGGTGAGGGTTTAAACCAAAAAGGATGTAAGCATGGTCCTCTGTCCAAATGCCTTGACTTCAAGATAGAATTTAGGTTTGAATTTCGTCCATTCTTAAGGTGGAACATGAACTTCTTCAGTAGTTTAGCTCTCAGAGTGAAAGGGGGAAATGTCTCTGGCCTATTGTGTCTTTGACCAGCCTTATGTGCTGGTCATGTGCTATATAGCACATGGGTTTTGTTTATGTGCTATAAAGCAGAAAATTAGTTATATTAATAAGGATTCCTGTGCTTATATATTAAGGATTCATGTGCTATATAAAACAGAATTTTAGTTATATTAATAGAGATTCCCACCCTTCAACTGAACTATGAAATCTGCATGAAAAGTATGGAAAGGTGTCATATGGAAAATTCTAATGCTGGAAGAATTAAGGTTGTCTCTACGGTTGTAACTGACTTTGTTGGGTGCTGTGTGAAGATTGTGGCACGGTGCATGATCATATGTTTATGCTTCTAAGGAGCCTCAGCTCTCCCATTGCACAAGACAAAGACATTTCATCCCTGTCATGCCTTACAATGTGTGTTTTCAAGCTCATTTACTATGTAGTGTTGAAATTCTGAGGGTAATATAATGAATTTCCTCATTTGGGTGTTTAATCCCCTGTTGCTATTTTTATTATGCATTGACTAACATAGTTGAGTTTATCCCAAGCATGGATTCTTCTGAGATTTATCAGGGTGGGGGATAGAGTTTTGTTTAGTGTTTTCTGTTTGCAAGGTATGAAAGCAGAAGGGTCGTTGTGTGAATCAAGCTTTGATGGCAGGAGAACTTATTGCATCAGTGATCCTCAGTGACACAGTAAGAAATGCTCAGGACTTCTTGTCCCTTTGTATGCAATAAGGAATGGTGAAATCTGGGTTTAATGTTTGTTCCTGCAGGCAGCATATCACACAGCAGGGGAACGTGCAGTCCTTGTTCTGTTTAAGTGTAAGTCCTTCTGTCTCTGGATGTGAGCCACTAATTCTTCCCATTTTTCTTACTGTGCCATTAAATGCTCTCAGTGATTAGGCACTCTCCAGGCCTCCCTATTGGAGGCCAGAGCAGACCAATGGTGAGGATCAATATGGCCAAGGCTGAGAGATTGTTTCAGGGAGTCCTTGTATCTCCTCTTTGGGACTTCTCTCTTGTGGCAGCCGGTGGCAAGTTCCCCATAGAGCACAATCTCAGGGAGGCTGCAGTCCTGCATCCTGGAGACG
>JAWWLV010000100.1:27812997-27826857 GCA_035041135.1 Platyrinchus mystaceus | reverse complement strand
TCTCACCCAGGGAGTCTTTCTGCTGTGCCTTCTGCAACCGGACTTGTCTATCTCGCATTGGCCTTTTCAGCCATCAGAGTGCTTGCAGCAAGCATGGGTAGAGCCCTTCCCAAATCTTCATTCATGAAGCCTAGCCATGATGATGATTAGGCAGTAAGATTCTCTGCAGTATTTGGAATTGTCCATAGAATCATAGAATGGTTTGGATTGGAAGGGCCCTTAAAGATCATCTAGTTCCAACTGCCCCTGCCATGGACAGGGACACCTTCTACTACATCAGATTGCTCAAAGCCCCATCCAATATGGACCTGAATACTGCAAAGGATGGGCATCCACACCTTCTATGGGCAGCCTGCTCCAGTGCCTCACCACCCTCACAGTAAAGAATTTCTACCTGATATCTAATCTAAACCTGCTCTCTTTCCATTTAAAGACATTCCCCGTTGTTCTGTCAGTCCAGGCCCTTGTAAACAGTACCTTTAGGTACTGGAAGGCTTCTCTAAGTCTCCCTGGAGCCTTCTATTCTCCAGGCTGAAGAACCCCAACCCTCTCAGCCTGTTTTCGTAGGAGAGGTGCTTCAGCACTCATTTCATCTTCATGACCCTCCTCTGGACTCGCTCCAACAGGTCAGTGTCCTCCTCATGTTGGGGGCCCAGAGCTGAACGCAGTACACTGTGTCCCAAAAAACCATGAAAAATATTCAGTTCTTTGTGGATTTAGCACTTATAATTTTCTGGTCTTCCATGGCTTGAGGTATTGGAATTTGCTTCTAAGAAAGTAAGAACATTTGGGTTGCTGGCAACGGGAGCAGTCCTAAGCTAATGTCTTTATCTTTTCCAGTGGGAAAATGTTCTCATAATGAGCCCTTTTTTTTTTAATCTGACTGCTGAACTTACTTTTAGAACTAAATCACTCGGGCAAAAATGCAGTCAGGATTTATAGCTGCAGCCCTAGATTCTTATGTGAGATAACCAGCATGCAACATACTATAATTATTTAATTTTAATTTTCATTTGCATATTTCCTTATGTAACTGGTGCATAGCTGTTAAAATCCTGTTGTAGGGCAGGAAGGATAGCAAAATGTGAATTGGCTCTGTTCTTCAGCAATATCAGACCTTTGAAACTAAACTCCAAGCTCAGGAGTGCAAACTTAGGTTTGGTAAAATTTTGTCGCTACAGAATAGCTTCCCACTGTTAGCTAAACATTCTTGTTTCACTCTTGTATTCCTTCAGATGCAGATATTGCCAAGGGCTTTAAAAATCCCTGTACAAAGGATTGAAATTTTGCTGCCTGAAAATGCAATTTTGATGATGCAGTTTTTCCTCACGAGGAAGAAATATATAGTACATTGGAGACTATAGACAGCTGGAAAAAGTGCAGAAATTCTATTATTTGCATGCCATGATATGAAAGATCTCAAAGAAAATGTTTTCGTCAGCAATGAATCATGTTCTCTAAATCAAAAGATAAAATTCATGTCTCAATGAACACAAAGATTCTGTCTGATCTCTTCCAATTTAAATAATTGATATTAAACCAGTGATGTGAGTTTTTATCCAGCACTTGTGATCTAATGAAGATGTGGCTACTGTACAGTGTGGGGGGCCTTAAAATAGATTTTCAGAGATCTATATATATTGCACAGATGGAGAGGTATCATTAACTGGACTCTTCTGCTTCTACAGTGAATTTTTATAATTCAGGATAAAAAAAAACAAAGAAAAAATATTCTGCTTAGTTCAGTTCAGTGCGTATCCTATTTGCAGTATAGACAGAAGTGTTTACAACTAGGTCACAGGCCCTCTAGCTATGATAAAGCAAAAGGCTTGGCTATGACACTCCCAGTGTGCTGATTTGCAAGACAGGGATTACATTGTGCCTTCCATGAAGTGGAATGGATGAGTGGGATGAGTGGGAACAGTCATAATGGCACAAATGATGAAAACTGAAAAGAATTGCTGCACTCTTTGCAGCAATTAAATCATGGGCTGTTCTGGGTGAGGAAGTTTGCAAGGGCAACATCCTGTGATGTTCTGGCCACATTTGATTCGTTGGTTATTGGAGACAGTGAAAGATGTAGAAAGCCCAAGCAGATTCAGAAGAAAGAAACTCATCTGCAGGGTGATTGAAGGGCATTGTAACCCCACAGATAATTTTCATATTGGTATTTGGAGCGTTCCAAGGGGATTAAGTGATTTGACCTGGACTTTTGACCTTCTACCAGAACTTGTCCCCCTACCAATTGTATATAAGGATATCCTGACTGGCCTGTGTTGTCTCTAAGCCAGATTCATGAGTTTCTGTTACCGGTTTTCTCCATAGCTTAGAGTACAGATCTTTAGCATCAAACTTGTGTCCAAAATATAGCCCTTCACAATTTTACTAAGTCACCCACTTCCCTAACACTTTCAACCTTCAGAAGTTCCAGGCAAGATTTAATTTTCTGCTTTGTATCTCCAAAGTCCCCTTTTGTGGAAGGCAGTTACTGTCTTTTGTGAAGGGATGAACAAACTGGTCTCCTTCAGTAAGAGGAAGCACAACCAGAAAGTGAAAGGTTAATGAGTTTATCTGGATGTGCCTAAGTTTAGCAGCCTCTCTTCCAAGTTGAGAGAGAATGATGCCTTCCCAGATGTGCTTTTTAGCACAGAACAGGGATTGATGTTCCTGGTAAGGACCTCCAAGGCCATTATTAAAGGCAGTCATCTTCAGAGTGAATGTAGAGACTCTGTTCCTACATAATCTAGTAGTTATGTCTTTATATTCCCTTAGAAGTCCCAGGATATGCAACATGTCTTGCCCTATGTGAATCCAACCACCTATAACTATAGAGTTCTCTAGGTGGTCTGAATGAAACTGTGAGCCAGGCCTTATGTCTTAGCATTAAACTAAAAGAACTTCACTGATGAGAAAAGCTGCATGCACTCCTTCCTGTGCTGTAGCTTTAGGCCTTTTTTTTAATTCATAAAAGGAAGGCACCTTCAGCAAACCATTGGAGCTTGGGTGTAAACTGGCATCATTTACACGTGCTTCCATAATAGAGGTTCCATTATTTAGCAGAACCCAGAAGGTGCTGACTCCCCCACTAGTTCCTTTGGGGCTCATTAGTCTGCTTCTTTGTGCAGCTCTGCCTTGCTCTAACTTGGTTTCCCTGTTTCACGCTAGTCCAAGTCTATACCAGTAGATGTCACTTTGGATACTTGCTAACGAGATCCCACTGGGTGATGCTTCTGAAGTCATTGAAATGTCTCTTGAAATGCAGCCGGTTTTACTGTTACTCACTGACTGGGATGTCCTGTACAGTCATTCAGATGAAATCATCACTTAAATTTTTTTTACTGTCCTGACTGGCAAAACCTACGCACGTTGCTGAGAGTGTTCACCCACTCAGGACTGAGTGCAAAATAAACCCAAGCAGATGACATATGGTTATTAGTGCTGCAGTTTAACTAGGGAAGGTATCTGAATGGTGTCTCAAGCCTTCCTGGATGTGACTTGTTGAAACTCCACGCATTTGGATCATGTACTTGAGGAGACACAAAATATGGGCCTCAGCAAATGGTCTTTTGCAAGTTCTTTTCCAGTACTACTGCAACTGTGCATTTACCTCTGAAATACCATTTAGCTCTGTTTCTGCCTTTTTGATGCCTCTTTGTGATTGTAAGTGTGGCTGAATGATGATCTTGTTCACATCAGCTGTCATGACCAAGCTACACAGGGGGACAGGCTTTTTCTCAAGAGATCTCCAAAATGTAATTTTTAAAGAGTATTATTTAGTTTAATTATTTATATTAGATATTTTACACATTAATTATGTATATTCTATCATGTACAATATATTATATACTATATTAATTATATAATTTAATTAATAATGTGATTACTATTAATTTTTACTTAGCATTATTGTGTGTGATTTACAGGTGGAGAAATTGAGTGGCTTACCCAAAATCATGCAGTGTTTGAGTAGGGAATCAATTTCCTGAGCTGGAGGCTTAGGGATATAGTCTAACCCTTGTGTAAATGGGGTTTCTTCTCTTCCTGGAAACCTGGACATCTCCACAGACAAGCAGACCATCACAGAAGTTAAGGACTTAGAAAAGAAGGTCATCCCAAAGTCTTTATGACCCATGTTCCCATTGTCACTGGTCTCTAGAAGTGGTTGCCATGCCCACACCTGCCTACTTGGAATGTCTTTAGCCACTAGAGCTAAGGCCACATGGAATCACTTCTTGGCTGAATCACAAGAAGGGATAACATCAAGAAGCAGAGCAGCTCTGCTGCTTTGGGGAATAAAATATTGTTTCCTTGATGGAAAACAAACTTAGTCAGGATGGTATAAAATTTGGTTAAGTCACTGGAGGAGCTCTGAGCTTTTTCCCAACACAGCCACTCCAAATCTTTCGGTTCATCTTTAAAAGTAGACAGCTCTGTCCTTTGGATCCTTCTGGATCATACTACTTGTGTCAGCCTCAAAATACAGAGAATTATATGAGAGTAATTTGATTAGTACCCTTGCCTCTAATAAGTACAGCTACACCATTTTTTTCATGGAACTTTTTTCCTTGCTTATAAATCAGGTGCAAGGGGGAGGGCTTGTACCATTGTTGATTCTTTTTTTAAGTCAGGCTGATTCAAGGACTGTGCAGGTCATCAAACAGGATTTAAAGGTCTATTCCATTTTTGCTACAGCCAAAGAGCTCCCATTACTGCTTAAAATCAGGGAATAGCTACATTATGTCTCTTCTATTGGCAGTTTGTTGTCTGAGTCTTGAACAATCATATAACTCACCAGGAATTAATGAGACCAGTGGAATTATGCCTGCTTAAGAATGCAGCCTGATGCCTTCATGGCTCAGCTAATGGAGGCATCATTCTTTTCCTATGAAAGTCATCAGAGGCAGGCTCAGCCTTTGAAATGCTGCTGCTTCCTTAGAGCAAGCTGTGACTTTGTGCTGGCCTCACCATGAAGTTCTTCATCTGTTATGGCATTGCTTTCAGTTTCATCAGCCTGGGATTTAAGATTGTCAGACAGAGTTAGTCACCTCATGCCTGAAAGAAGGGCTCATATAAGGCAAGATCTGAGTTCATGCATGGGACAAGGTGGTAAAGTTTAAAGCATGCTTTGCTTGTCCTAGTTGTGTAGCCTTTGCCTGCTGTGTATCTACATTCCCCATAATGCCTATTGCTTATGATTCAGCTGGTAAAAGAAAAGATGGTTTGCAAGCTGCATTTCTAGTGACTGGAAATTTCATATGGCCTTCCTGAAGGTCTCAGGAGTTCTCTTTCCTTCCTTGTTGACCGGCTTTGAGGCAGTCATGAGTAGAGCTAACTTAGTCTTAGCAGGTGCCAGTGCAAAGTGCCCTCCAGGCCAGGACCATCGTCTTGCTTGCTGATGCAGGAGGAAGGCTGTGGCCTTCCTTTGACCATGTGAGAGTTTGGGGAAGACAGACTGGCTGCTGCTGGGAGAGAAGCAGGGAAACATTCGCCCTTCCATTATTTCCATTGGCTATGGTTTTCTAGGGTTCCCTCCTTTAGCTTTCAGCACAACCTTGTCTCCTGCTGGGGAGCACAGACTCAGGTTATTCATCTGAGTGGGAGACTTCCTGGAGGAATGTCTTTTCCTTGGTTACAATGAAGGGAGGAATAAGGCAGCCTTTCAGCTCCAGGCCACCACACTCAGATTCCCCATCCTTTCCTGAAACTGCTGACATGATCTTCACAAGACCGTCAGCCTAAACCAAGTGCTGTGGAGCATGCACTGTGCTTTTATACTTTTGGTCCCAAGCTAGGCCTCCCAGCAGCTCATTAGAAATTTAGAGCCATAAAAGGGCTGATCTTACTTTTGAAACTGGCACCATGTAGTTCTGTAGGATCTCACTAGTACTTTTACAGCTGCTGGATTATTTCTGTCATGCTTATTTATAGGGATATATATTCTCCTTGTTGAACAGGCTAAATCTAAATTAGAGGAAGGATTCTTCAGCCAGAGATCAAAACACAAAGGTAATCCAAGTAAATGCCTGATGTGAGAAAAGCAGCTGATAAACTTCCCCTTGAATAGTGCAGAAAGCACAATGGGGCTTCTAGGTGTTTTTTAATCAGGATTTGCATGCCTGATTGAAAGTTTATTCCAGCTGCTGCCAAGATGTTTTGGGGATAGAGGCATCCCAGTGTACCTCTCTTGGAAATCCCTCAACTTTTCTCTCACAGTCTGAGGTTTCTTTTGAATCACTGGTTGTTGACTTATGGGTGATGCTGAAAGCATTTTTTCCCCTGTTTAATGAGTGGTTAAGATGGCATAGGCAGAACATACCAATTTAAACTGCAACAGCAAAAGTGGAAAAACAGCGTTGCAGAGAAGCAGAGGATCAGCTTCAATATCTGTGTGCTTGGTCCAGCTGCATATTGGGCTAGAATATTTTCTCACTTCCTGTCTTCTGATGTTGTAATCACAGATTGAGATGATTGAGAAGATTTAAAACAGAAACAGAGAAACATGTTTTTGAGTCATGCTTGGATCTCCACAAAGCCTTCGACATGACACAGAGCCTTCTGGAAATCTGAAAGAACAGCTCCTTGACTTAACACAGAACCCTGTCAGTCTGATGCTGTCTAAAAGAAGCAGACTTATTTTAGTTAACTCCTAAAAGATGGATAGTGTTTTGTAAGTCAGGAAGTACACCATCAATGCCTTCTATCTGTGGTCTTGCAGTCTTTGCAAATCTGTCCGTCCTATTACAGAGAGTTGGCTTTCACTCCTAAATTTCAATAAAATAGGAAATAACCTGTATGTGCTCTTGAAACAGTCTCTCAGTCTCATGTGTGCTTCTGCTGTTCATATGCCTTTCTCCCTTGTCTTGAGAAAGAAGACAGTTGCAAGAGGAGGAACTGAGGACCACAGGTCAAGCTGAGAGCTGCAAGGGAGGGAGGCTTTATGCTGAGCTCTTGCTAGAGTACATGACTTGGGCAGTGAGAAGGCTGTGTACTCACCTCTCTATAGGCATTTGAAAAGTGGTCATCCCATCCCCCCAAAAATGGTTTTCAATGTGGGGGTGGGGTAAGGGTGTATGTTATATTTCTTACATGTTGTTCCAAAGGAAAATAATGTGCTGCTGTAAAATTTCCATGCATGGTTAAAGTGACTCTTCCTCCTTCACGAGGACTTAAAGTGACTTCTTCCTCTCTGCTAGGGATGGGTGATCTGCAAACAGAAACAAATGGAAAAGCAGTGGTCTGCTTCTGCATTAATGTCCACTCTTATGTCATTCAGACTGGGTGTTTGGTAAGTGGTTTAGGGTAATTCTACCCTGCCATATGTTTAGATGTGGATTTGAAGTAGGAGAGGTAGGGGGTGCTTCAGGGCTTCACTTCGAACATGTAGTGGGAGAATATCAAATAAGAAGCTGGCAAGCTATGCCCAGAGCTAAGGATATCTCTGTTCCTGCAGTGTATCTGGCACTTTTAGGGAAGGAACAGGAATCTAACTGGCTCAGGAATACTCTGAAGGATCTTTCCATAGACCGGTTCGTGTGGTCCCTTGTTTAAGCATCAATTTTCTCTGAGACTTAGCACTCAGCCTTGTTTGACAGGCTCAGTGAGTGTCAAAGAGAAAGGTCTGTCATGCTACTCATAATCTGCCTCTCACTCTGACATGTCATGTTAGAGCCTGCATAAAAGACATTCGGTATCCTCTGGGCCCTTTCAGAGACTGGAGTCAGAGGTCTGATTACCAATATTTTTTGTAAGAATATTTGAGTGAATTTGGTTGGCAAAAGCCATCACAGTGATAGGGCAGAAACAATCACAGATTATGGGAGAACTCAACAGACCAACATTTGTATTAATTTTTCTTCTGCCTTCTGGCTGTTCGCTTGTGCTGTTCACATAAAATGGTCAATTCATGTTCCCAGCACTGCTTTTTATCTCTGCTCGGCTCACAAATGCAAAATCAGATTTTAAACCAAACAGGATTGTGTTCCTTTCCTCCTACTGACTGGTCCTCGGTTTCCAACAGGCAGTTTTTCCTGCAAAATACAGTTATTTCTCAAGGGCAAATGTGGGAGTTTTGGATACTGAGAGCACTAACAGAGCCTCCAGGCAAAGGACAGAATGCAAGGTACTCTGCCTTCGATTCAGTACTACCACACTGTGTCATAACTGTGAACTGACCTGCCTAAACTCTTTGTCTCCTCAGTTTAATGATCCACTTGAAAGCATGTATGTTAGAGGTACCACATGACAGGTAATGAGAAAATACTCAACAATACAGACTTTGAACCCATTAAAATAATTTAAATCTGCTAGAGACAGTTATGAAACCACACCCTTGACAAAGCTTCTTTGGTAAAAGGCTTTATGGTCAACGACATAATTATTTATTATATTACATTATATTTATTAAGAAGTCTCACCACTTGGACAGTTTTGAGACATCAGTCACAGTGATTTGGGCACTCCTTGCACTTTTCCTGTATTCTTTGTATATATTATTGAGGCAGACAAAACCAGTATTTGAAATACTGGCAGGAGATGATAATTTGGAGCTCCTCCCTGCCTATTTCTATGACATATATCTTGTCAGGTGTCTTAACCACAGGGCAGTGTGAATAAGAGCACTGGCATAACCACAATAGCTCTGTGAAAGACTGTAATTTGTCATCTGCTTTTAGCAAGGGTGCCCAAAAATAAAAAATGTATACCTCAAGCTTAGTGAAATTATTTATTTGACTATCATGGACTGTTTACTTCTAGTAGTGGGAAGCAATTTAGACATAAATTTGAATTTTTTGTTCAAAACTTAAATGCAAAAATTCATCAATTTCTCCCAAATCTGATGTGACATAGAGATAAGGAACTAGCTGTTGATTTACGGAGGGTGGGGGTAGTTCAGGTGCAGAGAGACCATTAAAGGTGCTTTTTCTGCCCCGATAGCACCAAAAAGCATGAAATAAATTCTGTTATCTCACACATACACCCTGCAAGCTTTTAACACAAAATGTAACTCTGTTTTTTTAGGAGAATTTTGTGACATTTTCTCAGTGGTGACTCAGAAGCAATGTGGTAAACCCTGCATTGTTGTGCACATATGAATTTGTACATAATTCTGACAAATCTAAAATAAAAAATTCAAAGCTTAACTCTTGGTAAGCACAGCTTTGAAGCAGTTTGTAAAAAACCCACAGGACAAAACTATGTCTCTTCCTAGTGGGGCTAACTCAAAACAACATTGCACAGTTCCTGTTCTCCCAGTCTTCTGTAATCAGGGCATGATGATTGTGAAGTAAGGAAGTTGCTTCAAAGATACTAAAAATGCCACAGCTCCTCCAATTAAAATCAAACCTGAAAGCTCTGAAGTGTTGGCTAAGCAGAATAATACTTATTAAGGCACCTGGGCCTTGGTAGGAGATGCCAGCTCTCCCTGTTCTCAAGGGCACAGCGAATAACTTCACAATATGAATAAAAAAATCAAACTGGAAGCTGCACAACAGGATGCCTGTGAAACAGACTAATTTATAAGTTGGTGCAGAGCTAACAAAAGGCTATGTTGGACTGCTTTATCATGACTTTGATAATAGAACACAATACAGTTTTCACTGTTTTCACTGATTAAATAGGGTAATTTGTGCACTTTCTAGCAATTATGCTTTTTAATGCAGCTCCCCTCCTTTCAAAGTCTCCAGTCTTGCATGCAGTGTAGTCCTAATCACAGTGGCTGAAACTTCTGGTGGTTCCTGGTTTACAAAAGTAGAACTCAAAGGCAAGAACCTAATTTGTAATTATGGGTAGTGCTTGTGAAAATTCAGGAATTGTATTGGCTTTATAGTCTGGGAGATGCAGTAAGTTCCACCTCAGAAAACAGTCTCCCACTTTCCAAAACAGAAATTATGGTGGTACTTTTGTGACAGGGTAAAAGGTGAAGTAACATGTAAGAATAAGGATAAATTCACCTCCAGTGCAGCTGGGAGGCAGAACATTTTAGGAAGATAATACTGCAGCTAAGAGAAAAATACTGTGTAATAGGGAAGTGTTGTTAATCATTCTGGTATAGATTGCTATCCTAATAATGACAGCAGAACTTAAATTTGTTATGCTTCCTATCACCTGTGCTACACTGTTCATTTAGGGCGACATCCCACTGTGAAGACCATCACAGAGCATAGCAGGAAGAGGTACAAGGTTCTTCTGAGTCTATGTCCCTTTTCAAATTTGGACTCCACACCACCCCCAGAGCAGAAAGAAAAAAAATTTAAAAAATTCCAATTAATTCAAAATCACAGCAGGTTGATTATTATAAGCTTAAACAAGATAAAACATGCATAGATGTTTTTACACTTAAATAAAGCCAACTCCAAATCAAAATATTAGCTACAATTCAAAATAACTGACAGTTTTACTTATAATTTTATTTAGAAACTGCAGAGAAATGTCCTGCAGTGTTTAATTTGTTTAAATACAAATTTAAGGATTAATATAGGAACAATGGTATTGTTATGCTAATCCCAACATTTTTAGTCTTTTCTATTTAAAACCTGGTTTTTCCTTTCTTTTCAGTCTCTGAGAGCTGGTGTGCTCTGGTTCTTTGTTCTGAACCAGTAGAAGTATTCTCTGGGGAAAAGTGCAGGGTTGTTTTGCCATGAATATTGCACATACTGCAAAGGAGGAAGCTTTGCAATGATTTCTGTGTGGATAGTTAAACTTGTTTTGTTTCTGTTTATGTTTAACTGTGGGATGGTTTTGGTTAATCTGACACAAGATATTTATCAGCCTTTCTGCTCCATGATTGCTTTTCATACAGCCTGGAGGTGCTTTTTCTTTCCTGAGACAATACCACCAAGTGTCATCTAATAATAAAATGTCGTAACCTGATATCATAGGTAGTGTCTTCCTACATGATTGACGTTTGCTATATATTAAATAGTGTTGACAATATTTTCTTTATCCTTCAACTATTTAAGTAATGACAAATTTTGCCCAGCTTATGTCATTAACTTATGCAAGAAACTTCAATGTGTGTGCAGATGGCAGTAGGTCCCTGCCACTTGTTCCCGAAGCCAATAGTGCAGCTGCTGGTCACTCCTAGTCCTCAGCAGGTTTCTGAACAGCAGGCTTGTGTCTGACAGGAGCTGCTGGATTCTACCAGGTGCAGAAATGGAGTGCTATCGGCAGAGCTTCAACACGACAGAGGCTGTAGTTATGTGTCTCAGCCTTACAATCCTGAGACATAAATATCCTACAGCTGTACTTAAGGCCATGGGCATGGTACCATGATCTCCTTTACTCTGTATAAAGTTTCAGAGCATGAGCTGGTTCCATGTTTTTGCAGTCTCCTGGCTGGTAGTGAGCAGTTCCTAGTTCTCCTTTGTGCTCTGTATAGAAATAGTAACAGTGCTTATAAACTGATGTAAAAACAGTGCACTGCCAAACACCTCTGTCCTGGGTTGGCCAGAGAATTTCCACTCTGCTGAGTTCCACATCCTTCCTCTGACATGGTGAAGCTGCCTGTGTTTTCTAAGGCAGCTCTGAGGCAAATGTTCCCAAATATCTCTGAACTGGTACTCTCATGCTTCTCATACAGGATGGGCTGCGTCTGCTGTGGCTAACTATGTTGCAACACAGAACTGCATAGTCAGCTCTTCAGGGATCATAACTACTTACCTAGAAAGTGTAGGAAAAAAAATCTTTTTCATGGGAGACTTCAACTAAAATGAAATATGTTGCATACCTGCCACTTGCAGGACTAAAAACATCCTTCGAAATATTTTTTCTAGCTCAAGAGGTGTTTTTTCACAAGGAAATTCTCTCTTAAGACCTCATCTTGACGGATAAGTAGGAATCCATCTCAATACTTAAGGGCGGATGAGTCTCAGATGCAAGGGATCATGGCCTGAATATGTTTGCAAAGCTAAGGTTAAATAAGCAGGTAACAATTATTTGGTACTTCTGATAGGTGGCTGTAGAAAGTTCAAAACAATATTGGGCTAAATGAGCTAGAAGATCATATTTAACTAGGAAAACATAATTAACAATTTGAAACTGTTGAACAAATTTTATCACATGAACACCCACATTATACAAAAAATCTTGATAGTCTTGGAGAAAAAAAGAAGTCAACATTAAAAATAGAAAGTACACTGAAATGAAGGAAATGTGAAAGAATAGTATGCTCAAGATCATAAAATGTACCAGAATTTGTCAAGGAAGAAAAAGAGCAGAAGCAGAACTTTAGAACTAGCAGAATTAAAGGCAATAAGATGGTTGTTTAAAAAAAATGCCCCAAGAAACAATAATTCCAATAATATGAATCTGCTATTAAATGAGTTCTGCACAACGGTTAATAGTGCTGAAAGTTTTTTCCAGGTACAGAAGACACAAGTAATGCATCTGAGGTGAGAATTGTACAAAGTCATTCACAGTCAAATATGATGCTAGATAACAGCACTGATGTGAAATGAGGGAACCTAGGTGACCCGTACTGTAGACAGTAGATATTGGGCCAGCTGGGTGGATACATCAGAAAAAGAAATATAGGTAGATAGGACCAGAGAGCCTGGATTTAACAATCTGATATTGGAAGACTTGATTCTTGTACAAGGTTAAAAGTTTGGTTCATAATATAACAGGACATTCTTAGACTTGGCACATTATCACTTCTTAATTCTTAGCCTGAAGTACATATTAAAGGGTAGAGGTTTTGCCAACAGAAACCTTGTCAAATAGGTAGCTTTTAAGTCTTGTGAATGATTAGTACTTGTCCTTAGACCTAACTAGTGTTTTTATTAAGGAGATAGACAGTTGTCTAAAGAAAGGGCAGAAAATCTATTTTCTTTTCTGCAGAACAGCTTAAGAGTAAGTAATAACATCCCATGAAAAACCCATGTAAATCATCATGTGACAATAACAATGCTGTGGATTTCATTTCAACCATCAAGCCTGTGGTTTGGTGGTGGAAATAAAGGCAGATCCAATTCTTTCAAAAATTGCAGCTTTACTGAGAACCATTGTTAAACCTCATTAAAATGATATATCCTTTTAAAAAGAAAGAAAAGGGAGAAAAAGGCATTTGATGATAAAAATATTTCCTACTGTTGGAAATTGTCTTGCATTCTCTCAGTTAATTAAAGGAAAGAATGAAACATTTGTGTTTTTGGGTGATGTTAGGGTAGGAGCACAGCTCTGCTTGCTAATGACTCCCCTTTCACTTAGTTACTTCTAAGCCATTGATGCTACCAGAACTGAATCACTGAGTTTTATGAAATATGAGTGGGTTTCAGGTCCTTTTTCCCCTTTCCTTGTATGAATGAGAAGAGGAAAGGGAGTAAAAGCTTGCAGCCTCACCTTGACCAAAATCTTCCCTCTCCTAGAGGAACAGACAGGTGCAGGATGAATTTTAGACAAATTTAGACTGACTGCCTGAAATGTATCTCAGTTCTGGTCAAAGGAGCATTATAGACCTGAAGCAAAATCACTGTTCAGCAAAAAGCATGGGTGCTGTGGGTAGCTCTGAAAGTCCCATCATCCCACTGTCAGAGAAGAAAATGTTGCTGAAAACACTGATTCTGAAGACCTTTAAAGAAAATACATCAGTTTGAAAGATATGTGATTTAGCTATAGAAGAACTGAATGTTTGTGGCCTGATGATGCAGTCCTATCTCAGGAATAAGTTTTCTTTAACATTGAAATAGCCCTTCAAATGAGAACTTGTAGACAGCAAGTAAAAAGACCAGTGTAAGTGGAATGTCTTGATTTTACTAGAATGGATGAATTCAGCCTCTGTTTGGAACTCTTCCTTCCTTCCTTCCTTCCTTCCTTCCTTCCTTCCTTCCTTCCTTCCTTCCTTCCTTCCTTCCTTCCTTCCTT
>JAWWLV010000100.1:27776629-27812897 GCA_035041135.1 Platyrinchus mystaceus | reverse complement strand
TCCTTCCTTCCTTCCTTCCTTCCTTTTCTTTCTTTTCTTTCTTTTCTTTCTTTTCTTTCTTTTCTTTCTTTCTTAGAAAAATTTCAGTGAAGAAGAAAAAGATAAGACGTGGAAAGTTTCTTCCAAAGCAGCAAAAGCATTTTGCCCTTTGAGTTTTTGTTAAAGCCAATAGCAAAACTACTACTTTTGATTTCTGTGGTGAAAGAGCAGATCAAAACAGTTGGTCATAAAGAGCTCAGGATAGCTGAGAGAAGACAAAGAACATGGAGACAAAGTGAGTTAAGTGACATCATCAGGACGACACAGCAATTTAGTGGCAAAGCTGGAAACAATCCATGTTCCTTGAATCCGTATGTCTGCTTAACTGTATGGCTTTTCAGCATGAGAAGGTAATCCCACTGATTTCCAATACTGTAAGAAGAGAAAAAATCCAATGGAGACACTACTCATGTGGTGTGGAGAAAAGCAAAACACTCATGTACATTAGATCCTTGGCAGAATAGGCAAAACAGACTGCCTTGTGCAAATGCTCTGAAGAGATTAGCAGAGCAATATTTGTGAAATTTATTCAATTTATTAGAGATGAGAAGAAGAAATAAGACAGTACCAAGCCTGATCCGCTGCTCAGAGAAATCACTGAGAGACTTTAATTAATGTTAATTGGAATGGATTGATCTTTTTTGGAGCATTAAGTTAGCTTGAAATCACAGCTGAAAATGCAATCTTATATTAAGAAATAAAAGTTTGTATTACTATCAGAGGACACAAAGTAATAAATAAAATATGGCCCCAGTGCCATTAATATTTATAAAATGTAAATTGGAAAATGATATTGATGAAATTACCTCAGAAAGGAATAAGCATAGCAACTAGAAATAAATACATCTGCTAAATTAGAAAGTCAGTTCTGAACAGTATCTTTAGACCAGTAAAGTCTACTATGACAACACTTAACTGAATCATAAAGAACAATATGGTAAATATACAGGATATATTTTGTTTATCCAATATGTATTTCATGAAGTGTCAAGAACTTTTTTTATTTTCCAAATATACACTTCCAAAATATAACAAAGAGCTGGTGAGTTTCTGTGGTTGGTTTACCAATTGCAAATTACCAGTAGTCGTGACATGCACACACTGGAAAACCATTCATGGCACATTTCAGTTTTGCCTAAAAAAGAGGCACAGAAGACAAATGAGAGATTGTAAAGAACTGATTTCACTAAATCCTAAAGAGTCACTTAAAAACACACAGAATGGGAAGCCTCTGCACCAAAATGTTTCTCTAAGCGTATGAGCTGTCCCAGGTTTGCACTACAGCTTTGAAAAAGAGAAACCAGGTAGCATGCATTTCCTCCAGGATTCAGACTTCTTTGCTGAATCTGAATAAAGGTAGAACTCAGATTTCCATGTGGCTGTAGAGTTAGCTGTATTCATATGTATTTGAATGTACATTATGAAGTATTAACAGAGTATCTAAATATTCTAAATTTGTTTGAATAATAACTTTTTTTAGTGAACAAGTGGTCCTTCAGACCAGAGAATGGCCATGTGCACCCACAACACTCACTCTCTCTTTTCATGCTCTCTGGAATTTAATCTTAATGCAGTAGTTCAGTCTCTAGCTGTGTCTGAAAGAGCACCATAGGTGGGATGCTGCAACATGGAAGCTCAGACTGATGTATGCATCTGTCTCAGCAAATTCTCACAGAGATGCCCAGTAAGAGATGTCCACCAGAGAAGGAGAAGGGATGTAAGATTTTGCAGGACTCATGAAGTCCTTTTCACAGTTTCAGGTGTGTTGCAGAGGTCCATGTGGAATCTGCATCCATTTTCAAGCATATTGTTGGAAGTCTTTCAACCGACTTGGAATGAAAAATATAACAGGATTAGAAAAGAAGAAACATTACACATGGAGAAGAGCTAAATGTGATGACCTAGGTGCAAACTTGGTTTCATGATGTCCCTAAATTGCTGATGGATGAAAGTAGTTGCCTGAGACAGGATCATTTAATATTACCCCAGTTGTTACAGTCCTTCTCAGAACAGCAACTTCCGGCTATCTAACTGGACCCTTGATCTAACAGAGCATTACAGTTCTTCTGTGCCAGTGCATTCCTGACACTAATTTTGATCTGTGGGGTTTTTTCTCCTTTCTTTTCCTTATAAGTCTAGACTGTGACTTATCTATACTACTGAAGAAGAGAGCAAGTCTTGGCTGTTAACCCTGGTGACTATGTCTCCCCTCCCCTCCTCTCCTCTCCGTTTTTGGTGGGCACAGAAATCACTTTACTACAAATCCATATTTTCTACTTGAACAAACCTCATTCTGATTCATCCTAACTCTAGGTGATATATCTGGGCCTTATGTCACACTGGAAGGCAGAAAGAAAAGAGCCTGAATAGGTCCATTGTTCAAACCACAGTACAACTGTTCTGCTCAAAGCTTGGCAGAAGATGATGTTATGATTTTAATTTTCTGCAGTGAAGGAAACTGTTGCTAGGGGAGTGGGACTGGGAAGAACTTGGCACACTGGGATAGAGCTTTGGAAACTTGGAAGTATTATCTGGAAAACAAACAAAGGTCACTGTACTTTTCTGGATATTACATACCAGAAGAATACTGAGGGGATAGTATTTTTACCCAGCATTGTGCTCTCTCCTCCTTGCACTTGATGCTGACAACTATGGACTTCCACAGACTCTGCCAAAGGCTCCTTTCTCTTACAGTCAGGCCCTGCTATGTGTTCTTTCCCTATCTCTGCTGCAAAAAACAGACATGGTGTTCAATTTCACAGGTTTTCCCAACACACAACTATTGGCGTTTCTTCAGACTGTCATAAAGTGATACCTGATGCAACTTCATTCTTGTAGCAAAACTTTAATGCTCCTCAGAAGCAGAAAATTTTCTCCAAAATTCTGACTGGCTGATGAGATTTAAATACTCTGCAACCATGCAGAGCTTAAGACATCGGTCTTAAGCTCCCATAAAGAGGTCAGTCTGGAAGGGCCTCAGATTGTTGGACAGTAATGGTGGCAGACCAGTACCTGAATAGAGGAGCTGCTGGGAGGTGACCCTTACTGCACTGTGGCTCAGGATGCACAGAGAAAAACAGGCCAGGCTTGTTCCTTGATCCTTTCCTGGCAGGAACAATCCAGCTTAGCAGCACCACTGCAAAAGGTCTGTAGATTATGTAGGGAAAGACGGATAGTTAGTGAGTGGGCCATCAGCCTTGATATCACAAGAGCTCATCTATTCCTAATGTACATTCCCCTGCTTAAATTATCATCTAGGGCATGATCTCTTAATTGAGGTACAGGTAGCGAACATTATCATGCTGACTGGGCACCCATTAACTCTGTGGAAGGTCTTTCATATTAGTCAGCAGAGCTAGTGAAACTGATCTTTGGTTTGCTCAAAGGCATAGGCTCCACATTTAAAAAGAGCTTGGATCTTGTATGCAACAAAAAAGTCTTCTTGTAGGGAAATGAGAATTGCAAGAAAACTGTCCTGAAACTACATTTAAATTGAATCCATATTTGAGAAAGCCAAGAAGTGTATTCAGTCAGCACTAAATTAAAATAGTTTGGCCTCAGTTTTTAAAGACTCCTTTTCTTTGTGCTAGATGTTAGCTGTGGAATGATAGTGTGTGACATGATATTCACTGGAACTAATTGGGATATGCTACAGTAAATCTCGCAGCTATTACCAGCTTTCATTAACAGAACCTAAATTTATTCCCAGGTTGTTTCCATTTCTGCAGAAGGAATTGATTATGCATAAGAGAAGGAAGGTTGAGAGAGGGACAGAGCTGGAGAAAAAGGAAGAAGAACCTTGGTGCTTTCTAATTTTAGTGAATCAGTCAGAATGAGAACAGGTAGTTAAGTCTCTGTTTTTAAAAAGAATTAAAGAATGGGCACCTACACAATTAAGAGTGAGAGAGAGAAAAACTCAGATGAGGAGGAAGTCTCGGGAATATCTGGTATCATTTTAGGGATAGCCAGGTTCATGAATGAGTTTGCCTTATCAAGCTTTAGCTATCAAGCTGTTCATTGCCTCCACCTGAACTGGTGGTCAATTGTTCCTTGGTACTCAATAGGGAGAAATGCAGACCTCAAAGGCTGATATCCCAGATGCATGCCTTAGAAGGGGATGTATTGCTGTCCACAGTGTATGACTCTCCCCACTGACTAGAAGAGCTCAAAACAGATGCTTAACTTGTAACTATCAAGCTATGAGCAAGTGCTCACTCATGAGGAGCTCCTTCTATTACCACATTCTTTGCAAAGCCTTTGTG
Organism: Platyrinchus mystaceus; assembly: GCA_035041135.1. Taxonomy (NCBI): domain Eukaryota; kingdom Metazoa; phylum Chordata; class Aves; order Passeriformes; family Tyrannidae; genus Platyrinchus; species Platyrinchus mystaceus. The sequence goes on along the minus strand of JAWWLV010000100.1, from coordinate 27,808,596 downwards.
GAGAGGAGTGCCCAAAACAGGAGAACATCACGTGAATCATTGTGATAGTTACTCTTAATCATAGCCTTAAACCAGTTTGCAGTCCATGTCTCCCTCCAGAGCTGGAGGTGGCTGTGTCTGGCACAGGGCAGTCCCAGGACTCATCACAGAGGCCATCCCTGTCATAACCCAGCTGTCAGCACCTGAACATATAAACCCATTATCGTGTGGCTTCCCAGACTTCGTCTCTTGTACTGTAGAAATGCCCTGCACTTTTAAGGTATGGTTCAAAGGGAAGTTGTTCTAGTGTCTGGAGTTTTTATTTTTTGTTTTGAATATACTTCTCAGATGATATTCCAGCAGGAAAAGCCACAAAGCAAAGTGGGAAAAATATTGTTGATGTCTTCTAATTAAATTCATTAAAGCAAATCATCTTTCTGCTTCCTACATCCTTCATTGTCTGCAGTGTTGCTTTGTCTCCTCTCGCATGAGCTGGCACCTTCTTCTCTTGGGAGCCCCACACCTGCTCTGGTAAAGGCTGATGAATTTAGCACCCCAGAAAAGTCATTTTCCAAACACAAGCCCAAACAGCCAGGCAAATAACATTTTCACACAACATTACTGAGTAATAACACAGTGTCCTCAGGCTTGCAGTGGCTGTGCTGGGAAGCAGGTGTGTGGTGGAATATTGATGGGTAATCCAGACAGCAAAGCAGGTGCTTTTAGAGCCAGCTACTATAATGCTGTCAGTGAGTTCTTGTCTTCATAGTCAGAGACTGTATGTCTCTAAGGCTCATGCTTTTTCCTCCTGGCACATGTGTGGGAAGGGCTAGCTTCTTACCATGGAGAGAACAAAGTCAAACGAGCAGGAACTGGGGCTGAGTAAGCTGCCACTTTGGGAAAGTGACAGGCAAGCTGTTATCAGGAAGGATGCCCAGAATGTATGAATATATAAATAAGAGGGAAATTTTCTATCAGCAAAAAAATGCACACCATATTTCCCACTCTCCCTGAAAGTACTCCATAATCAGAAGCTTGTGCCCAGCTTAAAAATCTGCACACAATTTTTTTGCCAATGTGCAAACTTCCTATCCTCCCACACTCCACAAATCCCTTTGACAAAAATCCTGCAGATGATGGATTTTCACCCTCAGAGCACATCAGGTCAAGAGCAAGAAGTGCCAGAACTCACACATGTCAGCATCTGCTAAGCAAGATCTGAAAGGTAATCACAGGGTAATATACTTGCTTGACCTGTTGACATTGTGCCAGGAGTTGTCCATGAGTGGAAATGAAACAACATCTCCTTTCACTCCTGAGCCAGCTCAGACACAGAGCATAATTTCTATTTTTCCTATTTGTTTGTTCTGCCCTGGCTCTGGATTGGGCTGAGTTTGTTGGTGGCTTCTCTGTTCTGCACACAGAGAGACCTCTCTTTAAGGTACTTCTCAAAGGCAATACTATTTCTTCTCTCAGTATCAAAGTTTCTGATTGTGTCTCTGTATTTGTGCTAGCTGCTTCTGTGTATACTTGCAATGGTACATGGTAGGGACTTTTTAAGTGCTCTGCTGTTAGTAAAAGACAGACTTCCACTAACACAGGAATTCTCTTGTGGCAGCAAACACTGAGGTTTGAAATGTGTTTTCTTCTCTCAGTTTTGCAGCAAAAGGTATTACATGAAAAGGATCCAGACTGTAACAGCAATTTGTGTAAGTAGGGCCTTTACCAAAATAGGCTGAGACTTTGGCCAAAAATTCCAATTTGCTGATCTGAAAAAGCTCACATGATCCAAAAAAAAAAAAGCTGAGTGAAGTGTATTCTTAATTGATCTTTTTAATTGCTCTTCTTTTTTTGCATCTGAAGAATAACTGTTCATTAATGGCCTGAAGCGATGGAAATTTCTGAAGTAATAGGATTCCTACTTGTTCATGGTTTTGTTAGGCATGCACAGGTATTTTATGACGGTAAGATCCTAAATAGTGGTCAGGGCAGAGAACAGCATGATCAGCTGAGCATGTTGTTGATGTGCATGGTCACACTTACCTGCAGGCTCAGTTACTGATGTATTTTCTTCCAACACTCCCTTGCCACTTGATGTCATAAAAGATGTGATTTAAGGTCTCTCTCTGCCCTTATCCCCTGCTTCCCACCCTTCCCACCTGGCTACTGAAAGTCTCATTAATGATCTCAAAATGTTCAGACAATATAAAATTAAAATAGAGAGCCAGCCTTCATTTGCCTAGCTTGAGGCACAGCTGGGTATCAATTAGCCCATAAGTAAGTGCTTTGAGCTGCTGCTTTTTGACATGGACACAACAAAAAACCAACATGCCACTGCAAAAGATCCCATTCATTGCTGTATCAGAGCAAAAGCACCCAGTTAGATCAAGACAGAGGGAAAGAAAATGGGCTTGTTACTCTTGTTTTGACTCACTGGAGGATGAAAAAATAAAGAGGTTAACCCTTCAGCTGTTCCATACCCTCCCATCTCAATTGCTATGAGGGCCTGCCTATATGGAGAGGGCAAGAAAAACTGCAGGTCCCAACCAAGAGCTCAAGAACCTGTGAAAATTATTATAGTAACTGTTCTCCCCTGAAAAGGCTCCTTTCTTTACTTTGGTAATTGAAGTTGGTAGGAGTGAGATGCAATGCCTTTGTCTTGTTTCCATAAAGCAAAGGCATACCTATGAGAAATGTATAATAGAGACAGCAAGCTCTTCTTCACAAGGTTCATCTCTCTATTTTGCTGTATAGCTCTTAGCTTGATGTGGGTTGTGAGTTTCATGAGATCTGTCCCTGCTAACATATCAGTGACAATGCTAAACGTTTGTTCTCTGACCACGGCCAGTCAAGAAAAATGATGAGAAAATGCCAACAACTCATCTCTAGTGTGGGTTTTGAGCAATCAGCCCAAACTGTTTGCTTGCTTTTGCAGTGGTCCGAGTTCTTTTCTGCAGTGGCTGTTTACAGGTGAAAGCAGTTCTCCGTATTTGTAACCCAGCCTCGCAGCACTGTATAGCTTGAGTGGGTCCTTCTAGCACTGCAACACCATTTATTGCTGTTTGGTTGGATTGTTAAGATGAACCAGATATTTTCCTTTGCCAACCTTCATTCACTACATACATGACTTTTCCAGTCCCTTGGGAAGCAAAAAAACTATCTAGAATTACATAAGAAAGAGGCTGGTGTGTCAGATCAAAAAGGGCTAGAGGAAAATAAGTGACTTGCCTTTCATTTTTCCATGTCCCTCTAAAGAGCTACAGCATATGAATAAACACTCATAATTTCCTACTTGCTCTTTTTGGATGTCAAAAGTGTCCTTCCTATTTTTAAAGCATTTTGATGTCAGTTCTCATCTCTGTTGCCAGTTAATGGGATTGAAAAGTACTTTTTGTACTTCAGAGGGAAGCATATGTCAAAAGTTTGGAACTAATTGATTAACTATCTTTGATTTTACTGAGTCTTGGCTCTGAGCTTGTGACAATACCTTGGTCTCCACAGATGTACTAGCAGGGTGGGTGGGCTAATTAGATCCTAGCTGCAATGGGGCATGGCAGGATTTATTCCACACAGAAGAATCTTCAAGGAATTGATGGCAACAATTAATAACTCTTAAAGCAAGTTCTAAAGATAATCACCTAACTAATCTTTCCCAAGCTCTTATTGTTGCTGAATTACATTATCTTGTGCTGTCAACAAAGTCAGCATTGAAAACTTTGGTGTAGGTTACTGAAAGAAAAAGAATTCTACTGAAAAGTTTGAGGCAGTTTATTGTACTGTCAAATTCATCCTATCAATATAGAGGACTTACTGAGGACAGAATAACTTAGGAAAATGACGTGGAAGGAACTTGTTATATTTCAGTGCAGCATAATTGTAAGAAATGACTATGTTTCAGAGCAGACTCACAACAGCCCCTTTAAAAGGGTAAATCTTATTTAAATTCTCTGTTAGTCATGAAAAAATTAATTGTCTCCCATACTGGTCTCACAGAAAGTTGAGAAAAATCACAGATGCATACCTAAATGTTGGTCTAGGGGACTAACTTCCAGGCTAGTCCTCAGGATTCTCAGCAGTAGTGATATGAGTGCTGCTTTTATATCTGCGACTGTTAGTTGGCTCTATTCTGATTATTTTTTTCTTATGTATCAATAAAGCTATGTTTATGATCTGTTTACTTTGTTTAGGTAGAATTTAATCTTTTTTATTTCCCTCAAATCCACTGTCTAATAGAAGGCTACAGTTAAATGCAACTGTCCCTCACAGTGCTGAATTACAGTAAATTAGAGGGAACATAAATTTAGCTGGAGCATACTTTCAATCATGTACAGGGGTATCACTTCCAGAATCCTAAGTTCCTTCTTGATCTGCTGTGATGAGCTCTGTTACCTGCCACTTTTCTTTGCTGATAATACAGTCCTGCATGTGCAAGAGCTCCTTTTAGTGTATTACAAAATGCCAAGGAGGACCTAAAGTTTCATAATAGCAAGAGCTGATATGTGCACAAAGAAATTAAAGCAACATGCTAGCAGAGAGCTCACGTAGTTTATCTACTGAGAGCTGAACTTTAAATGTTTCAGCATTTAGGGTTGAATTTTCATCTGACTTAAAGCTCAAGTCTGCCAAAGTGCTCATGATCAATAAGGTAATGAAGTGCTGAACCCTACCAAGCACAAACCTAGAAAAGCATTATTATAATAATAATTTCTAAGGCTCATGAGCAAACCATGAATTCCCTATTCCCCTGGAGAGGACAAACCATATTTCTTTTGGCAATTATCTGCATCTCCAGCAAATGTTGAATTGTAAGAAAAAAAAAAAAAGACTTCTTATCCTGCAGTAAACCACTCCCTATCTACTGGAGCACTTGTATAAGGTTCTTGTAGAGACAAATTGACTGGACTAGAGCTTTCAAAATAAGATTGAATAATGCAAAAATAAAAATAACCCCCCAAAACCTAAAGCAAACAAAAAACCAACAACAACAAAAAAGGAGCTTTCACATACGGTAAACAGAGGCTATGGAAAAGAAATAGTTATGTCTAATCTAAATTACTGCAGTGCTCTGAGGAAATAATTTTACCAGCCTTGCACTAAAAGAGTGGTTTTAACTTGGCAAAGCAAAATATTGCAGGAGGCAGGAAGAGGGATGAGCAGCTTATACTCCATGTTCTGATCTTGTGAAGTGTGCACATAAACAGAGATATATTCTCTGGATTTATTTATGCTGCCAGATACAGAGCCATAACATAAATTCTTCTAAACTTATACAGGCAACTGCACTTGTGCATTTCCAGGTCTCTGCCATTGGCTTCTGTAGACAACTAAGTGCAAACTTTGGAAACAGTAGAAATCATAACCTGCTTTGGCTAGCAGCACACCTGCTCTGCATCACTGGAAAATGCCTCTGTTCTCATGGGAACCCCATCCTGGTGATCAAGGAGCAAATCCATATTTTCACTGTAACCTACGAGCAATTAAACTGTAATTGTTACTGTGGAGTACATAACTTTTCTTTCTTCTTACAATTTTTCAGTTGCTTTGAAGAATATAATTGACCCAGATTTTCTCAACTGAAGCTGCAAGTTGGGTTCAGGGGGAGAGATTTTCCACAGGACCTAACAGGCTTAGGAGTACAACATATACTGTACTTATCTTGGACCCTGTGGTCATGAGTCAGTGCACTGATTTCAGTCAACTCTCCAGGTACCTAAAATCAGTATTTTGGAGCCTCTGATCCTATGCTCTTCTTCCTCATAAGTCAGATATTCTCTGCTTACTCTGGAGATTCTTCTCTGATTACAAGATGGAAAACTTTGCTAGTCAGTAGTAATTTGATTATCTCCATTCCTGAAACTTTTAAAACCTCATTCCTCTCACTGAGGCTGACTGTGTTGCTGTAAGGCATTGTTTTAATAAGAATGCTGCATATACAAAAGGAAGAAGGTTAACATATTTGCAGACATGGAGAAAATGAAAACATGTTTTCTGCTGAGTATACTGAAAAATTCATGTGCCTGTTCTTTCTCATAGAGATTTGTTTTCCAGAGAGTAATAACTGTTCACAAGTTGCTGTTCACACCACCTGACTGTAGTAATGGGAAAAAAGTGTTTGACTGGGAAAACCTGGCATAGTCCATGGAATTGACCAGTGAGCAGAATGGCCAGTTTGCTTCAACAGAGTCAGCATCTGTAGTAGATCAAGCCCAAACATGTTTCCCATCTGCCTCTATGGAAACACAGGCTGTAAGGGAAGAAACAAGAGGAGTTAGAGATGCACACACACCTGTGGAGCTGTGATCTTATTGGCAGCACAGGGAGAGGATGCCATGGCTCCTATAACTGTATGTCAGAAGAGCAGACTTTGACCTCTTCAGGGATCTGCAAGAAAGCAAGCAAGAAAGAAAGAGCAATCCAGCAAGTGAGCGGGCGAGCAAGAGAGAAAGAATGGAAAGAAAGAGTGGAAAGAATGGAATAATGGAAGAGAAAGAACAGAAGGAAGGAAGGAGGGAAAGGAAGAAAGGAAGAAAAGAAAGGAAGAAGAAAGAAAGAGAGAAAGAAAAAGAGAGAGAAAGAAAGTAATAAAGAGAGAGAAAGAACAAAAGAAAGAAAGAGAGATAGAAAGACAAAGAAAGAAAGCAAGCAAGAAAGAAATCACCAATCCTGGTTGCAGCATCAATCCAGCTGATGGGATGTCCAGGCTCCTGAGGCTCTGCCCAGGCTTAATGGGGGTACCTTTTTATAGCAAGGTTTCCCTGCCCTGAAGGGGTTTCTTGCTTTCTATGCAAATTAGTTATCATGTGCAGTCTGTTCTTTCAGACCTTTCTGGAAGGCTTTGGGTCTGAGGGCTTTGGGGGTCTTGGGTGGTCCTGATCCCCCTTACAGTCCATGCCCTCTTTCCTGTGATTGTGTGGTACTGCGTTGTGTTCATCTCCAGCAACCAGAACAAGGATGTTTGTCCTGGTGCTGCCCTACCTCCATACGGCCCCTTTTCCAGCCACATCTTGTTCTTTCTCATGACACAGGACAAGGGAGAATGGCCTTAAATAGAAAGAGGACAGGTTTAGATTGGAAACTAGAAAGAAATTCTTTACTGTAAGGGTGGTAAGGCACAGGTTTCCCAGAGGAGTAGTTCATGCCCCATCCCTGGAAGTCTTCAATGCCAGGTTGGATAGGACTCTAAGCAACCTGGTCTAGTGGACGGTGTCCCTGCCTGTGGTGGAGGGGTTGGAATGAGGTGATTTTTTAAGGTCCCTTCTAACCCAAGACATTCTATGCTCTTATGATCTCCCTCTTTTAATCATGTTTGTCTGGTCCTGTCTCCATTGAGACCAACAGAAAGATTCCCTTTGATGTGAGTTTGCAGAAAATTCAGAGTGGCCTCTGCAACCAGGAACCTGATGCAGTTCTGTTTTTCACTGAAACAGCAAGCAATGGGCAGATGTGATGTTTCCAATCAAAAGTAAAGAAGCAAGGCTTCTTGAGTACTGATCCGATCTCTGAGAGAGAGAGAGCAGTGCTTTATCTTCCACACTATCCGTGGAGCTTCAGAAAAGCTCCGCCCTACCTACTGTGATCTTGGATGCTTAGATCACTGGGTATTCCCATAGGAATGCATTGCAATCCTGCAGCTAATTAGAATGAAAACCAGATGCATGGTTCTCAGGCCATGGGGCAGAAGGAAGACAGACAGATTCACCCAGTGTCACCAGAAGAGGATGCCAATAGGAGGCAAATGAAGATAAGTAATTTGAAATCCACATTGCATCTGATCTGTGATTGTGGTGCAAGAGGAAAACTACAGGCCTCTATGTACCTGCCATGGGAGCCCCCTTAGAGAAACAGAGGGATAAGACTGAAGACATGAAGGAAGATAGGTCATGAATGAAGAACTGCTGTGATTTTGAAAGAGCTGAAAACCTGAGCTAGCACAGAGTAGCAAGACATGTGTGGCCACAGGGAACTTGTGGGGAGATGGAACCTTGGATGAGGTAAAGGACTCAAAGGACAGAAGGCTGCTTTACAAAAAATATCTGCTGGAAAGCTGGCTGAAAAACTCTGACAGTCCCCAAAGAGATGGTTTGGGAACGTCTTTTCCAGGAGAGATGAGGCATGAAGCAGAAACTGCTCATATATCCATAGCCCTGCCTGTGCATCTTGGGTGTCCTCTATCTGAAGTTTTATTGTCCTCCTTTCTCTCTGTCTGCCACCTCTCTCCTGAGTTATGCTCCTGTTTGGCTCACACGCAATTGAACAATGCAATTTAGGACTGCAGTTTCCAGACTTTGCCTTGTTCTTTTCCATTATTAATCAGCCCTCTTCCACTAACACATTGACAAGGTCAGCAGAGCTATGCAGCAGCCTGTGGAGACAAGAAAATACCCACACCTATACTCACACCACTCCCACACACCCACACATACCCTCCATGGCGTGGCAGGGACTGAGACACTCAGTACTCTCTCTCACACCTTTCATTCTCTACCACAGCTTGAAAATGGCATGGCTGCCCATGTGGCAGGTTGTGATTCTTTGTCCATTACTCCTTATAAAGCACAGAGATTATCTAGGGTCAGCATGTCTGAGTTGCGTGAAACCATCTGTGTAATTATAACAGTGTGTGGCAGAGCTTGCACTGAAATGGATAAATTTAAGAGACAAAGATAGTATCCTCCTTTCATATGTATTAAAAGGCTTCTCCACAAGTTTTCTGGGGACTAATTCTGTCCATCAAGCCAGGGAGAAATGAACTGTTCAGGAAGACACGTAGACCAGCAAAAACAAACAAAAAGAGCAAAATTTCACACAAAATGAAATCAAGAGATTTGAGGTGGGAAAAAAGCCAGGGCACATCAAAGTAGGCTTTGAACAGTCATAGGAATTGAGTACCCAGCACTCTCGGTTTCAGCACTGTCACCTAATATAGAAAACCCTTCTCTCATTCCGCCACCTCTCCAACTCAGGGGCTTGTGGGGAATAGATGTAGGGGAGGAAAAATAGGCTGTTTCCATTGCATAGAGAAACACACAGCAGCACTGTTACTGCAGCAAGATCTGTAACCAATACCATAGCACCAAGAAAAAATTCAAAACCAGATGACAGTCCATCATAATGGGCAAATACTTTCCTAAGCCTCTGACTCAAAATTGCCTCACTTTCATCTGAAACTTAAAGCCAGAGGTGTGTTTGATAGCCTGTTCACTCACAGAGAGAGCAAACAAATCATGTACAAAGACTTCAGGCTTTTATAAATCAATTAAAAGGGGAGTAACTTTCTGTACCCCGGACTCTCGAAGTTGTGGAACTAAAGGTGCTAAACATATTGCTCCCAACTTCTTTCAGTCCTACATATATTCCTGGCAGAAAATACAATGAGTTAAGAAGATCTAAATTGGGCTGATGGGAATAGAAGAGAAAAAAGAACTTTTCACGCTTGATAAATAAAGCCCAATAAGACACATGAAAGATAAATCTTTTTGCAGTAGCTCTGTCTTTTCAGTCTTCCAGATTTTTTCTTCGTTTAAGGTATTTATTAAAGAATCTCATTAGACATGAAGAGAAATGTTTTAATTGTAAAGAGCAGCTAAGTGCCAGAGTAGGTGAGAGTTCTTCATGAGCTGAAGTCTATAAGAAAAAGACTTGTTCAGGTCAAGTTAACCTTTCAAGTGAAATGGAGGGGGGGTGTTGCCCTCCCAGTGTCTTTTCTAACCATATGCTTTCAAGTCTGGATGAACATTTTTTTTTGGTGTTGTGGGTTTTTTTATTTGGTTCAGTTTGTTTTTTCTTGTCTTGTTTTATTTGGTTTTTTTTTTCTTTTGAGGGTTAGAATATGAAGGAAATTTAATAGACAGAGCTGTGTAAGAATAGGCAAGGTTTCCAGCAATTAGTATATTAAGTAAGATAAGGAATAAGAATTTAAATCTCTCCGTAGCTTTTCAAACCTTAGTTAGTAAATAAAATAATAATCCCAGAGATGGCTGTATCTGCCACATCTGTTCAGACAGAGATTCAGTACCACCTGCAGCTACACAAAACCACTGAGAAGAAAAATTCCTTGAATAGAGATGTAACCAGTATCATTCATTATGCCAACCTTTTCCCAGAAACTAAAACTCAGTGTTATCTGACATGCAGTATTATTTCTTGAGGTGTGGCCTGAAGACCAATTTCAGGCTCTCAGAGCACCTTGGGAGGAAGAGTTGTTTCCTCAGGGAAAGAAGAGCGATGTTGCCAGTTGCCATAGTGAAAACAACTGCCCATGAACAATCTGTAGCGCTGTGGGTGGTGCACAGCTGTGTTGGCTGGTTCCTGTATGCTTACCTCCAGATTTCAATTACCACGATGCAGCCATAGTGGAGGACTCTTGATTGACAACCACAAAACGTGCTGGCCAGAGAAACCCACCTGGAACATGCTGTACCATTGCAAAATTCCTGCTCCCTGTATCTTCATGGCTTTACCTTTGCAAGGCGTGCATCCTACTCCGTGCTGTGGGCTTCACGTGCACACCCTCAGTTATCTGAGCTGTTTGATAGAGTTGTGAACATTTCAAGTTAACCACAGAAACATAGTTCCTTTCTCTGCTCAAAGGACTGAAATGTGCTATTTTTTATCTTCTTTATGTTCCCAGCAGCTGATGCTGCAAGTCTGTACTGCAGACTTGGAACTGTAGTTCCAAAAGCACCAGTTCTCATTCCCTTTTTGTAGAGATAATTAGGAGCAAAAATAAGTGTACAATGAAAATATTCAGCAAGGAAAAAAGCTGGGACTATATAAAGTATATACATAATGATATTTAATGGTTTATAGAGACTGTAAAAGATGATAGTTCAACCATGGCAATACCGATACAATAATGTATCAACTATAATAACAACTATAATAATCTTAGCAAGTAAATATAATAATCTTAGAAGCAGACAATCATGGTAAATATCAGTAGCATAATGTTATTGTTATTGTGTTGTGGTTAACCCAGCCTGCTAAGATCAGCACTCTGTTGGTCTTTTGAATCCATTCTTCTGGGCAGCAGTTTTTTCTCAGACTCCAGGATCCTCCGCACTAATAATCTTCTGTTGGTCACACCATATAGTCTTTGAGTTTTCTTTGCATCCCCCACAAAAGTCCTTTTGTATTTCACAAGCTTCTCCAGGTCCTTCAAAGGAGGTAGTTTCAAATCTGATCCAAAGAAAACCACTCGCACCTTGATTGCAGCTGTCACCCTGCAGCCAGTTCCATACGTGACCCAAAGATATGCAGTTACTTCTGCAAGTCTCTCAAGTGTGATATTAGTGTGTATTCATTCAGTGGCCTAGATATTTGCTAGATAAATATGTTCATTTTTAGTAGCAATGGTTAGGTTGTCATAGGAAATTTTAACTATGTTTATGGTGGGTTGACATTGTACCTTCAGCTCCCATTGGCTCAGCAGTCCTCTACTCCCTGACACTCTTACTGTCATAAGAGTTTGATTGAATTTCCAGCATGTTTCTAGTTCAGGCACCTACTTTGATTTCTTGTGAAAAGCAGGAGGAACAGGGAAGGAGACAGATGAGGAGGAAGTTGATGGCAGCATGGTAAGTCTGGTCTTTTCCTAATAAGCAGTCAGTGAAAGTGGAGAGTATTTTTCCTGACTTCGTCCACTTGGTGATTGAGGGCTCCATTCTGCCAGTATTTTGGTAACATAGGACCCAGTGAAAACAATCTGCATGTGGCAGCATAGTAATGATTTTAGGAGTAGCAAGGTGCTATACATACTAAAAATGTTTCAGTATCTTGCTGGGTTGGGTCCATGATTCTACACATTGTAGAAGATATGAGATGTGAATATATGAGTGAAGGCCAAGCAGGTAATGGTACAAATGCAACATCATCATACAAATACTGCATCAAATTTCATGGGGTTGAACCTTGGATAAAACTGAAACTGTTCTCATCCTTCAAATTTTTTGGAAGCAAATTTTTTTGAAAGCAATATTTCCTGTCCCCAGGAAAGTCAGAGCATCAGAAAGATTGGTTTTAGTCATATTTTTAAAATTTTTTGTTGACTTTACTTAAATAATTTCATGTGAAGACACTATTTTAAAATTTTTGCTCATATTAACATTTCCCTTTTTATAATTTTATTTCCTCTGAAACCATTTCAAACCTAAAATATGCCATTTTATGAAACATCACAGCTTACATTTTTATTAAGGCAAAGCAGTACAATATACCCCCTGGTTTAAATGAATTCTCATAACTGGTCCTTTAGATTGCTTTTGATGTAACGTCATCTTTCTCCAAAAGAAGAATACTTATGTCCAAAATAAATTTGTATTTGAATGTTATGCATATACTAGGGAAAATGTCTTGTTTCTACATGTTGTAGCATTACTATGGGTAGGAACAAAATAAAAATAATTTCTGTATTTGGCATTTGTGGCAATAAGCTGGAACAACAGAATCTGCTTGTCCTTAATGCCCTTTTACAGTGAGAAAGCTCTTTCCAGTCAGTGTATTACCACATTCTGCAGCTGCCCCATAGGACTGGCCATAAGTTGTAAAATCTAATGTCTGTCTGGGAGTGTGTAATTCTTTGATGGCAATCAGTAGGGGCTTCCTAAGGAAACATGTCAGGACAGGCTGACAAGTACAGTGCTAATTTCTTCATACAGTCTTTGAGCTTCCCTCTGTCCTAGCACACAGTAGCACTTGAGTGGATAGTTTTGTTCCACAGTTTCCTGTGGCCTGGATGTTTGTTCAACAAGTTCATGAGCGGGAGGATCAACACATGTTGAGCTGATATTGGTTTTGAGATGGCGGATTTGAAAGCGTAGCAACCTGTGTGTTACTATGATTTTTGTTGTCTCCACTGCTGTTCTTGTCTAGCTGGCATAGGAAGGTACAGTCTGTAGGCAAATTACACTGGGGATCACCCAGAGATATCTACCTGTGACTTGAGAGGGAGAGTGAGTATCAATCAGCCATGCAGACTGACCACAGCCTGGCATTGCATGCCATTCCCCCTGCACGGTAGGTGGTCCTATGTTGAATCTCATTTGTGGTGTACAGCCCTGAAACTACGAGTTGATCAAATGGTTTCTTTGTCTCAGATGTGAATGGAGACATCATTTAACATCTCTCCCATGAAATCTGGTCCGACCAGTAGGTACAAAAAATCATAAGACAAATGTCCTTAATGAATGTTCTGGCTTGAAAGAATTGATTTAGAGTATTTTGAAGTTACTGGTTTCAACCTTGCAGGCTGTCATCCTAAATATTAATGATGATGGCGAAAGGAAGCAAAAATATTGCCTTTGCTCAGAAATGCTTAGGAGGAAATGCTTCTGGTCAAACCAAACAGGCCTTGGAAATCAGAAAGTCATGACAGCAGGAGTGCATTTTTTGCTTTACTGGTAAACAATCCACAGTATTTTTAATTGAAAACATGAAAAGAAAAAATAATAAAAATAACATCTACATCATGTCTATTTGGTAGTACCATATCAATGATAGTTGAAAATACTGAATACATGGTACCAGCATAGTTCTTTAATGTTTTTGAAATCATATCTAATTTTCTTTTGATGTTCTTTTCAAGCTTTTTTGTGCAAAATGATTTGCTGACCTTTGCATGGGTTTAAGTTAGTTACTTTATAGCTCTGATGTACTGGGAATAATCTTAATTCCATTTGGTACTTTAATTAAAATTTAGGTATAAGTAAAGGAATGGCTTTTAAAAAACAATAATTTTGAAGCTGATAGCTGCTAATGCAAACCTGAATGCCTTTCCTCTTCCTCACAAAGGTCAAATTCCTCCCTAATGTAGCTGAAGTGAAAGGATTGTAAGCAATTGTGCAGGTGCTTGTGATGTCACTGGTGACTGAGGAGCTAATAGGTCAGGAACAGGTAGATGTAAGCAGCCATGAAGGCAGCTGGTTAAAAGGTAAAAAGACTGAGCAGAAGAATGTGGCTGCCAGCCTGTGAGCTGTGGGCCTGGGGACCAGAATTATCCTTGAAATGTGCAGCTGGCCTCTTTGCAGCACAGCTGGGCACTGAGAAGTGGGAGACTTCCTGAGTTTGCATCATGATCGGAGTACCAAGAAAGTTTAACCTCCATTTATCATCAGAAAAAGTGGAAACAGTCTGTGAAATTTGAATTGGTCTGAATAAACAGAGTAGGTCTCTGAGCAACCTGATCTAGCTGAAGACGTCCCTGCTTAGTGCAGGGTGGTTGTACAAGATGGCCTTTAAAAGTACCTTCAACCCAAACCATTCTATGGTTCTATAATACAGAGGGTAGCTTGCAGGTATATTTGTCTTGTTCCTGTAGATTTGCATGTGAAAGTTTGAGTTGGTTTTTTTTTTAATTTTTTTTTTTTTTTTTAACTATGTACCACCATAACCACCAAAACAGTGCAAACACTCACAGAAATAGCAGTGTAACCTGAGGAATACTGAAATGTATGAAGACTACTGACTGATGAGGTTTGGTTGTGCAGAAATTGTTTTCCTTGGACACGCCTTCAAACTAGCAATTGGAAAGGATGTCCTAGTCACTGTGGGAACCGAGATATTACAGTACCTCTCTCCCCAGCCTGATTCACAGATGCATATCTTTACTTCTCTATTAAATATAGCATTTTGAGTGTAAAATCATAACATGAGATTCTGGTTGCTCATGTAACGTTTTAGTGGCATGCCTTTAATTCTTAGTAAGAGTTGCAAATTTCAGGCATCTGTTCTAGTCACGGGCTTAAGGAAGTTTCTCTTCAAATAGTATGGGCCAACTGAGTTTCTAATGAAGGTTTATTTTCACAAAGTGGTCTTTCTGTCCCACTTATGCAAAGAAAACATGGATGAAGTGCTACTGGATATGTTCCACGTGAAAATACCCGAAACTGTCATTTTCACTGCAGTCCTGTCTGTTCTGTCCTGTTTGCTTTGTTCTGTTGATAATTATTTTTCTCCCTGAAGTTTTGCCACATCCATAAACCTTTACTATAAAATGCTGCACATGGAATTTCAGAATCATTACAGATGTTGGATTTGAGCATCAGACTGTTCAGTGAATAGAGGAGGATCAACACCAGTAGAATGTCACCTGAAAACTTTATTAACACAGAGCTTATATTCTCTTTACTAGGCCCACAGCTGCATAGTCCCAGTTTCTCTCACGTGCTTCTTTCTGAGTGATCTGAGCAGATCTTGTCTTATGAAAGCTGTCCATCCACTAGGCTGTTCCTAGGGACAGGTTGCGTTTTGGTGTCTGTGTAAAAGAGCAAAATGAGAATATTAACAGTGATGTTCCTACTGGAGAATATGAGGCACCACGTGCGATGGCTGGCTTTATCAGCCGTCCTGTTCTGCAGGTGACTGACAATGTTTTCTCTCTCCCCTGCAGTATGGGATAAAGAAGAAGGAAGAAAAGGAAGCAGAGGCCCAGGCTGCACTGGAAGCTAATGCTGAAGGGAGTCTGACACGCCCAAAGAAGGCGATCCCTCCTGGCTGTGGGGATGAGGAGGAGGAGGAGGAAGAAAGCATTCTAGACACAGTCATCAAATACCTACCAGGGCCCCTGCAGGACATGTTCAAGAAGTAATAGCTGCAGACTGTTAGATGGGCATAAACAGTACTGCAAAGGATTTCTCTTTTGCCCAATGGGGATTTACAATCTTGCCATCCATTAAGCAGCCCTCTCCACCTCTGCCCTCAACTGCTCACTAGGAGTCCCTTTGCTTCCCATTCCCTTCTGACAGCCTCTTTCCTTTTCCTCCACCCCAAGACTTATCCATTCCTTTTTTGTACATAGTCTCACATCCAGTAGATGCCTCTGAATGGATGTAAAGATTAAAAAGCTGCAGACTACACAACTTTTATTATAAGCCATAGTACTATGTATGTTAAATAAGGCAACTGCACATCAAGCATAGAAAAGGAACAATCTCATTTCCATCCAGAGCAAGAAGGAGTGTTCACTAAGTATGAACAGTGGCCTCTTTAATTTTTTTAATTATCTTTTTTTAATTATTATTTTTGATAATAATTAGTCATTATTATAATGTTCTTGTTGATTAGGTCACACTAGCCATTTTTTGTTGAGCACATCTGCTCTTGGAAGGGATATCGTAGTTATCCCATGGAAGCGGAGCTTTTCTGTTTTAATTCCATTGCTGACATAAATAAAAGATCATTTGTAAAGTAAATCATGCATGACTTACACAGCTGACATCACGCAAAACTGTGGAAGAAGTGAGTCATCTGCCCTCAGATGCTGTAGAAGTTAAATGCCTCAGAATCTAAGCAAGAGTCATGTTACTTTGGGAATTAGCCATACACTTACCTTGAAAGATCAGATTGGTCAGACAGTTGCCATACAGGGAGCTGAAATCACAGGAGAGTGCACAGTGCTCTGGTAGAGGACCTTCCCAGCCCCTCTGAAGCCAGTGACCAAGTACGTTTGCTGCTCTGTTTAACCTTCCTTTTTCTGCCCAATATTGTATTCAACTGTTGCATTTTGAGCAGTGCTTGCAGGTTGGGCATTTGGGTTTCCAGCATATTGTTGTGGCTGTGTCATGCCCCCCCCTTCCTGCAGTGTGTGGGAGTGTGTTGTGGCTCGAGTGTTAGTTATGGCCCTGGAGATCCAGAAATTCAGAGTATGCCTGATATGTATAGTGCTAAATTACTGCCTTGCCTTGGGTGGGCCACTGATTTTTGTGCCCCAATGGCAAAATGTAAGTTTCAATCTCTACCTGCTATAAAGGCATGAAATAAGGATGCTTCTACAGTACTGTGCAGGAGGTAATTAATATTACAGCAATATGTGGTTACCCCTTCAAGGTAATAGGTTGGGAGGAAATCTCTTTCTCACCATCTTTTTATTGCCTTTTGCAGACACAGGTACAGAGGGCTTCTCAGTAGATATCAGTAGATATGAAGTAACTGCAAAATATAGATCGAATTCTAGGGGAGATGCTGACTTGCTAGTACATACACAGATTCAATACATAGACAGACTTATTTTGAACACAGATTCGCATGATCAGGTGTCTGGCTGGTCATCTGAAGAGCCAATCCTGAAATTTTGCGTTTGGCTATGTCTCTGTAGTTGATGCTGTGAGAGGATCATGTCATCTGAGTCTTGTGACCTTGTAGGAGAAATCAGGCTTTGTCTGTCGGAACTAACATTGCTTTTCCCTGTCCTGTGAGGAATAAAAATTTCCTAAATATGTGGAAGAGATTTGGATGCAAATACACACTTTCATCTGGCAATAAAAAGGAGAACAATCTCAGACACTTCATTGTGTACCTAAATTAAGCATTTTACTTCAATGGAACTTTGTTGCACTGGTTCAGTGGAACTGAGTTTGGGCAAACATCTCAGTATTTTCCTGAATAAGAAATTTTAGAAGATATTTATCATCTTTTCAGGTAAGCAGAAGAAATCTGCACCATGGGTAAGGCAGTGAGCTTGTGAGCTCAGTGCCTTCCAGTAGCATCTCTCATAATAGGGGAAAAATACTATGAAAGAGAAAAAATACAGGATTCCCTCCTCACCCAATTATTATTCAGATATTATAGTCCTTGCTTCTCCTCAAATAATTTTGATTGTAAGTTTCTGCTGAATCCAAGGTGGACCCTGAGAAAGTTTGACTTGATCTACAAGTCAGAACAAGCTGATAAAGATGCAACTTATTTCAGGTTGGATCTACAAACAGGACATGCTTATTCAAGTACAGGCTGTCAAGGACCATCCAGAGGAAAGAGAAAGCAGGTTTTACTCATTTGGATAATGTCAGTG
Source organism: Platyrinchus mystaceus (assembly GCA_035041135.1). Classification (NCBI taxonomy): domain Eukaryota; kingdom Metazoa; phylum Chordata; class Aves; order Passeriformes; family Tyrannidae; genus Platyrinchus; species Platyrinchus mystaceus. The sequence continues at coordinate 27,790,835 of JAWWLV010000100.1, read as the reverse complement.
GGGCTTTTTTACCCTAACTTCCATTTAAAGAAAGATAAGTGTCTCCCTTTTAAGACTTTTAATGACCCAGAACACTCTTTGAATAAGTGCCTGGGTATAGCACAGCAGTGTTGAACAATTTACCATTTTCTAGGGAGAGTGTCCTACTCACCCCATGGAAACTCAGCAACTAGTAATTTGAGCCTATTTAAGGAAACCTCAAAGAATTGAAAACCCTCCTTTTGTCGTTTTGATGCTCTACCACAGAGCATTCCTGAAAGCTACAAGGCAGAGGCTGGATCTTTGCTTCAGCCCTCATTGGTAGTTAAATCTCCTAACCTGGATCACACTGACATACAGACATTGATACTTTTGCTAATTAATCTCTGTGGCCTGCATCCTCCAATACAGAAGTAGAACCAGAAATGTGCCTCTGCTAAAAGAAACACGGCCCTTCATATTGTCCCCTGGCCTTGTGCTGGGGAACTCTTGCAAACAAATAAAGAGGATAAACTTACTCCATTTTGCTTTGGCTTTTCCCTACCACTTGCTTGTTGACCTTTCCCTGACACCATCCTTGACTCCCTTCCTCATCCACCAAATACTGTTCCTGACACAGGATCAGAATTTTCTGTCTGGCATCCTCCCTGCAGAATGTTACTGCTGATTGTTTTCAGTCTCTCTGGCAGCTTGATGTGCATATTTGTGCATAGATGTGTGGACAGTTAGGAAAATAGAGAAGAAAGGGAGAAGAGAGAGAAAGGAGGAGTGTTTGGTACAGCTTTGTCTAACTGCCTCAGCAATTGTGCCATTGAATGACTGGTCTACAAGTCAGGATCTTGTGTGGCCTGTGCTCAAATTTCTTAGGCAGGTACTACTATCCATGGGCTGAGAACATTTAAAATACTCCATTTGTTAGCTGAGCTCCTGATCTGTGTGAACATCTGGGTTGAAACCCTTAAGAAGGCCATAGGAGCTCTCTGCTGAGTCTGGTATGTCTAATGCCAGGCTCACAAAGCAGAAGGGAAAGGGAAGGTGTTTATTAAGTAGTGTCTCCTGAGTCTTTTTCATTGTGGGAGCTTCCCAGCTCAGCCATGTCATCACTTCTGTACTTCAACTTGCCACATCTGAAACAAACCTTCCTCCCTGGACCGCAGAGAGTTCAGCCAGGTGTGACCTGGTAGTTCCCATTTTGATTTACTTTCAATTAGAAACATGACAGAAGATCTATCAAAGGTGCTGGGTAGGTTTTGCTTGGTTTTGCCTCACATAACTTTTGGCATGCTGCATGAGTTATGGATCTCTCCTCAAGTCATTCCACTGTCCCTGAAGTGCCTAAGCCATGCTGAAGAGACTCGAGAGCAGGCACTCTCCCCTGTCTCCTGCCCATCTATTTCCCTTCCCACTCAGAACTGGCAACAAGGTACACAGATGTCTTTGGCTCATGTATGGAAGTGAGAAGGGTTGTCTCAGACAGTTTTCCCCTCGGCTCTCAAGCAGGTGATGAAGCACTTAAACAAGACCAAAGAGAAGCATGGTTCATTGTTTGGATTCTGAATATCTCTTTGTCTTTTCATAACATTGTTTTTTTTGCATCACTGGTCTGTTCAATCTCAGGTAAATGAGGGATTTTAATTTTATAACTAGTTTTTATTTACACAGAAAGGTTGGTGGCTAGACACTGCAGTCATTTTCCCTCACAGCTCCAAGACCTTACTGGTTAGCTAAAAAATAGTCAAAGGGCCTTCACATTTGGAGGGTAAGTGATTTAGTTTGCCATTGATCTTGTAAAATCATATTTATATTTAGAGAAAGCCATATGAAATCAGACTGCAATATTAATTATGAATGCTACTCTTGTGTTTAAAATTAATAAAACAAAATGTAAGATCATATGCTAAATCACTTTGGAGTTCCTCTGTCTATGTTTCTAGTATCATCCATTGGCTTAGGTCCCTCCCAGCCCCTCTCCTTCATCAAAAAAAACCATACCAATGCTGCTGAATACATCTTTTTGCCAAGCTTACTGTGCTAGAATAAGCATTGTTAGAAATTAGCTGTTGTGATCTAAATGTAAAGTCTTATGTATCTGAAAGTTGTCTGTATCTGTTCTGAATATATGTTATCAAGATAACTGTTTCTTCATGCACTGAGTAAACTGTTTCAGTACTGTCATTAAAAAATTGCCTGTTTTCTCTCTCTCACACACAGAGCAAAAGTCAATTTAGCCATGCATTTTCTAGCAGAAATGTTCCCCAGCTTTCTTTCAGATGCATGCAGTACTAGAAGATGATTTGAAGTAGAGACTTTGTGAATGTGATTTTAATTTGTTATTTTTCTGGTACTTTTTCCTGCATGATATGGGTAAATGGTATGATGTTCTTTTAAAATGGAATCACAGCCAATAAAAAAGACCCCAGTGATTTCATAAATTGTTTGCAATGCTTTCCTGTAAAATTGCTACAAGGCTACACTTGGAAATCAAAGTATGGTTGCTGATATACAAATATGATAGTAACAGACTAGAGGAGAAATATGAATGTTATTTGAATAGATGTACTCATTTTTTCATTTGTCAAAAACACTGATGAGATTTGACATCTGCAGGTGATTGTCAAATTTTAAATCAGCTTTGTTATTAGGAATTAGTTTTCCTTAGAAGAGAAAAACAACACTCCTTTGAAAGAAACAGACATCTAACTATGGTTTAATGAGAGTATGTTTGGATCTTAAGACAAAAATGTAAAACGCTAATTTGCAATGGCATCAAATGTGTCTCGGGATCCAGAATTATGGTATATATAAAACTCTTTGGATGGCAAGTTACAGAGCTAAGCCTCATTTTACTTGCTCAGGAACAAATCACTAGTTGTTATATACAGCATGAAAGTGTTGCATCATCTTCTAAAAAGATATTACCATACATCTCATAGGAAAAGCTGATACCCTTTCCCCTAGGAAAGCTCTTCCATAGGACCATTGCATTGTTTTGTTGGCTTTTTTTACTAACAGGAGCAGCCACAGGACTGTCACAGAGAATCAACCCATGCTATTTACATCATGTAACACCTACTCAGGCTTTGAGCCCAGCACTGCCAAAACTAACATGTGCTAATGCTACTGCAGGCTGTGAGTTCCAGGGCAGGCTCTCCATCTACTTGGAGTTCCATGAAAAGTCTATGTTTGAGGAAGATAACAGTGCAAGAAAATATTTATCACTGGTTCTCCCAAGAAACAGCCAGCTTCAGGGAACCAGAATAATCATATCGGACTCATATCATATCAGTGGTGTTGGGAAGAAGGTTCAGATACCAAAGAAAGGAAGCAGATGATTTTGACAGAGTATACTTTGCAACAGAGGTAAATTATTCTTTCAAACCAGCTTTGCCTTCTTATTTAAAAAAATACAGAAGGATAAATTCCAGTGGTTAAGCTGGTGCACTCTACCTTTTCCAGTTTTAAAAGTAGACTTTGTCAGATAAAATATTCTCCAGAGTAGGGCATGACAAGAAATCAACGGGCACATCATGAGTGCTTCTGGTGAAAAATCACTGCAGTTAGGGAGATGCGTTAGTGATCCATTTCTCAGACACTGATCCTGGGATGCAATGATTAGACCTACTGAAAGCTCCCAATCTTCACTGACAGCAGTGGAAGCACTGACTACATACTTAGGATAGAAATTAAACTTCCAAATGGAAAGCTGTGTGCAAAGGTACTCACCATGGTTTGTCCTGATTAAGTCTATTTTAATGGCTTGATTTAATTTTCTTCCTGATGTACCATGGGTAATGTAGGCCCAATAACGCTCTCTTTGAAAATGGACTTGATTGAAGGCTACTGAACAGTACTGGCACAATGCTGTTCTTTATATTGGCATCCCAGGAGGCTTGTGGCAACTATCAACATCCCCAGTTTTTTAATTGGGGGATTACCGAAATTTCTAATTCTCCCTCTCCAACCATCCCTCCTCTTTTAAAAACAAAACAAAACACCAAAACATACCCCCAAAAAACAACCCAAAACCCTCCCCAAAAACCCAAACAAACAAACAAATATATAAAAAAGACAAAAACCCCAAAACAAACAACCCCCCCCAAAAAACCCACAAAAGACACACACCCTAAAAAAAAACCACAAACAAACAAAACCACCAAAAAAAACCCCAAAACACAAACCCCCAACAGCCAAGGATGTAACTGCATTGGGATATTCCTTGTTGAAGATAACTCTGCTTCAGCCTGTCTCTTCAGATTTTACGGACTGTTTGAGATAGGTGGTAAAAGTACATCTGAGAAAGACAAATGGCTGGAGCGTGTGATGTCAAACACCCATGCTTTCTTGATCCTTCAGTATTTACAGAGAACCTGAATTCTGCTAGGGCTGTGGGATGGAAATAATTTTTTTCATCTGAGATTTACTTTTCTCACAAACCCTATATGAGAGGGTCAGATATAGCAGTGTATTTGGCAAGCTCAAGCTGCAGCAGCCAAGCGTATTTTGAGTTAGAAAAGGATTATTTAAAAATTACGATCATCATAGTCTCTCCAGACTGAGGCTGTTCCATAAAAAACAATGAAAACAAAATTCTTGGCTTTTTTGTATGTTTGTTTAAAAAATTAAAACAGATGAAGAATAAAAGTTTAAAGACTTTAATATTAATAAGTATCGTAAGAGATTAATGAAGAGAAAAAATTTTGCAAATCTCCTTCGTGCTTCTCTTCCACTAGTAGCTCTCAGTGAGGGCTCAGAAGAGGTTGTACTCAGCATGGAAAGCAGTGCTTAGGGCTGAACAGATACAGAGTTCACTGTGAGTGACGACACATAGTCCTGTGACTTGTTATAGTCACTGTCAGACAGGAAGCTGGAAGTCTCCAGTGAAGACAGTTCCCCATGGAAGCAGGCTGAGCTACTCCCTGGGTCTCATGGTACCAGCTGCTGTCAGAGTGGAGGTACAGGCCTGCCAGCAGATCTCCTGTGGCAGAACAGTATTGTTGGATCAAGAGAGCAGGAATGAGTAAAAACATTTTTTTCCACCCTCGCACTAAATGTCTCATATATCCATTGTTTGCAGGGCTCATTCCTTCTGTATCTGTCTGTTGATGTGGAGCTGGGACCTCCAGCCCTCACCATTACCAATTTGTAACATTAGTAGTTTCTTTGTTCTCTTGTCCCTTATGCCAGCCATCTCCGGCATGCTAGAAGTTTTCCCAGGCAGAAAAGAAGCTGGTGAGGATCAAGTTTCAGGCAGCAGAGCAGATGATTCATCTTGGCTTTCAAGGGCAGCTTGGCAAGCTGAGGTCCGCATTTGTTCTGAAAGATCACTCCAGAAACTGCACACTGTGCCAGTTCCCCAGGGGTCACTGGAACACAGAAGGTCAGTGACAGCATACAGTACCTTCAGACTGCTTTCTGCTTCCATACCTCTTTCCTTACTACCCTTCCACACTTCTTTCAATCGTCTGCCTAATGGAATCGTGACTCTTAGGTTACCAACACATTTGGTGAGAACCTGGAGTCTTCTCCAACTTTTGGATATCAACCAGCCGAGAAGGGAGATTTGAAACAGATCCATTCTCTCGGATGGGACATCTGAGCTCTTGCTGAGCTTCCATGCTGTTGGGCAAAAATGCCAGGGCATTCCTTTTGCCTAGGAGCCTAAGACTTGTTTTATCCTCTGTGATAGGCTTAAGAAACATATTTCCCTCGCAGGGTGGCTCCAGTTCTTTCCAAACAGTGAGCACTTCACCCAGGCTAGTGCAGCATTTTTATGTGAGGTTACTACAGAGTGTTCAGGTAAGAAAAATAACAGCAACATTTGTGAGCTTGTTTTTTGAAGACAATGCACATCAACTTTTCCCCAGTGTGTTGCTGTTTGGCAGAGATCATCTGGCTCCGTTCTACCCTAAGTTTCTGCAGGCATCTAACAGTGCTCTGGTTCATTAATTGGTGGAGACTTAAGCTTATGTGTTTCAAAGTCTGCCTTGCTGTTGCCAATAGACTTTGGCACTTGACAGTGAAGAAACTATTTATGGTTCTCCAAGGAAGACCTCCATGTTCTAGGGAGGGAAAAAAAAGGAACAACTCTCATCTTCAAGAGGATTAATTATACTTAAGCTTAACATGCTTTTGGGATGGTATTAATGTGATGAAAAATGACAGACCAACAAGAAATTTACCCATATTAATGAGCCTGAAGCTGGCTTGGCTGTTGGGAAATTAATTTTAATTGATTCATCAAACAATCATCTCTCCCTACCATTTACCAAGGGGATCAGAGATACTGATGTGATAAAACCCTCTAATGCCCAGAACTTTGAATTGTCTAAACAAAAAATGCACTACATCCAAAGCCAGGTCTTTCAGTTCAAAGCCCCTCTGAGTGGCATTGAGGTCATGTGGGAAGGCATCATCTTAACATGACTGTGTTGCTCTCTCACCCTCTCAGATGAGAATTCCTTGATCAGGGTCTAACTAATATGTCACATAGGCCCTTAAGGCCCTCCCTACTGTGGTCTCAGTGGAGGCCACAGTGATGCTGTTGATGGAAGAGAACTGTCCATTTCATCATGAAATGGCAGCTCTCAGGCTACACTGACCGATTTATGCGGGAGCACCTTTTATTACTGTTGGAGCAACGGGGATGCCATCTCAGGGACACCACCAGGACCTAGTGGTACTGTTAGATATCAGTGTAATGTAAGATGTCATATCTTTGGCTGACAAATATCTTGGTTTAAGACAGTTCTGGAGGATCTCCCACTATCTCACACTGTGAATGACAGTCTCTGCTGGGTGCTTAACATAATGCCAAACTGCATGCACAACAGCTCCACTACAAGTGGTAGCCATCATGCCAGATGTCTTCATGAGCAGAACATAAGTACTTGTGTGAGAATCAGCCTGATACTCAAAAGCTTCCAGCCTTCACTGATTCCTTGTGTTTATGGAGAAACACATTCCTGCAGGACCATGGGTGACATGTGACTGTAGCCTACCCTTGTTCCAAACCAAAGCCGTAATCCCGCCAAGGCTAGTGGCTGAACGCTTGCCATCCTAAGGCAGCAGTGTGGGCAGAATGTGGTACAGATGACAGTGTGACTAGACAAGAAAAGGAAGGACCAGACAGCACTGGGAAACTGCTAGCTTTTGCAGTCTAACTGCTAAGGACAAATTGCCTTCCAAGGACATGTTGCCAGTGAACATAACTCCAGCTATGTCTTGAGGTTTTGTGAAAGGTTAAGGCAGAGGATGAGCAACTATGGTACGCTATGGAGACTTGACTCCAAAGAGTAGGGATCCCCTCCGTAGTTCCCTGCTCTTAATTTCCTCTTGTTTGCTATGGAAATGTTTTTTAAGAAGAGAATACTCCTTTATATCTCTATGAGTCACTAGGCGCAGCTTGGGTCTTCTTTGGCAAGAAGAACTCGAGAAAACAGAGCAAACAAACATCATCATTTGAAGTGGCAAATGTCTTGCAAAGGAATATGAGATGGGGTGGAGCACAAGATGAGGATATTCAAAACAACAAGGTTACTCCTACCTTGAAGTCCCTCACATCTTCTGTGAACTGATGCTCTAAAGCTGAGAAGGGGCAAACTCAAGCCCCAGCTACCAATGCTTCCCCTGCCTTTTCCCTAAAGGTCAGATCTGTCAATCTACTTGGCAATTGCTCACCTACTTTCTCTTAATTTGGGCATAACTGTAAATCACAGGATGCTTTCAACTACCATTACATATAAAACTGTAAGAATTGAATTCATAGACTATTTTTTAACCTCTGCCTTAGACCTATCCCACATACCAAGCACACAGAAAAAGCCAATAACACGTCCACTCTGCACAAAAATAATGCATAAATGCCAAAGCCACTCCCAAGCACTGATATTTTAGTAACAATTATCACAGAAATTAGTCGAGAGGGGCCACAACATTCGAGGTAGGCATTGCTTTGAAATGCAGCATTACGGCTCCTCAGTACTTTGAAAGAACTGCAGTTACTTCTGAGTCCGGACAAAAGTTAAGCTGTTCAGGAAAAAGGAACAAAAAAAAATCCAAAACGGCAGGTCAGATCAACAAATGAGGTCTTATTTTAATTGCAGTCACAGCTTTGAGGATAAAAACCTGTAGGCAACTGTGGATTTATCATTGCCAAAGAACTGCATGAGACTAACAATTATAACTGATGGCAGCAGTGGAGGAACTAATCCCACAGCAATAAATGCAGTTTGAAAACCTCCCTCCCATACTAAGGACAAGACTGAATAAATACTGCAGAGCTAATAGGAAGCTGTAGATGAGAGCACTTGTCAGAGCTGCCTATGAGTGAGCTGGACCTATTCAAATAGCCTAGCAAGTCCACAAGGCCTGTGGAGTTCCCGGAAGAAAAGGCTGCTATAGAATGTGCAATCAGTCAAACACTCACAGATACACACACACAAATGCCAGACAAAATATCCCAGCAAAGAACCCCCCTTGAAGTTATGTCACAACACTATGTTCTTGCTTGTAAAGGTCTCTTTTCACAGTGACAAACATGATATGAGTGCTTATTTTCCATGAACATCTTCTTGGCTTTGAGACCCTGGCAAAAGGTATGATTAGAATAAAGCAAAGATTCAGCATTTGATGTTTCATCCAGCTCTCAGAATACTCTGTGGTTGAGACCAAAACAAACTCAATGAGTACAGCAGTGAGAGGGGAATATTCATGTCCTGGGGAAGAGCTGGCTTGTTCCAGTCATGGTAAAATGTATCCCAGAGGAAGAATGCTGGAGTGTCCCTAGCTTGGAGAAAAACAAGTGGGCTGGGAGCTAGGTCACCAGACTAGGATTTAGGTGGCTTTTCTCTGCCTCTTCTTATTGTTTACTTTCACCTTGAATCTAGAAATTTCACACTGTTTTGATCGGGTACTGTGTGCCACTGTGGCTTCAGTGCCTGGGAATACAAGATGCTCCCAGAATATAAATCATAATATAAATGTTTATTTACATTGAAGAAGAAAACTGCCAAAGCAGAGCTGAATGTGATTTAAAAATAAAACAAATTAAAATCCATAGAAATGGATATATAAATCCTATGGCATGGATTAATTATTAGATTCCTCTTGCAAGGAAAAACAACCATCTGAAACTCCAAGGAATTTGCTTCTGCAGAAACTATCAGAAAGAGGCTGCTTATGGATTTCAGACTTTCATATGAAATCTGTAGGAATTATAAATGCAAAATATATGAGGGCATCAAACTTTTAGAGCTATCAAAATGCTCAAGGGGATGCTTCCACATCTAGAGAACTGTTCTCTCATCTTTGTGCTACATGCTGGAAGACAGGATTTTTACGAAAGAATGAGCATGAAATTTAGGTCTATAATCAATAACATTATTATTTTTTAAAAAGAGAGATTCGTAGTCAATAAAAAGGTTTTTTGCTGAAACTTGGGCAGTGCATGCTTACTGTGCATTCCAATGTGCAGCACATTAAGAAATTACAACACCAGAATAGAATCACACAGCTTAAGCGCAGCAGAGCAAAGAGAGAATCTTGAGATGACATGCTATAGAGTGTGGGGAGGGAAAATGGAAGTAGAAAATCTCTTCCATTTCTAATAATTGAGAGTACTTTACTGAAATTTTCCTCCGACTAATTAATTTGTATTTAATTTTTGTGTCAAATATTAATTTCGGGTGTGTGTTTTAATTTACAAACATGGCACTAAGGTAAGATTATATAGAACGGAAACCATCTTCGAACTCTGTAATCCTTGAATAAATTACCTTCTACAACTTCTCTAAGCTTTGTTTATGGTGTTGACAGATTCATGGAGGAGTTCAGTAGATGAGTATTTTTGCATGCCTTCATGCATTAACTGAATTAAAAACATGAACAAGTTTACAGGGGTTAAAAATACTATTTGTCCCTGCTACTATTAAGTGCTTGCTGTAAGCTAGTAATTAATTAAGCATTCTAACTCTTCATTGCTTTTCAGAACTCCCTTTCTGAAAAAAAAAAAATGGTGAAGGATTGATACCAATCTTACATGCCTTACCTTGGCTGCACAGCTGTGAACTTCTGCCTTAACAGCTCTCACCCTGCTGTCTGCTGCCCTCAGATCTGCTATGGGTTCTTTCCAAATCCCTTTTCAGCCCTGCTTCCTCATGGATAAAGCCTGGTGGCTTACTAAAAATCCACTTTCTCTCATCTGCTGTTCTTTCCCTCCTCCAGTCCTGGGCTAAGTAGTGGAGATCGAGACAATTGTGTCTCGAGCAGTACTTGTGATCAGTTCTCATCCCACAACAGAAGGAAGAAGAGGAAGCTCTTGTAAAGCAAACCAACACATCATGCTGTTATATTCCGATCAACATAATTTCTGAGGTAACCTCACCTATCTGAGATAACTTTTTGAGGATACAATGAATCACTACACTCCTAGCATGTGAAAACTTTTGGGTGGTGGTAGTCCTGCAAATAGGCAGCACCAGTCCTCTGGTACTCTTAAAAACTAAAGCTTTAAATTGGAATTTAAGGGGTGTTGTTTCAGCACAGATGAGAACATTTTCTGCAGGTTCTGAGCTATCTTTGGAGAGGCCTTTTTTATAATTGTATATCTTCTCCAGAAAATGGTTAGCAAAACCTGACATCATTTAATTGGCTGAAAGTAACTTCATATCATTTAGGAAAGACATCGGTTTAATCTGCCTTTTTTTTTTTTCTTTCTTAATTAAATTTGTCACAGTGATGTATTTGCACTATTAAATCATCTTGAATTTGCAAGAAGGTTTAAAAACCAGTTTATTTTTAGAATGACGCATTTTCAATCAATCATCTGAACGAGCCTGCCGGGAGAAAGCAGGCTGTGGAAGGCATAGCACGGACAGCATTCTCCCAGAGGAGGGATGCAGACCCGTCTAGTTTTCTGCAATGTGTACCATGTTAAGCCCACGACTCAGCTGCAGTGAAGCAAAAGTTAAAGCTGAAAAACAACTTAAAGTGTCATAACCCCATTAAAAGGAAGGATATTTTCATTGTCTGATAAAGGTAATTTTTTATTATTGTTTTATTTTAGAAAAAAACGTAGGGAAAGCTTTGATTAGCACTGACAAGGAGCCTATGCCCAGAAGAGGTGAACATGATCTGCACTACCTTGAGTTTATAACCTGCACCCAGCTATGGAAAAATCCTATGCTTGGAAGAATTTGAACTGAAACCATATTCTGTGCTTTGGAACTGAGACAGACAGAATTGAGTATAGAAGATCCTTGCTTTGCTCACTGCTTGACAAAGACCCCACTATTGACTTATCTATCCTACCTTTCCCACTCCTTTTCTGATAGTTTTACAGAAGCCAAAACAACTTTCAAGAAGAGTGGGCTTTGTAGTTGTGCTCCAAAATACACTGAATCTGCATAGTTCTCAGAACTTGCTGACATCAATGTCGTTGTGTCTTGCTCTCCTCTTTCACTACAGGGAAGTAGATTTGAAGCAGAAGGCTGATCTCTTCCTTGAGCAAACATCAGCTGCTTTTTCCCTGTAGACAACAAGGTGGAGTCCTTGATAAATTAAGCTACAAAAGGCTTTAGAGCTTTAATCATTTCCATGTCAGTTTGGGAAGTGCAACATTTTCCTTCTTGCCATACTGTTGCTTCCAAAGGTATGTACATATGTCAGTCTGTCACCACCCACTAAGGTTGTGACAACAATCTAAATGTTTTGGGTTTTTTTTGTTCTTCAAATCCAAGTACTTTTTTCAGTTTCAGCTTCTGAACTGGAACTGTTCAGGTATGAGAGTTTTGAAAGTACTCAACCAGGATGAGTTTGCCATATGTATTTCTTAAAATTAATATACAAAAAGAAACAACCTGCTACATCAAAATAATATTAAGCACAAATATTCTGGAAGCCCAGCTGAAGAAAGTGCTGTTGCCACCTGTTACTTCTAGGTTCCCCAATGGCTTATCATCATAGAATTTCACAGGAAAGAGTTCTCTAAGATGTTGGTCTCAGAGGACTTGTGCCAGGCTTTGTAGGGAAACAAATGAATTAATCACATTAGCTCACACAAAAAGATTCCATCAGATATTTATCCTTGTAAATTCTGGCTGTATTGTCTCAGGGATGCTGCTATGCTCAACAGGGGCACTGCAGGCCAAGTGGGATGTCTGCTCCCCAATTCAAGGTTATGACAGATCTCCCACTGCTTCAATTCATGGTTCCTACTTGCAGCAGCTTCTGCTTAAAGCAGATCTGTGAGCAAGGAGAGGTGGCTTGGAGAAAATCTCTTTCATTCCTGGGTAGCCTGTTTTCATTTTCCAGTTCCAGAGTGGAAGATCATGGATTTGGTGAGTCCGTGTTGAATGACTTTGCTTTAGGCATGTGTTTTCATGCAGGCAGGAAGATGCAGTGAGTAATTATGCCCTGCTTCCTGCGTTGGATACTCCTGGGCCTTGCAAATCTGAAACATCTAAGGCATTTGGATATAGGATATCTCCTAGACTCCAGTGTAAGGGCACGTATTATGTGCAACGCGGAGCACAAGAGGGAAGAACTCGTAGGTTTTTCTCAAGACACGAAACCACTGTACAACCACTTCCTAAGTGAAGCTTCTCTTGGGGACAAGAGAAGTCACCTTATAGCAAAGGCATATTGATCCAAATACCTTTCAGGTCTCCCTCAACTGGCCTCTAGGAAGGTGGAGCAAGTCAAAGAACTGCATGAGAAGCTGCAGGTGCCCCGAGATTATTTCCTGAACTCTCCTGTGTAATTTTTTTTCACAAGATGGGTATTCTCCTCAGAAGTCATCCTGCTGAAATAAACTGGGAGCTGCACTCTCTCAAACAAATCAGATGCAAGACTGTTAAGTGTACGCATAATTGATTGGTTTATCACCACAGGTAGTTTGGTTTAGCTCAACAAAGTAAGTTCCAGGGCAGGTCCTTTGGCAGATTTGTTACAGAAACATCAATATCTTTGGAATGCTCTGAACTCACTAAAAATGTTCACTTTAGAATAAAAAAATCTTTTGGATTTTAAAGTAGAAAGAAGCTTATCAAAGGCAGGGAAAATTCTTCCACAATACTTCTCATTCCCTTCTGAGTTTTCTGTCAGGATGAAAGAACATGAAAAGGGAATGTGCTTACTGCAGTTTTTCAGCAGCAGCATCAAAAATGTTCTTGTTCTTTTGGTAAATATTTCAGCTTTATTTTGGTAAATATTTCATGCCATTTGAGGGTTTATAGTGTCCTCTTTAGTGAGGAAACTTGCCAGTCAAAAGTTTCTTTTTTCCCATAAACTGGAGCAAAATGAAATTCCCTCCAGAAACTGACAGGAAAAAAAAATGTTAATTACATCAAGACATTATTTAAAAAAAACAGCACAATATTTAATTCTTTACTGTTGAAAAGAAAATACTCTTTTTCTTCCAGGCAGCTCCATTAACAGGGAAAGTTAAGAACAAGCACCAAAAGCAATACAGAAATGGCCCTCTCAACATCTGCTAAGGCAAATGATCCAAAGGCTGGAGCCTGCCTTCTCCCATGTGAGAGAGAACACCAACAGTGATATGAGAGAAAGGAAAAAACCTGTCATTTTTTTACGAAGCTGTTCTGATACACAGTACATCAGCTGGCACAGTGTTCCACAGCTCACTTGACAGACACTCTTCACTAGCCTGCTCCAAGTTAATTTTCATTTACCTCCTCATAGAAAATAAGATACTGCTTGCAGAGATCTGATCAATTATTTCCTACTGCTGCCACCAGCATCCAGCCTAAAACTGGTGATTTATGGCTGTCTAATTGACACAATTGTTATCCATTTTTATCACAATCAGGTGAAATCACATGGAAATCCTGCTGATCTATGCTGTTAGCAGGAGGAGTACAGTGTTCAAATGACACAGTTACATGGTGTCGTGGGTTTGGCCATAGGCCAACTATTTTTTTCACTCCCCCCCCCTTCACACAATTGCTATGAGTCAAGAGAAAGTTCATGCAGACAAAAGAGACCTGATGTGGGGGGAAATAATATTAGGATTTATTACTTAATAAAATAAAACCTAAAGAATTGTATATATACAACAATTCTAACTAAGCAAAAATACTATATATATACAGAAGTACCCCTTTCCCCTTTGGATCAATTCAGGAGGAGAAAACCAGTCTCTTTTCCACTTCCAGAGCTACAGATCTTCCAAAAGCAATTCTGCAGCATTTGAAAGTTTTTCTTCTGTTAT
>JAWWLV010000100.1:27762350-27773305 GCA_035041135.1 Platyrinchus mystaceus | reverse complement strand
AAAGGGTGGGCTCAGTTCAGCACAGGCTGTGTCTCACCTAAAAAAAAAAAAAATCCATTGCGCAGGCTTGAAAGGTATAAAGACCTTTCCCAGATCTTCGTTCGCGAAGACTGGCCACTTTACCACTACAGTTCCTGACAAAGGGTCCCTCTCCTGCTTCCCTGTAGGCCCCTTCAGGTACTAGAAAGTTGTCATGAGGTCTCCACATAACCTTTGCTTCCTAGGCTTAACAGCCCCAACTTTCTGAGCCTGTCTTCATAGGGAAGGTGCTCCAGTCCTCTTATCAATGTTGTGGCCCTACTCTGGACTTGCTCCAACAGTGCCAGGTCCTTCTTATGTTGTGAGCACCAGACCTGCATACAGGTGAGCTTTCAGAGAGCAGAGTAGAGGGGGAAATCCCCTCCCTCAACCTACTGGTCACTCTCCTTTTGATGCAGCCCAGGATTCCATTGGCTTTCTGGGCTGCCAGTGCACATCTCTGGGTCATGTTGAGTTTTTCATCAACCGTCACCCCCAAGTCCTTCCCAACCTGTAGATGTGCCTGGGATTGCTGGGACCCAGGTGTAGGACCTTGCACTTGGCCTTGTTGAGGTTTGCATTGGCCCACCTCTCAAACCTGTCAAGTTCCCTCTGGATTGGCACCCCTTCCCTCCAGTGTGACAGGTGCACCACCCACCCTGGTGTGTTAGTGAACTTGCTAAGGGTGCCCTCGATGCCACTGTCTGTGTCACTGACAGAGATGTTGAACAGCACCAGTCCCAGTATCGACCCCTGAGGGACATCACTGATCACTGGTCTCTACTTGGACCAATGAACTGTTGACCACGACTCTTTAAGTGCAGCCATCCAGCCAGTTCTTTATCCACCAAATGGTCCATCCATCAAATCCAGGTCTTTACAATTTAAAGATAAGGGCATCCATCATAAGGGACAGTGTCAAACACTTTGCATCCTGTTTCTTGCTTCCTGTGTGCACTACCCAGATCCCAGTAAAAAAACAGCAGTTGGCTTCATGTTCAAAACAATGCTGTCAAATGGAGACAGAGCTCTTCTAATTCAGACTTAAGAGTATTTTTACCAAGCAAGCATACTGTCTGTTTCTAACAGTTTTCAATTGCATCAAAAGATGTCCCATGCATAATACTACTTCACTGAAAGGAGCATTGCAGGAGAATGATCTCTGTCATAATGTAGATCACTTATCTTTACTTCTGAACATTAGTGGACTGTCAGTTATGATTAGTTTCTTGTCTACAGAGAAATTTAATTTTACGGAAAAGTAGTTTCTTACATAAAAACACATATCTCCGAACTTGCTTAAACCAGCTAAGCCATGCCACAGCAGTCAGCCAAGTATATATACATATCTACTGCTACTGCCTCCTCAATAGAGATGTCTGATGACCAGAATCCTAATAAAAATCCACAAGGGAGTCATCTGGACTAATCCCCATACTTATTCCCAAGAAATAAAAATGTCAGTTTACTAGCTCTGTAGACAAGCAGACATGACCCTGCTGAATATGACAACACTGTCTCTGCATTCTTATTCACATGAGCAGAAATTGATCTGACTGAAGAAGTCTTATCACATACAGTCATTCCTGATCACTAGTATGTGCTGATCAGGTCCATTAGGCCAGAATTCCTAAATAGGGAAACACATGGTACAAGAAGCCTTCAGTAAGAAAAAATAATTTTTCTGGTGTTTCGTGAACCTGTAGCATCTGCAGACGTGATGACAGCTAGGAAATGTGCATTGCAGTGGTCAGGTAGTGATACTCACCCCTCTGCCCATTGGGCACCATGCTAGTGGAAATCTATTTCACATCAAGTTTGATGTGTAATGACTAATCATGCAATAAGAAAACCCTGCTGAACAGTTGGCATCTTAAAGAGTTTCTCCAGCTCAGCCTTGCAATTAATGCCAGTTCTCTCATACAAGACTTGCAAGCCATCTGCGCTTTCACTTTGTGGGTGTTTACTTTTTAACATTGGGCCAACAACATGATTGGTCTTTAATTTGCTTAAATTAATCTGAAAAACTGAAGTTATTACTCCTCCATCAATGTCACAGCCCTAAAATTCTTCCAGTTACTCTGATTAACAATTTATACTTGAAATCCCACAGTCTGCAACATGCATTAGCCTGAAACATCACATTCAGAAAGACATATAATGCTTATGCCATCGAGCCATTCAAGATATTCAGCTGTCTTTAGAGAGCAAATACATGTGATTATTCCTAGTGAACTGGCTGGACCTGAGTTTGTAGCCTAGAAACGTGACACTGAAAGAGCAATGACATCAGAAAAAGTAAGTGCCCAGTCCAAATTCCCCAGGTTCTCTTATTTTCCATCTACTTCTTGATTATACCAGCCCACATGCCAATCCGGGTAATACAGAAACACAAAGAGAATGCAAAATGGTGGGAGTATGTTCTAGTCTTACCTCTCAGAGATCTGTTCTACTACTCTGCAGGACACTCTGTTATGATCTTACGAACCTTACTTAATGTTTGCCCTATCAGTTTGTCACATTTTGGCATTTTATAGCATCACATCTGCATTTTTATTGGTATCCCATCTTTAGGAGAATTTCCTTTCCACTGATGGAAATCTTCATAGCTGTGGAGAAAAGTGCAAACATTTACCACAAATGTTACCCCAGAGGCTCAAAAGCCACTATACCAGGATATAAACAAGGAGGAATATGTATGAGACACCTGAGAAAGCCATGAGAAAACATTCTTCAAGAACAACAAAATAGTTCAAAGCAGAGTACATATCTATTACTTCATGGGAAAAGAGAGCAAATTATGGGTGATACAAACAAATATTGCACTCTTCTCTCTCTCATCTTCACAGAACTGTCACCGAACAACATTACAAGGCAAGAAAAACAGTACTAGGGTAAGGAAAAGAACAGGACAAAAATGCTGTGAAAACTGTCCCAAGTCTGAAGAAACTTGTCCTTGGGTGCTGAAGGAAACAGACAAAATAATCATTAAGATTACTGTTTCTGAGAAATAGTAGAGGAAATGCGAAGCCCTGTGAAAGTGCAGGGCAAACATACCTCCACTTTTGCAAAAGTGAAAAGCTGACCCTTGAGAGCTCTGAGGTAATCACTCTAACTTTGGTCCCAGAAACCATGGAATTTTGGACTAAACAAAGCTCCCTGTAGAGGAAAGGAAGACAAAGACAGGTAAAAGGCATTTGCCAGGAATCAAGTAGCTGGCCCCACTTGTAAGTGCACACTCAGTGGATGTAATACATATCAATTTCAGTAAACCTGCTCATAACTTCCTTGTTAGCACACAGTGAACCCGTGTCTCTAGTGAGCTTTCTAGGGGGCAGACAGCTGGCTGGGGGGTGGTCTGTTTGGTTTTTTAGAAGACAGTCAGAATAGTTATTGATGACTCACTGTAATTTGTGGAGAGAGATGCAAATTGGTTCCCATGGGGGTCTGTTCTATGCCTTGTGTTATTCAATTGTTTCATTAATAACCCGGAAGATGAAGAGTAAGTGCATTTACAGTACTTGCAGATGACACAGACTGAAAGGGGTACTCAGGAGGACTGGATCAGAATTCAAAATGATCTTTAAAAATTGGACAGATGGCCTGAGGTCAACAAGATGAAATGCCACAGAGACAAGTGACATATTTTGAGGGAAACAAACCAAATGTCCCATATGAAAAAAGGTAACCATATGGCTAGTATAATGTAAGGGGTTTTGAGGTTGAAACTAGCTCACAGAGAGCATCAGGATTCTGGTGCTCTTCTCTTGGGATATGCTAATAGGAATATTGAGTAGACACTCTAAGGGAAGGGAAAAGGTTTCATCTGCAGTACTGTGTTCAGCATGGAGCACTATACTTTGAGAAAAATGAATTATTCTCTTGATTGTTTTCTGTCTATACATATGACAAGAGATGTTAGAAGACATAGTGGTCCCCACTTGCCTCCAGCCGAAGTCATGTAGCAGTCCAGAGGTATAAGACTTGGCAAGACACAAGCGTTCTGTTCCCCTAGATTGTGCCTCTTTGTACATCTTTTTAATGTAACTGATAATTTTAGTCTTGCAGCTAGTATAAAGATGTCTTTAGGTTCCAAGCTGCAGTAAACAAGACATTTTTCCAAAGCCTGGAAGGCCTACATTCTACATCCCTCCCTCCCTTCCTCTCTTCTTTCTCCTCCCTCAGAGTATTTGGTTGTCCTATAAAGAGGACTGAAAACTCTACTTCTTGTTTGCCACGTGACCGAAAATATGCATTTTGTGTCTGCCTCAGACAAATATGCATTTTGCTTCAAATCAGTTAAAGTGGCTAAGCCCTTCTTCCCTCCACACATGGTTTCTATGACTTCCTTTTTTAAAACCAATTCTATTGCTTCCCTTTCATTTCACTTCCAGTATAGGATTATGTTCTTTGTTGAAGCCACTCCACGTTTTGGTGAGGGACACTGACTTCCTCTGTTGGTTGTTTCTTTTTTGTTTGTTTGTTTGTTTGTTTTTGTTCTTTTTTGTTTGTTTTTGTTCTTTTTTTTGTTTGTTTGTTTGTTTGTTTTGGTTTTTAATGTGTGTGTCTGTGGTTTTGTTTGTTTGTTTTCTTAATTCTTCCCCCAACCTATGACCAATCATGGAAAGCAAAAATTTTATATTCCCATCATTAACTGTGAGGCTTTTGGACAACTTTCAAGGTTTTGCCAGAGTGTCCAGAGTAAGACGTCTTTTTGCACTTTGTATAGAGATCAGTGTTTGTGCACTTGTTTTCTACTGTGCTTAATTTTCAGAAATCTAATTAATTTTTAAAAACATCATGTGGAATATATGCAGCTACAGCAAATGCTAGTGACACACTCAAGTACCAATTTTAACCACTGACTGTAGTCTTCTCCAATGCTGAGGGCAAGTATGAGAAATGGCTCCAAGCAGCAAAGTCCTAGTTCAGTTTTTCAGAATTGTATAAAGTGCTGGTAATGGGGCACTTTCCTGCTCAGAAGATATTAGAGTAATATTAGACTGTACATTTTCACACGTCCCTTCCTTCTCTTTCGTTAACTTGGAAGACTTTAGTTCTATGGATTTTTTTCTGTCAGAGACAATATTTGTGCCATCTCTTCATAACTGTGCATTCGACTTGCATATTGATGACTTCACAAATAGTCCAGTAATGGCTGGAATTCAGATGCATGTGTATAATAATTTCTTGCTACCATGATTTCTACCTAAGTCTTAAGAAGAGTCATAATAAACATTTTGCATGTTAGGCTTAGTTTTGTTCTTATGTGACATATGCTGCCGAAAGTCACAGCCTAGGTACTGGTATCATAGCATCTTGCATAGAGATACAGCTCAGACTGAAGCATGACATCTGAATAAAGGCAGTAAAACACAATTTTTTGCTTCAAAGGAAGGAAAAAAGCCACAGTGGTAAGTTTTACCTACTCTGAGATTCACAGGAGCTTCAGGACCTGCCATCAATAATATTGCCTCTTCTACAAGAAGCTTGATCATCCACCCATCCTTTGAGAAAAATGGTACTGACATGAGTACTGAGTGTGAAACTCAAACTGGTCCATGGTGCTGCACTGAGCCAATTGTGTCTACTGATTCCTGCTCCAGCATCTTTGGGGTAATTCTGTAGAGTGGAGTCATGCCACCAGAAGAAGGGTGACATATGTTAGATATAGCCTGATTGATACCCATCAACATGAAACACAGATGTGCCTCTCAAATCCCAGGAAAAGTGAGGTTCACAGCTAGAGGTACTTCAGGCAATGATCTTCCGCATCCCGTCGGCAACAATCAGCATTTCAAACACTTGTGCACTGGAGTGATGTTCCCAAGTTCTTTGAATTCATTTGTATTTCCAGCTGACATGGAATCGTGATGCATTCTGGTATGTCTCTTCTTAATAATCTTCATATCTCTGAGAGATCTTCAGAAAATGTGAGCTCCTTCTGAAGATAATTAGAGAAACCAGTCTTCCCTTTCAAACAACTTGGGACCACAGGTTATTCCTTTCTCACTTGCCTGAAGTGAGTCAAATATGTATCAGAGATGGACCCTAAGATCCTGTGTCAGGTTTTGAGGATTTTATTTTGTTTGTTTTTGTTTGTTTGTTTGTTTTTCTCTTTGTAGAGATCCAGTAGATGCAGAAAAGATCCATAAGCAATTATTCCATTGACTCAGCAATTCCCTAGGAAATGGGGATATAAGATGCATTATTCTATAACAACACCACAGCAAAGAATAATCATTTTAGATGAAAGCCAATGTTCAATCTGTTCCATGAATCAGAGAAAGATACTGATACTCTTTGCACAGTAGCTGGCTATAGATCTCAGAAGGTGAAGATTCTACTGGTTCAAATGCAGATGTCTGAAAGTCAGATATCTGCTACAAAATAACCCCCTTAAGCTCCCTTTGTAAAGAGACAGAGTCTTAAAACAGCTGTCTGAGAATGGTGGGTACCTGTGGGCAAGCAAATATACCTTGGCAATTCACAGTGCTGGTAGTGTGTTGGAACCAAACTCTTTCAGGGGCACTGAGGTTGCAAGGAAGGCTTTAAGCATTTCATTGAAGGGCCTGTGGGACCACAGTAGTAGTCACTGCCTGCAAAGAACAGGAGAACCTGCTCTCCGGTGGTTGCAAAAGAACTCTGTAGTCACCAGACAGTGTTGAACACCTTTAATGGGAGGATGGAAGTGGTTTGCCTGATAACATTCTTTCCAGACACTTCACTGTCCGGTGACTTGAGGGATTCACATTAATAATTGCAAGCCAAGTCCCTGCAGGTGGACCTTGGACTGCAGTAGCCTCTTGCTATATCAAAGAGGCCACTTCCATGAGGACTGTTAGCAGGCTGTGTCATCAGCTGTGGGGTTGTACACATGTATCCTAGACCCAGGCCTGTCAGGAAGGAGGTACCATACCCAGGAACTCGGTTTTGCCTCTCCCACAGAGCCATGCTATCATGACTGACTTGAACTGCAAAGGATTCAGGCGAGCAGCACTCCTGAGAATTGTGGGAGTGGAAGCAAGAGAGACTGCTATTTGCAAATCATCCCTCCCTACACAGTCACTCTAGTACCTGGTTTTCTAGGAACATCCATGCCTGATGAGAGCAATGCTAGAGGAATGGAAAGGAAAGGAGTATTTTTATTCAGATCAGCCTTCTGTGAAACATTACATTTGCCAGTGTTAGGGATGAACTTTTTGAGATACACCTATGGGAATAAAATTACATTTGGGATTATTTTCAAAAATAGTAGGCATGATTCTTTGCTGTTAAATTCCATTCAGAACTGCTCAACCCTAGATACAGAAGGCTTTTTTTTTTTTTTTGTAATTTTCAGAATTTTTTCTGCCTAGACATGAATTTCTATAGTTCTGTTTTCATGCCTCCTCACCCGTAGACATTCCTTCTGATATTAAACACTCATCCTTTCTATCTGCTCTGATTCACCACATTATATTAACTCTCTGGGTTGCCTTTTCAGTGACCAGAAAAAAAAAAATCAATTTCCCAATGTAAATGTCTACAGTAAGATTTCCAAAACAATGGGATTGTTAGAAAATCTGTAATTCATAAACAAAGAAACCTTTCATTAAAAAAAGGAAAAAGGTTATAGACTATTTACTGACTTGATTCTGGTTCTAATAGATAAAAAGAAGAGTTTGGTGCCACCTGTTCAAGGAAAGGAAAAGTTTTTGATTGCTGATTGGTTTCATGTAATATTTAAAAATAATAAAGACAAATTCCTGCAGCATGAGCTATATAAAAAGGATGATTATTAACCAAATCCCAGGGCAAACCTAAATAAAAATTCATGTCTCAGGACACTTCTAATTGAACATGTCTGTGTAGAAATTAAATATTGCTGATTTTTTTGACAAACAGACACGTCTGAATGGTTTCCATGCTGTGCTCACAAATGTGAATCCACCAAACACCTACATGGAGAAGATGAAGACATCACTGCCCATACATTAAGAAGGGCAGCCACCGATGAAATCAGTACTAAGCCAGGTCACAGCTTAAGGGATGGTTTTGGTCCTTCTCATCAGGAAAGACTTGGTGTGTAAGAAGCACAGGAAGCTGAAACCTGCACTAACACATGACAGTAGAAGTTACATGGGCAGTGTGCTTAAGGTTGCAACGATTTCACCCATTTTCTCTACTGCATGACATCAAGCCTTTGTACCAGGATGCAATGTGAGAACCACCCAGTGATGTCTGATCAGACATGGAAGATTGATGTTCCCACGTAGACTGGCTCTCTATGCCATTTCAGAGTACCCATTTTCAGACCCACCTCTTCCTGAAATCCAGTCAAAGATCACCTGAACACCTACCCCAGCCTACATACTGTGGAGGGCCTTGAGCATCACATGCCAGGAATGGACACCTTAGGTCCTTTGCTCAGTGCATTTTTCTAAATGTATCCTTCCTTGAGAAGTGATCGCTGGCCAGAGCTTCCTCAGCAGCTTTATTCCTTCCCTCAGACATGGGGAGACTTTTGCATCACCCAGCTCATCTTGCAAGGATTTCTTCCCTCTGTAGAGAACTCCAGCTCTGGCTAGAGAACTACTTCACTACAAATAGAAAGGGAAATGCTATGTCTCTCAGCCCCTCTAGCTCGGGGTGAGTGCATGAAAGCAGCTCAGTGTTTCCCATCAATGTCACTGTGCTGGAATGGCCCAAGAATCGCTCGCTAACTCACTGGCTACTGCAAATATATGAAAAACTGAGGGGAAAAGCATACTGTATAGGGTGAACGTGGGAAAAACACCTTCATATGAGTAATGAATACTTTGTGAATCTAAAGGTGTCAGCAGAAAGATACCACAGTACATGAGAAATGGGTAGAGGACAGAATGTAACTAGAACTAGGTAAAGAGTAAGGCTGGGGGTTTTTTTGTGCAAGTTAAAGACACCTTTTATTTACACGTGGCATTTTTTACCTATCTTCAACTAATAGTTGAAACAGTGCTTTATAGAAAGGCTTACATTATTCAAATTTTTATGAAACATCACAAATCTGAACAAGACAGGCTAAAGTTAAAAGGATCTGCATTCTCATTTAGGAAATAAAATGCTTGTTCAATTGGAATCTCAGTATTTTTCCTCCATTTCATTGAATCAGCCACAGAATTGTAAGCCTTTAGAGAAAAATGCAAAAAAAGTATCCCAAAGTAGTGGGGAAAAAAAAAGTTTCATCTCATTAGGGAGAAATTGAGCAGTAAAAGCCAAATGAAAAAGGATTGTAATTTACATAAAGGAAATCCCTAAGGACACTCTAAATGCTCACAAAGAGAGGGCACAATGACACCAGGTCCTGTTATTTTCATTAATCCATTAAAATGTAAGACAGAACAACTGAAATGTCTAGAAAATGTATAAGCTTTGAAAACAAATCTAAATGTCATTAAAAAGGCAGAAATCTAATATGAAGGGGTGTTCTGGGTAAACAGACAGAAACTGTTCCGTAAACACCACAGCCAGACAGTTACCACACATGGCTTCAAGTGGACATGATTTGGGAATCTAAATGCATTTCTCTGTATCAGTTACATTTTAATAAAATCAGTTCAAAATCTCCAGTTATAATCATAAGATGTCCCAGGTTCATGCACAACATTAATGCTCCTTAGGTCAATGAGTGGAGGCAAAAAAGCAGACAGACTCGGAAGGTCTATAACGTGACTGGGATAAAAAACCCCGCAGGAATAAAAATGATGCTGGATGTAAATGGGAGAGACAGAGAGAGAAGAAGAATGAGGACCACCTGAAGAGTGCCAGGTGTGCAGATGGTTAGATACATGGATACAAAGATTCCTAGCTGCTTGTCAGTGCTCATTCTGGACTGAAAACCTAATGGAAAATATGAACAATTTTTTTTCTTTTTTTTTTCTGTGTAAGCATTTCAGAAATGTCAATAAGATTTTGATTTGGGGCTTTGAACAGCAGTGGCATTTTTATTTTTCAGGAGCTTTGTTGCTGTATTCTACAATTTTCAGCTGCTCCAAAGAGAAGAAAAATGAAACAAACAAACAAACAAACAAAACAAAAAAGAAAGTCTGACAGAAAAATAAATATTTCTGAAAGGGAGAAGCCATTTTTTAATTGGTAAAATACTGTCCAATCCATTCTGAAGGTCTGCAGTTGTTTGGGATGAACAGAGAGAGACAAATGAGAATGCAGAGACCAAGAGACAACACTTTTATTACATTGGTCATTGTATCTGTGCCTAAAGGAAACAAATCAGGAAAAAAGGGTCTTTCAAAATACAGATGCCTTGTGCTGAAGAAAAGGCTCTGATGACATTTATTTTAAAAATCTGTATTTTCCACAAAATACCTATTAAACTGTGAGGCTTGGAAAGAAGCAGTTTGACTCCTCTAGTCCCTGAATGCTTAGAAGCTGACTTCTGCCCTAAGGCTTTGGTTGATTCAATGTGTTTGGATACAAAGCTCTTGCTATTTCCCAAACTAAAGCCTTGTCAATTGAATCCTCATTGTATGCTGTGGGTCCTTGGCAATGGTGCTCAAGGAATGACTGCATCTTCACCCTTGCTCACAGGAGAAGCCAGGTTTTATACCTTATTTCTGTATACAGAGATGGGATTTGAAGAAGGGTCACATGAGCGAGACCTTCTAAATGTTGTCCCAAGATATCTTGAAGTGTAGAGAGACAGGTACAATCTTCAAAACTTCATTTCACCTGGGTATCCCTGTTATTCTAGTTCAACAGAAGTTGGTAGTCAAAGGCATGGGGAGTCTTTTTGAGCCCATCAGAGTTCCTTTGAGAACAATGAGTCATCATCATCATGGCCAGGATTTGAGAATGAAGATTTGAGAAGGGCTCTACCCACACTTGCTACAAGTGCGCTGACGGCTAAAGAGGCCAATGCGAGATAGACAAGTCCGGTTGCAGAAGGCACAGCAGAA
>JAWWLV010000100.1:27727349-27760498 GCA_035041135.1 Platyrinchus mystaceus | reverse complement strand
CCTGCATCCTGGAGACGTGCCCTGCCCAGCACAGCTGTGTTCTCAGCAGCATGGCCTCAATGCTCGTGACTGCTGCCCCTTCAAGGACAGACGTATTGGTCACATAATATGCTATATTATTAGCAGCTTAAATCATACGGAGCTTTCTGTGAGCAGAAAGACTAATATGTGTACTAGAAGCCCCCTGGCAATTTTTTCTGCTAAAAAGTTCATTCCTACTTTTTGCAGTTAGTTTCTGATCACTACCCTGACAGGTAAATGAAGAATACAGAATGGATCGTTATTTTCCTGTGCTTAATATTTCACTGCATTATAAGCGTCATGATGCATAACAATTAAGAATTTTTCATCTAATTCAGCTCAGTTTATTGAGGTGCTCAGTTAGAATCCTAATTCCTCCTTTAGCCGTCAATCTGCCAGATGTGACAATACACAGCTAGCTTTCCTCTCCTTGATTGATATTTTCCTGAATATTTTTCATCTGCATATTTTCAGTAAGGTTACATAGGAAGGTCTAGGGTTTTCTGATGGCTGTGAGTTTTTGTCTGTGGCAAAAATGCATACTCAAGAAAAGGCAATTGATTCCTTAGTATGTGGCTCTGCATACTGCAGTTATCACTTTTCCAAATGTCCAAGAAGGAGATCAAGACCAAGAGAAGACTGGCAAATGGATTTTCAATTCTCTGGAAAAAGTACCAAGTTTTCAAATCAAGGACCCACAGGGCAGGGCAGGGGGCCCAGGGCTAGGGAGGGAGTGGTGGGTGGGCAGAGGGGCCACAATCATCCATAAATGTGTATGTGCTTGTGAACTGGGAGACTGTCATGTTAGCAAAGCCAGCTAAGTCATTGGCAGGCTAATGAGCCTTGGTCTGAGGCAGTAACTGGTTTAGGATTAGAGCTCTCTCCCAGAAATCTGTACTAGCCAACAGGCTGATTGCTGTTGTGGATGTTTAATAAGTCTCTAGAAATGGGAGGCAATCTCTCAGCAAAGATTTAACTTCAGAGTTGTGAGATTTTAATTACATCTAGTAAGTCCTATTATATTGTGCTGTATCATGCTGAAGACCACTTCAGCAGCTACGAAAAATTGAATTTCACAAGGAGGGATAAAAACAGAAAAAAAATCCACATATGAATGTTAATACTGAATACTGCTATTAAACTTCTCCTAACTACATTCCTGCTGTTTTCCAGTTAGTGGAGTTAGCAAGCTAACTTTACAAAGAAACACTGGGATTACTGAAAAATCTGAGGACAGTGTATGTGCAAATGGCATGGACAGGAAACTGTTATAAAGATCAGACTTAATAGACATGCAGGCTCCATTCCAATAAACAAAAATTCACAGGAGGTCCAATATCTGTAGTCTCTGCAAACCTTTGGCTTTTGCCATGAATCTTCCTTTAATAAACGCATGGTTGGTAGAATTTTAACTATGCTGACCTTAGCTGGCTTGAAGTTGGAATGATTGCCACCAGCTGTGCTATCAATGTGATAGGAAAAATGACTCCTCCATTTATATGTGACTTTTAAGATATTCGTGAGCCTGCATGCATATGTAGAGAGCTAAAAATAGGCTCAAGGTTGATAACCAAAATAAAAGGTTGTTGCTAGAACAGTATGCTTCAGGAAAAAAATAAACAAGACCTGCTAATAATCCCACCACGTTCAAAACAGGCTTTGCTCGGAGAAAGCTTTCAAGCCTACAGCCTTATCCTGACTACCTGAATAAGCCTCCACCATCATGACAACCATCTAACCAAACCCTGGAAATGGAAATATACAAGCGGAAATGGAAAGAGTGAATGAATAGACAGACAGTCTCCTCTCTCACAGGCTAGCACACAACGAGCTGGCTTCTTCAAGAATGAGTCAGTGGTCCTGCAGCTCTTCCTCATTCTACCCTGGGCTACCTCCCAACAGGCATATTGTGATCACCTGCAATAAATAAGTCCTCTGCCTCAGTGACAGGACTGACATGAACGAGATAGCTCACTAATCCACTCCTTAAGAAAGGACAATTAGGGATCACTATTGTACAAGCTATATACAGGTAAAGCTGAAACCACCTCATAAAGGAACCTGACAGTTTATTCTCTTTATAGAGCAAGAGACTGGGGCCTTGGGAGGAAAAGTGACTAGACTGACATGAGTAGCTGGCTGAGAAACACCTCCTATAGGACTATTGCTGTCCAATTTCAAAAATAATTTCTTCCAGAACTCTTTGCATACAGGGGAGAATGCTGTCTGACTCCTAGAAGAGTCACAGAGAAAGCTTGTTTATAGATAAACCCAGCTGCACAATATAAGTTGTTTCTTGAGGCCTTTTCTTCTTGAACGTGTTACGCAGCACTCTGATTTTTACTGGTATAGGCCCTGCTATCTCCCTGAAACACCCAGGGACTAAACCTGTCTGTGATCACTTTTAGAATCCCAAATGCGGCAGCTCCTTTCCTCTGCCACAATATCCCTGTGCTAGGCAGGCTGGCAACCTCTAAGGGGGTGACAGATGTTTCTGTTTCTCAGTTGCAATCAGAGGAAGGTAGCTTGCATTCTAATGCAAAAAGAGGTTGCACAGCAACTTAACTTTTAATTATTTCAACCTCATTTTTCAACAAAGCATTTTCCATCCTTGACCCGTTGTATGGCCCACCATTAGACAGGCTGCTGCATATTCATAAGCACACTTATTTTCCATTCTAACTTAGAGGAAGAAACCCACTCCTACCTCTTTTGTGAAACAAACAGCACTAACAGTCTCAAAGATGATTGGTGCAGAAATTTACTTTACTTTCAAAAGCTTTACTTGGTCCCTACTGTGCAAAGACATGCCTGCTTACATTTTCCATAGCAACACAAGTACGGATCAGTCTGCTCTAGTACATTCTTTATGAGAATCAACAAAAGCTGGGCCAGAGCTGGAGCTGCTTAGGTTTAATGCACTAAAAGCATTCTTGTGAACACTGCTATAAAGGCATGAATTGCAATGGTAACTGAACAGAATAGCTGAGAGAGGAAGCTAACGTGAGAATATAATGAATTTTGGGCTGACAAATGCATAAAGAGCCTGCTAGGTCACTTGAATGCTATTCACTCAGAGGTCACTTAGCCCTGTGGGGGAAATATACAACTTAAAAGAGACTGTGAAACAGCTTCCCCCTGATCTTGGAGACCACAGAATCTAGTAAGATATTTCCAGGCTCTAGCTCCAGCTCAACAGTGCTCAGAGGTTTCTGCAGACACAGAGAGAGAGCTGAGTCTGTGGTCTTCACATACTTTCAAAGCCACCACCTGCTAACAAAACACTCATGTAGGAGTGGGAAATAGTTCTGCAAGCACCTTGTCCCCACTTCCATTCCTTCCTTCGTACACAGATCTTCTCCCGACCTCCAGGCCACCATCAAGAAGAAATCAGATGGTGCTTTCCATTCCTTACCATGGTTATGTGAATGGTCCTTAGATTTCCAGTGCTGTTACACAGCTTATGGAACGTTTTCTCCTTTTGCCTTTGATTCATCAGGTTATTACCATTTAGCCTTGGTTATTTCCATTCCTGTTTTAAGCCTGTGATCTGAAGGCAAGTTAAAAGCAATGTTTCAGGAGAAGGCAATTCAATCTTATGCGTTGCTTTGCAATGTCTGGTCTCATGGAATGGTCATCACCTCCAGCAATGAGGCTGCAAATTCAAATCAGAACCAGAGGCAGAGCCCCAGTTGTCTTTGCTGTCTCCCTACACTTATGTGTGCATGTCTGAAACATCAGAGGTGACTGACAATACCACCTCCAGACATCTAAAGAGAACTTTTCTTGTTGTCTTCCACTCTCTCTTTAATACTCTTCATAGGATTGCCAGAAATGGCTTTTCCATAATAAAAGTCTTTCAGCAGATAAATGTAAAGGAACAACGGATAAGGTTGAATGAAAGCCACATGCAAGAATGTGCATTGCAAATACGTTATCTTGGTTCATTCCTTTTTCTGTCTTTGGAAAAATGTTAAAACATTTAGTGCTGGGATTTCACACACGCACAGACACACACAGTCCCTCTGACAAAGGCTAGCCAAAATACTAGCACTGAACAGACTGGGCTGACTTCTGAGCTTCATATCTAACACTGACTAAGTAACCATGGCTTTCACTGACACCAACGTCCTTAGTCTGCATAATGCAAGCTTTGGACAGCTGCTTTTCTTCAATGGCTCTTCTGTCAGCTTGTGCATGGCCTCATGGTCCATATTCACAGAGCTCCCTCAGCATGGTACTTGACAGATTCTTCTTTCTCCATTCCTACCATCCCCTAGAGAGAGACAAATCTCTGTCATACCTTCAATTCCATCCAAGTATTTAGTCACAGTGAGCCAAACCCAAGGGACCTTCTCTACTGTAGCCCAAGTTTCGGCCAGTTCCGTACGAGTGAGAAGTAAGCTGAAAGAGGTGAGGTGAAGGAAAGTGGTTTTTCCAGGTCTCAAAAAGAAAGCTCTGGCAAAAAAATGGCTTAATAAAAGAGCTGCTTTAACAAAGAAGAATAAAAGGAGAAATATAGATAGCAAGTAAATCTTACGTCACTTGAGATGCTGAGAACCCCATAGCTGCACAGCATGGATGGAATCTGGATGGATTTTCTCATGGCATGCTGTGCTGATCTCATCTATTAAATGAAGTTCCTCCATTTTGCTTTCAGGAAAACAGCCCTGCTTTCCACTTATACCATCAAACAAGAAAGAATTTTTCCTGAGATCTTCTTGCTGCTCTGTTAGATAAAGACAGGTATAACCAACTCTAGCACCAGTTGGGAGCTGCAGGGTGCAGTTGTAAGGAGCTGTCTGAGTTTATCCTGAAGCCAAGGGACTGTGCAGCACAACACAAGCATCAAGGCTGTGCCATATGTGCAGCACAGCACAGCCCTGGCTGTGCTCAGGTGAGCTGTGCCGTGGATCACTAACTACTCTGTGTACAATGGTCTCCTGATCACAGCCATGGCAGGATCCCTCCAGAAGCTGACTTTCTCATCACCATGCTTATAAATACTGTATGCTTTTCTTCTTCCATCTCCCCACACTATATCTTGTAACTTCCATTTGATTCACAAGCTTCTGGAGCAAGCAACATCTTCTTTGCATGCTGATTATGCACTAAAATAGAATCATTGCCTTTGACATGGAGTCCTTTCCCCCAGTGTAAGATTTCTTCTAGGCACAAGGTGGAAACCTAATTTCACAACTACCCATCACTCATTTGATGGAATTAGCTTAGTCCTGAATCTTCACCAGCCACTAGAGCAGGTCCAGTTTTGTTGTGTGCATTTAAAATGCTTTTGACTAGAAGAACTGCACCTGAGGTAGCTGGCAAAGCAGGAGGTGGTGCATGTAGCAAAAGCCCTCTGTAACTGCTCTCTGCCATGGGAGGAACACCCCATTATTCAGAAGGTGTTTTATGCAATCACTATAGTAAGTTTGGCTGTGATGAGTGCTACCCTCGTTTCATTCATTAGTGCTTTGTTCTCTGTAAATTGCCTATAGCACACAAACAAACTACTTGGATTTTGCTTGGTAAAAAACAAAGTAATTGCTTTATGTAGCTTCTTGTAAATGAGAGCCTTTGGGGTGTTTTTAAAAAACATCATTAGCAGATTTATTTTTATCATAATTTTTGGAAGAAGGTTATTGCTTGCTATGGAGGCTTTCACGCTCAAAAGGGTTGCACTGGGAATCATGTTGACCATAATAACTTTAAAAAAAAATAATAAATCACAGATTAAAAAAAAGGAAGTACAAAGTACTCTGCTTTCTACTGTTTACAGAACACAGACTTTCAGAGCTCTTCTGCAATTTCCTCACTCCAGCCTTGCACACCCTGGGTACCTGAGCCATGTACAGTTGGATTACTGCAGAATGTCTCACATATAGTCACTAAAAATACTGGGTCTTTTTTCTCTGATGGGCTGCTGGTTGAAGCATTAGTTTGGATTCACATTATGCATTCAGCAGACAAAACAAAGATTGCCACAAACATTCTCATGCTTTTGGAATATGAAACCAGAAGTACTGTAGAAAGACCAGGAGTCAAGCTTGGCCTGAGAAAAAGGACCTGAGAAAAGTAATGGTTTAAACACTATACCAGGTTCTGATTGTTTTCTAGTACATATTTGCACAGAAAAAGCCAGTGAGTCTGTAGAGCTCAATTGATGTTTCACTGAGGCAGGTAAAAAACAGGTACAGGCAGGTTACATGAGCTATTTTCTTTCCCCACACAAATACTAGCACAGAAAGAAAATATTTTTCAGATAGAATTTATAAATATCCTGAGATAAGTAATGAGTGAGGCAGAATACAGGGAACAATCAAGCCTATACAATGCAACAGAGTGCCTGCCTACTGAAGAGCAACATAAAATAGAGGAGTTCGCTTTTAGAGACAGGTTCAATGAAAACTTTGAAATCAAGATTTCTAGATCAGCCAGGGCCAGTGCCAGAGGACAGAGTATTAAACATAATGAGAAGGAACAAACAACTCACCAGAAGCCAGAGGAGGATGTTATGCAGTAGGATAAATTAGGGGAAGATTTTTGCTATATGTTTTGAGATAGGTGATGCCTCTCTGGACATTGCACACTCCAAGTAACTCTGAGTGCACATGGAAGAACAAGAACTTCCCTTGCATGTTAAAGGCTAAAAGGAACTACTGAAAATAAACTACTGAAAAAAAAATACTAGAACAGATTACAATTGTATCAAAACAGCCCTACATACACAGCAGTTTCCCAAGTCTATCACCGGCCAGGAAGGCAGGAACATTACCACTAGTACTGCCCATCTCACAACCCTTAGGAGCTCTCTTCAGTACCTGAATGTTAAAACATATCAGATATGAATAGATCAGAGCTGGCTGATGTCAACACTCTGATTAGAAGTCAGTCTTATGACCACATTCATCTTTTGTTTTAGATGTGCCAAAAATGCAGTACTGAAGAGGGTGAAATTCAAGGACAGAGAGGAGGTGAAACCTGATGGCAGTACACTTCATCTCCCACAAGGTATGAGAAAAAAGTCAAATGGTTCTATTCTTTACAGTGAATCAGAACAAATGTGGTTCAGTGGTGTTCAGTTGAATTAGGACTGAAAATCAAGTAGTTAAAACCATAAGTAAGTGTGCCCTGGCAGCCAATAAAGATGCCCAGTTGTTCCTATCAAAACTAGAAAGAGCATGGGTTCACTGGTGTAATAACTTGGACAGTATCTCCTAAACCAAAAGGGCCACTGTAATCCTCCAAGTAGAACCAAAATTCTATAAGGGAAGAAATGCTGCAGGGCGCATTTCAGCAGAAATATTTACAGCAGCACTGTAGATCGCAACTATACATTTACAATTGTGATCAGAGTGTAATTAATTGTGAATTTACATCTGTGCAATTAAAGCAACATCGGCAAAGAAATTCAGGACACTGAAGCCTAGACACAAAAAAGCTGTCATGGAAAAGGAATATCTTGACTTTGTTAACAAACATCCAGCAATTGACCTGTTTGGTATTTTGAAGAGTCCATCAAATCATTTGAAGTCCAGCATCTGCCTTGTGGTATTTGTTCTCCACTTCCTCTCTGCTCCTTTCTCAGCCTCATTTCTCAATAAACAGAGGGCATGAATGAGCTACAAGGGAGATGCTGAGGTGATGTGTGGAAAGGAGACAGAAGGAGAGCCGAGGGAAGGGACAGACAGGAAGGGAGAGGAGCTGCAAGCATTGCCGAAGGAAGAGAAAATGAGATTCAGACAAGGCCATTAGTCACTGTTTTACAGAAGTAGAGACCAAATTCATACCCCTCTCCCCCCTTTATAACTTTTGTAGCTCCCTTTCACAAAAACCAAAAAACAAAAGCAGTCAAGATAGATAAGGTGTTTTGATTGAAAACCAGCTCCAAAGAGAGCGGAGGAAACTCACGTTGCCTGTGACTCTCTCCTGAACTCTGTAACCCAGATACTGTTAAAGATGTAGTGAGTAAGAAGCCTGAGTACTGCTAGACATCTTGCACTGTCTGGAAATGATAACAACATCTTCATCATAGCTTCATTTCTTTAACTTCTTGCTGGGTTTTCCTTGCACCTTAGGTAAAGCAATTTGTTTTAACTCACTCCTGCCACATTTTCAGTCTGCTGGGATGAGGAAACCAGATGTGCTGAAATCAGTGGCATTCACATGCAAATAGAATCCTTAAACTATTAATTCAAACGGCATCTTTAAATTTCACCTCCCAGCAGAAATCCCACTACATGAGGCACTCTTTAGTTTGCCATTAGTTAGTAATGGGTACACATTAAGCATGAAATAGAAGTCAGTAAAATCTTTATGACTGTAATATTTAGAAGGAAGGCATTCATCACCACAAATTAGAGACCAGTGGGAAGAGTAATTTTTTTTTAAAGTTGTGCTCCCAGCTGGGTTTCCAAAGCTAAAATTTTAAGAGGAAAGCAGACAGCGGATAAACTAGCAGAAATCAACATCTCCCAGAAGGTATTGAAATACACTGTCGCCCTTTGGTCACAAGCAGTGGGCTTTCAGAAATTTCTGCGTAAGTTTTAAATGTTCAGAGGTGGCCAATTCCTCCCACAGTTCTCACTGACACTAGAGAGTGAGTCTGGGAGTAAAAGGAGCATCAGCATCGCAGCTGAAGAAACTTCACAACCCTTCTCCTTTCAAAGTGAACCATTAAAAGGTGTGGCCAAGGACACTCCTATCTCTTTCACAGCAGATAATCAGGAGGTACCTAAGCACAGTGTTTTCCAGCTTCAGCTGGGATGCTTTGGGGACCCACTCATCAGGAGAGCTGGCAGTTTTCTGTGAACAGTGCCCTCTTGCTGAGCACTCTCAAATCTGTTCATCTGCAGAGAAAACATCTGTGTTTGGTCAGATCAGTGGTCCACTCAGTCTAATCTTATATCCTATAAAACTGATACGTGGGTATCTATGAGGAGAATAGGGTGCAAAACATGAACACAGAGAGGTTCTTTTCCTTTCAATTCCCCCACTTCAGCTCAGGTGCTTGGCTGGGGCAAATTATGATGGCTTCACAGCAGATGATTCAGTTCTACTTCTCCTGTGAAAGGACTCCATGGAGTCCCTTAATGTAGGTCCTAATCAGTTCTTTTCCAGCATGACAAAGGTGTTCCCAGACTGGCTGCAGGATGTTTTCTATCTCCACCACAGTTCTCCAGCAGCAGGACAGAAGCCCTCTGGTTAACTACATCTCTCCACACGTGCACATGAAGCAACATTAATGCACTTGCAGTGGTTATTTCCTCCTGCAAGTAACTCAGAGAGATTGCATTATCATCAAAACAGCAATACTTACCTGCTAAGGATCACTGTGGAAGTGAAACTATGCTATGTCCTTACTGAAGAGAGCAGGAAAAGAAAAGTAGCCAATAATTGCCATTTGGGCTTGGGATCTGGAAGGCAAGACAACTTGACCCTGTCCAGAAGCATGGGATGCAAACTCCTAGTAAAGAGTGCAGGCAAAAGAAGGCATCTCAGAGCACAGCCACATACCAGGCTCGAACCCTCCTCTGTGGGCACACTGTGCATCAGGGAACAATGTTGATAGGCCACCTGCTAATCCTGAACTGCCATGAACTGGCTGCATGATCCTGCCTTCTCCTTGCCTTCTAGACTTCTGAAAGTGCCTCTACAAACCCTGCTCCCATAGTCTGCACAGGGTAGAAGGCATTTTACAGCACACTCTGACAAACACTTAGTGCCCATCAGTATCCCACGGGACCTGCCAGAGGGCTTCCTTTATGCTCATGTCACACAGCAGGCAGGAAATATACACAGCTGAGTTCTGCAGGGCATAACACAACTTAATGTCCTGATGTTTCCAAGAGCCAAACACACAGTCTAAGACTGTGTTAAATATGTATTCATGTGGGAAACTTACTGTCCAGAGCACGAAGTTTCTCTGATGTACTTGTGAAAGAAATTTATCCAATTTTTAATATTATTTTAATGAGTAATTTTATTGTCCTCCAGAAATTCTGCAGGTAGACGACATTTTGGGGATCCACTTTTAGATTTAATTGTTTGTAATGTAAATATAAATAAAAAATATCTTCTGTGATATAGCTAGAAAGCTTCCTTCTAAGTGTCAGCATTTTGAGAAACATTTGATTACAGGAAAGTCCATTTATGATGAAATGGGGGAGAAAAAAGGCACATGTATTGGGATATTATGCTAAGATTTTGACTGGCTCTTCCCCATTTGCAATGGAAGTTGTTCTTTAGTTCAAAATCCCGATGAAGCCACTTACTAAAGGTCTCTGTTAAGGTGGCCCAGGTAAAGTAACTTTCAAGGAAGGTCTGTGGGTGTTTAAAGAGCTGGTAGAGGAGTTCCACAGCACAATGTCACAATGTGCAGAACTCAGCAAGGCTGAGCAGACAGTGGGAGCTGTGCAGTGAGGACCAGGTTAAAAGAGACAAGAACTTCTTACCAGTAATTTTGCCTTCTCCTTAACGCGATTTGTAGAATCACAAAACAAATATTTTAATGTCAGATAAACACAATTGTCTAAACTGTTTTTGTTTATTAAAATGTAGAAAACTTTAAAAAGAGAGAAATCAAATAAAAGAAAAATAACTCAATTAATTTTATTTTTTTTTTCCACTGAGGTGAGTTTTGCCCTCTACAGCATGAACATTGTCTTAAGGGATGTTTAGTTTGACAATTGTTTTAATGCCACTGGCACAAATTGGTCTGTAACAGTGTTTGGGCATACCAGATGTTTTCTTTTTTTCTTGATTGCCATCCCACAATTGTGGTGTGAATATTAGAAAGGAAGATGTATATTAGCACATCTGAAATCCTGCAGTTTTTTGACACATTACTGTTATTTACATGAACATAAATAAGCCAATATGAACTGCTGCGCTTCTGGTGGGATTTCCAAAAGCCACCAGGACTCAATCCACAAAAAAACCCTATAACATACTTTTAAACCCTCTGGAAGCAACTTCATGTTCCCATATTCCTCTATTGCTTTTTAAATAACATCAATAATATAAAAAAGAAAGGATGCTTCTTCATTATAAGAAGATATAGCCAAAACAGTTGCAAACTAAGAAATGTTCAACATTAGAAACATTCAGGCAGAAATAGCATGGTTTTTAGGATTACAGCTTCTCAAAGGGAGACATACAGGGCTGGCTCCTTGACAAGGACTCATGGTTGCCATGGGAACATAAATAATAAACAACAATAAGAATAAAGCACTCTCGCAGTGATGAAGCATAAAGCAGTACAAAAAAGGGACATAGTATATCACCTAAGAACCAAGAATTTTGGTTTTTATCTTTACTGCCCACATGCTCTCCCTTCAAATCAAAACCACATAAATTTATATATCTATATGCAAGCCTCAAACAAAGCTAAGTGGACTTTCTTCACATTTCAGTGTAGCTTTTCTGTGCGCAGATAGATCTGTCATAAAAAGTTTATTTCAGGCTTTCAAAGGAATTTCGGCTTTTTTATGATCAGGAAAAAACTTTCAGAATAAAAACTTCTGACTATTCCAACAAGCATTCTGAAAGGTTGGGA
Source organism: Platyrinchus mystaceus (assembly GCA_035041135.1). Lineage (NCBI taxonomy): Eukaryota > Metazoa > Chordata > Aves > Passeriformes > Tyrannidae > Platyrinchus > Platyrinchus mystaceus. The sequence goes on along the minus strand of JAWWLV010000100.1, from coordinate 27,748,920 downwards.
TCTTAGCAAAACCTCTAAAGAGATTCAGTTCCTTTATGAACAGTGAGAAAGACTGTTTTCTCACGCCGTTGCCTGAAGAACCAGCAGTAAGTCCTGCTAAGGACTGTATGTTAGGCTTCTTGCATTTATCTTGTGGATTTTGGCCATTCCCCTGCTCTCAAAACATCACCAAGCAGGGTTACTTCTTAAAATTGCAACAATACTTTTCAAAAATCTATCAAATATTTTACTTTTTCTCAGTTATCAAACATCAATAAGCTATTTTAACATGCTTCTCACTTGAAAAGCATTCATTATAATCCTGTTTCTGTAAATTTACCACCAGCATAACTGTCAAGTCAGGCTTTAAAAGAAGAAAATTCTGGTAGGTTTTCAGTCACCAGTCAGCTTACCAAAGGCTAAAAATTTTGAGTGACTGGCTCATCTTTCAGTGGCTACTCTGACAGGGAGTTTAGCTCCTTGTGGCCTTATATGATGTAGATCCTTTGCACCTAGTGAATCTGAACTTTTTAAAATCCAAATTACACTGGCTAACTTGAGCCTCTGTGTATGATTCAAAGCTTTTTTATTCCTTCTTGACTTCAGATGGCTCCCAAATTGAAATAAAGGTTGTACGACACAGACCAAAAAAGACGGACTCAGTGACATACAATTCAGCAGATTGATATGCAAGTCCTAGCCCAGATTTTTACTATTACCAAACAGAGGTTAAAGAAGCAAGTCCAGATGAGGGTCCTTCCTCCAAAAGGGGACTATGCATGGTGCTGAGCTACAGCTGGGCCTTGTTCTCTTCTGCTACAGCTTGCAATTTTTTTGGGATATAATGCTGGAGATCAGTTTTGTTATTTCTGCCCAGCTATGTATCAGGAGCACTATGCCCATGTTTTTTGGATGTCCATGCTTTGGAGTGATCCACAGTAATGTGGTTCCAGAGCCAACCTGACAAATGTGGATGGTAGAAAGTTACCCCTCCACATGCCCAGGGAGGTGATGGATTCACCACTCCTGGAAGTGTTCAAGAAATGACTGGACATGGCACTTGTTGACAAGGTGGTCGTGGATCAAGGGTTGGACTCAATGACCTTGGAGGTCTTTTCCAACCTAAATGATTCTGTGATTCTGTGATACACAGTCGTCTTTCTCTCAGCATGGTAGAGAGAGCCTATAACTTCTCAGCAGACTCTTCAGAGATGGACAGAGATTTTCCAAGTGCCTACAAACCAGGCATGGTGTGACAGTAAGTGCAGAGTTAACCTGACAGCAGCTGTTATGTTTGTGTTGCAGCTGGCTGAGAATCAGCACTCTGCCACGCCTGGCACTGTGCTGAAATGCTTAAAAAAGCAAAAGTCCTGTGTTCCCAGACAACTGTAGAAAACAGTATGAGAGAGGAACAAACCCTGAATACCCTTTGAAACAAATTGTGATTTTCAGGTAGGCTTCTAGAGTAGAAATTAACAAAGCCATCATGCAGACACTCTATACAAGTCTCTAAACAATTTAATGTGGTTTAATCTATTTCAGTTCAATGATCAACTGTGAAGAGCCCTACTGAAAAAGGAAGGACTTGAATTATGACAGCTGATCAATGAAGAGCCTGTAATGGCACATACTCGATTATTCCAAAAATAAAATGTTGACAATTTCTTCTGTGGTTCAGTATTATACGTAAGTTTATCTTCAGTAAAAAGGCAATATTAATGCAAAAAAAATGTCATGAGGCCAAAAGAGGAAAGAGCTTCAGATTTTGTTTAGATAAATGAGGGGTATTAAGGAAAATGTGGAGAAAGAAGATGCCCTCATAAAAGTTCACTCTGTCAAAATAAAGCCTTCACAAGGGAAAACCTTCTAATGCAAAACAACAGCACAAGACAAGTTCAAAGCCAGTTTTAAGTGGGACTTGCTGACTATATACACTTTGTGATGGTACCTACAATTAGAAATATTGTAGAAATTACAAGATTCGGTATTATCAAAAGAAAGGCCAATGCATAAGTAATCAGCATGAGCTTTCCACAATCCCACTGAATTAAATGCATTCAGTGTATTTCCATTGCAGTGAAATGCTAAGGAGAAGCTATTTTAATCCTAAAATAGAAGAGTTATGCAACTTCGACTTTAATCCCAAAATTATCTCTTCAATAGTAATTGTCTAAGATACTTCCCTTTCATAATAAATGACTATTCTCCTTTCACAAAAGAGGAGCAATAGGGTTTTATTTATTTATTAGCTTTTTATTTCTATTCAAAATAAGAAGGAGAACATTTGTGTAATAAGAGAGCCAGATTTGCAGAGAAAGCTATTTTTACATCTCCCAGCAGTGGATTCTAGCAGTCAGTCTAGCTCTCACGAAATGTCCTCACTTTCCCTTCTGACCCATCCTCTCTCTGCCATTTGTGTGTCTAGCTTCACTTGATGTGAGAAATATCCGTGGAAACCAGCTGTCAAAGAGCTTGCTGACTGAGGAGGGAGTGTCCTCTGACAGAGCGAGGATTTATGCTGAAGGTCCTTCTAAGACATGTCACATTTCCTCCACCACTTCCAGGACTGATGCAAGAATTGTCAGGTGAGTTGTTCACCTGTGTTACACAAAAAGTCCACTTAGGAGGTCACTGAGGACTTCTGCTGCTCCATCCTCTGTGCATTTCCACACAGAGCTCTGAAAATCGGGGTTGTGGCCCAGAGCTGGAGCTGCCTGAATTGAGTGTCAGCACAGAATTTATGTGTCCTGAGATTGCTTTTTCAACACAGTCAGTTGGCCATGGCCTTAGAAAATCAGAGGCACCTAATGAAATGGAATGTCTAGTACAATCAGTGGGACCACCTACCACCAGAAATCCAGCTGTGAAAAGAACTTAATAATATTGCAAGAGGAAAGAACAAAACAGTTTATACTCAAACTTTTCTCCTTTCTGTTTGTCTTTTGAAAAAAACAAGCAACTAATGTCCTGGAGGTATAATGGCAATTCAAACCATGAGGTGCTCTCTGCTCAAATTAATGCACATCTTTTATTTGTTTTCTGCAGAGCCTGGACCAAGGCATATGTTTAAAGAAATAGGGAGGGACACAAAAATGAAACATAAAGAATACTATAGCTACTGTGTATGGTTACTGTGATTAAAAAAACCCCATTGTTTAGAACCTTAGAAAAAGGAGCAGGAAACATTTACTGCCAGTGCTTTAACAGTACATGAGTAAACTTAAATTGAAGAACATATAACCCAGCACATAAGCATTACTGCAATCAGGCAGAAAGTGTCCTCTGGAAAGGATGTTTTGTTTACAGTATGTCTGAAAGATCCCAGGGCTAATTCATCAGAAACTCTATGCAAGTGCATACAGCATGTTAATATATGTGGCTAGAGTCAGAACCTTAGAAAGAAACAACTCTTTGGCTGCTTTTTTTTGAGTGGTTGCTCCTGTACAAAATTTGCCTTTAAAGCCCTATGGCTTTAATAGAAATAAATAATCTTCTCATCCTTCTCAAAAATTCAATTGTGCCTTCTCAGTCTCAGGATCAGACTTGGAACACTAAACTACAGTGAGACAGTGCCTTTCATTACTGCAAGCAAATGATCTTCCTTCTAAATGCTATGTGAATGCAAACACATACAAACAGAGTAAATGCCTTTTGTAGCAGCCTGACTACACAAATTCCAGATATGACAGTATAATCCCTCAAGACTCCTACACTGTGCTTACATGTGTGCATCAAAATGCAGTGCTGACTCCACAGTGTGAGGGCTGTTGCATTTTGTCCTGTGCACAGAGAAGTCAAAAAAGAAAGTCACACATGGAGTGAGCAGGAGCAGGGGAGACCTTTACTTTGAATGCAATACAACTATCTCCAGCACCGACAAAACAGAGTCTGAGGGAGCCAAACTACACAGCCTGGGTGCTAGAAGCATAAAACAGAGGAAACTTGGTCTTAGGCAGGCACTTTGAAAAAGTCCTAAATGTTGCATCGATCCCCTGCGTTATGTAAACTGGTTAAGCTGCCAGTGGCACAGCATCTCTCCTGCTTCCTCTTTGTAGTAGCTGAACTGTGAGTTCTGTAGGAGTGAGAGAAGTGTGATTGCAGAGCACTTGTTGTAAGTCCTATTTCTCAGGGCTTCTGAGGCTCTCACAGCAGGTAAAGCCTCTCCTTCCCACTACTGAGCAGTTTTGCAGGTCCCTCCTCATCACTTGATAACCATTCAGACATGCATTCCTGGATGGATGGAATCATGCATGCTGGGGAGGATGGGCAAGATGTGGCCTACCACAGCACTTGTCAAAGCCTGCTTGCAAGGAAGAGGTAAGCACACAAAACTGCAGCACAGGCAGTTTCATTAGATCAAACACTCCTGTTGAAATGTTTTTCTCCATCATTCTGATGTGGACTCATGCACAGTTTCAATTGGTCTTCATCTTATTTAAGATATTCTGAGGGTCTCTGGCTTAATTTCCAGGGAGTGAACCGAAAACTGCCCCCCTTGCCCCCCCCCCCCAAAAAAAAAAAAATACAGGAAAAAAACCTATCAGCTTTAGGCTGATAGAACTTTAGACCACAGGAGATAGCAGCCCTGGGGCAAGTTCTGTGGCTTTACCATCTATTTGTATTGTACCTGCTACATTAAGGCATTGGGTTTATTACAGAGACACTAATGCAATATCCATTTATGAAAGTGTTAGCCTGTCTTCCAACCTAAGAAAGAAGTCCCTGAGAGTGGGTTTATGTTAGAGCCTGTGAGAGTCAACATATACCCAGCCCTGAAAAAAAGTACCTACCAGATACTTACTGCCAGGCTGGTGGGAAAACACAAACTGGTGGAGATAGCAGGAGCAGTACCCAGGAGTGATACAGATTTACAATGTGAAAAATCTCATTTGTCTTAGATTACGGTGTACTGAAGTTGGCTGATGAGTCTGGGAATTGATAGTAGATGCACAGCTGAATTGTTAGCTGCATACAGCTCCACAAGTCCTTCACATGCCTCATAGTACCAACTTCTAGGTCACTAACCATGGCCATACAACCAAATCATGAGATTAAAGCACAAGGCTTAATCTGATCTGAGAAGTCATACTGTTAATCTGTGACAATGTGTTGTGGTTTTATTAAGGGATTAACATCGGGATTTTCTGTTACAGTCATTACAGAATTCGATAATTCTTTAAGGAAAAAGTTACTGTGGAGTTGAAATGGTTGACATAAATTTTGTACATGAGCTTGTAATTGTCATTTATTTCTGCTAGAAAATTTAAAATATGGCTAAGTGCCATGAAACAGATTGCTCACTAGGGCTCACATATTTCTGTTTTGATTGTGGAAGCTATGAAAGGAGATTCATACACCTTAAATGAGCTACCTAGAAGTTAGAGGTATGAGACTGAGTTAGTTAGTCAAGACTTTCTTCTTTCAGGAATAATAGGACCACTGTATACATTCACTTCATCAAACAATTGCTCAAGACAGGTTTGGACATGCTTCTTAACATCCAAAAGAGAAGCCAGCTCAGATATAGATGAACTGTATGGGCAATGAAGAAATGAGGCTGCACACACACCATTTGGGTTTTGGGATTCTCTGCAGAGCTGTGCGCTTCTCATTTGCTGCATAGTTTAAAAAAATCCATGTAACTATACATATACCCACATATACCTGCCTAAAAATAGACAAACATATCAAAATTAAAGTGAACTTGTTAAGTCAAGCATCACAAAGTGCAAAACGTCTGAAATAAAACCAGCTTCTAACTCCCATCATATCATAAAGATCAAACAACCACCACACATCCTCAAAGTTTCCCTGTGCAACTGAAAACACTTTCTCAGTTGGACACTGCTCCTTAAGAATGAACAGTCTAGCTTCACTTTGGAATTCTGGCTGGAACATTTTCGAGTTGCCATACTGGGCACCCATCTCTGCTCAGCAACTTTCTTCAGTGTAGTAAGAAACAAACACACCAGTGTTCTGAAGAAAATCAACTCATATTGTAGCTGTCTAATTGATTTCCTGGTTTCAAAAAGAGAAGTGAATCCTCTGGAGTTCAGTTCTAGATGGACACAAGTCAGAGCAGGATGAGAACTTCTTCTTTCAATTGAACCTTAAGTCCCCTTTCAGACATGTGACAGAAATGATGAAGTCCAATGTAACAATTTTTTTGTTTTGATTGAGTTTATGTTAAATCAGTTACAATGAACACATTTTTAGTATCTGAGCAAGGGGGCACAGTAATGCATTTCAAAATGTCACACTCCTCTCTCCCTAACTGAAGCCTTCAGAATTAACATTAAGAATTTCAGTCATGTTTCTCTCATTTGTTGGTCTGCTATGAAACTGTTTGCTTCTTGTTTGCTTGTTTTTGCAGTTGACATCCTCTGTTCAGCTTGTGGGTTTTTAGAATCTTTTTAGGCAGAACTTTTTCCCCTTTGTAATATCCCTTCAGGTCCAACAATGGCATTTGAAAAACTGGTCTTGAAAAGCTCAGTTAAGGTAAAACTTACCTTATCCCTGAACTAAAGAAACACATATTTCTCTTTATACAGATTAATTAGTATCAGTTACACAGACTATTCTACTAAGAGGATTTATTTGGCAAAAGGACATCTGTAATTCCTTTGAAACAAATCTCTTTTCATCCATAGAAGCAGGACTAGTAATGGTTTACTGCTGTACTGGATTCTGGCTGAGAGGAAGACCCAACACAGGACATAGCTGAGCCCCTCCATCAAATTTGTGTCACCTCCAGGAAAATGTATTTAAGAAAAGGCACAATGCTGTGAAGAGTGAGGTAAAAAAAAAAATGCAAGAAATTACCTTGCAAACACCAAGGTCAGAGAAGGAGGAGGGGGAGGAAGTTCTCCAAGTGCAAGAGCAGAGATTCCCCCTGTGGCCCATAGAGAGGATCAAACTGGTGCAAATATCCATCCACACTACAGTAAGTGGAGGATCTCATGCCTGAGTAGGTAGATATTTTCTGTCAGGATCTGTGGCCTGTGGAGAGCTCCTCTTCCCAAAAGTTATGCAGATCCTAAATGGACTACTCACACCTAAAAAAGCCTCTTTCTCCACCAACTATAGAAGGAGCCTCAACAATGACAGTCACTGCAGTGAAATACTGTACTTATGGGGCACAAGGGATTGCTTGTGTCCTTTACACTTTAACCCTGTCTTGTTCTGTGATAACTTTCTTTTGCAGACAGGACATGGTGATCTCAGTTATGGCACTACTCTTTCTGTTCCCCTGGTGCTTGACCTCTGCCTCCATCCAAGATTTGGGGACCATCAAGTCATCGGAACAATTTACTATTGTTAGGGGTAGCTTTTGCAACTGCAGTTGAAAAATACAGTAGTGAATCCTGCAGCTAGAAAGCGCGAGCATCACTGGTGAAGGTATGTCTGTATGAATGGGCACAAGAATCATGGCATATGTTCCTTTCGTACTGCTACTGCATCATTCCCCAGAATAGCAAGGTACACTCTTTTACAACAGAGAGTATACCTGCGAGTCTACACTGATTTTAAACACTTCATTGTTAAATAATGGGAATTCAGAGCTGTCCTGTCACCAAAGCAAGTGAAATGAGGTGAGGGATGTTCCTACCATCATTTTGGTAAATGCATTCCATTGTCTCAGCAGAGCTAAACTTGTAGTCCTCTCAGTTACAACAAAGAAATAACTGCAGATGTTTCATGCTATTTTCCTCATCCAAGAATCCCTTCTAATTATCAATGAACTGAAGAGTTTTGGAAAATGAATATCAGAAAGGGATTTTTTTAAACACAAGTTCAAGGTTACCTGAAATACAGTAATACAGAGCTGATCCTGCGCCCATCCAGTTCTGCAGCTGTATTTCATGTGACCTTTAACTTTTGAGTTCTGAGCCTTGCCCCAGACTGAGGACTGAGGGTTTCACATGGAAACCCCTCTGTGGTAATAATTTCTTAAAACTTTTTCTGTGCAGTGACATATTTCCCGCTGTAAGGCTCCTGACTGAAAGAAAGTGGGAGATTTTGAAAGCTGGGTTCTAATGCCTCATTCTTACTTTTTTCTTTTCAGATGGAGCTTTTTTTTTTTTTTTTTTTTTTTTTGGAGCAAAAAATCATGCCACAGGGAAAAAAAAAAAAAAAAAGCCCTATTTCCTTTTTTCTTTATTGTAGTCTATCAGCTCCTGGAGAAAAGGATCTCATCTTTGTCTTTCCAATAGCTGTGAGCTCTCCTGCTGGCTTTCTCTTGGCAGTTCCAGACTCCTGAATTGGCTGCCTTTCTCTATTGATGAAATCCAGGAGGCTGTTTTCTGGCCACCTCATCCCTTCACAGCAGAATGACACCGACCTGATGGTTTAGAGGCTTTCAGATGCTAATGCCACTGAATATACAAAGAGACCTCTCTTATATGCCTCTGAAACAATTCTTACTTGTCAGCATTGAAATGAAAATACAGAGAATTTGCAGGAGACAGGGTGTTCTTTCAGGGGAATGCTTTGTGAACATCAAGGCAGAAGAGATAGATTATGTATTGAATGAAGATAGTAAACAAAATTTTCCTTAGAGAAAGAACAAAGGAGATACAAAATTTAAAAGCAGTATTACTTAAATGGCAAATCACAGCACGTGTTATCATAGTAAGTGAAAACTCATAATTCATCTGCTCAGAAATAACTATCAGAGCAAACAATGGTAAATTACTCTATAGAAAATGTAGAAAAAAGTACCTGGTGCAAAGAACAACCATTTATTTCTTTGCATGATTGTTAGCAGTTTATGTTCCCCCTTCCTGAATCTGCAGAGATTCCAACACCTCTGCTTGCTTTCTTTCAGCAGAAAAGGATGAGACTGTTTGTACATTAATGTTTAATAGTGATTGGATTGCAGCAGGAAACAGAAGAGAGAACAGCAGTTGTCCTGTCCTGCCATAGGACTCATAAATGTCCTTGTGCAACTCATGTCAGACAAGATGAAAGAACAAGGCAGCAAAAAGAGATACAGAGATTAAAAAAAACCAAACAAACCAAACAAAACTGAGCATGTGCAAGCTGAAGCCTCTTCTGTAGACAGAGTTGAGAGCCCAGCACATCTCAGCTGAGATCCATTGCACCATCATACACCAGAATGTTATCTGGTTCCCAGCTCCATTAACTCCACCTACCCCTCAGAACCTCACCATTCTTCTGTCCAGAAATATCCCATTTTTTTGAGTGGGCTGAGAAATTCATAGCTCAACCTGACCGGATATATAACTCTTCCTGCTGTGTCGCTTGAGGAATCTTTTAAGGAAGGAGAGCAGGGTCCTAAGTGGCCAGCACAAGACACCAGTAATAAGCTCCACATGAATGTGAGTAAAGTTTCAGTCAGAGCACATGGATAAGGTCTTATGGATCTACTCTTTTACTACAGATTATACTACTGGTCTTCTGTGTAAGTGCACTTTGCAATATTCTATACGCATTTTTGAAATTGCAGTCCCAGAGAAAGCTACACCATTTCAGTGGCCCATATGAATAAACATCTCTACCCAGCTCATCTTTCAGTCAGCATGGCCATCTCACTGCCAACAAACACAATGGTAAGAAATGGAAGGAGAGTGCAACATCACTGGAGGTGGTATAGCTTCTTGACCCATTCTGTCAGAGGCTCACTGGAGAAATAGGCAATCAGGGCTAGTCCTAAGAAAAAGATGTTTGCCTTACCTGTGCTGCACAATCACTATTGAAGATCCAGTGATATAGAACTGGGTAGAAATAAAGGTCCAGCAGTATGGATTTCTCCTGAGGATCACTTTTTTGGGATCACTCCCAAAATTGGAAGGGTTGTTAAGAAAACTAGGTTCTTTCCTAGACTGAAATAAAGTTAAAGAAAAAGAAGGTTAATGGTTATTTTTCTGAGTGGAAAACATTCAGTAATGATGTCCCTCAGGTTTTAGTTAGCATCCTCATCAGAAAACTTAAGGAGTTGAACAGTGAAATCTCCAATCCTGCTGATGATAGTCTTTCACGTAGTCAGATGCCACAGTTAATGATGAGGCAGTCCAGAATAACTTTTCAAAACTGATTTACTGGGCAAAGGATGGCTGATGACCTCCAGCATAAATAAATAAGAAACAATGTGTCTACAGAAAAATAATTCTAAGCCATGTTATTGTGGCACTGAGAGCAGAACTAGCAATTATAGCTCAGGTCAGAGCTCTTAGAGTCAGTGCAGTCAGGTCTCTGCAAACATTGCTTCAGCATGCAACAGCACTGAGTTAAGCAAACCACAGGATGCTAAGCACCACCAGGGAAGATGGAGAACAAGGTGGGGGGAATCATTCTTTTGTGCCCCAAGATTTGGTACACCGAACTCATAACCATTGTGTGCAATTCTATTCTGTACCCCTCTAAGTGGGTGGTGGTGAGGATCAGAAAGATAAAAGCTATCAGGTGGTAGAGTTCTAGAGAAAGACTGTTCTACAGTCCTAGGCCAAAGTGAGACTTGATGAAATTAGTATGAAATGCTTTAAAGGAATAAAAGAATCCAGTGGGGAAGAAAATTGTGGAATCTGCTGTCATAGGAGGCTCAATTAGGAGACCATGTAAAAAGTTGTGGGCAGCAAGCCTGTAATTATGTAGTTTAACTTTTACCTCGCAGTTCCAGTGACAAGATGAATAGATCTGCAGAAAACAGCCAGGTTTCCATAGTTTCCCTCAGGGTTCACCTCTGCCCACTCTCACAGCTGTCCTCTCTGACATTCTCCAACAGGAGAGAGCAAGCAGGGAACAACACTGAAATAAGAGTGGAGAGGGTCTCCATGGCAGATAAGGGATTTTCTAGATATAGATAGTAAAGACAGATGATTCCTGCTCAAGACAGTTCTCTTGAAAGCCTGGGAACATGCAGATGGGCTGACCCATCATATAGCCAGAGGCAGAGAAGGTTGATCCAATCTACAAGTAAAACTAGCTGCAGACAACAAGGACTGGATGAACCTCACTGGTGGTAGCTACATAAAAGAAAAACAAATTAGAGAGGGAAAAAAACCCCAAAAAGTAAAACAAACAACTACTGGAAGACCACAGGCAGATGTGACCTCAGAGAGCAATCTACTTTGGAAAACTAAGGAACTGCCAGACTGACAGCAGAAAAAGCCTTCTTAAATTTTTTCTTCATCATTTGTCTCAGAAATTGGGATCTTCAGTCTTAGGAAGTATTTTGGTCCAGGAAAATCAGCTTAGATACTTACCAAAAAGATCTGAATAAGGAAAGGGGGGACAGTGTGTATTCCAAAGAACTACCAATCCAAAGAGAACAAGCAGTGTTTTCCTAGTACTCAAGGAAGCTGCAATTGCTCAGCTTCAGCAGCATGGAGATACTCATGCCGAGGATATTATTTCCATTTTGCTGCTGACTGCTGATACTGGAGAGGGGAAGAGAAGGCAGACCCAAATACAAACAGCTACTACCCACGAAAAGCATCTCCCTGTGGGGAGAACACACCTGGCCCAGCTGGTGTGAATGGGCCCCTGCAGGCCTTGAGCCACACAGTATGGAGGAGTAGATGACAGTAGGACATGCTCTTCTTCCTAAGTTCAGACCCTGCACTCAGGTACACAACAGATCCATCCTTGCCCAAATGCTGCAAAAACCCATGGGATGAGCACTGAAACAGATCCAGAGTCTCAAATGGATAGCACTGTTCCCACAGGCCCTGCTCAAAACTTAAACGGTGTTGACACCGGCAGCAGAGCAGAGTGCTGGGTAGAGAGTGGCCCTTCACTCCAGAAGTTCCTCAGACTCTTTCTGGTATCTACCTTGGAGGTAGAAAATTTGTTCAGGTATCCACTCTCCTAGTGCTAATAACTCCAAAGTCATGGTTTCAATCCCCATGGCCATTCACTTAAGAGCTGAACTTGATGATCTTTGTGCGTCCCTTCCAACCCACAATATTCTGTGATTCTGTGTTCTGTGATTTGTCTAATCAGAGCCAATTTCCATTATTTGTTGTCTATTGCTTTGTATCTGTTTGTGTATAGCGGTATCCCTAAAAGTTGTTAGGAGCTTTTTTTCTATAGTTAATTGAATCCACTGTACATGTATCCCCCCCTCTGTTCATCTTTGTTAGTCCAGATTTATCTGAGTTGCTATTTCACAGATTATTCAGGTGTCCTGTGCCACGTGGGACCATAGTGAAAGCGAAATCTATGTGCAAACTGGATGAAACTTCTGGGGAGCGAGATATTATCAGCCATTTATTGGTTGCTCAGCCAAATACAAGAGTTTGGCAACTCCATGCAAAGACTAGTTTGTATCTAAACAGCCTCTAAGATACTTGCTAAGTTTATTGTTTCATGACTGGGCAATAGGTACATTCCAGCTGGCAACAGCACTTATGTGGTTTGCCTGTAGGAATGAACAGTATACAATAATCTAACACCTGGTTGAATCCAGTGTATGTTATATGTAGCTCACTGCCTGCAAAATACTTTACTTTATGAGGAGTCAGTGCAGCCAGCGAGCACACCAAAAGAATATATTTCATCCATAAAATGTGTGGAATTTCAAGAAGGCAAGCTGACTGCTTGAATGCCAGAATAATAAAGATGGTTTCAGGCCATTTCAGTCTGATCTAAACATCTGCCTTTTATGAGGGTTCTTTTAAGTCCAGAAATCAGACTTAGTCTTTCTTCTCCTTCATCTTTGAATAGAGCCATCTTTCAAAAGGCGTAATGAGGAATGTATCTTGTTGATACTTTGCAGTTCTGGAAGAGAGAAAAGAAATGATAGTATTATTATTATTATTATTGTTATTATTGTTTTCATTTAAATGAACTTTTGCTCTTTACTAAAAACAGAAGCAGAACAGCAAAATGGACAACTGCTACAACCTGAAGCTGTCATAGCATCTCTCCTGAGAATTTTTAGTCTGCCAGACTTGTCACAATCCATCACACTGATTGCTGTGTCACCTTGCATCTTGAATGAGCTGTTCTTGCCAAGTAAAAACCAAACTTTCTTCCCAGGCTTTGCCAACCCCTTTCCCTGCAACTGTGGCAGAGAGCTGATGTCATTTAACTGCTCCTTCAGCAAATTTGGAATGCCCTTACCTTTCTTTCACAGGGAAGACTAACAGAAAACAGCGAGTGCTTAGTTAAGCAGCACAGATTTACAACTGAGATTTTGTTTTCAATGCCATATCATATATTAATTTCAAAGGGACAGTGTGTAAAGTGGCACATATTCCTTCATTCTGCACTGCTGTCTCTCCTTGCTCTGGAAGGAAGAGATATGGCACATGGGGCTGAAGATCCATAGAGGAATTAGGGTGATGGGCTAGGTACATTTGCCCTGCATGAGACAGAGCTGGGGACTAAAAGGTGCAGAGGGAAGCAATATGTAAGACGTGTCATGGTCATGATGGGTAAGGGAAGGGAAAGACAGCAGGGAAGCCAGAATCTTAGGTTAACAATTTGCTTTTGCAACTAGCTTGTTTTTCCTTGCTAGTGTGCCAACGAGAAAGAGACATCCCACCTCCCCTCCAGCTATCTTTAAAGAAGGAAAAAACCCCTTATCCTTCTTTTGTAGATATGGAGAAATCAATGTACTATAGGAAAGGCAGCTTTGCCACTGTACCATATACCAGTCAAATAAAACCCATCAGTTATCCATGTAACTCTTTTAAGATTACAAGACAAGAATACAAACAGGGAACTGGGCTTTGGAGTTGAACAGCATGGAGAAAATTCATAAAAAATTTCAGTGTGAATTGCACATCTAAAGGTTAAAAGGCTAAAACCTTCTGCCAAGACACAGAGCAGTGGCAGAGGATGGAAAATTACTTGGTTTAATCAGTTTAAACTACAGAGGAAGATTATGAGGATTTCTGGATGATTCATAAATGCAATTCTTCTTTTAATCTAGTCATTACAGGATTGAAAAATGAACTTCATAGGAATTTTCCTTTATGCTCTGAAATTGGTGATTTTTTATTACTGTTTCAACCGTCAAAGCAATCTCTGATTTACTGACCTGGAAATATATTCTGCCTTATTGAGAAACAATGTCTGAGACTGATTGCTATTGTTGATACAATTATTAGCTGACAGCAGAAGAGTTGGGCAGAGTGAGGAATCCTGGCTATTACAGTCCGTGGGCGCTTGTTACACACACACTTTCTTTCTAACTTGTCCAGTGGGTCTGGCCTTCAGACACATCTCAAACACTTGTATTTGTTCACCAGAAACTCGCTTGTCTTTACACCATTTAGTCTGTTTCTTTTGGATATCAGGCATCAACATGCTAGTGAAGATTTTTCAAGTCTCATTCTCAATAGCTGAGCAGATTTACCTGAAAGTTCCTAAATAGCATTCAGCCAGAGCCACATACCTGGCATGGAAAAGCATATGCCTGGATGCAGTTGTGTCAGGTGGGGTGTCATGGAAAACATCTGTCACAGAGGACACTATCTGGTCTCCCAAAAGTGACAGGACCAGTCTCTGCGATTTTCCTTCTGTCCAAACTGACTATAGCTCTCTTTCTTTGAAAAGCATATATCAACAAGTGGCTTATCTGACGACAAGACAGTCAGCCTATTTGAATACGTATCTCACTGAGATCTCCAGAAAATTGTCTGCAGGGAGAAATGTCTGGGAAGCCAGTACCAGCCTACAGATGAGAAGTGCCAGACTAACCAGATGCAATTATGATCTTAGAATGTCATTATTGGGAAGTTTCTGCATATGTTTGTACCACTGCTGAAAGAGGTTCAGTCAGATGGATCAGGCACATTTTGGGACAATAGAAATTTAAATTAAATAGTGAATTTTGTCTCTGGTTTTCTGATAAAATCTAGATACCCTCTCCAAACTGTGGCACTATGGAGGTGGGAAGAGCTAAGATGGATGCTGCCAGATTCATAATACAACCACAGCTTCCCTAATACTCTTGAAGACCTGGAGGTTTGTAATCTGTTCTCCTTCCTTTCCTTTGCAGCTTCTGCTACCTGTCCCTACCTCAGGCCCCTGGACCAGTGTCAGGTGCTGGCAGAGCATGCTATTATCATCTGTGTATACAGGATAAAGGAGACAATGCCTTATGCACAGCATTTGAATTCAGTGCATCAGAGAGGAACTGCACAGCTGATTTTCCAGAATAGTTGGCAAATGAAGATAATATAAAAAGCTCTGTGCAGATCTGAAAGCCTCAACAAGCTAGGACATCATCATCTGCCTGTCTGAAGCAAGTCTGAATGGCCTAGCCTGCTGTGCTGCAAATTTGTTTTCCTGTGTGTGTGATTTTCTCAACACTGCCTGATCCTCTTTAACGGAGCAAGAGTAATAGCCTGGAAAAACCCCACAAACTGAAACTGAAAGGTAAAGAAGCAGATGGGAACAGTGTGTCTGTACTGCTGGTCTCATTCTGACTTCTGAAATACTTAAAAAACATTCTGTTTCTAGGATATTCTGTTTGGGCTCAAATTGCACCTCCCTAATAAAACCTGATAGCAAGTCTCAGAAAGATGACAATTCACTTTCTTTCTACCTGCTGTCTCTGGGACTCAGCAGCCAGGTTCTAAGCAAAGAGCAGCTGTTGTCTCTCACTGAAAGTTGTTCCTTGCAGCAGCACTGGCATTTAAAGGGTCTGAGTAGAGATAAACAAGCAGAGATAAACCTATCTGGTCCCTGGTGGAGCAAAACTCAGCTAGAGATACACTTATGTCATTCCTCTGTAGCAATGCATCTTCTGAGGTGTTGACTAGGACTCTGTCCATGTGATGCCTAGAGTACTTTGAAATTAGCCCTGCTGGAGACCACAACCATTAATAGTGTTTTAGCAGCACTGACACCTTTCCTGGGGTCTGTGGACTACTGTCACTACAATAGTTGCTCTGTGAAACCATTTCAAAAGCAATTGCTGGAGCAGGAAAATTTTGAACTGGTCAGCTTAGAAAATGGCTTAGGAAAATGGATTGGAAAGGTGGCAGAGAACTTGGTCTCTCAGGACCTCTGCTAAGGTTTCATCTCAGGGTTAGTGTCACATTTGTATGCTAACTGGACTATGGTGCTACTAGTAATTACTCTGCAATGTTTCCCAGAACCTCGTTTCCTGTGCAGGAACATCTTGCATGGTGATCCCCTATTCTCACAAATGGTGTCTACATATTCCTGCAATATGAGCAGCAAATCAGAAGTATGTACTTATTTCCTCTATTTAATTGGAACAATCTTTCCATATAATGAAGCAAGAAAGTGGAAACAAAAATATGCTGAAGGTGCAGGGGAAGGAATTTGTTATATTGTTTGCATTTACTGTTTATGCTTACCAGTGATAAAAATAAACTAGTTACAAACATTTCTTTTATGAGAGGTTTAGAGAAGCTGTCAGGAAGTGGATCAAATGCATCGACAGATGATTTCTTTGCAAGTGTATTTGAGAGTAGATGCTTGCTTTGCAAAATGTGTCTGAAGCCTTCTGGCTTTTATGTTTCTGGCATCTGTCTCTGGTACACAGGCCATTCAGGCGTTTAGGAAGGTCATATCTTCTAGCAGGACCAGGGAAGTGATTCTTCCCCTGTACTTGGCACTGGTGTGGCAATTGAAGTGCTGTGTCCAGTTCTGGGCCCCTCAATTGAGGAAGGATATTGAGGTGCTGGAGCGAGTCCAGAGAAGGGCAATGAGGCTGGTGAAGGGTCTGGAGCACAAGTCCTGAGAGAGCTGGGGTTGTTGAGCCTGGTGAGGGGGAGGCTCAGGGGAGATCTCATCACTCTCTACATAGAACTACCTGAAAGGAGGTTGCAGCGAGGTGGGAGTCAGTCTCTTCTCCCAGGCAACCAGAAATAGCACAAGAGGACATGATCTTAAGCTGCACCAGGGGAAGTTTAGGTTGGACATTAGAAAGAAGTTCTTCACAGAAAGGGTGATTGGGCATTGGAATGGGCTGCCCATGGAGGTGGTAGAGTCACAATCTTTTCAACATTTTCAGCACCTATCTTATCTACATCTATAATTACATTATCCATCTTGTGGGAGTTTTCATGTATCTGACAATTGTTGCTTGGAATTCAGCAAAGGCATTTGATGCTTTTCTTTGGGATGTCTGCTCTCTATGACCTTGGGACATTACAAGTGGGTTTTTTGTTTGTGAAAATACTGAGTTTCTGCGTGGCTAATCACAGGAAGGCAGTAGTACGGTGTGAACAATGCTACACACTGTTCATCTCTTCCCTAAGACAAAGCCACCTAATACTTTCATCTCAAAAGGGACAAAGTCCAGGTTCTGCCCTTCATTCTCTTTGTCCACACTGAAATCAGCCACACAGAGTTTGTTCTCCTGGCCCCACTCTCTCAATCCACCTAAGACATCCCCAAGGACAGACTTGAGACAGAGGAAGAGTGATCTGTAGCTATGGAACTAATAGCCTTGTACATAAACCTAAATAAACGTTTATTACTGGTGGCCACACCATGTCCATGGCAGCAAGCCTAAGGAGAGGGAATAATTTGAACAACAAAGAATAAAGGTCATTTACACCAGGATGACAGCTGATGTAACCCCAGAGTTGCTGTGTTGAATTCTCTGTTGTGTTAAACTCTCCAATAGCCCATGAAGCCTGCCCTGATACCCTGGGATGCATGAATTCTTTCTGTTCCCCTCTTCCCCAGCCAGAGCTTTATCCTAAATTGAAATACCCTGATGAGGAAAAAGGACCCAGCAGCATCTTAAAGTTTCTTGCTCTTGATGAAGGAACACCATGGCTGGTTTGTTTTCAAGACTCCCAGGGATTGTTTCTCACTTCTTTGCTAATTTGAGCTGTGAATTCAGCCTAGAATTGTGGTCAGCACAGTGGCAGATAGTGATTGGAACTACAGGAAGCAATTTCTCCCTGCTCCAGTAGGAAGTACAAAATATTTTGCCCCTGAATGTCTTAGGCAGTAGCAGCAGCCGCTCCCCACAAACGTTAGTGGGCACAGTGCAATAGGCACCCTGTGTCACCTGAGACAAACCTTTCAGCAGCACACCACCACACACAACAAGCAGTGTCACATCTCATAAAGCATCACAGGTGACTTGAGGCAGTCTTATCAGAAACCTAGAGTACCTGACTTTTGGTAGAGAGGGGCTAGCCCAGAAGCACAAGCAGCAAGCCTAGTTCACCGAGGGGCCTCACCTCACAAGTACAGCCCTGCCCCAACCACTGGGGCTGCAGACCTCCTCCTTTCAATGTGTGCTGCTGAACAGCCTGAATCAGTCCTGAAGAACAAACAGGGGGTTTGTCTACCCAAAGGCCTCACTGCAATATGGGCTACACAGACCTAAGATCACTAGGGACCAGGAACGGGGTAGCAACCACTATGATGAAGTTCAACCAGTCTGGGAGCAAACTCCACCATTCCTCACCTGCAACCAGTCATCCATTAAAGGGGCTGACAACCACTGCCTAGTTCAAAATCTTTCAGGCCCTCAAACAGGAGTCTGCACAATGTTTACTTGCTTTGTCAAGTATGATTACAACAGCAAACAGCAAATAAAAGAAAATTACTAAATATTCTGCTAACTGCTGGTCAGAGCTTTCTACCAGCTAATCTGTAAAAGAAGGAATCCACTAATGCTTGTGCCTACTTGCCCTTGCTAGTGGTGGCAAGAGTCTGTTAATTGAAAGGCAGTTATCAATGCCACAATAATTTCATCCTCTCAATTTTTAAACAGGCAAGTGAAATCTTTGCTGATGGTCATTTTACCCTGTGGTTTTACCAACGTGGCTTTGCCACAGAGCAGAATTTGGCTATTAAACCTAAAGAAGTTTCGGTTTGGACAACACAACTAGACTGGACTCTACTGCCTCAGTCCCAAGCTTTTCTTCCCCTCTCCTGCTGGTGCTTTTCCTCTCCTCTGAGTGATTTTGTGAGTAACTAAGATATTTCCCTTCCCCTAAATCAAAAAATTAATCAAAGAAAGAAAGATGAAAGGAAAAGAGGAAATCTATTGTACTAAGAGCTGGCAATTGTTTAGAAGTTTTGTGAACATAAAGACTCTGCACACCAAACACACAGTTCAAACTTCTTGGACATCCACATCTGGGGTCAGCAGAGATATGTAACCATTTTTCATGAAAAATGCCATTCATGCTGAAAGATAGGGAGCTAGGAACAATTATAATATCTTAATAATTGCATGATTAATAGCAGTTCCTTATCTTGACAAAGGTATGAGAAAGAAAAATCATCTGGGTGGGCAAGATATACCTCTGCAAGCAGCAGTGTACTAAGGAATTGGCATCTTCAGTCTCCCTCCTACCAACAACGTGAAGGTGCAGACTGCAAACTTGTTCTGGTTGATGGATTAGTAGGGAAAAGCCATGGCTGGGTAAATCTTTCCACTTTATTCTACCTAGCATAGTAAAAATTTGATAAGTGATGAAGAACAAGCTGTCAACATGTCAAAACCTGCGCACATGTGTTAAAACATCTTCCTTTTCTCCCCAGTTTTTCACCAACAACCAGACAGCCCACTGAGTTATGGGAACTAGAAGGATAACCTGAAACAGATGATCCTTGACAGGTTTACATTAACAGCTGCTCATACGCATAATTATACATTTCTTATTGCTTATCAAGCTTAAATGATCTCTGATGATACAAAAATACATGGAAGAAGAAGCCATCAATTTCTGCAAGAACTGAGTTCAAACTGACTTGCTCTATGACATTTCACACATGCCATCCATTCTGAAAAGAATTTTTCAGAAACTGACACAGAAAAATATGTTGTAAAGGAAAGAGCATAATTTCAGAAATCCCTCATTCTTTAAGTAACAATAAAACCAACAAACTATCCAAACAAAACCCCAAGTGAACACAAGAGAGGGGGGAAAAAAGGCATTTGGACTTCAGGAAGTAGTTTTTGCTTCTGAATTTCAATTTTTTCCACCCACGCAGAAAAAAGTCTGAAAATTTTGCACAAGTTATCTCAAGGATTTTATGTTGCAACAGTGAAGTTACTTCTGGCAGAACCGGCTGAGCTTGAATCTGCTCATCTCAGACATTTCTAGAGAGCACAAGAAGGAATAAAACCCCCTATACTTGTCCTAAGAGGTAAATGAGTGTTTCTCTACTCCCAGTGTCTTTGAGCTCCACAGACTGTCAACAACATTTACTTTCTACTATGTAGCTGTCCTCATCTACTGGCCAGCTATTGAAGATTTTGGCAGTAGAGGAGGAATTTGAGCAGTCAGGGTAAGTCTTCATACAGCTTTAACAAAAATTGGGAACCGAAAAAAAAGAATCCACTAATGCCTGTGTCTGTTTGCCCTTTCCAGTGGTGGCAAGAGTCTGTTAATTGAAAGGCAGTTATCAATGCCACAATAGTTTCATTCTCTCTATTTTTTATTTTTTAATTCTCATTCCCATCGACATTCATGCACCAGGGTTAAAATAAGGTGGGTCTGAAAGTTAATGATGCCTCCACAGTGCAAGAAGCTGAAAGCAGTTTAATTCAGACCACACACTGGTTTTCAGGCCCTATACAGTTAGAAGAGTAAATGCATCCTTTCAGGGTTCTCATAGACCAAGCTAACCAAGCACAATACAGATCTGTCTTCTTTCTGGATTTCAAGCCTTCCAGACATCATGTTAACCCTTTATCACTCTCTTTTGTCAGGAGATCTTAACTCTAGAGCACAGCCTATTTCCCTGAGTTTGTTTTTAGGACTCTTCACCCACTCTGCTTGGAGTCAGTAACTTACCAAGAGTAGCTTTGACATGACTCATTCTGCCTCCTGGATGATCTAACAGATTGTAAATATGAAGAAGATTTATGAGGAAATACATTGGGGAGGTTGTGCCTGGATGTTTTTTCACTAAAAATATTGCTACCTTGTGTTGCTTCTGTCCAACAAGGCAGACTTTTATATGTAAATCTTTCCCTAAGCATGCTAATGAGGTACATAAAGCTGCCTCTTTCTTTTGAGCAGAGACAGTCCATGGAGAACTCTCTGTTTCAGCTGTAAGTTATGAATGCTCTGGAGGATGCACTAACACATCCAAAGCTGCCTTCATCTTTATGGAGTACTGACCTCTCCCTTCCTCACTATGTACTAAGCTCGCTTTCAAGTCCTTCCAACTACAACAAAAGGCAAAAAAGATTGGAGGCATTTACATATTTTTGAGGCAAGACTTCTTGATGAAAAACTGAAATCTATGTCTTTTGGTGACTGAGTATTCCTAAATGTCATAGGTGCTCCAATGATAACATGAGAAGTTTGGCTCCTAGTGTGGGACTCACCTTAAGTGCTTTGTATAAAAAACAGTGACAGTTGATTACTGGGTGAGGAGGAACCTGCATTCTTGAAAAACTTGGAATAGGTCAGCAGACATTCCAAGTGTTCTTGGAACAACACAAGTCTTACTGAGTTTCTAACACAGAGACAGTGACACTCTACCATAGGAGGGTTTGGAAATCTATGTGTTTTTGTCTCTGATCTTATGACATTGTCTGTAGGGCACACCAACTCATCTTCAAAGAAAGGTTTGCCCAACACAGGCTCTGAGCAGTGCTTACTTGAAGCACAGGTATGAGCAACCCTGCCAGAGGACAGGCTTTTCTTCTGTGAGAGGG
>JAWWLV010000100.1:27712089-27724037 GCA_035041135.1 Platyrinchus mystaceus | reverse complement strand
AAGAAAAGTCAAATGAGAAGTACTGTCTGCTCTAAGTGGATGAGAAAAATTAAAGCTTTGCAGGAATGTCTGTTTTAAAAGAGCAAGTACAAGCTTATGACAGTTATGAGCAGAGCTGGATCATTCAGCCTAGCTGTGAAGCCAGAACAGCACATGCAATATGGAATGATGTATGAGTATGAACTGTACCTCAGGAAGAAGCCACTGAATGATATGAAGCTGTACTGAGCAACAGGGGCAGTGGACAGGTTCATACTGCTTTCCTTAAGAGGGATGTACTTTGAGGTGCTTTGTCACCTTCCATCAGTGCTCTGGTCTCCCATATACACGCATACCACTATCTGTACAATTGGCCACTGCTGAATTAAAACCAAAAGAAGAGGGGATACACTCTGGGAGAGCCCCTCAGAGCCAGGCTGAGAGTTGAAGCACACTGTGCTTCAGAGAGATCATCTAAAACTCAGCGTACTCTGGGGATTTCAGAAGAGCCTATCTGGAATCTCAGATGTCTATTTTAGCATCTGAAGAACAGACCTGAAGTTCAGATAGGCAGCTTCTGAAAGATTCAGTTGTAATGATTTTGTTCCGTTAATGTTCCATACAGCTTGTTGAAGTCTCCTGGACAGACAGGGAAGAATGTCCTGCAGTGTCAAGGGAGGAGGTGTCACTGCTTAAGCTTTGGCAGTTCTCACTGGGCCTGATGTTCCCTGATGCCTGTCCTGGTCTT
The DNA here is from genome assembly GCA_035041135.1 of Platyrinchus mystaceus. Lineage (NCBI taxonomy): Eukaryota > Metazoa > Chordata > Aves > Passeriformes > Tyrannidae > Platyrinchus > Platyrinchus mystaceus. Next base: position 27,723,310 of record JAWWLV010000100.1, on the reverse strand, counting down.
TTTCTTTCACCTGCACTACTATTCTTCCTTCCTATCCACTCAACTTGTGCTTTTCTTTCCAGAAGAGCTTCTGGTTTTTTTTCAATTTCTTTTCTCTTCCAGTTTTTCTCCCATTAGTCTACCACAGGTAGTTCATGCTTACCTTCTCCCAGATTCCTGGGAAAAGGCCCTATTTCTCAGTCTGTGCATACCATCACACTGCTACTGATTGAGTCAGAGAGTATATTTAAGCCAATGAGTCATCCACAGATCTTTCAGGAGGAGATTTTTTCTAAGATTGCAATTACTGACATAAGCAAGGAGCCTATACTGTTAACATTGAGACATAACTGGTGAGAGTAGCAGAACATCCCTTACTATGGGTCAGAATAGCCACTTTTCTTACTGAGATGCTTTAGGTGAAGAACTTATTCTGAAGAGATCAATTTAGTACAATAAGTGACACTTTTATTTTTGGGTTCTTTTTTTTTTTTTCCAAGATCTCATTTTCTTCAACATCCAGAAATACCACTCAGCTTTTTAGGGGTTGTTGGCATGAGCTCCAAATCTGTGTAATGAGTTAGTTTCATTTATAGTCATATACAGAACTAAACAGAACTAAATTGCTTAAATATTCTAAAAAAAAAAAAAAAAAAAAAAAAAAAAAAAAAAAAAAAAAAAAAAGAAGCTATCCATACTGCCAATTAACAAAAACCTCTAATGTTCAGTACTTTTGAAATATTTTGCTAAATGAAAACCAGAAATGGAGATGATAATGTATTAAAAATTACTCCATAGAGTTAACATAAGTGTGTTTGCAATTAAAAGGGAGCCAGCATATTTCAGAATGCTTCAATATTATGTATTCCTCTGTTCCTGCAAGTGAACTTTCCTAGAGAAATTTAGTACAAGGTAGAATCACCTAAGAGAGAATTACAAAACAGAAGAATGAATTAAATCAGCGAGTTTCCAACCTGCAGAAAGAAACTGTAATGATAAAGCTACTTACCAAAAGGATATTACAGTAATCAAAAGAGAATATAACTGACAGTAGTTCACCATAAAAATTACCATATCCATTCATCTGCAGTTTCAAATAAATGCTTGTTCTTTATTTCTTTGTTGAGCAGGAAGGTGTCATAATTGACAGATAGTCCCATTAGTTATTGTTCCCAGCTGTCAGACTTCAGCAAAAGGTTGCACCTTATCAAAGAAAATAGTTTTCAGAAAGTTTTTCAGGGCAAGGCACAGGCTAAAAATTAAAGAAGAAAGAGGTTTTTATAAAATTGAAGACCACATCTTTCAATCCAGCCTAGCACTTATGGTTTTCAATAGAACAACAAAAGCAATTTTGACCTTATCTTTGACTGCATCCTTGGAAGACAGCTAAAGAAATGAGTGTGAGTCAGCACAGAGAAATGCAAGTGTTTTCTAAATTCCCAGTCACATAAAAGACAGTGGAAACCCAATTAAATCAAGGGAGAGGTTCCCATGTATATCAGATGTAGGGCTGTTAAGCGATGAATCTAAAGTAAATTTACATAGGTGTCTCTAAAAAAATAAAAAGAAAGTTTAAGACTATGAAATTATGTTTACAACCTGTACAAGCAGCTTTCTGTCTCCAGACCTTAACAATTTGTTCTGAATAGACCCAGCTCATGAATAACAACTATCCTCCCTAAGCAAAGGTTGTACATAGCAATGGATATGCTTGAATTTCACCTTTTCTGCAGCATCATGGCATAAAGCTCCTGCAAATTCCAGGATGCAAAAGCCAACAATGCTCTAGAGAAATCAATCCACCTCAATCTATTGAACCAAAAATACCCCATGAATATATGACTTATTAAATACTGAGAGGCTGAAATCAAATGGCAGTTTCTCTCATCATTATCCTTGAGTTACCAGAACAAAAATTACGCAGAACTGGCCTAATGAGGACCTAGTTGACAGCAAAGTAGAAAAATATGCAGCAACTGAAATTAATGAGGAAGCAGGATGGGAAATGAAAAGGGTAGAGCTGCTCTTGGTCAGCACAGGTTGATCAGCACCTTTTCTCACTGAGCTCAAAATCTTTATTACCATGAAGGCAGTGAATCTTTTTGCTGCACACGGTGTTCTTTATGCCAAATAGCACAGCCCTGTTTGTATCAGTTCCAAAGGGTCACCAGAGCCTATACTTACCTACAATGCTGTTTTTTTAGTTTAGGAGTCGCTTTTCTCACTCCAAGCATCACAGATCTTTTTGGTCATGGATGATCTCAGGTCTGACTCTCTCAAAATACACCTGTACATTTCTGAAGGAAATTGAAGCCACCTAAGGAAATATACAAGTAGCATTCAAAGCATTAAGCCAGTTGCTTTGTGCATCTTTCCATCTGAGCATGCAGTTGTGTGAAGCTTCTGTCATTGAAGAATTCTCTGTTCAGGTAGATGGAGGAAATTGTATTCTACAGTTCTTTATCAAATTACTTCCCCTAAATGGAAGACATTCAAGAGACAAGGTATTAATTGTATAAGCAGAATTCTGAGTCTCACTAGTGCCTTCTTCCCATTGTGACATAGACCCAAGTCAACAGTTCTAGTTTCTCAATTACGACTGAATTTTCTCCAGGGAACTGCACATATAGCTTGTGCCTGTGTATATGACACCTCCAAAGAAACCTTGAGAAGAGTTGCTCTGTCATCCAGAGCTTGTTATCACTGCTTTCTCCAAGCTGACTACATCATATTGTCTTCTGCATAAGAGTCAGATCATCTCTTCTTTCGGACTCAGCTTTAAACTCTGGCCGTACCCTACCAAACAGGAAGATAACAAAGCAGGCAGCACACCCCAACTCATCTGGATTGATCACAGTGTTGTGGTACACACATAGACCTAAAAGGAAGGGTGCTATGCTTGAGATACATCCCACAAAAAAGAATGAAAACATTTGTTCTTTCTTGCACGACTGAGTAAATTGTAACTAAGGACATGTATCTGACCTCTGAGCCTCCGAACCCATGAAGACACAGACCTGGCAAAATCTACAACAGCTGTTTTGTTGGGCTGTGAACTGTGCTGGAGGCCTACCAACCAAAACCCAGAGGAAGCTTGAGGAAGGTGGTACAAGAGCATTGAACTGTGCAGATGCACTGCTGTAGAAAGAACTTCTGTCATCCTATCTGGTGTTGCGTCGGCAGGGAGAGTCTGGAACGAAGGGGGTGGAGGATTTGCAGTTTGCATGTTTTTGAATGTGCTCTCTGTCCCAGTTTGACAGATCAACTCTTCACATCTTTCTGCTCTGGCTTTGCCTTGCACCTCTCTTAGGTCAGAGAAGAGGAGCAATGGCAGAACTGCTGTCTACTAGATGACACAGTTCATTTGCTTAGGGTCTACAGGGATGCAGAAACTGTGACTTGCTCTCTGAATCCTGTGCTTTTGTTTCTGAGGCGCAGCTGGAGGATATCTTGAACCACCTCTGCTTACCAACACAGACTTCTAATTATGATTATCACCCATCTCGGAATGGAATTATTCCACTGTGAAAAAAAAAAAATCAGAGCACAGAGTGTGTTACAGAGATTTTAAATCAGGGGGAAAAGGAAGCAGGGACAACATTACTAAGGCTGTGAGGTCTTCCCCAGCTTCAGAGGGAAATTACTCAGTCCTGAGACCAGAATAATATCACGGAAGTCAAACACTACCAGTGCTGACAACGGGGTAGGCAAAAACTTAGTGCTTAGGATTCACTGGTCTCACTCAGCCCAACTGGCCAGAAGCTTCTGCAAGATTCCCCGCCACATGGTGCTGAGAATCTGACTACATTTCAGGTTAAACACAAAGTGCCTGTTATTCACTGATGTAAGCACAGGCATGCAATTCCCTTCTGTTGAGGATGTTGAGAAGTAAGAAGACAGCTTTCTCTGACTTGTCAGCACCACACTGCCAGCTATGTGGCTAGCAGACCATACCTTCAGCCTGGATTTGTGCAGCAAACAGGAGGGGGAATTAAAGTGGGAGCAGGCAGAAGACGAACCACATAGGTGCTATGGAGGTGATTTTGCAGCACATCTGTCCTGATGCAATTCTCTGCACCGAAGAGTCACCACTTACTACAAAGGCACATAGCAGAGAGGAGATCTGAGCTTTCCCTCTGGCAGAGAAACACCATTAAAGGCTTGACCACAGTCGACATGAATCGGACAACATGAATCACAGTCATTTGAGAAACCTGCATATGGGAGAGAAAGATAAAAACCAGCAACTATTCCCAAGTACTGCAGCAGCAAAAAACGCAACCAGTGGTGTTACTGTTTTCAGGGGTCACAGGTCTGGGCTGGCAGGAAAGAAGCAGGAAGGCCCAGTAGTAAACTGCAGAGAGGAGTGGGCTCTGAACACAGCAGCCTCTTTATAGGTTACTATTATAGGTCTTTGAAAGCTGTTTTTCTTTTTTTTTTTTTTGAAGTGAAGCAAATTGAGACACAGAACTAAAGAACAGGCCATGGAACACACTTAAGGGGGCCATGATAAATCTTAGGGAAATGCCTGAAAAATGTTCATCCTTTATCTGTTTGAAGTATTGTAGAGACCAAAGTGATGGGCTTCCAAAATTCCACATGCATGGCTCCAGCTTGAACTATTGCAAGGAAGGGATTCAAGCTAATTAGTGGTGACCCTGGCACACATCACAGCTTTTGAGTTGTAAAAGGGACTGTTTCTGTGTAAGTGATGGTTCTCCAAAAGGTATCACAGTCTCGGGTGACATCAACAGACCTCACAGGAATCTAACTGGTGTGAGGGGGATTTTTCTTCTCTACCTGAATAAAAAGCTCTGCTGCAGCAATAGGCCTTTCTCCTGCAAAAGAACAGGCACAGAGGAATACATCACTGGAGTTTGCTACAATAGGGTGGTAGGCAGCCCTGTGTGCTCCACAATGTGCCTCCCTTAGTCAAGGATCACGATCTATCCCACAATAAGCAGACCGTCATTAAAATTTCACACAGTGGCACATCATGAGAATCATCAGAGAATCATCAAACCATTCTATGAGTACAGTAAAGGGACAACCTTCCTCCCCAGCAAAGCCATACTAGTGCTCTGTGATATGTCCTTTTGCTACTGAAGGGTCTTCTCTCACTTGTCTCTGCTTGGTTCTTATTTCTCACCTCTTTATCAGGATCTCTTTATATGAGGAGAAGCTTGAGCTTCCATGATTCATGACTTTAGTGGGCTTAACTGAAAAAAATTAACTTCCATACTTATCTTGAACTGCAATTCATACACTTAGTTTAAGGCAGAACTTATTTAATTTATAGTTGCTGATTTCCAGAGATGTCACTGTGCATCATAATTTTGTTATTGCTTCATATAACTCATTCCTGTCAAATGATCTTTGGGCTGTTTACACAGGGAGCAGCAAGAGACTACATTCTTTCAAACACACTTAATATGACCATGAGATTTAGAGTGCACTTCCCCACAAGCATTCATTTCATAAACACGTTTCTGCAACAACATACAGGAAAAAGAACCCCAAAACCCAAAAATAAAACCCAAACTAACCAAACAAATAACCAGACCTTCTCCCACCATCTTAACTTGGAAACATCTTGTCCTTTATAGGTCATATTATTCCTCCTCCAATGGTGATCTTTATCCAAACAGAGAGACTCTGCTCTATGCCCTGCTGCTGACTGGCTCACAGTCTGCTGGCAGATATTAGAGGCTTATGATTCAACAAGAGAATAATACTCCTCCCTACTCTGCAGAAAAAAATTTTTTCTCCTGACATGCATTTATCAGTTGTATGATTTTAAAAAACAACAAGATTTAGTTAAAGGATAAGGAGCATGCCATTAATTTCCTTGGAATATGCACCATGTGATAAGACTGGGGAATGTTAGAAAAATTAATAACTGTATTTCCGATTTCATTCTTAAGAATCCTGTGAAACTCCTTTAGTTAGTTGCATATTTGCATTTCTGCCTTAGGCTCCAGGTGAAAGCTAATGAAGAGGAGAGATGAAAGAAGAAAAGTCATTGTTGGGCTTTATTTAAGCCAAACTGAAGCAGACACGACATCCCAAGAGACTTCATTGGAGCTACCTTGTAGGCTAAATATAATTAGTTCAGCCTGAGTGTTCTTTAATTGACTTTGAGTGAAAGGAGGTATAGGAGGCAAGCTGAAGATCCCAGACTAAATGTAGCTGCTCTTTGGGTTATGTGCAATAAATCTACACAAGAACCAAGTTGTTTCAGGATTTATTATTAGACGTGTATAGCCAAAGCTTAAAACCTTTCTTGAAATCATACCAGCCTGCTATTCTACTGGGGCTTTTTGTATCCTGGAAGAGTGACTGCCTTGCAGAGTGCTACAACTCATTCATAGTTTTTCCTGAAGTGGAGGTGTTAATAATCTCTCATTCCTGGGTAGTTTCCCAGGGGTAGGATGTTTCACCTTACATAACTCCAAATAACTAGCGAGTACATGACTTTGTGTGAATTGAACTCACTTTATGAACAGCCTAAAGTAGCAAAGTAGTTTAGATGAACTGTGTCCCAGAAAGAAATGCCGACTTCTCTCTCACACTCCTTTGGAATTCTGCTGGCAGAAGTTAAGGAAATATGTCAGTTCCCCATGAGGCAGCTTGAAAAGCAGTTAGAATCAAGAGGTTAACAGTTTGAAAAACACGGGAGAGCAATTATATGGAAGGACTTATGCTAGGTTATATGCTAGGTCTTATCCAAGAATCCTCACCTCCTGTAGGCAGTCACCTGCCCTAAGGTTCTCTCCCCTCTTCCTTTGCTTCACCTCTTTTTGCCCCGAGTGTCACGATTTTGTAACACGATACCCCAAGTGCTCTCAGGCTGCCGCGTGACTGGTTGGCAGCACCAGATGCCCCTCCCTACTTATCTGGCCTATGAGGACTTCAGGGCAAGAAAACCCCACTTGTTAAATATGTAAGGATCCACCTGTTTCAGCCACAGTTAGATGGTGAGTAGCCTCCATTTGGTTAATTGTCATGCCACAGATGTTTTCGTACTGGTCTGCAATTGCCTCTTTCTTGACTCCACCACACCTGTATATAGCACACATATATTGGTATGCAGGTGCATAAAGATGCAAGTTAAATATATATGAATATATTCATAAGTATGTAGGTATAACCAGTAGAAAATATGCTTTAATCAGAGCTAGAGACATTAATAATTGAAGTCTGACTGGGAATAGAAAGCAATTACAGAAAAATAATCAAAACACAGGTTCAGTCCCCAACCTGCTTTAAAAGTCAACTGAACAGGTCTTCACAGGTCTGGGGTAGCAGAAGGGCAGGAGGGCAGTGAGCATTACAAAAATGGGAGACACAAACGAACTACAACATACAAACCCGTCCTCAGAGGCCAGTCAAGGGATTCCCTGTGCAACTCCTGCACTATGCATAGAGGAAATCAGTCCTATGAGATGAACCAGGAGGCCCCTGCACCTGGCCACAGCCCAGCTGGGTGATCCTACAGTAATATTTAGGCAGATTTTTGGGTTTTTGCACAGCGATGTAACACACAGGCAACACTGTGCACGAAAATGGAAAAACAGAAAAAATGCCATGTCAGAAGAATGTGGGGGCTGGGGGGAAACACAACAAAAAGCCCTAAAGACTTTCTGACACAGACCATAGAGACTGGGAGAATGGGACAATGGGCCTAAGAACTGGAAAGTAAAAATTTTGGTGTGTTTCACACAGAGGGGGCAGGTCACCTTTTTCCCAAGTTTCGGGTCAGTCTTAAAGCTACCTGTAAGACCACTTGTGCAGGGGTTGTGCAAAATTTATTTCCTTATCCTTAAGTCAGTGACCTTATGGAAAGTTTCAAAAAACCTCCAGCTGACTGACAAAGCAGACAGAAGTCAGTAGTGTGTCATGATCTGCTAAACATTCCTGTCCAAAGCCTGGCACAGTCACAGAAAGGAGAGTAGACATAGATGGGATAAGGACATTCTGGGGAAAAAGACTGAAGAAGCTGAGCAACCAACTCCCCTCATAAGCTATTAATAAAGTTTATCTGTGCATGAGTTCAAGTGACAGGTGTTGCATTTCTAACATGGCTGTTGTAGCAGTAGGTCGCTACACATTCCTGCATGACTCCTTCTGTTAAAAGACATTTTTTACGTTCCTGGGAAGGTGGGAGGCTTTGGAGATAGAAATTATTAATTTGAACAGAAGGCAAATGACAACCTGGGTTTCAAACCAGGACATGTAAAGCTTACACAAGATATAAGCCTTGCCACACAAGCAGCGAGAAACCACTTTAGAAGACCAGGTGATCGTGGCACAAGTGGATGTGCAGTGGAGGCCGACCTGATGGATATGCAGTGTTTTTCCACATATAACAGCGGTGTTAAGTACCTCTTTACAGGGCTTTATGTATTAGCAATGGCCAACATGTCTGAACATCAGTTCAAAAGGTAAAACAAGCTCTGAAACAGTCCAGGCTTTTAAAACTATTTTAGCAGGTGGCCACACACCTCAGAAATTAAGACGGACTAAAGAATTTTTAAATCAAGTTCTAAAATTCAGTTAAAGAAGTACAATGTTCATCATCTTCATACTAGTAATAAGTGCAGCATTTGTAGAACACGACACATAGAATGAAGATGTGTAATTTATTTTACTGTGTGCAACACTTTTTCCTATGCTGCTACATTATCAGAGTGTACGAAGAGTTACAACCATAATTCCCAGGGACCTCTCTCCTAACCAAGTCTGTGGGCATGAACCCTTTCAACTTGTGGGAAAGAATGCTCCAACAAGTGTCAGCAGGAACAATATGGTATGTTTCTGGTGGGACAGGATGTCCTGTGGTAATACCACTTTGAGGTAAATGTGGAGGTGTGGTGGCTGCTGCCAGCCAGTCTCAGGGCAGCCTGTGAACACCCTATGGCAGCTACTCCTGCTCTGGAAAGCCTTCTGCTGGCAGGCATGGATGTCTCATTAATACTGAGTCTGAGTCCAAGCCACATTGCTTAGGCTGGATACGGGGTGGTTTGAAGGCAGCAGCGAGGAGGTGCTGTGGTACATGATAGTGCCAGACTGTCTGCAGGGTCTGAGGTAGCAAAGCAGTTCCTATTACCAGGGCAAAGCAAGAGCAATGGCAGAGGTGCAGAATGCAACATTTCTTTCTCAGTGCCAAGGCAGGGAACTTCTTAAATCCAACAAATGGTTTAAGGAGCCTCCAGGCCAATTGTTAGCATGGATCAGGATCAACTACCCACCTTCAAACAGGTTGTCAGACAGTACCTGTATATCATAAGCCAACCCATAACAACTTTGACAATTCTGAAAAAGATCTATTTTCACATCAGGTACTGCATATATGAATAACACTGCAAAGTTCATAACATGTTGAAGCCTTTCTTCAACTGTGTAAAAAGGAGTAAGAGCTAACAGTAACAGTCACAACAGAGACAACAGACTGTTTTGAAAGAAGCTAAAAATTACTTGGAAAAAAATCTGTTGAAACAGGAAAACCTGGGGGGGAGGGGAGGATGATGATAGATTGTAAATTTACATCCAACGTTATCTGTGGATGAGGTTTTGAATTCATAGAGTCATTCATGACCTGGCTTTTCTATATTCAGCACTTCATCTCATTTTATTTCTCATAGCCAATCTAGATAACTGAGGATAAAATCCTATTCTGTTTTCCTAGCATGTGGGATCAGCTTTCAATTGCTTACCTACTTGCATCAAGAGATAAATGGATGGAGTGGCTTGTGGTAACCAGAAATGAATCATAGAACATTTTAGGTTGGAAGAGACCTTTAAGATGATTGAGTCCAACCATGAAGAGGGGTTAAGTGTTGAGTACCATTCTGAAGGTGTTGTGGTGCAAGGCGTTTAGCTGTGCACGCACAGAGATGGCACAGCTGTGCCTTCCAATCTTTTCCCAGCTTCTTGTTTTGTCCCTTCAGCTTTGTCATTGGAAATGATACATTTCCAAAGGCCTGGTACTGAAAGCTCTTCCGTCACATCTGCTCAAGAGGTTTTTACAAATTGACCTTAATTGTCAGGTTCATTCATCTGTTTTCTCTTTTGAGCAGATTTTCCATAGCACTGAATGCATCAGAAACAAGAAGTACAATCAGGCTAAAAATGCCATCAGCTCAAACTCTACATTGGATTCAGATATCCCCCATTTAAAGCTGTCTGCATGAGAAAAGCTGTCTCCATAGGCTGTGCCCTGAGATTCAGTTGTCTAGCAAATAGGAAGATTTTAGAGGCAGACACACTTGCCATACACTTGAAGAAATGTCAGCAGGCTGAGATGGTGGCAAATAAGTCATCATAGAATCCCAGAATCATTTAAGCTGGAAAACATGTTTAGGATCATCCAGTCAGACTGTTAACCCAGCACCACAAATCAATGACTAAACCATGTCCCTGAGTGTCACATCTACACATCTTTTGCATCAATATGGGGATGGCGACTCAACCACTTCCCTGCACAGCCAGATCCAATGTCTGACAACCCTTTCAGTGATGAAATATTTTCTAATATCCAAACTAAACCTCCCCTGGTGCAACTTGAGTTTATTTCCTTTCATCCTGTCATATGCTACCCAGGAAAAGAGACCAGCATCCACCTGGTAAAGGTAAAAAAAGAGACAGTTTCTTTCACTCTCAAACACCTAAGGAGTTTACAAGGAGGAACAATAGGTGTGTACCACTGCTGTAGCACAGTGTTAAAACAAGCTAGATCTGACCTATCTCACTAAGATTGTGACTAGACAGGGTTAAGTTCAGCTGTCTGGGTGCATGTGCTGCCACACTGCAATGGAATTTACTGCCTGTGTGCTCCCAGGAGATGCAGAAACACCACCACTGACCAGCAGGATGAAGAGATAATCTCATGACCCTGGCTACACCTCCAATCAAACTAAAATCAGAGTTTGTGTCCTCTGGATTGTTGCCTGGTGCTTTATTCATTAGTTCATCTCTTAGTGTGGTGCAGATACCGAAGCCCAGGTGCTGCATGAGAACATCAGCCTTCCTATCAGCCTACCCTATCTACATCCGATATCGTACCAATGGAAGCCTATTCTACCTAAGGTGACTGAAGGCCCACACCAAGACCTTTAATCATCTTGTCCATGAGCTGCTTTACGCTGACGATGCTGCCCTTGTCGCCCACACAGAAGCAGCTCTGCAGTGTTTAACATCCTGCTTCGCAGAGGCTGCTGAGCTTTTTGGGCTGGAAGTCAGC
>JAWWLV010000100.1:27641209-27704178 GCA_035041135.1 Platyrinchus mystaceus | reverse complement strand
GTTCAGGAAGGATATTGAGGTGCTGGAGCAGGTGCAGAGAAGAGCAACCAGGCTGGTGAAGGGACTTGAACACAAGTTCTACGAGGAGTGGCTGAGGGAGCTGGGGTTGTTTAGCCTGGAGGAGACTCAGGGGAGACCTCATCACTCTCTACAACTCCCTAACAGGAGGCTGTAGCCAGGTGGGGGTTGGTCCCTTCTCTGAGGCAACCAGCAGCAGGACAAGAGGGCATGGTCTTAAGCTGTGCCAGGGGAGGTTTAGGTTGGATATTAGGAAAAAATCCTTTACAAAGAGGGTAATCAGGCATTGGAATGGGCTGCCCAGGGAAGTAATGGATTCACTGTCCCTGGAAGTTTTTAAGATGAGACTGGATGTGATATCAGCGCCCTGGTAACCATGGCGGGGTTGGATCAAGGGTTGGACTTGATGATCTCAGAGGTCTTTTCCAACCCAGATGATTATATGATTCTATGATTTTATGATTCATTATACTCTGACTTCTGTGCTTAAAAGATTTGTTGAAGCTTTCAGTGCTTTTATGAGTACGAACAGACTTCATGATGCTTCAAGCAGGTCTGTTTCACGTTTTATTTTCTGGTTTTCTTTCACCTTCCTGACTCAGACACTTGAAGAACAAAACTCAAATCACTAAAAACAACTGTAGTTGTTTAGTGATGTGCAACAACAGATTTTCTTTTCCTGATGCAGCCACATTGTACACTCTGTAGCAACTGCCAGGATATCTTATTTAGATTGTCCAGATCTTTTTGTATCTTGCCAGACTGTCAAAAACAAGACCAAAGACTTGTTTATTCTCTACCTGGGGTAGATGGAATTTATTATATTCTGGTTTTGCTGGATTTATTTGAATCTTTGAAAGCAAAACACCTGCAAAGCTTAAGCATCCTGAGCACCATTCCACTTAAAACTGTCCAAACATCCCTTGGCCTTCTGAAACTTGTTTTTTATTCATGAACAAATTTTGAACTATTTCCTTGATATTTCACATTACTCCTTTGCAGAGTCTCCACCTGGAGCAACTTGAGAAATGTGAAGAAGAGACAGTTCTTACTCTTGGGCAGTCCATACAAGCAGAGGGAATGGGAGACTTCAGTACTGCATCACAAAACAGTTGTTGGTATCACAGTATTAAATTCTTGGTTTCGTGGCTAATATTTCCTCTAATTAACTATTCAATTTAACATTTTAACATTTGTGTTTACCTGGAAGCAGATGAACACTTAGATCAGATTAATAGATATCTAGTTATAGATAATATCCCTGGGGTAACACCAGGCAGATTGTCATCCCAGGCTTACGCCACTCAAGCTGGAACTCCAGTGCAAGTCTTAAATATTTTTTTTTGGCCAGTGCCATAATCTCACCTCTCTAATATTCAGTGAATGATGGTGGAAAAGTTGCAGTCAGTAGTTTTTGGAAGGCTGTATTGTCCTTGGTCAAATTACACCAGATTTTTATGGGACAAATATGAAATATGAGTAGTTACCATAAGATTTCCTATAGCAAATGCTAATTTTCACTGGAAATGAGACACTTCACACAGAAGACCTTTCAAGCTGACTGCAGCAAGCAGACTTGGAAAGTTTCATCTGCTGGTTTAGACAATACCAATTACTCTTCTACTCATTTCCAAGAGCATCACCCACTCTGACCTCTGCTCTCATCACATACTACAACCTGAGAAAGAGAGGAGATTTATGGTGTCTCCAGCATCATGGCCTGTCTGAGAGCTGCCCTTTTTCCCCACTACAGATCACAGGTTTTCAATGATTGAATAGCCTAAACCATGCCATAGGTTGGCCTCTTTTCATCCCATATAAATAAAATTATATTCTTTTTTATGTCCTTTAAGGAGCCAGAAGGTCCCATTCTTTTACAGACCTGTCCAATACATGATCTTGTAGCAGGACTGTGTATTGTCCTTAGAAGATCACCTCTTGAGTAAGTATTGTCTTGATTTACAGGAAAAGTTTGTTCGTAAAATGAGAAATGTAGAAAATTGTATCTTAGGAAACCCAGACAAAGAGAAAATGAGTCCCAGCTGGGCTCATATGTCCTCGCTGAATCTCTCCAATAGGTAGAAAAATCATCTCTTTGTAGCTCCTGTTCAGAATAAAAGTCAGACATCATTATGGTGTGAATGACTATCAAAGATGTCTGTGTCCCCTCCTAACAAATCCATTTCCTTCAAGTATCCTGATTCTTTTCTCTCAGAAAGGTGTGGGACTATAATAATTTTTTACTTTAAAAACGATTCTCAGTCCATTTGAGTTTCTGACAACCAAATTGAAACTCTTATATCCTGATAAATGGAATAAAAATCTTTCTACATTTTATACTCCAAAATGGTGAGGTAGATGCCCATGAAACTCTAAGAAAGGTTTCTTGGAGATGCTATTAAAATGTGTCATGAGAAAGTCACATCTCCAAACCTGCCTGCAGAATGCGGTTCCTTTCTGGGGAAAACCAGTTAATGAGATGAAGAAGATGAGATGAGAAAGATGAAAGTGTGACAATTGCCTGTACCTGCATTCTTGCAGAGACAAAAGGATGTCACTGTAGCCCACAGACTGGTATCTCATTCCTGTCCCATACTGATTCCCTTCTCTTGACTGTAAGCAGCTGCCTTTGTGTGGGATAGTGCTCTGTTCTGGTTTGGGTAATTTCATAAACCATTGCATTGTTTGAATTCAACTCATCAGCCATACCCAGTGGCTTGGCACAGAAGAAGTGACCCACACCACAGAAATCTCAAGTTCCTTTCCCTGGTTCAAAACAGACTTTCCCAAGGCAGGAATAGCCTTGTTCATGTACATGATTCCTAAAGTATATTTCCAAAATGTAAAGCATAAAATTCCCAAAGAAAACCCTAAAAGCAAAGATCATCAGATACTGTTCAGTGTCCCTGAGCTGCTGGCCAAAGGAAGAATACTGCATATAACTCCTCACAGTCTTTCCAAGAGCAGCTGAACAACTGTCTGAACTGAAGTAGAATAACTCAGGTCCCTGAAAAATATCCACTTGTGACCAGTATCCCAATCTGCCCCTTTCCTAGATGTTAATGATATCTCCTTCTAGTGTTCCTTTCCTTATTTTAAACTACTCATTTTGGGGACCAGTGCACTGTAAAGGGGAATGCAAATGTAGAGTGAAAATCTGCAGAGGACACTGAAATTCCTTCCCCATTTTTTCAAACTATAACATCAATCAGGAAAGCATGTGAGATGTCACAGAGCATAGCTAAAGGCAGAGATTACAATTTAATTTTAATTTTGCAAATATGTTCCAGTCCACCAAAGGTCAAGGCACAGCAGCTCTGAAATGGTTCACAAGAAGTGTGAAATGCGCCAGGTAAATGGCACAAAAGCTTCACATACTGAAACTATGAAGTACAAGGACAGGACCAGGTGCCTTGTCTGGTCACAAGTGGTCTGGCAGGATGAAAGTGGTCTGGCAGGGTGGAGAGGATGCTGGGAAGTAGACAGATGTCAGAAGATGCGTGTGGTTAAGTGAAATGGAGAGATGCACTTGGGTAGTCAGGGAATTCTGTCACTGCAGGGAGTAGCAATGAGGGTACCTTGGTGGTCAAGGCAAACCTGCTCCAGGAACAACACTATTAGCATGAGTTTAGGTAGACAGGCACCACTTTTATCAGTAGACCATAAATGGTGTGCAATTACATTTTATTCAGAGAGGTGTTCATCCTTCAGCAGGTGACAGTTCTCGGAGAAAGTCCTTCCCTTCCTTTAATCTGCTAACATCCAATTCAGGGAGCAGAGGCTATCCTTCACCCAATTTCAGGCAAGAAAAGAAGAGTGGGACAGAGCTATTCAGTACAAGAGCTTAGCAACAGTGGCTGTGCAGGGATTCAGAGAGAAGAAATTTCCCAGGGATCAACCTAAAATCTGAGAAGAGGCAGCCACTACCTTTGCATCTGACTCCACAAAAGGGATGCTTCCTGTTGCTTGTTGATTAAATGTCAAAGCCATTAACAGGGCAGAAATTGAAGTCACTGTGTGGATGGAGAAAAGAGGCTGCAGAACCTAATTAGCAGTGATAAATATTTGAAAGATTTTTACAGCTTGCTGGCCTGTGATGAACAGTAGAACTAAACATAGCAGACCTTGTCTTCCCTTTGCATCCCAGCATCAGAAAAATAAGAACTCACAGAACAGTGACATACTGGTTAAATTAAAATCTTGCTGAAGATGTGTAAGCTAAAAGATAATGTTTTATGTCTCATCATTAGAAAATAATAGATGGCATGACTTCAGTAAGCCATGCTGTAGCTCCAAGCTGGCAAACATCCACTAGAGACTTCAGCCTTATGTGTACTGGTAGATGTAACAAATACAACGAGACTACTCAAATCAGGCCTGAAGGCTGCACCTATCCCAGGTTAGCCCAGGTACATTCCAGGCACCTCTAGCAGCATGGCACGAGCAGACCTCTTAGTAAATTAAGTTTTCACAGGGAATAACTGAACTCCAAGTGCCTGTGGCAAATGTTCAATGAAAGATCCTACTTTGGACAATGTTCAGCCAGTCAGGAACGGGGATAATAGCCTGACAGTGCCTGCATTCCAGGAATGCTCCACTACCAATCCAGACCCATTAGTATTGATACAGCTAATACTATTTACAAGAGCTAAACTGAAAAAGTAAAACCATGAAAAAGTCTACAAGTATCTCAGTAATGGCTATGACACAGTGCATTAGAAACAGAGCCTCAGTATGGGTGTAATGAAGTCAACAAAGGGGATACTTTGATTATTTCAGTTGGGTTTTGACTGTCTCCCCGTCTTTATCGATGTCTAACCAAGTGGTGGGTCACTTTGAATATAAACAAAATACCTGAGATAAGTTTTTGAGATAACTGCCAAGTCATTAAAATATGCAACCAAGCAGAATGCTTCCTGTGCACCACTATCTGGCTGTCAGCAAACCTCCAAGTGTAGTTTCTTATGTGGTCTTAGCTGATGCACAGAACACAATTGAGGTATACTGCATGGTCTTTCACAGCACTGGACTTGCTCTCTCCTGCATTAAGCAAAGCTAAATAAATTTATTTTTGTTAAAGAATGTTCTCAGGAAAAAAAAACAAACATGGTCAGGCGAACGCAAAATTGCATTGCATATAGTTAAAAGTCTAAAAGAGAATTCAAAAAATTAAGGCTAGAAGAAAATTTTGGAAGAGAAAAGAACTTAGGACTGACTATCAACACTTATATTTTTAAATCAGTTATGTTTTCAGAATAAAATTTTATGTAATTTTTCCAAGTTATAAAAAGATGTGGGTTTTTTTCCAGTAAAAAGATAACTTGGATTGAGTAAGTGTTGAACAGAAAATTATAGGCCCTCTGCCCCCAAAAAACAAGCAGGAAGACAAGTAAACAGAAACTTATTATGCATGCAGTATGTCTGTGTAATGTAATGATGCCTTTGACATCCAGGATACTCATTTCAGCATTCAGTGTCCTTAAGTCACTGTACAGAAGGGTTATTAAAACAAAACAAAACAAATAAACAAAACAAACCAAAACAACTATAGCATCTTGTACCTTTCACACCCTACTGATCTCTTGCTGACATGTCTTTTGATCCTGTTTTTTAGCACTTGTAAAGAAGTGAACAGTTTTGGTTCCCATTGTTCACATGTTCCATTTTGTATTATCCTAAAAAATTATTTAACAGAAGGGCCAACAAAATTCCTACAATAATGACATCTAATTTGGATTCTGTGTAGGTAGCTCAAATAATGTAGCCCATTTGTTCTGTCTGGTTTTACCAGTTCTTTGTTTGACTAATTTGCAGCCTGGTCACTTATCCAAATATCTCATCAGTTTAAACTTTCTCCTGATAATCATACTAATCAAGTTAAACCAAGCCTGTAATTTTTTCTCAGCCCTGTTGTTTAGCTGTTGAAACCCCCTCCTGCTCCACAGCTATTCATGTCAGTCTCCTTAGTAGGTGGAATTTTTATCTGATACGGATAAGTTATTCAGAGCTCCTGAAATATACAGAAATTTGAGAAAACTGCAAAAGAGTGCACTTTAAAACCACAGAAGCTAGAAGGAAGGAAAGAAACACTTCAAACAAAATAAGAATATAACCAATTATCCATAAGCTTCTTTTGCCTACCTCTACTCGTACTTAAACCTTGCCCAAACCTCAACCCATCACAAGTATTCATTTTATTTGAAGAACAACACTGTGTAAATGGTTCACTTCAACCCACTGCTAAACCCCTATAAATCTTACAGAAGAAAGATACAATATAAAATGCCATGTTCTTCTCAAATAGCTTCTAAATGCTTTCTTTCTGAGACTCTATGACAACAAGCCTTATCCAAACTGAAATTAGGAAACATGCTTCTCTGAAGAACACTGTGATTTTCACCTTACAGTACTAGCAGAAACTACAGCTAATGTTACATTTCTATTTGTATTCTAAACTGTTCCCTTTCCATTTTCTCTGTTCTGCTGAGCTTTCATTGTTTTCTTTGTTCTCACAGTCAGGAAAGTGGAAGGATGATAAAATCTTACATGAATTTGAGGAGAAGGATAAAGATTTTTATATTGTAAAATCACGAAAAATGTTTAAATATGAGAATTACACAGAAAGTCAAAGGACAACACTTATCTCTGAAACTAGATGCATGGAATTCTGAACTAGCCTACTGATGTTAACTTTTCAAGGCCAACAGTTGTGCTTGAAAAGAAGACCACAGTCAGTCCCATATGTGTTCTGCTGGAACTTTCCCACTATCTCTGAAGTTCTTTCAATAATCTGTATAATATAAGATATATTCTATCCAAAATTCTGCTAAATATTTGCCTGCAAACCAATGCATGGCAAAGAAAATGCAAAAAATATACAGCACTGCATTAAGCAGTTTTACATTCTGACTCAGTGACACACACAAGATGCTGTAGATGAAACTGCAAAGACTCCTTATTGAAAGATGAGAGATAATCCCTGTTCCTAAAGTGTCTCTTTCCAATAGTGTCATCTAAATCTGCACAGCAGAGAGGAAGGAGTTGGACCCAGAAACTTTATGTTAAGCTTTCCTTCCAGGGTGTGCATTCAGATATATATAACCACTTTGTGATGAGAATAGAGGTGTTTGAAAATGTGGCTTGAAATGAAAGGTCTCATTGGTAAACTGTTAAATTCAAAGAGCAGTGCAATGAGGCCCCACTGGGTTTCACTCTGATCCCATTCTTCTCAGTATTTCAATTATCAGCTTGAGTAGCACAAACTGCAAGAGTTGTACCCAGTACAAGAGTAAGAGGAAAACACATACTGGCCATCTGACCTCAGGAGACAAGATTCCAACAGAAGAGGTGATGGCAGCACACACAGAAATGGATGCCAAAAATAAGGAAGAAAGAGTTAAATATGAAAATAAATTACCTCTCTCTGGTCCAATCTTAGGTTATGTTAACTGGAGGAGTCAGTACTTTTCCAGGGGGATTCCAGAGCCCAAGGAAGACATAGACAAACAGAAGAACCTAGAGACAGGCTCTGAAAATGTTCATTCTTAGGGAAAGTTGAAAAAAGCTGAGGTAACTTCATCTCTAAAAGAGGATATAGGGTGTGAGTAACTTGCTAACAGCTTCCTAATGCTCCAGCTGAGGCTGACTGGACTTGATTCCCCCCACCTCACTAGGAGATGTCATTAGCAGTCAAGTGTAGTATAGAAAAGGTGGCTGCCACCTCCAACATAAAAATTAGTTGGGACCTTGTATGTCCTTCAAAAAGACACAGGTCCTATTGTAGGGATTCTGGAATCAGGATCTGCACAGGTAGAGGTAGGGGCCTCACTTAGAGGACACACACTTTGAGTAGTTCCTTATAATGATAAGTTTAAAGGCACCATTTCACCCAAGACATGAGATTTTTTTGTCTCCATGTTCAAAAATACCCATCCCTCCCTTACATGCTGCACATGCAGTCCTGGTGTACCTTCACCACTCACAAAGGTAAAGTGTAAATGAACTGAGCAGCAGAGTATTTAAAGAAAAGCATAAACAAAGGAACACCCTGTGCTGCAGAATCAGTAAACTCTGGTTACCAATCCTAATTGGTACATTGTACATTAAGAACTACTGATCCATGTAGTAGGTAGTGTGAATGGGCCCAAGTCAGGGCTGTGCTCTGCTCTGCTGTGTGACCTGCACAGCTTGGCCTTCAGCCCTGTCTTCTGCTGTGCGTATCTATTATCTACAGGATAAACTTGTCTAGTTGGATGTAGCAGAGAAACCCATAGATAGGTCCCACTTTATATTCCACTTCCATGCCCTTGCCTTTATCTAACAGTGAAGCAACAAGTTCCTGTGGGTGAAACTAAATGAATCAGACAAAGATCTGGCACCTTTTCAGTTGAACCCAAAACCACAGTAACAAAATTATTTCTTGGGAATTTGAATGGAAACTCTGTGCCTAGTTAATGTATGTGAGAAACGCTATGGTATGTCTGCCTGGAAGAAGATTTGAAATGGTCTAATAATTCCCACAGCTAGCTTGTCTATTGTTTCTTCGTAAATTGCTATCTCCTCTTGGGATCCTCACTTCCACAAGCTTTTCAGTTTCTTTTTCTGACAGACATTGATGAAACTTCCTAAGTTTATGGAGTGAAATTATCAACTGGTAGTTACATATAAAGACACCAAACCAGAATTCTCCAGGATCAAGAGGGTTCTTCACATTTCCTTCAAAGGATTTTGCATCAAGCCCTAATCTTCAAGAGAAATTTTGTGGAGTACACTTAAGGACGAAATTAATGCATTGTGCAAATGTATTCAAATTTTGTACAACTTCCATGATTATGTTCCTACCAGTCAGCATGCATTTTCATGCATTATTCCCGCACCTGGTGCCTGAATAACAACTAAATTGCTCACTACCAACAGAGCTTATTTGCTTTATTGAGTTATAGATGCATAAGTAAGAGAGGGACCCAAAATGTTTGTGCTTCTTGTAACTCAGGTTTCCGCTTCGGAGGCAACTGTTTTTCCACCTGTACTTTTTCCAGCAAAATAGTCCAAGAGCCTGCTAAGCATTTGCAATTACTCCCGCTGCTCTTCCACCATTTCGTTTGTGTGCATATATGTGGTCATGCTGTGGCACAAGCTTGGCTGAAAGCAGAATAAAGTCCCCAAACAGCAAATCATCTGCTGTACTGCAGGTCAACTGGCTTATCACGAGACAACTATTTCTCTTATCAGACAGATGACAACCTGTATCTCTAGAGGAAGAGCAACAGCGTCCACAGTGGGTTTCTGGTCCTTAAAAACTAACCACAAATCCCAATGAACCACAGTGTTTACTCCTATTGGCCCATCACGGACACAGAGGGAAGGACAGGGACCTTGAAGCATTATCTGAGAGGAAAATAGGACTCATGCTATATCCCTGAGCATCTCTGTGAAGTGTCACCATTGGTTTTCCTCTGTAAGCGTTGTGGTCTGCCCAGGTGTCGGACCAGGAAGTTACACCCAGCTCTGCTGGGCCTTCCTACCTACAGCTGTGCTGAAGAAAATGTCTTAGTCCCAGAAGGAGATAAGCAGGCTCCATTACTGAGCAAGTGTTACTGACAGGATCAGCTGTCAAAGGGAGTTAAGAGCTGGAATAATAATTTCCTTACATATTTGACAAAAGAGAGTCTCACAGAACCACTTGAAAGGAGCAAGAGCAAGCATCTTATGCTGTGCTGCACAGAAACACATCTGCAACACTGAGTTGACAGATTTTTTTACACAGACCAAAACTTTCAAAGTGAATTTAAAGTATAGAACATTTCATGGAAATTAGGCCAGCACGACAGAGGTGACTGAAGAAAGAGAAAGGAAAAGGCTCAACGTGCAAAGATGGAAGAAAGAGAGCTCTCTTTCTCCCTGATGTCCTGTAGCTTCACACAGCAACTGAGGACTGAAGAGAGGATACAAACCAGCCAAAATGGACCACAAAGCATGGGAGGATCCTGGCAGGAGGTCCAAGAGCTGCTTTTGTTAGTAGGAGTTGATCATGACAGCACTCCATTTTAGCCCACTGGTTTACACATGCTGGTTTTAGAGGCACTGTGGACTTCTGCTCAGTATTGTCTAGGCAGCATTTCTTGTCGTGTTTCTTTGGTATGGAACGTCATTTAACTTGTTAAAATACAAGCAGTTGTTTCTCTGATTTCAAAGTTGCACAAAAGCTTTGCCAGTCTGAACTGTTCACAACCCTCATGCTTTGATCCCAAGGTTTGAGCTTGTCTTCATGCTCTAATTCCTGAAGTAGCATCATGAGGTGAAAAATCAGATTCCACTAACAAAGAGCTAACTAACTGTGTTTCTACAATAGAAATAAAGACCTAAAGCTATGTACTCTTACATGTGAAGTTATTTAATTTTGGCTGCACGTATAATATTTTTATGCATAAGGCTTCCTTAAAAAGAAATATTCTGAATTGTCATATCATTTTCCTTTTTGGCTCTGTGATTTTTTTTCTGTTTTGAGTCTTGAAAGTTGAATATGTTACATTCTCAATCCTTTTCATGTACTGGAGGCCTCTAAAAGCCTACTATTTCAATGAACAAAATGAAATAACCTCATAACTCCGGAACTGGTGTTTTAAGACAGGAAATCTGGTGAAATGCAAAGTGCTGTTCATTCTGAATTGCTTCACACCTCTTCAGGAACAGATCACTACCCCTAACACCATTCTTGTCAGACTCCATCACCTGTATTGGAGAGGTAATAATCCCAGGAAGAACCATGGGAGCAGGTTATACAGAATTTGCATAATGTATTGCCAGCACAGCTCAGAAGATGCACTTGACAATTCACTGCACGAAATCTGTCTTATTCCTGCTAAGACAATTCTAAGGAGATTGCAACTACTTATTGTATCTGAGTAATAACACAACTCAACTCATGCTTTATTCAGAGGATCAGATTTGTTTGACAGTTTTACACCTTCAGGCATGATTTAATTAATATTAGGAGGTAAGCTATTAGGTTGTTTTTTTTCTTCCAAGTGACTAACTACACTTAAGTGCTGAAAGGTTTTGCTATAACTTAGAGCTGCATCATCTAGTCTCCTTCATTTTCTATAAAACTTATCAGGTGTAATAAAAAGACATAAAATTAGTGTGAAGGCCCTCCTATCTAGTGTAAATAGAATTTCCAAGCATATTTCGAGGGTTTTCTGGTTTCTGGCACACAGGTTAATGTCAATGGATAATGGTCATATCTCCATGACTGGAAAAAAAGAAAAAGTTTGAAGCACGTTAAGGCTCACCATGACAGTGTATGCCTCGCAGTTCTAGCCACACTGCCTCAACGTGCTCTGTTTCACTGTCAAAAGACCAGACAACAGCTTCAATTTCCTCAGCAGGGTACATTGCACCCCTCCCTCCCCAGGTAGAGCCTTAGGGCTCTTCAAACAGGAAGAATTTGCCAATCAACAAGAGACAGACAGTCCTGTTCCAGAAGGCAATTCAAACTGCTGCATGGGATGAATCACAGTGATTCCTCCCACTCTCTGGAGGGCACATTTTTCTCCACATTGTCTCTCAAAGAAGTCTAGGGCAACCAGGTTCAGAGGATTTGTTGATACCAGAAACTATCACACATGAAGCTTTCCTCTTACCTGCAAGGCCATATGTGCTGTCAAAGGAGAAAAATTCTATCTCTTTGATATGATTTATTCTTAACAAATCCATATCAGTTTCTTTCTATCCTTTTAATATGCCCTTGAGAGCTTCTAAATGTAATTATTAATAATGTGCCTAAGAATCTTTCCCCAGGTTCAAGTTGTTCCCTATGGTCCCATTTTCCCTTTTTAGAAAGAAGTAAGATGCCTGAAATTCCCGGGCTCCTGAGAATTTCTTAAGCCTTTGTGACTCATTAAATACTCTATTGTGGGCCTCCTGTGTCCCTAGTAATAAAATCTGATAGTGAAAAATTGGATCTTAAGAGGTGCTTAAGGGATATTGGCACTCTGAGTGCCCTCTCCCCCAGTTCAATTAGTGATAACTGGCTGTCTTGTATCCCAGGTAAATTTTAGTTCTCTGTGAGAGAGCCATCAGATAGGACAGCACTGGCAGTAGTGAGGTGAATTAATGCTTATGTGGGTAGCACAGACCAAATTATTCAGGTGGTCGGAGATTGAGCCCAGTCCTTATTTCCCAACTGTCTTGTTCTTTCTGATGCAGTTCAGTTAGTAAGTGCCTGCCATTCAACAGCATGTGCTGTAAATCTGTTCCTCAAGATTCACTGCACAACTGAATGTAGAGATTGATTCCAAGCCCTGGAATAAACTAAAGGAAGAAAGAACACCTGTGACTTAGAATACTGAAGCAGCATGTGTTTTAATAAGTATCTTTGATTTCTTTTCCTTTTCAAGCTGTGACAGAATTTCCTTCCCTGTTTTGGCAATGCAGCAGACTTCAAAGAACTCTAAGCCTTTCAGAGAGTCTGTTTTTATCTTCAGCCTTTGATTCCTCTCCCATAGATTACCAGGACTGAAAGACCATACACGTTAGGACAGTGACCACTGCATCATGGCATGATTTATTTATTATCCAAGCATGGTGTTTGAAGTCATGTCTAAATCAGTGCAACACAACAAGCCACAACACAAAAATGTTACATGTATTGTAATTATACTTACATAGTATATGTAAAATATCTCATACAAAAGAAGTCTGGGACCTAACTTCATCACTCTGCACGAAATGTCAGATATCTTTCCTCTTCCATGGGGATCCACACAGGGGATCTAATAAGTTGCCACTCCCTCAGTAACATAAAGTTAACAGTACCAAACATAATTTTTCTGTGGTTGGGTAACAAGACTTCATTTAAGGCATTAAATTATATAGATCAGACATAGATGCTCCCACATCTTCTAACAAGTTGCTGAAATGGTTAATTATCCTGCACCTTGAAAAAGGAGCTTCATTTCTAATCTGAATACCATCTAACCATACTTTCCAGGCACCAGTTTCTTCTGGCAGAAGCCTGAGTTATCCAGATCTGTGGGTCCCATGGGTTGCTATGAAGTTCCTGGTTCCTGATCTTTTCACTGATTTAACTGAGGGGGAGAAATAGGTTTCTTCACAATTATTTGAACTTTTTCTTTCCTCCCCCTTTTGTAAACAAAAAACTAAAAATAAATTGCCAAAACTTTGAAATCAAAAAACAATTTCAGAATGCACACAAATGATGCAATGTATTCTGGGATTCTCATCATAGTACATATGAAATGTTTACTTCTGCTTTTTAGACAATTTACCAAGACATGGAGAGATATTCACTTACATACAACTCCAGCTCCAAGAAATAGAGGAGGGAGGGAAGGAAGGAGGGAGGGAGGGAGGGAGGGAGGAAGGGATGGATGGATGGATGGATGGATGGATGGATGGATGGATGGATGGATGGATGGATGGATGGAAAGGTGTATGAAGGAATTATTTAATGGACTACTGACTAATAGGATGGGAAGATGGAGGTGGTACCATCTGCCTTCAAAATTTCAAAAAAGACAAAATAACAAATTAAAATTTCTTTTAATCTACATATCTAAGACTGGATACAAGTGCTTTATTCATATTATGACAAGGCTAAAGTAAGAATTACATTGAAAACAAAGACTTATATCACTGAGCACTAAGAATTGTGTTTACTTTGTGCCCCATACCATCTCACAAATGCAAGTTGTAAGCCCAAGGAACTTTAAGATTGTCATTGGAGATTCTCATGGAAATATACCCATTGAAGTTTTGAAAAGTGGATGAGGGGCCACTTTGCAAAATTCAGCCTTCTCCAGGTGGATATAGGACAGAGGAGTCTGATTTAAAGTCACTAGGACAATAGAGCACAGAGTATGAACTTAACCTGATATTTGTAAAGAGATTAATGTTAGATATAGCAACAAGTACAAACAAGAGATAATCTTGTCTCAGCCATTATTGGGCAAACAATGTTACTAATACTTTTCATTATTTAATCAAATACAAAGGCTCAAACACTAGCCAGAGTCCTCAATATCTTGAGCTAGAAAATCATTCTTTCTGTAATAAGTGAAGCTTACATGGATTTTCACTTTCCTTTCTTAGCCCCTAATATCTGTTTTTACCACAAATTAAAAATAAGTCAATGTTCTACAAATTTTTTTCATTGCACAACCCTATCAGAAAACAGTTTTTGAGCACACAAGGTCAATATAAGTGTATATGTTTATTTATTATATACACGTATTACTGTAATAACATACTAGATACATTATAAAACATGCACCAAAATAGAAATTGGGGAAAAAAGTTACATAAAGATGGAAAATGACAATATTTTAATTTCTGTTTAATTTTATTTTATTTATAAATAGTACTGCAAATAGTTGATTCACGCACTCCAGTGGATTGTTTTGTGCAGCCCTTGCAGCATGTCCCACATCCAGCATGTCTCCACTTTGCAGATCACATCCCCAGAGGATGTCATTCTAGACAGAGATGAGAAAAAGTGACAGAACTGCAGAAAGGTGAGTCCCAAATACCTGTGGAAAGAGAGGACAGATCTGGGGTTTAGGCCACAGAAATGGAAGTCAGGATTTCCAGGTAGAAGCAGCATTGACTTTCAAATTTAAATCTTCAAAATTTGTTAACTGTGTTCAAGATGTGGAATTTGGGTGGTTCTTTCCCTTTGCCATCCAGTTCATGCTTGTTGTTCTGTATGATATACTAAAGTCTACATTAAATTCTGCTTTCAAATATTCTCATCAACCATGGAAGCTGCATTAAAATTTTCTGGAAAAGAATGGAAATTCCAAGCGTCCTGCTCTCCCTGTTCCTTGGTCATCTGTTGGAGTTTTAAGAAAGGCTCTACCCTGAAAACAGTTGGCTGTGCCCTTTAAAATCTTCCCTTCCCCTTCCATCTCTCTTGTAAATGGCATACTTGGACTAAACAATTTATAAGCAACAAAGACAGGACATCCAGCTCCTGAAGCAGATGGGAAGGAAGGTAACAGTGCATGAGGCTACAGCATTTCTTCTCTTGCCATATGTTCTAATTACACTTGGTGCTATATGCAAACAGGAGAAATTGGCTCAGTGAACAATACCTGAAAAGCTGTTGCTTTTCAGCAATAGAGGTGGGTTGTATTGAAAGTGTGTTAGCTTTTTACAGTATCATTCAAAGAAGTACTAAACTCCAAGCCAAACAGGGAGTTATCCTACTGGCACAAAAGTTCTCATGAATTTAAAAATAAAGCAGAGGGGTTATCAGCTGCCCACCACGTTTATTTTGAGGTCAGAGAGGTAACTGCATCACATGTGTGATAGGCAGAAAAGCAGCATGAGTTTCACACAGTAAACCTATCTGATAACTTCCTGGAGGCATGCAGCCAGTATGGGCAGCACTGTGGTTTCTGCTGCCTCAGCCTCCCTGTTGTGGTGTACATCCTTGCCAGATGAATGTTAACTCAGGAACGTCATCCTGGAAGCAATATGTGACATCACCGTAATATAGGACACCGGCCATACCTATGAAATGTACTTTCCTCTTTGTAGGCAAAGCTGCTGACACCGAACAGTGAACAGTAGAGAGATGACACCACCCACATTTGCACTTTCTGAAACTCATTGACCATGAACATACAGCATAGGTAGCACCTACAGCGCAGTTCCTTGCTTTCTATTAAGTCATTATTAAGATGGTGCTTATGTCTGTGGCAAAAGTGATATTGGAGTACAAATGAAGTCCTTTAATCTTCTTTTACTCCCTACGAAGGTTACAATAAAATAGTTTTCCTGCTTCACTGTTAAATCCTCCCCAAGAACAAAAATCAATTCCCAATCTCAGTTCCCATCTTCATTGTCTCTTAGCCAGCCCCAGAAATGTATGAATATTAAATGCAAAACTAATTGAAGGCAAGTGGAAATGGATTGAGTAATCCAACAGAGTACCAGTAGAGTTCTGCTGGAAGACCTAAAGAAAACCTAGTGAAACAAAACGATCTTTATTGTTAGCATTTCCCAGAAGGATCATTTCTTGGTGAATATTGCCATTCTTCTGTAGGAAATATTCAACAAAAAATACGCTTCTACATTCTTGGGAAAATTCATCTTCGATCTCTCTTGAAATTGAAAATGTTACAGCATTGAAAGCTAGGACAAATTAGGCTTTATGTAATGCTGGGTTACATCTCATTGTCTCACACAGACTAATTTATGTTCAGGATTCTCAGCCGGTGCTGAGGCTGAACTTCACTCCCCCAGTCTCTGCCTTGAGGGACTTGAGGGATGTGAGAGGAGAGTTTAACTTTTAAAACTGAAGCAAAAATAATTGCTGAGTAACTCAGCTTCTCCATATTGACTGCCAATAGTTCTCCTGTCTTATTTATTCAGAGGCCATATTTTCCTTAATCTTCCTTTTCTATCCAACATACCTGTAGAACTCCTTATCATTCTTTGAATCTCTTGAAAAGTTCCACTCCAACTCTGCCTCAACTTTCCTGCTCCCTTCTCCACAAATCTAGACAGCATCTTATTCTTCCCAAGGTGGATATCTGTCCTGTTTCCACTACCTTTGCATTTCTGTCTATAGTTGGACTGGAAAGCCAAACTGAGTCATGATGGTCTCCTGCCTTCCTTTCCTGATTTCTTACAGGGAAACAAGAACTTCTGCACTCTGAGAAGAATGTACTTAAAGAGCTGTCAATGCTTTTCAGCTCTTTTATCCCTGAGGGCGGTTTCCCAGAGGGTCTCAGTCCACTAGTTTCTTAAACAGCTTTTGCTCTCCTAGAGGTAAGGATTATTCATCTGGCACCTGGCCCATATACCTCAACATTGTGGATTTAGTCAGGGAATTATCAGTGCAGGCCAGGCTGACACACATCTTGACACGTCTAATTGGTTAATTTGCGTTGGTAAACAACAGGTCTGGTAATGCTTCTCCTCTCATTGGGCTGTCTATCATCAGGATTAAGAAATTATCCTCAACACACTCCAGAAGTCTCCTGGACTGCTTACAGTTTGCTGTGCTGCTTTTAAAGCAGATGTCAGGATGGTTGAAGCCCCCCAACAAGATCAGAGCCTGAGAGCTATTAAGTAAGAATGCATCAACAATCTCCCCTTGATCTGGTGGCCTGTAATAAACACCAACCATGAGGTTTCCTTTTTTTGGCCTGACCCTCATTTTTACTCATAATTGCTCATTGTTCATTTTTGGCTTTCAATGGCAGCTCTGTGAAGTTTATGCATTTTTTTACACAGAAAGTGACAACTTTCCCACTTCCTTGCCTGTCCTTTCTGAATAGTTTATAGCCACTGTTTGCAGTGCTCCAGCTGTGCATTTTGTCCCTTCATGTTTAATTGCCAATGATTAGACCACAGCATTGTAGCTGCACAGTGGTTTCCAGCTGTTGCTGTTTGTTACCCATGCTGCCTGCATCGGTACAGGGACACTTCACCCGGGTTACAGGCTGCCTCACCTCTTTGGGTGAATACTTCCCAATGCCTTTGAGTCACTCCACAGTGTTCCTGTGATGGTTTCTAATACATCAGGCAGCCTCTGGTTCTTCTCTATTGCTCAAAACTTCATCTCCTTCCTCACTAAATCTAATTTAAAGCTCTCCATGTAAGTCTGTCCAGCTGGTCAGTGAACAACCGTCTGCCCTGCTTTATCGGCCAAGTCTCGTGAGCTCACAACAGACCCAGCCTCCAAAAGTAGATTCATGATCATATAAGCCAAAACCTTGAGTAGGACACCAGCCATGCAGTCAGGCATTCACCTTTCAACTTGACTTCCCCTTTATAAGCCCCTACCTCTCACTGGGAGGACAGAGCAGAATTATGTACTTTAGCATTGATGACAGGGATAGATGCAGTCTTTTTGAGTGTTCAAAGTTGATTTGCCACAGACCCTACATAGAATGCTATTGAAGCAGATGGTAATTTAAAGGGTTCGCTAGGCTCAGTAACCTCTCAGTGACATTTTGAATGCAAGACAGCAAGGCAGCAAACTTCTTTAGAGAAACAGCCTGGATGGAAAACAGATTGTTTTTGTGCCTCACAGCAAGGAATCCCCAATTACTGATACTTTACATCCTTTTCTGAAACTACTGTTTCTAACACAGGTGATAGTATCCAATAGTTAGGGTTTCCTGGATCTTATCCCTTAGCAGGGTGACCTTCATTCTGCATCTCCAGAGCACAGTATCTGTAGAGAGCACAATATCTGTACAGACATTTCAGGGGAAGGTTCTTCATGCAGAGAAAGAAGCCCAGCTTCCTTTATCTCATGAATTATTAGTGTCAGAAAGCTTGAAGTTGGATTCAGGCTTATCTTTCCCTTGGGCAGCCTTAAGGCAAGGCTGTTGGTCAGTCTGGCACAGCACACACCACCACTTACTGATCTCCCCCCCCAAACTCCCAGATACTCTGCTGCCTGTTTTGCTTCTTATGTAGCAGAGCTAAGTGCTTGAATATTTCTTCCTGGGTCCACTTGCATCTACGATATCCACTGATAGCCATGGATGCCAGAGGGACTTGACGTTCTGAAGCAACATCACCTCTTCTGGACGGGTATTGAAGTTTTCTGCAGATGCCCTTGAGTGGAGACATCAGCACAGGTGTAAGGCTTCTGCTTGGGTTTCAGTCTCAGCCCTGCAGCTGCAGGGAGTGGACATCATCTTCTTTCAGCAGGAAGTCTTGTTACAGTTTACAGGAAAAATCCACCGAACGAAAACAAGACACTCACTTTTGATATGACAATTCTTTGGAACACTTTGTCCTTCTAATTCAAGTTCTCTGGATACCTCAAGTTTCTGCGTAGGCTTGAACAGTCACCAGCTGTCAGAGCTGCAGCACAGAGCTGCTGCTGAGCAGAGTAGGCAGCAGCCCAACAGCTGTCAGTGCATTGCCCTCCTTTCACCATTTCTCATGCCAATGTCTCCTTATCACATGTACAGTCCAACGTTTTCAAGTTGAGGAAGTTACATTTTTGAAATTTGGTTTCTGTTTTGCATTGCTAGGCAAAGGCAAATCCCAGTTGCCCATAGAAATTGGAATCATGTCTCCTGAGTGTTCTGTAAATCACATGGAACCAAGTGCTTTCATACAGAGACATACAGGAAGAATAAACTCAGAGCTCTCTTGATCTCTCAGCTTTGAGCATAGTCACAGGTGTTCCAAACTTCCAGCAGAATTATGGGCCATGCTTTACTCCAGAATTCTCTGCTTTACATTTTTTAGATTTTTAGGCATGTATTTAGTTTTACAAATATTGTTCTTTTCTACAGGAAAATGAGAAGTCATGGTACAAATAAACCTCAGCAGATAAAAAACAGTGTCAAGATCCCAGAAATCCAGATATTCTTATTAATTTATTTTTAAAACCTTTTTAGGGCACAGTGAGGAAAAAATACAGCAAACTCTGGAATTCCAGTTTTAATTTTCTGGAGTTCCTTTCCTCTGGAAGTGTTGCTTTACAGACCAAGAACAACAAGAATGCAGAAACTTTATTAAGGTATTGGGACTAGAGCAAAGAATTGAAAAATGAATGAACCCCAATATGAGTTTCAGAAAAGGGCTAAAACACTGTTAAAATCACTGTTGGTCTCTCTCTTTTGTAACACTCAGGACCTAGTGTAAAGGATTTTAAGTTTGATTACTCATTACCTTTCCAGTATTTGCTTTCCCTTTTCTCTTTCCCCAAACAACATGTGCATTGTGACATTTCACTATGAAAGCAGTTTGTAGTAGTTTCATGTATAATGTGACAACTGGCATCTTGTACCAACTGTCGCCTTTCCATAGAAATATGAAGTAGAGCAGGAAAGATCCAGCATTGGTGCATTATGGCTTGCTGCTTTTAGATACTCAGTAATGCAAGGTTAGCAACGTAAAGTAATTTGTCTGAGATCAGAAGAAGCAGGGCTGGGGGTTATGTTAAAAAAATTAATTAAGGAGTGAGCACATATTTGAAAGATAGTGACACTATACTCAGGGAAAATAGTGAATGTAAAAGTTGTGTCTCTGAACTGTCTTTGAGTGATTCAGTTTCTTGTGGTTTTTTTCTTTAGTTTAGAGGAAAACAGAAAGCAGTGCTCATTATCACAGCATAACTACTGAGTCTCACAGCTGCCCTGGGTTACAAGAAGTTAACACAAGGAGTGACAGTTCTGTTACAAGATGAGTCAACTTGCCTCAGCTCTTCCGTAACCCTCAGGACAATTAGCCTTGTGGCAAAACAAAACTGCTTAGTATCTTACCCGTTTTCTAAGACAGCTTATGCAGAGAGTACTTACTCCAAGGTAAGAAGAAAGTGCCACTTTCATAAGGCAGGAAGTCAAGTCCCATCTCTGGGCTCGCTTCAGAATGGGCTTAGTGTCTTAGGAGACAAAAGCCTGACTAATTTCAAACTTGTCAGGAACTAACCTGTTTCCTATTCCTCTCTTTTTCCATCTTTGTTTTTCCCATTTGAGCAGAAGACTTTGTTGTCACAAATCAGACAGGTGTCATGAAGAGAATGAGCAAAAGCGAGCAGTGTCCAGAAGGGGTAATTAAAAGATGTCTGCATCTATGTGTAACGGACGAGATTTATTGGTGACATTAGTGTTTGGCTAAATAGTCCAAACTTAGTGGAAAATCAGATATTTTCCAGGTACATTGATGAAAGGAGCATGATATTTTGGATCTTGGAAAAAAATGATGACAGGAGTAAGGGTGCAGATGCAGGAAAATCATTGAATGTCACTGACCTTGACCTCAGCAAGACTTGCAGCATGGTTTCTCACAGTATCCTTTTATCCAAGAAGGAACTTACTGGTTTAGTCGGGCAGATAATGGCCTGGGTGAAATACGAGTGGATCACTGCATTAAACATGAAGTGATTGACAGGTACTCCACTTGACATGAACTTCACTTGACTTGCGTGAGAGGTGGCTTTTCTTGGGGATTTCTCCTGGACCCTATCTCATATTTTATATTGTTGTCAATGGCCTGCAGGAGTAGACAATTCATCTCATCACATCTGAGGATGATAATGAATTGGGGTTGCAGTTCATATATTTGAGGGTAGACCTGTCATTCGTAGAGATGCAAACAAGCCAGAGAATTTGGCTTGTAGAAACATCATGAAATTCAGCAAAGAGAAATGCGAAGTCCTGCACCTGTGAAAAAAGCTTGTTCAGCCTGGAGAAAAAGATAGTTTTAGGGGTACCTAATTATTGTCTTACAGTACCTACAAGGTCATAAAGAACACATAAGAAGAGTCTTCACAGAGGTACATGGAAGGAGAATCAGAGACAGTTGTCAAAAATTAAATCAGTGGAGTTTCAGCCAGATATAAGAAAAAAAAAAAAAGGAAGAGTTTTCCTAGAGAGACTATTCAGTCTCCATTCTTGGAGGTTTTTAAGATTTTTTGGATAAAGCCCATGCAACCTGGTCTGAATTCAGTATTAGTCATGCTTTAAGGATGAAATTGGATTATATACCTATGAATCAAATGTAGCATTGTAGGAATCTTACAATGAATGAAAAATAAATAATATCTATTATCTGGCTTCCTGATTTCCCAGACTCTGAGGAGCCTCACCAGCCTGTCCAGCCCTACACAAGCTTTGTCATTTTGACAAGGGTCAGGGCTAATCCTGCCTCTCCTGAGGAAACACCAGAGTGGAACTTGTGCAGTGAAAAGTCAGAGCATAATTTTGCATAAAGAAGTAACACTCTACAAGGCTGCCTGCAAAGAATGTCCTGTGAAGACACCATATCCACCCACAGTAGATCCTGACTGTCAACTCTACCGAATTTTGTTGTCCATGTACTATGGAAAATGACAATTGCAAATTCCACAGATCATTTGACTAACTTGTAAGCCATGTGCCTCATCCTTTATATGCAGAAAAGCAGAGGTTCTCTCCTCATTATATCGAATATCTCAAGAATCAAACAGGCTTCTTCATCCTGGATTTGCTAAAAGTGGAAGAGACTTACAAATTTCACTGTGTTCCTCCAATCAGAAAAAAAAGTTTGAGAATTCTCCTTACTCTTCTTATAGTTACATCAGTCCTCTGCAATGAGATGATCCTACACCACACAATGCATCTATTGCAAAATATGACATCTGTATATCTCTTTCTCAAGAAGGGTTTTATGTGTAAGTTACACCGAAAGATTAAATATTAATTTTTATTTAGTCCAGAGTTCCAATTGTGATTTTGCAATGCAATGTGAATGACAGCACAAAGAGAGAGGCAAGAAAAGTTTAATATGCAGGCCAGTCAACCAGGACGTCAGAAACTTGAGTTGAACACCCTGGGTTTAACTCAAAGCAGGTCTTCCATGTCTGTGTGAATATCTGTACTTCACCATAAGGCAAAGAGTTAGTAACAATCACACTTTATACAGGCAAAAAAAAAAAAAAAAAAAAAGGATTGCTTCAGTAAGGTTTTAAGCTTTTGTGAATGATGCAGCAAGGGATTGTATTTGACATTTCTTCTGTCTTTAGTCATAGACATTGTGCTGCTGTTGGGCTGGAGTTTGCTATGAAGAAAATGAAACCAGAAACATGTCAAGCATACAAAAGGACCCCCCTTAGGAATGGTAGGGTGGAAGGCAGGGAGCAAAATGAGAAATGGAGAACAAAGCTTTGCCATCCTATTCCTCACATTTAACTATTTACATTTGAAAATTCAGTCCCAGGGAGAACTCCAGTTTTTTTCTGTAAACACCTGTAATTAGTAGTTTACATCGTGCCCTGAATAACACAGGCCTCAACATTACCAGTGAAACTCAAAATCATCCCCATCTGAGACAATGAATTTTATATCTTAGAACTGAACTGACTCAGAAAATTAGAAAACATTTCATGGATTTACAAAGTTCTGATAGCTTTCTCCTTAAGTCATCCATTTTTTATGTCACTTATCATATTTATATCCACAATAAATCCTCAGTTCCCTCCATTATTTATGTTAAAACTGCTAATGATACTGCAATGAGTTGTGTACAACTCAAAATGGGAACTCATTTTTCAGGGGAAATAAAAAGCAAGTGTATCCATGTTTCATTTCTTATGGAGCTATAAAAAACATTCTATGTTCTAATGAAATTAAAGCAAAAAAATAAGAGTTCAGATAGCAACCTGTTACAATCAAATTAGAGAAAAGACCAGGGTTGCATTAGGATAGTTCACCATAGCACACCACACAGTCCATAATTTATGGAAACAAACACAATGGGAACAGAGGAAAAACTGAAGTCTGCCTCTGGATTTATCTGCACTGAATCTGCAACCATACCATTACAAATCCCTTTCACAGGTTCACATGGTGTAATGGGTTTCTGTGGCTGGGTCTTGGTAGCAGGGGGGGCTACAGTGGTGGCTTCTGTCAGAAGCTGCCAGAAGCTCCCCCTGTCTGGTGGAGCCATTGCCAGCCGGCTCCAGGACGGGCTTCCTGCACCTGGACAAGGCCAGGCCAATGGGTGATAGTAATGACTCTGTGATAACGTATTTAAAAACAGAAAGGTATTGTGCAGAAAGAATTCCAGCCAGGGAAGAACGGAGTGAGAACATGGGAACAACGAAGTAGACACCAAAGTCAGTGCAGAAGGAGGGACAGGAGGTGCTCCAGGCGCCGGAGCTGAGGCCCTGCAGCCCATGGAGGAGCATCGGGGGGCAGAGACCCACCTGCAGCCCATGGAGGAGCCCATGCTGGAGCAGGAGGATGCAGGAAGGAGGCTGTGACCCCATGGGAGGCCCAAAATGGAGCAGGGTCCTGGCAGGGACCTGCAGCCCCTGGAGAGGGAAGCCCACACCGGAGCAGGTTTTTCCTCACGTAGGACTCATGGCCCTGGGGGGGACTGATGTTGGCACAGCTCATTTGTGAAGGACTGACCCCATGCAGAAGTGACCCATGGGACAGCAGTTTGGGAACAGCTGCTGCCCAAGGGATGAACTCATGCTGGAGAGGTTCGTCAAGGACTGTCTCCCATGGAGGGACCCCACAGGAGCAGGGGAAGGACTCCCAGCAGCAGCAGAAACAACAACTGACCACAACCTCCATTCCCCGTCCCACTGCACTGCTGGGTGTAGGAGGTGGAACAGGGAAGGAAGGAGGGGTGGGGGAGGGTGTTTTTAAGGTTATTTTACTTCCCACTCTTTTGCTCTGACCCTGTTAGTAATAAATTCAATTAATATCCCAACTTTGAGTCTGTTTTGCCTGTGAAGGTAATCAGTAAGCAACCTCTCCCAGCTGTTGTCTCAGCTCGTGAGTCCTGGTTTTGTTTCTCTCCTCTGACCAGTTGCAGAGGGGAGTGAGAGAGAAGCTGTAGTGAGTACCTGGCATCAGACCAGGGTCAACCCACTACATATGGCAGATGGGTGAAAAGCAAGCTGCTTTTAAGTCCAGAAGCCCTACTTTACTCTGAGTAAACAAAGCTACACTGCATGCAATATGACAGTGTGAGAGGTACCATTCTGAGTGTAATCTCTGAAGGCTAATAAAGAGAATTTTTGAGGGTTTTTAGCCTGCTTCCTTCAAGTCATGGAAAGACTTCTATTTCCCAAAAGCTGCTAAAAATGAGATGTCATTGGAGTCTTCATTTCTCCCAGCAATGAACAACAAGTATTAAAATTATTAAATAATGTCAATTCTTCATGCAGATGTATAAAAAATTGAGGAGTAATATACTCCTCTGAAGGAAACAGTAGCAATTGAGATTCAGCAGAGCCAATGTCCTTTGCTAGTGTCTACTTCTTCATCTTTTTTTGTTTGTTTGTTTGTTTTTCCCTGACTGATTTTTGCTGTGGAAGGAATGGAGAAAGCAAGTCTACTCCCTACTGGAGTCTAAAATGATTTCTCTTCTATACTGTGTAAAAATATATCCCACTGAGTCAGACATTTTTAAAACACAGACTTTTGACCCCTACTTCAGACAGCTTTATCTCAAAAGCTACTCTTGTGGGAAAAGGCTTTCAATTTTATCAGAACTTTATGTATTTGTTCTAAAAGCGACTGGGGGGCTAAGTGCAAGGAAAAGTGGTTTTGAACGGGCAGCCTTCTCCTGCATTAGGGAAACGTTTTTATTTTTAAATAATGGAACCATTCTTAATGGAGGCACTTGGGAAGACCAGAGGAATGCCCTGCGCCCTGCAACTAAAACAAACTAACACCATAATTTTGTTGCTTCCCTGTAGGTTCCAGTCAGATGTCATTGGCCTTTCTGATAGAAGAGCTCTGGAACAGATAAAAGGCAGGTGATGGAGGGAATGCTGCATGTGAAGATGGGCTACAGACTCACAGGTGTGCTGTGTGAAAGCTGTGCTCTCCATAGCCAGAATCCACCTCGGTATTCAGTGGTGCATTTTGACAGCCTTTCTAGCTATGATTTCTTCTAAGGCAAAGGTAAAATTAGTGTTTGATGACAGCTAGGTTTTTGATACCCTTCTTTAGATGTTTACATGAGTGGCCTTCGTTTTCTAAGGCTCACAGCCCTAAAGAATTTGGTGACCAAACACAGCCTTATTTCTACAAAGTACCTTTCAATACCATAATGGAGTTCCTGTTCCAAAAGAGTGGCCTCCAAAAAATGACCAATATCAAAAGAAACAGCACAAGGTTCCTTTGATTTCCCTCTTCATTTAAGCCCATGTTGGGCAGTAGAAAAAAAAGAAGGCAAAGTTTTATCTAATCTCTGCAGCTCTCAGCAATAGAGAAATACTTGAATTAAATAAGGAGCATGTCACAGGTCTGAAGGAGTTAAATTGGTAAAAGTTTCAAGTGTCTGTAGAAAGTTATTCCAGCCAGTTCTTTAAATTCAATCACTGCTCAGGTACAGATGTAGAAAATTAGGCACCCCAGATTGAATTTAAGAGGGAGCCAGAGTGAGGGCAGCTGGATGAATCCTAGGGTAGGCAACTGCTCCACTCATCTGATACAAACTGGAACACACTTATCTTACCTCGTATACACACAAGTCTAACTCACATGAAAGTAAGCTAAATGAACAACGAATTATACTTTCATCAAACTGTTTGGATTTTTCTTTTGCTTTTTTAAATTTTGGTCTAATAACAAAGCAAAGAACATTTCAAACCATACATGTGTTGGAGCAGGTTCAGAGGAGGGCCACAAAAATTGATGAGGGATAGTACAACCCTTCTGTGAGGAATTACTTGAACGAGTTATATGAAAAACGGGGACAGACTTTTTAATAGAGGCTGTAGCAACAGAACAAGAATTAATGGTTTTAAAATAGAGGAGGGTAGATTCAGGCTAGGTAGATGGAAGAAATTTTTTACTCTGAGGGTGGTGAAACAGGCAAATAGGTTGCCCAGGGAGGTGGTCAATGCCCCATCCCTGGAAACATTCAAGGTCAGGTTAAGTGGGGCTCTGAGAAACCTGATTTAATTGAAGATGTCCCTGCTTACTGCAAGGCAGTTGGACTAGATGACCTTTAAAGGTCCCTTCCAATCCAAGCCATTCTATGATTCGATGATTAGAATATTCCAGGCAAATATAATTTCAGTGTTTATTACCATGAAAATGTTGTCAAGAACAAAAGGTACTTTTCTATCAGAATTAAAAATTTTACATAGCTTTTCAGCCATTCAAAAAAAAAAAATATCAATAGCAAGGTTTCTTTTTTTAATAGGGTAGAAAGGAATTAAATAAATGAAAACAAAAATAAATGGAAGTCCTATCTAGCAAAAATTGCATTAATGAACTCCCTAAAACATTATAATGAAAAGAATACCTAATACAAGCTATTCCAATTAAAATATTCTCCCTTTATCACTTGACCATTAAACTAATGTACTTTCAATCGAATATTTAATTTTTTTTTTGCTCTACTTTTCCTATCAGCAGAACATAGAATCAACATTTCCAGCACAAACTCTTTCTCTTGAATGTACTAGAAGGGCTTCAGGATTTCTCTGGTAACATAAAATACTTTATAGGCATCCAAATATACTTGTCACCTCTTTTCTCCTTTAGGACATTTAGCCCTATGTGAATTAGTCATACCCTAGTGCTTTCAGATAACAACCCTGTTAGTAAGAGAGCCAACACAGAAACTTGCATCAGAACCCTCTGATTATAACAGCCTCACCCTAAACAGCATCCTCAAAGTAAAGGTCTTTGCAGCTATGTTACATATTCCCCAAGTTTGAAAACCAGCACATTCTCAGTCCCGAGAAAGAAACAAAAATCCTTACGTGTAAGGATTGCTTGCTCCTGTGACCATTTCAATTTTCTACCTGTAAACATGCTAAAGTAACTTTTAAGCAGGTTTGGTGGGATTTTGTTTTGATATAATGACTGAAATGTCTCTTAAACATAATTAATTTCAGCATTAGACTGTAATCCAGACTTCTGATTTCTTTTCTTTATCTAATTCTAAGTTGTTTTTAAAAATGTTGCTAATATTTTATGCTCTTCTGTTTGTATTTTACAGGCTTTTTGTATTTTACAGGCTTTGCTCATTTTTCAACATTTCTCTTTAAGACCACCAATAAACTTACACAGGTAATACAAAAGCAAGCACACTAACAAGGTGATGGTCTTTTTTTTTTCCTCTCCTTGGCAACTGATGGATTGCAGATGAATTATTTTTGAAAGACTTGACAGCCAAACAGAGGGACAATCTCTTCTAAATGTGTTACATAAACAATAATCGAACAAGAAAGGTGCTGGATTGAAGCTGCACATACATCTTCTTTTGAGCTGTTCATTGTGTTAGAAGTGTTAGTCTGGCTCTTACTAGCTTGAAAAACAGAGTATGTATTAAAGAAAGGTCTCTGAAGGACGCATCTTTCTGCAGACTTGACGGGAGAAAGCATCACTCTGAGGTCAGATCTTGTCTGCCACTCTCTGAAGCCATTGTGCACAGAGCTCCTTAAAGGTACTGTGGTAGTTGCACCTCTCCTTTGCACATGGTGTGAACAGAATGGGCAAGGTACTAAAAGGTTCTTCTCATTTCATTCCAGGTGAAGCCAGTCAAGATGCAGCTGGTTTATAGCACTCAGAAGGGGCCTGTCTATTTCTTGGGTGATTCTGGTTTTGCCAAGATGTAATATTTTCTGCTCCTGTCTAACTCGAGAAAAAAAATAGAACCAGCAGAACTTGAGAACAGCCTTTCTTGTGTCTAACCAAGCACCACCTGCCACAGGACCTGCCCTACGAAGTGGCCACATCAGAGAGTTTACAAAAACAAGGTATATGCAGCATCATCCTCCCCTCTCAGATATATGGCTTTTATGTTCAGCAGTCCCAAACCTCTGCCTCTTAGCAAGACCTTCAGTGGTATGGGGTCTGCTGCAGACGCTTTTTGCTAGGAGAAATTTAATTTTTGCAAAAAACACAGGCACCCTCCTACTTTCTACTCCTTTCATATACATAGCAGTACGCTCTGTATGACCATTTGAAGTGGACCTCTGCTTTACATAATTATTCACACCCATGAATAAATGTGGCATGTTTGCATATGATTGGACATATTGGCATCTGAACATACATGTCTGTGACAGAAGTACCTGTCTAGACACCCCATATTCCATGTGGGGACTGCAACAGGAGAAGGCTATATGATAAATTTTCTCATGTGAGGGTAATGCAGAGCCATTTCTGCTGCTCTTGAAGAGACAGAAACCCAACTGTTTTTAAATATAACTGTCCAAATATATAAAAACATTTTGTTCTGTCTTCCATTAGAAGCACAATGACAGATTATAAATATCTTAGGCCAATTCTAGGACAGATTACCTCAACTCATAAAAAGCTATATTACAGTGATTTCTCTTAGCATAGAACTGGCTTTCAGAGAACAAGACCCTACAAAGTTGCCACAAGAGCAATATCCCTTGACCTCACTGACAAAAGCAATTGCAGGTATTCAAAGAATTCATTACAAGAGCAGTTTGCCCCCCAGTGCCCTCCTCATACTCTTCCAGCCCAAATATTCTCACAGAGCCTTATTGCCATCCAGTAGTTCTGATCAATAACTGGTTTGAAGGTGCCATCTTGAAGGTGCCAGTTTTCAGCCATCAAAACCCTCAGTAATGGTTAAGGGTGTGTGGAAGAAAAGGACAGAGCTGGCTCCCTTCAGAGAGACAGCTATAATTCTCCTTATCCTGCAGAACTGGCTATTCATCATCACAGTCCCACTGAACCAACCCTACCCAGCCTTGAAAAAGACACAGGGAAAACTTACAGATTCCTGTTGGATTTTCCTCATGAAGGCCAGGTTGTTTAAATAAAAAACCCTCAGCATTCCCACTGAGCAACAATTTCTTACCCTGTGTCAGCTCCTTACTTTGTGCTGCTGCTGGTGTCTCCTTCCTTTTACTAGTATCATAAGGAACAAAAATGTTAATCTTGGGGGTTTCTGCATTGTTTTTGCAAACAATGCAACATGCAAACTGCTCCAGAGCAGCACTCAGATGTATATAAGAAGGCTGTCAGAGCTAGTCCCTTTTTCTCCCACCTGACAAAGAAACAGATAATTGATTTTCCTTCAAACCCTGTGGCTCTTACAGAAGCATTTGCAAAGAACACAATCTGCTGACAAACAGCAAAACAGGTTTAATCCTGCAAGTGAACACTTTGCTTGTTCAACCAGATCTAACTGCGGCTTTTCAAAAGCTCAGCATCTCTGCAGTGTAGCCTTGCAGTCTTACACTGCAGCCTCCAAAGTCTGCATTGAGAGCTGATGACCGTGCACTGCAGTGTGACGCACTCCTACCACAGTGCTGCAGTCTGAGCAGACTGAGCAAGGGACAGCAAGAAAACAAGAGCTCAGCATCCCTTTTAACTTCAAGGGCATTGCTCTGTTGAAGCAAAGCTTAATTGTTTCAATGCAAAATTCAAAAAGTGGAATGCCTCTGCTTTGATTTGAACTGCAACAAATTAAAATCTGTGTTTTAGAATTAACTCTGAGATGACAGTGGAACATTTGGAAGCTCTGTACTGCATTTATCCCCACATTTTGCTCTGACGGACAGAAGTTCCAGGCAAACCTTTCCAGCAATGAATAGCTTTTACACAGCAAACAGCACGTGGAGTTGCAGGACCCATGCCATACAGCCAGCTGGATCAGGGGATCAGAATGATTTTTAAACTGATAATACCTGAGCAGACACAAACTATTTCTCATTTGGAAGTGTTTACTACCTCACTTTGGCTACCTTCACATTGCAGCATTTCTTTGTCAGCTGGCAGAGCTGTGCTCTGTGAGATCAGTCTGATGGCGTAGTTCAGACTGCAGAAGGAGGCCCAGGACCAAGATCTGAAGACTGTAGTTGTTCCTTGCTCAGCTCTCTCAATAGACAGGTTTCACTGACAGAGCAGAAATGTTGCACATAGAGCAGATAATGGACAATACAGAAATAAAATTCAAGAAATATCCCAAGGCATAAGAGGCTTTGCAGGAAATGTAAATATGGTTGAAAGACTTACCTGTTCTTGATTGAAAAACCTGAATACACAGCCACAAGCATGAAGAAACTTGAAAGAAATACTGCAACATGCAATTACATGAACTTACCTAAACCCTCTAAATAGACTTTCTGAACCCCTTTTTCCTCAATTAGAGTCTGTGCAGAATTAAAAAACACTCAAAGCACACTCTAAACCCCACCTTGCCATGCTGTCTTCTTACAGTCAAAGAGAAGCACTCTCTGATAAAGAACAGAGACATTTCTTTTGTGGAAAGTTCAGGTTCCAAGCACTGCTACAGTTAAAGCGTTTTGAGTAAAAATATTAATTCCTGGCATTCGTTCTTGGTTCTTAATGTTGAGTTGGGTCTAGTAACAAGATGCAAGAGAGTAGTCAGGTGCTTTCAGGAAATACTGCCTAACAGTATTTCTTATAATAGCTGTTGGCATTTCAATACCTCAGACTAGCACTATTTCTGGAGGTATTCAATAATCCTGCCTTAGTATTCTCAGAACAGAAGAATCTGGCAAGCTGAATCCTTGCAAACTGGGGAAAACAAAATGAACACAATGTGACCTGCAGAGATGACCCTGGGTAGCAGCTCAGTGGATTTCTTTAAACCATAGGACAGACTTCTGCACGCCAAGTTTGCAATTTTTGACTTCAGTTTCACATCACAGGAAATCCAGATGCATTTTTATTTCTTTTCCCATTTTCTGGTATGGGTGTTTTCCTCCACAGGCCTCATCATGCTTACCTTTGGCTTTAGAAAGTTAACACAGAATACCATAATTGTCTTCTGTTGGAGTCTGTTCTGCCTTTCATGATTCAAGTCGTGCTTCTCAGATCTGACAGCCTGATAGATCAAAATTTAGACCTTCTACTGGCAGGTCTGCAGAAACATCAGCTATATCAGCTATATCAGCACAGACAGAAGAACCCAGTGAGAAGAAAACCAAAACTCTGTCTTCAGATGCTATGCAACTTTTTGCGACACTTACTG
Organism: Platyrinchus mystaceus; assembly: GCA_035041135.1. NCBI lineage: Eukaryota > Metazoa > Chordata > Aves > Passeriformes > Tyrannidae > Platyrinchus > Platyrinchus mystaceus. The sequence continues at coordinate 27,672,723 of JAWWLV010000100.1, read as the reverse complement.
GGTGAAACTGTCAGAAGCAATATATGCTCTATCAGAGAAGGGAGCAGAAACACACCCCAGAAGCACAGCTTGACAGCAAAGGGGATGAATTAGTTTTACCTTTATGGCAGAAGAGGCACCATATCTCCTGATGTCCCTGGCAGCAATCCCAGTGTCAGACCATGACTTCCTCTGAGGATGCCATCCCTTTCCTGAGACATCACTCACATAGCTGATAGGCACTGCTCACAGGCACTTGCCCAGATAAAGTGTGGGAGCTATCTTGGGATCTTCTCTGACATGTTGTTTCCAGGTGTTGGCACTTACCATAAGTGCACATCATTCAAGGCACATCAAAACTGCCTCCTCAGTGTGCCCACAAGGGGAGTGTATCTTGGATAAGGCTCTTATCCAAGACCAACATCATGCAAAGCCTACTCATTGCTGAATCTGGGCCGGCCAAGCAGTGATGTGACTGAGCTGTCATTCACATAAAGATTCCAGAAGCTACCTGTTCCCCTGTGAAACATGTCCTGTGGTGTATCACCCATGAGTACTCACTCAACAGTCCTAACTTCCAACTTCCTCTGCACCAAAAGCTACATCTGACCTAGATATAAGCCAGAGGCATTCAGATCATGACTCCTCTGAACTGTTTTGATTGCCTTTGTTAATATGAGCTGAATCATGGCACTCTAGGCAGAGGTGCTGTCTCCTCCTGCAGACTACAAATTAGGTGTTGGCAGACCTGGACAGAAGAGGCAGCTCCTTTCCAAGCTTGCCCCCTGCAGCACAGGTTCCAGAAGTTCAGTCTCTCAGCTGGTTCCAGCTCCATGCACAGCTCTCACTCCATGCCTGAAGTGCGTTAAAGGAAAGGTTGCCTAATAAAGCCCATCCTGTTGTGCTGTCTGGTGGAAGAGGCACAGAGATTTCTTGCTTTCCTTTTCCTTTGCTGCTCAGCTCCAAGGCAAGATGCTGTTCAGTTTTACCCAGGGGCAAGCTCTCTAAAGCATCTGATCCAGATATATTACCAGCTTTCTTAGGGGCTGTTGTGGTTGTGGGTAACCTGAAAACACACTCACTGGGAATATTTAGCTGGACCAGAGGAGCACAGTCACAGCTAAGACAGAATAGACAGCATGGACAGAGGTGTACATCCTCCACAATACAGATGCTGCCTGACAGGAACTCTATAGACATTTTCGTGCAACAGAAGAGTAGAACACAACTAGGCTTAATAGGCCTGGATATACGGCATGTATCACTCAGTGTGTTCAGTAAAGGATTGGAAATTACACTGTTGCCAAATGCCTTCCTGCAGATATAAGAACAGACTGCCTGATCCAAAGATGCTGGTAGCATATTCCAGTAAGCCTTGGTAGGGCAAGAGATGTCAAAATAGGCCTGTTCTAACAACTAACAACTCATTCTTATGGATGTGGAGAAATGGCAAAGACTGAATCGTCGTGCTCTTGGGAAGGGTTGTGTAATGTCAAGCCTGCAAATTAAGTTTACAGAATTGGGGGAAAACAAGTTTCAGAGGGAAAATTACTGTACTTTCTGCCTTATTTCCCTGTCTCTGCAATAGATAAGCAGAAGAGAAAATGAAATGGAAGCTTTAAAAGAGAAATTTTTGTGTAGATCTTTATATTATTACCATAAAGTAATTTATTAAATAGCAAATATCGCATAAGCTACATCCTGGACTAGCTTTCAAAAATCAAGCTGGCACCCAGAGTAAAGAAAATGGGCCCCACTCTCACATTTGTGCAGGCAGGCACATCTGTCTGGTACGGATCAGTGAAAACTGAGAGATTGTACATGTAGATCAAGCACACTGGAACACTGCAGGATCCACATGGTGAATCCTTAGCATGTTTGGAAAGGCAAGCTGGATACTGGTAAGGTTTCCTTTTTCGCTGGCAGTTTGAAGTATCTACCATAGACAGTGGATCCAAAGACAACGAAAAGTAAACAACAATGATTTTCAGTCTTCCTTAGCAGGAAATAAAAAAATGGAAGCTATTTAAAGCATGTTAGATAACGAACAGGCAGCAATTGTTCATTGTTTGAGGAACCTTATTAATCAGAACTATATCTCTTCATAGAAAGAAGAGAGAAAGTTTTGCTCTGATTTTCCTATTTATGGTTCAAATTTTACAATCTGGAGACTGGTTATAGATGAAGAGATGTGTGAATAGATGATTTCAGAGAGGAGGGCTGTGCTCTCATCCAGAGTCCTTGGAGCTGCTGTGATGAACTAAGTCCCTGCAATTACATTTTAGGCCACATGACTGTGTTAACTATGTTGGTACATACCTTTTATGGTATTCAAAACAAGGTACAACTTAAAAAAATTGGAGATTGACCCTTTCTTTCGAAAAATGTAATGAAAGTGACACTATTAACACCCATACGATCACAGGGTTGTTTGATACAGCAATTAAATTTTCTAGTTCAGTGGTGACTGAAATATACTCTTCCATAGTTTAGCCAGGAGTTGAGTAACTAGCACACTAGATAGAGTATAAGAGGTCTGGGCTCTAGTCCAAGTTCAGCTACTGATCTGATGCATGCCCTTATGCAAGCCATTTACTCTTCATTTCTCTGATACCTCTTTCTAGCTCATCTGAATATACATGTGAATATTTCCAGGAGCAGGGAAAGGCACTAAGTCTGCACATATATCCAGCACAAGAAGGCCATCCAATTCTGAGCCAGGGTCTGCAGCTGCTGAGGTAGCATAATGCTTGAGTTATGGATATGGATATGCATGCAAACAGAAAGGGTCCAAGGACAGAAATTGTACTTCAGGGTGTAATACCAAAGGCAACTGTTTCAGTTGTGCTTTTGTGACCTTCCATTTTTGATCACTGTGCTTCAAAATCTCAGCTAGGCAAAACGGCAGATTGCTTTTAAAATGTCACCCATTTAGCTAAAAGAATCCACCGAACACTGAAAATTGTATTACTAGGAAATCAAAACCACTAATTTGACATTAAAGTAACCTTTAAAAATCATTCCTCAGAGACAAATCTAACCTTTTTACCCAAGCAGTAAGAAACACACTTTGCACAAGTCATATGAGATCAGATACTTACCAGCTACAGAGAGTGTAGTGAGGGCACCAAGTGCCTTTAATCACCAAAGGCGCCTGTCTCCGATATATCTCACGAGATGGAATCTTTCAAATCAGGATGAACTTATTTCTCTGGAATTTTTACTGAATACATAATCCCAAATGCCAGGTAGATCCAAGTGTGGGAATCCATTGATTTGTCTTCAGCTGGGCTTCCCAAAGAATGGAATTAGATGAAAGGCACTCTCTCTCACCCCCCTGTTCTCAACCCAGAGCAGAACCAAAGTGACCAGTCCATCCTTGCTGTGAAAATTCACACCCCACGTCAGAGAATCTGTGTTGTTCTGAGAGTGAACCCAATTTATGGCCTGTCCTGTTTTCCTGTGGAAAAAGATTAGCCCCGAACAAGGCATAGGATGAGGGTGAACATGGGTTCTGGACATCCCAAGAACAAAGGACAATGAAGAGGTTTTCCTGGTTTGTTTCATTCTAGTAATGCCAATGTGGAAACATAATGAAACAGACTCTACAAAGCACAAGTGGAAAACACTTGCATTGATTAGTCCAATTTAGCAATGTCCAATTTAGCAAGAAATGTGACAAATGGTGTTTTGTCATGTGCTGTACTTACACTGGATGAACTAACCAACCTGCATGTTATCTACACCTCATTTAGCTGAGTAGTGTCCAAGTCATTTTATTACTTACCCAGGAAATTCAGGAAGGGGGACAAAAAGGCATACAAAAAATACTTCATACCACTGCTTTATGTGGTTATAACTCCATATTTCTCTGTACTTAGAACCCAGGACAATGACACAAAGCAGGCTGCTAAATAGTACTATATTGCTATGACTTCTTTTCAAATATGGATGAAAGGAAGATACCCACACATTTAAGGAATTCTGAGTGTTGTCCAAGAAGCCCTTCAGGTGAGAAACATCTCTTTGTCTTAGCTCAGATCTGTACATTTAGAAGCTGCAAGAATATTTTGGCAGAAATGGTTCCCCAACCTGTGTGATCTCTCCCTGCAAACACTGGTTGCTGTGGTTCAGAGCTGTTCAAGAATCAAGCTCAGGCCAACAATTACCTCTCAATCACAGAAACGCTACAGGGAAAGCAGCACATAAAAAAGGTAACACACGACAGACCACAGTTTCTATCCAGACCCATGTCCAAGGCAGTCATTATCAATACCATTTTACATACGGGTACAATAAGGTTTTAGGAGCACTGCTGGAACTGGCCCCCTTGTCCACCTCCATAATTGCAGCTGTGTAGCATCCTGCAGTCTCACTGCACCCCAGTTTGGAGTGGCAGTTTCAAGTGCCACAGAACAAAAGAAGTCACACAGTCTAGAGCTTTCTGTGTCATCTCCCCTAATATCTCCTAATACACTAGCACCCTTCCCATCCTCCACCATCCCTCACATCTTTCCAATTGCTCCTTTTTCCCCCTGGAGTGGGCTAGAGGCCCTGTGTGCCTTAACTGAGCTGGAGCTACCAGAGCACTGGCAAGTGCCACTCTGTACAAACAGGATTACTGACCAGCTGACTGCTGCCTCCAAAAAGAGCTGAGCTCCATGTGCTTTTCCCTGAGCCAGGGCATTGTATTTGGATTTCTTTCCTCTTGAAATCTCCATGTCTCAATCAATTTCAACTTTGTGTGAATATTTAAAATTAGGTGTGAGAAGGAATAGAAAACATGCTGAACAATAGCTGAGTAGATATAGAAAGTAAGCTTTTTTCTAAGAAATAGGGAAAAATACAGGTCTGTATGAAGTGGAATAATATAATGAAAGAAGAAAAGCCAGATCAAATATGTCTATCTCTCTATCTCCCTTTGTTACTAATTTAGAAAGGGTGGGGGCATGTATTTTTTGTGACCCTCCCAGGGATGGCTTTGAACCAGCTGCTGTGTTCGCAAGAGGCTCTGGCTACACCTCTCCACTCAGGAAAGTGTAGAGAAGGCATCAGGGCCAGCCAGATCTCTGCAGGACTAGTACTGAGTGGTTGTTGCACAGAGCAAGTTGTCAAGAGTGAAATGAATTAAGAATATCCCTTCTGGAGTAATGGGGTGAGAGAAATGTGCTGCAATGATATTGGACATGCAGAAAGCAATTGTTGTGTTATTGTAATACAGGAAAGAGCCAGGTAGGAAAAAACATTTTCAAATGACAGAAGAATATGTCTTTCAATTTGTAGGGCTAGAACCACATAGATGTTATAGAAGAGCAGAGATTGTTATAGAAAAGCAGAGTCTTCAGAGACAGAGGGTGTTGACAGCAGAGGAAGTCAGCATGTAAGATCCCAAACTAGCTTTTGATAAAACAGTAACAATTTTACATTTTGAGGAAGCCTTGCGTACCTGGTAGGTCTATGATGAGGACCACCAGGCTTTGCCATTTTGAATGTGAGCTCAAAAAATGAAAACATCTAAGACAGAAAGGTCAGTGAGGCAGCAGCAGGCAGCAGCCTTATCAGGAGCTGGAAAGCCCTGGCAGCCAGGCCGGTGAGGAGGAGACAGTGTTTTAGCCTTTTAGAGGGCTCCAGGGAGCACGAGCAACCCGGAGTGCAGCAAACAGGGGTGTGGCACAGCAGCAAGGGCATGGCACATCAGTTCTTAGAATGGTTTGCAGAGGCAGGGAGAGCAGGAAGGGCCCCTCTCTGACCATCCAGGAGCACCCAATAGAGGCAGCAAACAGACTCAGTAGCTGGAAGGGCAGAGCAAAGAGATCCTTTTGGCCCCACTCTAATTAGCACACTAGTTTAAGCTTCCTCAGTTATGACCTTGACAAGCTATGGTGCTCCTGTATCTGCAGGAGTCGCTGAACCAGCTGTGCCAGAGGCCTCCAGCCAGACAGACCTGCTGATGGCAGACACAGCTCTCCAGGTCACAGGTTGCCTCTTCATGAGGCTGGGGCCAACAAACAGTAATTTTGCAGAAGGTGTGCCATGGTTGAAGAGCTGAGTCACCACGTGAAGGAGCTATGGGAAGAAGTGAACGGGGTTCAAAGTATCTGAGCGAACGGGCAAGAGAAAGATTGATTATTTTCAGAGACACTACAGTCTCAAGATTCTTGGGAGTCTTGAACCTCCATTGCAGTGGAGAAGCAGGAGGACTCAGAGCCCTGCAGGGTAATAAGTCAAAGGATTGTTAGTCAAGGATCTCAAGGTGAAGGCTGGAAGTAGGTCATTGCACATACCAGGAGGAAGGTTCTTCCTCCTTCTCAGAATCTGACTGGTACTTTCTACAACAGACATGAGGCTCTGGAACTAGGAGACCAGACAACTGATGAGGTGGGCAAAGGTCCTTCTGGAGCAGTGGGGCCTCCCAAACAACACCACCTGTACCCCACATCAAGACCCTCTCTGTTAACAGGAAAAGAAGGGTATTTGTAATAGATGACTCCCTTCTAAGGGGAATGGAGGGCCTGATATGCAGACCAGACCAATCTCACAAGGAAGTCTTCTGTATTCCAGGGATCAGATAAGGAGAATTATTGGAAAACTCTCCAGTCTAGTAAGGCCCTCTGATTACTGTCCATTACTGGTTGTTCAAACTGTCAGCAGTGAAATAGCAAAGAGAAACCTGAGGGCAATCAAAAGGGACTTTAGGGCCTTGGAACAGTTGGTAAAGGGATCAGGAGCACAGGTAGTGATTTCCTCAATCCTTCCAGTAACGAGGAATAATATTGATAAGAATAGGCAGATCCATCAGATCAATGTGTAGCTCTGAGTTTGGTGCCATTGGAAAAATTTTGGATTTTTTGACCATAGGATTATCTATTCAACACCTGGTCAGTGCCTAGTAAAGTTATGGAGAAAATTTTTCTGGACGGTATTGAAAAACACCTGGCAGACAACACAGTCATTGGTCAGAGCCAGCACAGCTTCATGAACTACTGCTTATCAAACCTAATTTCCTCTTGTGACCAGGTGACCCACCCAGCTGATCAAGGGAAGCCAGTTGATGTAATCTTTTTGAATTTCAGTAAAATCTGCAATACTTGTCTTTCACGGGATCCTTCTGGACAAACATTCCAGCACACGGCTGGATAAACACATCCTGTGGTGGGTGAGCAATTGGCTCATGGGTTGAACACAGAGGGTAATAGTGAATGGGGTGACATCAGAGTGGTGACCTGTCACTCGTGGGGTTCCACAGGGCTCCATGTTGGGCCCTGTGCTCTTCAACATCTTCATAAATGACTTGGACATAGGACTGGAAGCGATACTGGGCAAGTTTGCAGATGACACAAAAGATGACCATGAGGAGCTGTTGGCTCCCTCACAGGCAGGGAGGCCCTGCAGAGAGACCTTGATAAACTGAGGACTGGGCAATCACCAATTATATGAAGTTCAGCAAGGGGAAGTGCCAGATCCTGCACCTAGGATGGCATATATGTAGACCTGGATGTTCATATGGACTGGACAATGAGATGCTGGAAAGCAGCACTGCAGAAAGGGCCCTGGGGGTCCTGGTCGATGACAAGTTGAATCTGAGCCAGCAGTACCCTGGCAGCCAGAGGGCCAACCGTGTCCTGGGGGGCATCAGGCAAAGCATCACCAGTCGGTCAAGGGAGGGGATTGTCCCACTCTGCTCTGCACTGGGGCGGCCTCACCTTGAATACTGTGTGCAGTTTGGGCACTGCAATATAAGAAAGATATTGAGTTATTAGTGAGTGTCCAAAGAAGGGCCAGGAAGATGGTGAAGGGCCTTTATTTGAAGCCATGTGAGGAGTGGCTGAGGGCACTTGGTCTTTTCATCTGGAGAAGAGCAGACTGAGGGGAGACCTCAGTGCAGTTACAGCTTCCTTGTGAAGGGAAGAGGAGGGGAAGATACTAATCTCTTCTCTGGAGTGACCAGTGATAGGAGCTGAGTGAATGGTCTGAAGTTGTGTCAGGGGAAGTTTAGGTTGGATATTAGGAAAAGTTTCTTCACCAAGAGGGTGACTGAGCACAGGAACAGGCTCTCCAGAGCAGTGGTCACAGCACCAAGCCTGACAGAGTTGAAGAAGCGTTTGGATGATACTCTCAGGCACATGGTGTGACTCCTGGAGATGGTCCTGTGCCGGGCTAAGGGTTGGATTTGATGAACCTTGTGAGTCTCTTTGAACTCAGCATATATTGTATCCAGAAGTCATAGCACAAGAAACAGTGTGGGCTTTTTATTTTTTTTTTTTTTCTGCAATAGACACTGCAGACTGAGATTATGCTTGAACAAGATGCAGGAGTCTTATCTCCCTACAACATCTTTGGACATTAAAAAAACCAGAGTAACACAAAAAGCCTGAAAACAACAGCAAGATTTTTTCAGGAGCAATGGACAATGCTATATCAAAAGACAAATGGACTATCAGGCTGGAGGCAAATGGGGTATTTATTCACTTTGTGTTGAAAACAAGTACACCAGCCAATAGACAGAAGTCTGCCAAAAATAATGGTGGAGAAAAAAAGGGGAATTCAATGGGAGATAAGCAGGTAAGACCTTATGGTAATTATTTTGCTCCATTTAAGTACATGAATTAAATGGATGAATAAATAGTAATTTGGAAAAGAGAGTTGGAAAAGTACCCATTTAGGCTAAAATGCCCTTTATCTCATCTGAAGGTATGGGGGTTTTTTGAAGAGACAGCTGAAGAAAGATTTTCCAGAGAGTGAGTAACCCCCACTAGGACATAAATGTTAAACAGAAGGAATTGTCTGGGAAACACGTTAATTGAAGATGACCCAGGACTGCAGCATGAGGAGACACCTGCCACTGATGACACTATGCCAGCAACTTTGAACAGGGTGGTCAGACCTGGGTACCAGTGGTGTGGTGACCGTGTGGCTCTGGAAAACAACACTGCCATTCTCAGTGAAGACCATAAACTGTAAGCAATGTGCAAGACCTGTGCACTGAGACCTCTCATGTTTGCCCTCTCTGAACTTTCCTTGACCTGCCTGTAGGTTTGTTTTGCTGCTCCTAGCTCTGACAGCAATTTCTCCAGCTGAGCAGGTGTCTGTGCCCGATCTGTTTTACTTTTGCTTCTCTTTGTGTGGTACAAACATAGTTTTGCATGGGCAGCAATGACTCCATGTGCAATGAGATATATACAATAGCAACATGAAGACAAAGTGCTGACAAATCCAGACCTGGTAAGACAGCAGAGGTCTTGAGAAGTGCAGACACAAAATTGCTTTGTAATGCACTATACTAGTAATTCTAGCTCCTATACAGTGTAGTAAATAATTCTGATTAGGATCTTTTTGACTAACAATTATAATAATAAAGATTTTATATTTATATAAATATATCTGGTTTGCCATCCTTAGTCCTGCAGGGCAAAATTCTGTAAAGATTTAATTACACCTGTACAATCCTTCAGACTCAAACTGTTGACAGATTCTGGGACTAAGATTGGATCCAGCTGTACCTAGACTCTTCTCTGAGAAGTTTAGTAAGCAAGGGCATCCTTTCTGCACCTCATGACTCAATGGGAGGTCTTCTTAAATAAATTTGTCTGAAGCTCCCATTCTGCCTGCTATGACCAGTTTATAGGGAACTCAGTTTTACTACTGTGTCAGTGGTAATGTACTTATTGCTGGTCGACTCCACATCATGATAAATTGCTCATCTCATCCACAGATTAAATACTGACTGATAAGTAAACACAAAAAAAAGCAAAAGCTTTCCTGAGATGCATGACTGGAGGAACTGTTTACAGAGGGCAAGATGTAATCTCCATTAAGGTTTCAGCAGGAGTACTGTGCCCAGTATGGGGACCTGACGATTTGAGAAACATATGTGCCACATCAGGCAGGCAGAAAGCATAAGCAGAGGTTTACATAACTGGAATTCCCCCAAAAGACTTGAAAAGGGGCTCTAGCTACAGTTTCACACACATAAAGGGCTGCTGCAAAGAGTCAGAGAATAACACTTCATATGTACAAAGTGGATAGGAGGAAGCAGTGGAATTAAATGGAGGGAAGCTGTGTGTTAGACACTAAGGAAAACAAAGTGTGCTGCAGAGAGTATTGTGATCTTCACCCTTGGAAGCTTTTAAAGACAGGTTGGACAATGATGTGTCAGGAATGTTTAAGGTAGAGTTAGTCCTGCAGTAACACATGAAGGCTGACTACATGTCCCTTTTACAGCCCCCTTCTGTCTGTTTCTGCATTTTCTATCCCAATTCAGCAAATCTTTAAACAGAGTTTATCCATATTAAATAATTAAATCCAGTTGACTTTAGCAAGCTTATGTAAGCATGTAAAATCAAGGAAATTAAACTTGGCTGAACCAGACCCTAGGAAGAATTTAATCAAGTGAGCAATTAACATATGAAATCTCTATAGAAGAAGATCGAGCTTGTACCTCATATGGAAATGGATTCTTTTTAAAATGTAATTTGGTTTCCTTTTCTTTCTTTTTTTTTTTTTTCCAGAATAAGTATTCCCAGAAGTAAGGCAGACTATATAGACAAACATAACATTTCTACAACCAATTTTATTATGTTTATAATAGCAGGTTTTTTCAATGTTCCTTAAAGAGTGTAAGTGGGAAAGACTCTCAGTGATCCTGGAGGGTTTAGTACAGACAAGATCAAAAAGGGAAGGGGAGAAGGTTAAATATTCTTTCATAATTCTATTAGGGTAACAGAGCTTCTTGATCTCTTTCATGCCACATTATGGACTACACTCCCAAGTGCTACAAGATTTCTGATCTCAATATACACCTCATCCATTATACGATTCCCTCAGCCACAAGGTAATACAGAAAGATCCAAAATTTTCTGATCATCTGACATCAGCAAAATATATACCTTAAGACACCAAGAAACTCATTGAGGGGTGAAGGAATAACCAGGACTGTTCCCTTGTCTTTCAATAAGGAACTTAGGTTCGTGTTCATTTTTTTCCTCCCCTCTGACACACATTTAAAATAACTGGATCACACCCACCAGAGCTGTCACTACAAATACTGGTGCCTCATAGGGCAATCTGGTGAAATAGCATGAAGATAAGGGAAAATTACACTAGTTTTCACAAGTTGCCTGGGAAGTCACCAAAAATCCTATGGCACTTATTTTCCAATATTTTCTTACCCATTTTCCCAAGCACTGTTTTAATGACAAGATCAACATCTTGTCCTTTTGTGAGGTTCCTGAGCTCAAGCACAAGATGAAAATGACCAAGAAACACACATTAATATCAACCCAATATATAGCAATAGTAATATTTTCAAAATGTCAATCTTGAACAGAGCATGTAAAGCTACAAAATAAAATCAATGTTTTCTGTAGACAAAACGTTTTCTAAGAGTAGTTAGAGAAAAAAACAAGATTTATGTAAGCAATGAAGACACAATGAATGATATTATTAGGAGTTATTTTTGTTTATAAAATTATCTCCAAAACTCTCTGGGGAATCTATATTTAAATACTCTCCTGAGAATATATTCCAACTGTAAAAGATAATTAGATCAGATTATAAGTGTTATTACTATAGGCAGTCACAGAGTGCATATTAACAGAATACTTATTGAACTGAGCTGAGGCCATAAACTAGGGCATCCAGTTACCCCTATGACTGTCCTTGATATCGTTGTGTTGTAAAGAAACCAAACAAAAATAGGTCTTATGAAAAGCTAGGATATCATCTCAGAAAATTATGTTGAGGAAGGAAAGTGTTCAAACACAGTGGCAGTACATATAATAAAAAGAAAGATGAAGGCTTCATGAAAGATGTGGGCAAGGCAACTACACTGCATCCAGCTCCATTTCTTCCCTGGAATCTCATTCTGAGGAGTCAACAGTTGAATTCCTGATGCCTCATCACACTAAGGGGGCAGCAATGAATTTTGCATCAATCAAATTGCTCACTTCAGAAGGAGCAGGACAGGGTGAAAGCTGGCTAGATTGCAGCCAGGCTTGTTTCTGGAGTTCGTGTCCCTCCTGTGTCTGATCTGCACTTCATTCATCATGGCTTCCTGCTCATGACCTGTCAAGTTCTGCTTGGCTTTCCTCCTCCCTTCAGCTTCTTTGTTGCTATGCGGAGTCCAGAGGTACATGGAAGTACAGCATTCCCTGCAAAAGATGGATTGGCCATCAGAATTGCATGGGGATGGACACATTACTTCCTGCTGCTGGTGTCTTCCCCGGACAGTCCTTACAGTAACTACTGGGGAAAACAAACCTGAGGAGGAATTCAGGTCAAACACCAGCCTATTATTTAATGTCTGGCTGAAGGACTTCAAATAAAAGCTCTTTCTCTTGTAAACAGAGCTGCCCTACAGTCCTGGTGGTGAAACACTAATCTACACTCACCTGCTGTGGATATCACCTTTCATGTGAAGTTAACTATTGGCACATGGTATCAGTGAAACAAGGGGGAAATTTTAGTTCAAGCCTGAGGAATTATATGGGAGCATGGCAACCTGCTCAGGAGACGAGATAGGCAATGGATATTGTCTACATGAACTTCAGTAAAGCCTTTAACACTGTTTCCCATAAGATCCTGTTAGATAAGATGCTGGTGTACAGACTGGATGAGAAGGCAGTAAGATGGATTGAAAAACAGAGGAATGACAGGGTCAGGAATGTGAAGATCAGTGGAACAAGGTATATTTGGAGGTCAGTAAATAGCAGTGTGTCCTAGGTGTCAATATAAGGTGCAGTCGTAGTAAACATTTTCATTAGTGATCTGAAAGATGGCTCAGAGTGGATCCCCAGCAAGTTTGCGAGTGATACAAAACTGAGGGGTAGGAGATATGCCAGAGGATTTTACTGGCATCCTGAGAAATGGTGACAGGCTGGAGAAATGGGCTGACAGGAACCTTACAAATTTCAACAAGGACAAATGCGTAGTCCTGCACCTGGGGATGAACAATCCCAGGCACCAGGAGAGGCTGGGAGACATCCAAGTTGGGAAGCAGCAGGGCAGAAAAAGACCTGGGGTTCCTGGTGCACACCAAGCTGAATGTGAACCAGCAGTGCACTCTTGCCACAAAGAAGTATAAGGTTGTCCTAGGCTACACTGGGAGGAGTGTTGCCAGCAGAACAACAGGGGGGATCCTTATCCTCATGTCAGTACTGGTGAAGCTACACCTAGAGGCTGGGTCCAGTTGTGGGCTCCCCAGGACAAGGGAGATAAGGACATCCTGGAGAGAGTCCAGCAAAATGCCACAAAGGTGATTAAGTGACTGGGACACCTCTCCTACAAGGAAAGGCTGAGAGAGCTGGGACTGTTCAGCCCTGGAGAAGAGAAGGCTCAGGGGGATCTCCATTAATATGCAAGAATCTGAAGGGAGGCTGCAAACAGGACAGAGCCAGGCTCTTTCCACTGTGCTCAGTGACAGGATCAGAGCCAGTAGGTAGGTTGCTCAATTGTAACTCTTTGAGGGTTTTGGTTTTTTGGGTTTTACAGTTTGTAAGAATTTTTTTGTTACAGTTTGCCCTTTAACATGCACAGGAAGTGTGGCAAGGATCTGGGCCTTTCTCTTCTTGTCCCTCTGCAGTCACTCTTAGGCTATGGAACTGCAGCCAATGATAGCATTTCAGCTTCACCCAGAATACCTCTGCAGCTCCACGGGCTGCTCTGCTTGCAGAGAATGCCTCCAAAGTAGTGAGGACTGCAGATTTAAAGTGGATTTGTTACAGTACAAAAAAGTCCTGTTAATCTGGAGTTTTACAGGAGTACATCTCCTTTTATTCAGCATAATTCCCCTCCACTCTGTGTTCAGGCTAAAGGGATCTTCTATGCAATATGCAGATGACAGCTCATGGAAAGTATCACTCATGCAGTATCTCTCATGGAAACATGTAATTTACCACATGCCTGTTACAAGGATTAGATATGATGGTAAAAAAGAGTGGGTCTAGTCTTCTATTTGTTGGCATTTTTGAGGTTTAAGACAGAAATATTTCTCTGTTTTTCTACAGAGTTATATTTGCTCTACAAAGGTTACCAGAAGTAATAATGACTTTTATACTTCCTTTTTTAAAGTTAAATATTGCCTTAGATAGATCTCAGAAAACTGGGAAAAGCACAGCACAGATTCACCTCAATTTCCTTTTCAGTCCCCCCACACATATCAGTGAATGCTATATTCCAGTTTTGGCCTTTTCCCACATAAGGTCAGTCAGCTCCTTCAGAAGGTTTCATGCAGTCTTTTTCAGAAGGAAGAATGAATGATGACATGTTCAATTTTGTAGTGTGCACCCATTGTACCTTTTCATGACTGGGATGAATTGTGCCGTTCAGATGTTATAAATCAAACCCAGCTCAGCATGAAACACAGGCAACAACTGGTTGACATGATTTGTATCCCAGGCACAGGTGTGTTGTTGCTGCTAAAGATGATGTCCTGCAGTTTGTCTGGCAGGACAAATCTAGTTCTCTGAGACAGGAAGAAGACATCTGTTTGTCTAGCTGCTGCACAGAGCTGGCAGTCCATAGAGGAAAAGCCATGAAGAGTTATCCATGCTTTGTGGTAGTGCTCAGTGGAAGGGCTGGTTTGATTTCAACATTGCATTCTGTTTAAATTGCCCTTCTCTGAAGTACACTGAAAGACTTATTGAAGCAATGAAAGGTGTTTTCTGCTTTGAAAATATCAGTAACACCGAGATCAATTCACCATCACTGTGACAAACAGCCACTGAAGGAATGTGCAACGTGAACTACCACAGTTCAGCAAAATTCAACAAAGATGCCTTTTTTTCCTCCCAGTTTTTTGGCACATGAAGTTACCAGAAAGAAATGGAGAGCAACAGTCACTGCACTCCTGTGCACAGACCTGGCAAGGGAGGGTGGTGTATAGCTCAAGAAACCTCTGAGGATATTTTGGTTTTCTGGGTCTAAAGTCTCAGAGGTAGGAAAGGTGACAAGAAACCATGACTTCTTTCTGATACAGCAGATTCACTCTGTGCAACAGCCATTTGTCTTCCAGATGGGAGAAAACTTCACTAGCTGCACTTACATATTTCAGAGCCATGTGAAGAGCCTCATCAGCAACTTTTATATTTATTACTCTGAACTTTGCTCTCTTCACTCTTCCCAGTACTCCAGACACTGAGGAGTTGTCCCACAGGAGAAGGAGCTTGCTTGATGAAACCCTCCTGACACTCAACCTAGACATTTGAAAATAAAAAAAAAAAAGAAGAAAAAAAGAGAAAGATCAAGTACAACCACTTTGATAATTTTTGTCCTACGTGGAACTATTTGTACAATATTTTGACTCTTTACATTCTTTACACATAGAAATATTACTTTTTATTGCCCTAAACCTACTAGAAGCCACCTTCAAAATCAGCTTTAACGTAACTTTGCATGAACTCAGCAGGACTGATGTGTGGAATTTTATTTTACACATACCAAATAATAGAACTCTTTATAGCTGTTTCATCATCTCTTTGTGCCTGAGACCTTTTTGCAGGCTTCTAGCTTTGAAGGGTAGTGCTATTAACACTTTCTCTGCACCAATTTGTATTCAATGTTCTCTCAATCCTTCTTTTAATGTTGCTAGTGAGGTGTGTGAAAGGAGAAAAAGAAGAGAAAGCAGGAAGAGACTCCAAGAACACACTGTCACTGACTCTGGCAGCAAAACTGATGCAAATAGTTTCTTTCTTACCTGGCAAATCAAGAATAATAATTAAAAAAACTATTTACACCAAGAAAAGCCATATGATATTACCTTTTAACTTTTTGAGCAATCATTTTTTGTTTCACTACTTAGCAATAAAGCTGGTAGGTAAAAAGAACTCTGGATCCAACTAGCACAAGAATTCAAATAGTTCCTTTATTTCTGTGTAGTTCATTCTCACCAGTTACAGGAACACGGAGCTTTACAGTTGGTTTTCCATGGCTAAACAGTTTTACATACACACTGATTTAATACACCACTAGTTATACCTTTATGGTCAACACCTTCTTTGTTGGGCAGTATTTGATCTTCTTCCACTGTGTTGTTTCCTGCTTGTTTATGCCCATTAAAAGCAGTAACTGTGCTGAGCCCCACCAGACAGGGAAGGAGCCCTCCTGGAGGACTATCATGGATGAATTGTACTGTTCCCTCAGAATTCTTTACATATTTTGTACTTTTAAAAACTAACAGACTGAGAACAAAAGATACAGATGTCAAGGTCTGAATTTTCCAGGGGGCTCCTGTGGTGCAGAAGGAAAGAACAAGACTGTTCTTTGACCCCCTATATTTCTAAGGTGAGAAACAATAGACAGCACACAGTGAGGTAGCACAGGAACTTCTGCATGAGATCCTTCCCTGTGATTCTCTTACACATAGGAATTTTCAGACTTTTTTTGTTTGTTCGTTGGTAAAAACTAGTCTGTTATGTATAATGTTGAGATAGCCTGGTGTTTTTTACACCTACATGTGAGGTGGTTTTAAAACCTGTCTCTCTTGCTTCCCCCTTCCACATTGTGACATGAGATTGGTTTAGGGAAGGACATGATTAAATGCATAATATAACAACGGGCTGTTGCCTTGACTCTGCTGGGACGATGGGGGAAAGCGCTGAGAAAAACTCATCCACAGAGGGAGAACACTAGGCATGCATATCAGTCTAGTAGGACACATTTGTGTTACACACCTGACTTCATTGGAAACTGGCATTGCTGCTGGTCTGTTTTCACAAGAGTATCATCAAGGAGAGAGCAAAATTAACACCCATTCTCACTGTAAGGGCCCTTGAGCTTTCTTGCTTTGATCTCCCTGAATTGTTTGTCTAAAGGCAATTCAAGTATCATGTGGAAGCTTGGAGCAGAGCAGCCACTTCTTTTTCTCGCATCTGAAGACCTGATTGCATCGTTTATTGGGGCAATGAAAGGTCACAGGCTGGCCTGATCAATGTTAACAAGTTGTACACTGACTGTCCAGCATGCCTCCTGTGAGTTATACCGGGTGAAAGAGACAGAAAACTGCCACCTGGAGCTGACTGGAGCAGGCTCTGATCAATGCACATTGATTAAGAAGAATGATGTACCCTTCACCCTCTTTTCATTATCCAACCTCAAACACATTTTGCAAATTTGCTCCAAACCACAAATGCAAAAAGCTCCTCACAAAGTACAGTAAATGGAGGCTTCAGAATAAGGAGCACAGGCAGCCTGAACACAGAGCAGGTGCAGGCAGACAGCTGGGCTGGCAGGGCAGTAATCATGGGAAAACACTTCTTGGATTGGAATTTAGCACGCCACCACACACCTTCATTAGTGACAAACTAGCACAGAGAAGGAGAACTAAAGAACAGCTTTGTGACTGCTTCTTCTAGATGATGGTGAGGAAAGCAGTGAGATGACAATTAGGTCAGGACACAGGGGCTAACTTAAGATGATCCTAAACTTAACAGCATGACAGACTGGACCTCTGATTTAAATTTCCTTGAAAGAGGGGCATGCAGCAGCAGAAACTCTGAGAAAAAAATCAATTAATGTAAGTGCTCCCAAGACACCATGGTTATGCTTATTTGCCAAGAAGAGGAATATGTACAGTCTGAATCTGGGCTACCTCTTCTCTGAAGTCATTTGCAATACAGAAAGAAACACACTAATCAACAGGAGACCTAAATAGTGAGATACCTCTTAAAATATGTAGTCAGTGAAAAATGTTGAATTTAGCAAATTACTTCATAGCATATTAATTACTTTTTCCAACATGCATTGCTTTTCCAACATGCATTGCTTTTTCCAACATTTCCCACATTGTTTAATAGAGCTCCAATCCATTGTGGTCTGGATGATATTTTTCTTACAGAACCACCAACATTTCTTTCTACATTGTCTTTTCTTCGAGTCTGAAAACAAAGTTAATAAAAAAGGAGGAAAGAAGTGTAAGTGAAACAGAGTCAGTGGGAATCACAGCTCAACAGCTTTATACAGCTAATGATTCCCATTTATTTCTCCAACCTCTAGCTACTCCATTCTATATAAATAAAAGCAATGGTCAACTAGTGAAAATTAAAACAGCATGATTTCCCCATTTCTTCAGGGTTTTTGGACAAGGACTAACATTCTTTTGTGGGTGGAAAATGAGAATCAGTTTTTATATTTGAAAAAAATCCAAACAATAACACATTATGTTCTAATCAGCTTGCTATTTTGTGTAGCACTGTGTCTGTTAGGGAGCCAGGCTCACACAGGTAGCCATACAGTTATTTCAGATGATATTCCCATATCAGCTCAGAGGCTCAAGAGAGACTCCTGCATCCTGTTCTTACATTTTTAGAAAACAGGTCCTCTCATACGAACTAAGGAGCTGTCTGAAATCAGAATATTCAAGTAATAGTAATAAAAAAAAGGTTTTTATGCTCATGGGAAGGCGCAGGCTTCAGTCTTAACACACACATTAGTTAAACCATCTCATAGTTTGTACTCCATAGTTGGTGAAATCTATTATCCATGGTCCGTAGGTGAAGACTTAAAGTAAACATTTTACCACAGAAGAGGTAAAATAAACAGAGAGCTGATCCTGTGAAGGGAGGAGAACATGGTACTACTCTCTCAGGACCCTGACTAGGGAGAGAACCCTCGTTTTGTCACAGGAAAACAAAGGAGTGGCCTTGCAGAAGGGAAGGCTTTGATGCTCTACTGCAGTGGCAGGACCTGGTGGAGGCCAGCAGAGGAGTGCCAGACAACATGCTGACAAATATATACCCATGAGGAGACTTGCCCATGCCTCAGGACATTCCTATCCCCAGCACTGGAGCATCACGAGGATAGAGCTGCTCCTAAGTGTACTACTTGTAGTTACACCACACCAGACAAAAGGCAGAGGAAATAGCTTAAAATATATTAAATAGTAGAGGTTCAGGATGAGAGTTTTTGGGGATGTACATCAGCAATAGGTTTGTGGAGTCTGTCCTTCAAACTAATTTACTCCGAAAGAAAGAAGTAAATCAAGCAGCTCAAGAGCAGCTTTGTCCTTTAAATTGCCTTTCCCCACTGCCCTTCATGCTGTCCCCTCTCTTCACTTAAGCACTATATTTCAGTGTGGGTGCCTCAAATTGGTTGCAATTTACAAGCATGTTATTCTCACAGCCAGATATTGATGGGAACAGCATGGAGCCCTGGGGCTCCATGGACAGCCTGCAGGCAGTTCTCTGGATACTGCAGGTGGATGAATTAATTATTTCTATTTCTAAAGGCTGCTGCTCTGAGGCACGACATCCCTTTTAGGCACATAAAACAGCAATTAACAGTGCCAAACACGTCCAGACTACAGTCTACTCCGAGACAGTCAGTCACACACATCCTCAGGCTGGGTCTTTTAAACCATTCACATTCACCACTGCAGTTGCTATGGGCTCAGCTGCAGTAAACACCAACAAAGAGAAGTAAGTCAGAGGTCAAAAGAGGCATTTTCTGTGATTTAGGTCAGATGTCAGATAGCCTGAGGGCACTTTGAGCATACCCAAGGCTTTCAACTGGCTTGCTGGGGAACAGAAAGAGTTTTCAGGAGCACAAAAATTACAACTAGTACCTGTGTTAGCAGCTGCTACTAAGTACTAAAGATTATTGGTCCTCTTATTCACAGGATAGATATCTGTGGTATCATGCCACTTATTCCAGCAGCTAAGGATGAACAGAGAAAGGCTTTGAACATGGACTAGGGCCCAAAACAATCATGAGATAGAAACAACAGGCTAGACAATGCCATGGTAGCATTCCAGACTCTGCAGTCTGGAGCAGTCTGAGAGACAGTGAATGCTTCTGACTTTTGTCTTGTACTCAGAACACTTTTTTAGTGTTTGCTCTATTCAGGAGATTAATTAAGAACAGAAGGTGTGTCAAGGAATATTTGACAGAAAACAGATGCTCACATGACAGCAAGCCCAATTTGTATGTTGGAAGTTCCTCAACTAACATCTTTAAAGTTCTTTTGAAGCTTAAAAAGGCATTTAAAATTGGTCTTTGCCTGTAAGTGAAAATACAATATTTCAACTATAGTTTCTTTTTTTTTTTCCCCATCAAAATAAGAAAACTGAGAACTGGAAAACATTTTCCTTTACAGAAATTTCCTTCCATTAGAAGTATAGAGCAAAAGCAACAGAGACTTCAAAACCACTCAAAAGTGAAAATGCTCAAAACACACTGAAAAAAAAAAAGTCCCTGAACCATTAGAAAGCATGGTAGTTAATTCCTCCCCACCCCAAACCTCAGGCCCCATTATGATCTCAGAAATTCTCGTTAGGCCTCAGTGTTGATGAACAGCCCATTTACTGACCCAACTGGCGGGGAGGACAGAAAATTTCTCTTAAAAGCCAGTGCTCCTGTAAACCTATAAACAGCAGTCCTGAGTAAGACCATTCAAGCTCTCCCGGACTGCAGTGGGCTGTGACCAGCAACCTCCCTCTGAGTGGGACTCCTCTCAGAGCCAGAGAACTCTCAAGTTTGCTATACTTGCAGGACCACCACCAAACAATGACCATGGATCCTGGGCTGATGCCCCCAATCCTTGAGGCTCAGCTCTTTGCCCGTTGAGAAGATGCAAAGTCATCCAACCTGAGTAGTTCACTGAACTCAAGGGGAAATTTTCAGAGGTGTATTCCTTGTACACACTCCACAGCTCTGTGTGTGTGCGAGGGGGAATATGCTACAGCACATGCACTGTGAATGTTGCTCTCCTAGATCCTTAAGTGCTTTAGATCAGTAAGCAAGTTAGGCCTGCAAGTGAGTTACTGTTGTGCTTGTAGTGAATTCTATAGAATATTTTGTTAAATTGTGTAAATTTGGCTATTGTTTAAGTGCTGTTAAGTTTAAGTGCAGTTAAAATCTTGTTGCTTAAGTCCAGGGCTAAGTTTTGCACAGGGGTCCATTCTGAACCTTGTGACTCAATGGGAGGGATTTCCCTTATTCCTTTTTATCCTTATTCTTTCCTTCCTCAGACTCCACACAGATAGCTTTTTGTTGATTTTAGTTTCAAAGTAATTGATTTTAGATTTCAGTCCGATTTTTCCTCTGTGTGCTTTAACCAACTAGTAAGTAGTAGCGTGAATCTTTCCAATGAACTTTGTCATGCTTTCACTTTCATATTAAACCTGCTTTTGCCAATATCTTTGCTGCTGATTCTTTGAGTGACCTAAAACACTCATTCACAAAGAAAGGCACCTTTGCAAAGCAATAGGCTTTTATTATCTCCTTTAGAATTGCACACTTTTTTTGGCCAGAGACCATAATCACAAAAACACTGACCTATGACACGTGTAGGAAAAATGTCTCTGTTCTGCTGAGCCATTCAAAAGCTCTCAGTGATCTAAGGCATGGAATGGCTAAAGCAGACTGGGAATGTTCAAGAAGAACATATGTGAGGTCACATGGAAACTATGGAAAAAAAGTGAGCTCTTCTAGAGTGATCACCAGGTCACCACAACTTCCAAGAAGTATTACACAAAAAATGAGAGCCCAGAATCCAAATAAGTGTGAAGAGGTGGCCCCTCAAACAATGTCACATTGTATTGCAAGTACTTCTTGTCAAAAGATGTAAATTCTTGAAGTTTGCCTAGAACCTGAAGAATACTGGAGAAACACTAAGGACAGATGCTCCTTAACAGAAAGGAACATTTTATTCAGAAATTCCCCTGAGCAGATGAAAACTGGTATGTTGTCAGGGAAAACATACAACTTGGCATGGTCTCACTCTTTTCCAGGCATCCATTCAAAGACAGCATGTTTTTTTTTCTTGGTTTTTTTTTTTTTGTTTCAGAAATATTTTGCATTTGTCACAAACTTCATCTGGATACACAGAGATCTTGCAGACATTTGGAATCATAGCATCACAGAATCATGGTATCATTGGTCAGAAAATACGTCTAAGATCTCAAGTACAGCTGTTAACTCAGCATTGCTATATCCACCACTAAACCACGTCTCTCTAGGCACCACATCTACACGTCTTTAAATGCCTCCAAGGACAGTGATTCCACCACTTCCCTGAGAAGCCTGATCCAATGCCTGACCAGTCCTTACTGAATACATTTTTCCTGGTATCTAATCTAAACCTCTCCTGGTGCTACTTGAGGCCATTTTTTCTCCTGTCAGAAGTACATTTAAAGAGCACATTGCCTTCCCTACTGCTCCCATAAACCACATGCACAAGACTGAAATCTCAGCACCTTATTACTGAGCAGGGAGATCTGCTATGTACATGCTTAGTGGGAAGGCTGAGCTAAAGCTCAGTGTTCTGTCCTAAGCTTGGGGGGAAAAGGTGTTGAAGTCACACATGATGATCCAAGGGGAATCCTAAGCAGAAGCCTGATCTTACATATCATCTAAGGAACATTGAAGAACAAGGCTAACATTCCGGTGCTCTTATGGAAATATTTAGATAGCAGATGAAATCAAGACAACCCAGCGCAGAAATGATAGATAAGGGGACCTTACTTAGCACGTGCTGTTGCAGCAAACATTAAATCCTGCCATCGTTGTTTTGCAGAACTCCTCATCTACAGACACGCTTCTTAAACGTCCACTTTGATTACTTTTGTGGTAGGGCAAGGGAACATTATGGTGAGAGAAGCTTGCCAGTCCCAGACATCCCTGTGTGACATGCATCCAAGAGGGTTTTAGATGAAGTCCTTCCATGAGACAAGAAAAGAAAAGTCTGGTGATGAACAGGATTATCTGGATCTCAGAACAGGCACAAAGCAGAACTAAATCATCATTCTTAAATTATCAGTTACCCGATATCCCACTAAACAACAAAATCTCACAATATTCCTGTCTCTTCTTGGAGAACAAGAACACAACTGGCTGCCTATAGAAGCACACACAGATCTGAGTGAGCTACATCACTCTCTGCATCTGTTTTTTCACTGCATTCTTCAAAACAAGTGGAAATATGAGTAAACTGCTGATGGAGATAGCCCAGGCCTTGGGCCAGGACATTAGGTATTAAATGGTTTTGGAAGCATAATTGTGCATGTACACTGATTATCTCAAACCAGACCATCTAGGCCAGTTCAGGCCAAATAAACCACTAATTCTCCTGGCACTGCACTGATAGTCTTCTTTACAGCAGGCAAAACATGAAAAGGACAAAAGGAAAGGAAATAATAATAATAATAATAATAAAAGAGCAGAGCATTTCTGGAGTTGAGATTTGTCAATGAGAACAGAAACTGCCAGGTGCGGGGGAAGGCTGTTACAGTTCTGCACACCAGAACTAACCTAGCTCCAGTTTTTCAACTAATCAACACACAAGAGATGGGGAAAAACCCTGACAAGGTTAAAATGCAAGAGCTGAGTGCTAAAGTAGACAGACCAAACTGTCAGAAAATCATGTTATTTAAGGTATCAGAAAAGACCTACTCCAAAATATGGTAAGCAGAATCACTCATAGTCTCTGCAGAACACTAGCAGCCTCTCAGGCTTACATGCTGATTTAAAACAATGGGGACAACTTCACTCAGTGGGGAAAAAGGAAGGGGACTTTAGGACCCAACTGCCAACTTCTGGTTTGCATTTCAATAGGCCCCCAAAACCTGCAGGCTTCATAGGGTATCAGCAAAAAATACTCTGTCCAAATATGCTGACTGCTCAAAGGAGCAAAGCCAAACAGGAGTGGGGAGACAGAGGAGCACACTGGAGAAATACATCACTACTACACATAATGGCAGGCTGTGGGTAGGATAAATTAAACTCTTTCTGAAGGTAGTGCTGCAGAGGTGTATTTTAAATATCAAAACTGAGGAAGAGCTGGAATCCTTCTGTTCAGGATTGGGAGCTGAATGTCTCACCCTTTATAACCCAGCTGAGTTAAAGAGAGAAAAAAAGAGGTAAGTATCTACTTCAAAATGCAAGGTTTTTTGACCACTGCTTCTCCTGTGCAGCATTCCCATTCCAACAAATACGGCACTGGGTGAACAGTCCAATCAAGCTTTGGAAAGTATAATGATAAAAGTTATTATATAGCTGGTGCAATGTTTAAACTAAACCCACAGGGTTTTAGGGGAGAAAAAAAGGCTTAAAAAGTATGCATTTGATTTGGGGGTCTTCTTGGTGTTTTATCTGATATATTCAAATCTTTTAATAGTCTAAATTCTGTAGTTCAGGAAATTCAGCTTCAAATCACAGCTCTACTGCAGTTGTTTTTGTGTGACCTTGCGAAAACCCCCTTAACCTCTTTTCTTTCCTTCATCTGTGAAACAGAAATGAGACTTCTGCCCTCCTTCATTAGGGCAACAGTGAGCAAAAATATTCCAATTACCTCTGTAGACAACTGCAGTCATGCTGAGAAACTAAAATAAAAGGGAAAAAACCCAGCAGTTACATAATCTTACCATAGTAAGATCAAACTACATATATATGTGTGTGTATGTATGTATACAGATTAAGTAATGTACATATTTCCAATGTAGGGTTGTTGGGGGGGGGAGGGGCAGTTGTTTGGGTTTTTTGATGTTTCTTTTTCTTTTTTGGGGATAGGACTGTGAATGACTTTCTATGAAAAATGTACCTTAAAAATTGTATTTTTAATACAGTTTTATCAGTAACTGACATACAATATCATAATCCCAGCACAGGTTTCATCTTCTAGCATTTTTCATGGGCATTTTGTTCAACAGCCAGATGTTATTGCTTCATGTCAGAGGTCCTGTAAAAAGCACCTAAACAAGTTTTTAACTCAAGATATTTGCTAGATGGTTGCTAACAGTTAAAATACAAGCATATACATTTATGATCTGAGTTACTGAATATAGCCCAACATATAGTAAAAAAGATTCATTAGGGGAAAACAAGAAGTAGTTTGTCAAGGGGAAAAAAGGAGAATTATCTTCTGCAGAGGTAACAATTTACAGGTGCAGGAAAAGGACATGAACCTCAGTATTGCAGAAGATATAGGAATTTTCAAGCAGGAAAGCCACCAGCTCTCCTAGTTTACTCATGGAAGCAGGAAATGTATTTAAAAAAAAAAAGAGATAAAAAGAAAATAAATATGGATTAGTCCCTACCTCTCTTTTTTATTATTATTTTTCTGCCATTTGCAAGGGCCCTGTCACAACCTACAATCCTAAGCAAGCACAACAACGACATCCAAATTCATGGCACATGGATGGCCTCTTAATCCCACAGGCTCACCATGCATCCTAATACAACCTGCCTATTTTCAAAGACAAACTTCCTGAGGTAATTTCTGACTCAGTTCTTGGCACACTTCTGCTGTTGGCAACTGAAAAGACATGTATTTTTGATTGTGTAGGCCACCTAAGGTTTGCTGTTTATGCTTACAAAATGCTCTGCAGAATTACGGACCTCTGAATAATACAGGGATTCTCCCCCTGACATTGTTTTGTTTTATATGAAAAGATGCTGAAAAATCCACTAACTTTTTCATTAATAAAAGACTGAGTAACTCACTGTGAGCTACTAGCATCCTTCCCTGATTTATCTCTCTTTGTAGAAGGACAACAGGGTGCTCAAAGGCCTTGGGGAAGTATATGATTTCTGACTGACTGTTGTTGATAGTTTACTTTTGAGACATCTGCAGTCCCAGTTAACACTAACTGCAAACCAGACATAAGTATCTGGCCCTTCCAGTCAGTTGACTAAAACCTGAATATATACTGTTAGCAGTGTGTCATCCAGTTTGCATTCAAGCTGTGATGGGAACCAGCACATATCGATGGCTGTGCATTTGCTGTTTATCTTACTCCATCTGCTGGGACATGCAGCTCTGTGCAGAACACAACAGAGGGCACAAAATTCAGATGCACTTATCACACCTTTGTATACTCCTCCACTTATGAAGTGAAGCCAAATAAGACTAATAAGAACCTACATAGTTCTCTGAAACTATTAATCAGAAATCAGTGCTGCAGCTGCTGCATGCCTCTAAAATCCAAATGGGAACCAAGCCAAGCAGAGGGGAACTGAGCTGAAAGACTACAAGAATGTTAGATGAATGGCTGTTAAAAAAAAAAAAATAGGGACTAATTCTTTGTAAACAGCCAGAAACAGATAATAAACATTCACCTCTAATTCCTACTTGGAAACTGAGTCAAAGGAGGATGGCATGCATACAGAACAAAACCAGCCAGTAGGAAAATGAAAAATGTTTTTCTACCAATTGTCACACACTCAGTATTTGATGGTGGCAACAATGCTCCCAGCTCAGATTGTGCTTCATGTTGTGAATGATGAATTGATACAGAGAAAGCTTGCCTGTGCTCCTCTTTCTACTGTCCTGCTGCCCTTTCCCAAAAAATGGCAAAAGACAGCCACTGCAGAAACTAATGAAGAAGACTTTCAGAATCACCATCTTTCCACCAGCTTGCACATGGTGCCCAGAGTGGTATATGTAATATAAAACAGATTCTGTCATGAAAGGCTTTCAGCATAAACTGTCAAAAATGGTGGAAGAAAGAAAAGGTCACTGTTTCCGTTTAGCAGACAAAAAGCTGGCCCTTAAGCCCTGTCTTCTGAACCCCAGAGCCTGTGCATTCTGCATGAATACTCCTCACCAGTTCTTCTGAAAAACTGCCAGAAGAGAAATAAGTATTATCAGTCATATCTGTTACTAATGCTGGAAATAAGGAACATCTTTGTGCATTGAATTTTTTATGCTCAAAAACCTGCTGTGCAACAACATAGAAAGCAAATGCCTAGCACCATCATTGTGTCTCCTCCTTCTAAACTGATATCAAAACTGCCATTAATTACTGTTGTTGTCCAGGCTGTTTTCCCTTTTGCTATGGCAAATGCAGAAGCCGGTCCAATATTCTTTACTGTATTCCCAAAATGGCACAGGTGTTCTCAAACCTAGAATTACAATTTTTTTTTATAAATAGTTTTCATATTCTACCTTCTCATCACTGCTGCAGGAAATTCTCCACTGGGATCTGAAAAACCTGATATTGCACGAAAATAGAACGTACATACACGTGTGCACATATATGCAAACCAGAAGAACAGATTTTGGGTGGTGTAGCTGGTGAATGCAAACAGAAAACCAGTCAAACAAGTAGCTTTATAAATCTATTGAACTGGTGTTCTCCTCAGGACTCTAAAAGAGTCCTCAGTATCCAAAGGGACTACGATATTTTGGTGATTTTAGACAGATTATTTAAATTACAGAGGTCAGTGTAAATTTACCTCAAAACATCTAACTTACAAATTTACCCACACTTAGGGAAATATTCCATGAAATTTCACATACAGGGCTTAAATGTCATCATGTCCCACTTTGAAACCTGTGTTCCTCTCAGTTCAGAAAGCAGCCAGGCCAGCTGGCTAAGGATTATCTAATGAGCCCCAGGTTTATTACCTGCTTTACATGCATTTTCCTTATCTGAAAGTTGGAGGAGATCAGGGAAGGTTCAGTTTGTTTGTACCTCTCAGCATCAGTAGCTTCTCCTCAGGACATCACAGAAATGAGAAACCTGGAAGAGAGAATGGAAAATACTGTAAACACAGCAATACAAGTTGTCAGGCAACATCTGCTGTCTCAGTTTGGCGCCATAAACCAGGCGTTGTATCTGCTGGTTAGTGCAGCTATCAAACAATTGCTTTTCTTCAAGTTGCCTGCTTACTATGTCTCCTTATAAAACTTCAATCATTTGCCACTGCTACTGAAAAAAAACCCAAACCAAACCAAACCAAAAAAACTCATTAAAACAGGGTGCTGGCATGAGCCATGTTTGGGAACCTGTCATTACAGCATTTAATGGCAGGGATAAGACTCCTCTGCTCTCATGAGCATGTGGGGCCTTCTCAGACAGCCCTGGGATGTGTTGCCAATCTGAACCACCAGGCTGCCCAAGCCAGAAGCTTGAGAACAGATGGGGACATAGCTGGTTGAAATGTGTTACATGCCTCCAAAAATGTCCTGAAAATTAAAGCGCTTTTACTCTTCACCACTTCTACAGAGATCAGGAAAAAGCACGCCTGCCCTTGGTTTACTCTAGAGAAAGGCCAGGCCTGGGAAATGCAGTATGAGTTTTCTTTCATAAGCTTCATACTTCAGGAGTCAGAGGCGAGCTCAGATATCAGGTACACTTGAGACACTACACTGAGCAGACTGCAAGAGGTGCCAAGCCCCATAGTGACATCAATCTTTCCACAACCAAATCAACTCATTCCATATTATGAGGTGGTTACTTCTAGCAGCAGCAGTAGCACTGCTGCAGCCACAGAAATTCATCATGGCATAGATCAGGCTGCCTGACAGACAGTGGTGAAGTGTAAACCACCCTCATAGGAGCAACCTGCAAAGCCCCTCTAATGTCTTATCCCCTAAGCCAAAGATGAAATGGTTGGAAAAGGCACAGCAGAACACCTGCCCTTATTGTTGATGAACAATGCATCTGCAGCAGTTTTGAGACTCCAGTCTACTTATACGTGAATTAGAGACAGGAAATTCAAGAAAAAAAAATTAAAAGCAAAAATAGTTTTAAAAAAAAACCCAAACCCAAAAAACTAAAGAAAAAGAAAAAAATTCGGTTACTTAGAATATGTTCAAACACTTGGAATAGCCTGCCCAGACAGGTTGTGAAATATTCATCTTGAAGATGATCAAGACTGAGCTGGACATATGTCTGTGCAACCTGCTCTAGCTGACCCTTATTCTAGCAGGAAGGTTGGATTAGGCAGTCTATAGGTGGCCTTCCATCCTCAACCCTTCTGTGATTCTATGAAACAAACATGTTTTATTGTCACAAGACAAGATGATGAGGATATGGTACAAAAGTATTATACAGATTTCAGGCAACTCTGAAGTCATTAAGGCACTATTCAGGTGTTAATTTACACAAGGTGACTATACAGGTCTCAAGATCAAGAAGACACAAGGGTAGCTTCAAAGCTGCTTAGAGGTTCTTCCTCATGTTCCAAACTTCAGGCAGTGATTCTGTGCCACAAAGTTCTTCACTCTGTGTACTTTCTATAAATATTGAATTTAAGCCTAGGTTAAAAGTGCTTTGAGATAAGATTTTGTGCTATCACAAAGGCTGCTTTCAGATCATTCTGGCAGACTAAGACAAGATCCTCATCTGAGAAACCTGGAATAGCAACAAAGCATACATAATTTCCTACTGAAAGGTCATCTAGGACATTCTAGCTGTACTCTCTGACTGATCCATTTAGCATTAGTACCTGTAATCTGTGTGCTCTTACTGCAGCACTAAAAGGATTTCCCTGGCTTACTTTCCTGTAATTCTATGCCCAGAGGCAATTCGATTCCTGCCTGGCACTGCACAAGATGACTCACTCTTCTCTTTTAAGAATTCCATTACCAACAAGCAATGACTCATCACAACCAGCTTAGCAATGCCAAGGTTTTGTGACTGGCCATTTTTCATGTAACCTGAAATTCTGCATGCTCACAATGCTGGGGGACTTGGAAAAGAGTTCTTGCATCTGCTGAACCAGTGGTTTTCACTTTACGGTAAGCAAGCATTTCTGTGCGCTAACCCAGTTCCTCAAAAAGACACTTGAACACACAGTTTCCCAGGACAGGCATAAACATTTGGCAGACAGCTGTGTGAAACTCTGAAGAGATAGCAGAATTAATTTTGGCAAAATTAAAATTCTTAAAACCGCCTGCTTCTTCACTTGGTCTAGCTGAAAAGCAGTGGGAAGGTAATTCTTTTCTGCAGTATGACTTTCTGGTAAATTTGGTACACTGATAATCCTAGAAAGAAAAATATTTGTTACATTGGAAGGTGTTCCAATGGTGATGTTTAAATCTTGCCTTTCAGGATCAAAGTGATCAACTTCGCTGCCCTCAACCTGATAGTAAAACATTTCATACCACATTGCTGCTGCAAATGTAGCATAAACAGTTTGGACATAACCTCAGGGGGAACAAGTAAGATAACTAGAAGTCAGTCCCAGGGCAAGGACATGGATTGGCCCTCACTGATTGCAAAACTGGGACCACGCATGAGAACAGATGGGGTACTGTGCATCCACAGCTGCAGGAGGATGAGGGATGGCATAGACCTTGTCAGATCTC
Organism: Platyrinchus mystaceus; assembly: GCA_035041135.1. Lineage (NCBI taxonomy): Eukaryota > Metazoa > Chordata > Aves > Passeriformes > Tyrannidae > Platyrinchus > Platyrinchus mystaceus. The sequence continues at coordinate 27,642,719 of JAWWLV010000100.1, read as the reverse complement.
CCTCCTGAAAGGCATGGTCTGAGGGAAGGAAGCATAAAGCTCTCACTGAGCATCACTTCCTTCATCTACTGTTCCTCCTCAGCAGCTAAAAGTCAGCAAAGCTGAGGCCTGCCCACATCATTTACACATATGTGAAGAAAACCTTTGTCTTTGTCTGCCACAGCACTTGACTCATTTCAGCTCTAAATCCTTATTGTGTGCCACGGAAATAAACCTACTGAGACGGCAGCCTTTAAAAGCTAAAGAGAGGTCATCAGGAGACCTGCTGCATGTGACACTCATGTTCTTTACCCCAGAGCAGGTCTGAAAGTCAAGCTTCACTAAAGCAGACTCAGGATTTGACTGTCTGCTGACATAGAGCACTGAAATGATTCATGCCAAGTGACCTCTAGCATTATTGTTAGCAGCAGAGCACTAAGGGTACACACAAAGCCTGGAAATAAATGTTTGGGGGTTTTAATTCCAGAAAGAACATGGTTATGGACTACTGGATGGTATTTAACATAGGGGTTTTTTTGTTGTTGTCATTAATTATCTTATATTGTGCAGAAACTACAATCAAAGGCAACCAGATAATTCTGGAATAAACCCACATGCATTAGAATATTAAATGTGACTTTCTTAATGCCCTCTGGATGCAAGACTGAAGTCCTAGGACTTTAACAGTTTCTCAGCACTGAGGACTCCTGGAATAATACTGCTAGCAACATTGAATAGCTAAACATGTCAGATTGACATAAAAAGTTTATCCACTCTTTCTAAAGAGACACAGATTAAAGAATAATGAAAATAACACAATTTTCCCAACAGACAAACAAAATGAGATTTTAGTTCCAGTTTAGTTTCTAAATGGAGGGCTCAGGCAAGACCAAAGAGAAAAAGGAAGCAGACTTTTGCAGCTTTCCCTTTCCTTAAATGCAAAAGGGTCCTATGCTACAAGGTCTTGTCATATCTCTTTGGTACTGATAAATTGCATTTGTAGACTGTTTGACCTGCTGTATGAAATGGCTTTGCTTATTATATTAAAATGATGGGAAAAACAAATTAAAATCTCCCTCCAATTTCATCTCTTTGCTGAAGAGCTTCCTGCCATTATGGAAATTTGTCTTCCCAACAAATCAAGCAATGTTTTTAAGGTCATTTGTCAGCTTTACTGATGGTGGTAGACCAGGGAATAACCCATATATGAACTCATAGCACTATTTTTTTTATACTCCAAGGGAAGGAGAGCAGTGATTAGAGACCAAAACACTAGGAATGCTTGCACATGAACTCCAGTTCAGTCAGTGACAGAAGTTGATAGCCAAGTATAAAATAGCAAAAATTATAAACAGCCAAAATTATAATTCATCTATCTTCCTTCTCAGTTAAAAAAAAAAAAAAAACAAAGTCAACAAAAACCCAAAACCAAAGAAAACCAACCGAAACCAACCAACAAAACAACCAACCAACCCCCCCTCCAACCAAACACCAAAAACACAACAAAACCAAACCACCCCCCCCAAAAAAC
>JAWWLV010000100.1:27558071-27641109 GCA_035041135.1 Platyrinchus mystaceus | reverse complement strand
AAAACCAAACCACCCCCCCCAAAAAACCCCCCCCTCCAACACATCATTTGCGGATTAGTGTCCTTTCTTATTAATGAAAGTTGCTTAAACTAAGGTCCATATTGCACTACATCAGCTACAACAACCTAGAAGAGACCTTAAACTGTTTATATCAGCCACAAGGAGCACACAGCAATGCTGCTTATTTGGCTACTGCTGTCTTTCACTCCACACAGGCAGCACATCTCTCTCATGCTCTGAGGCCCCATCATCACTAAGAACAATGCTTAGCCAGAACAAATAGGACGCTGAAAACAAAACTGAAACTATAAGATATCTTTTTTTGCACATGTTAAAATGTATGTCATTAAGTCCTTCATATTAGAATTAAATTGGTTGCAATTTTAAAGTTAAAACCAAAAAAATGCATCTTTGCATTTTCTCAGCCGTTGCTGATAAGATTCTCATTGCTTCAGCTTGCAGAAAATTTAATCTTTGAACCAAGATCCCACAGAATGAAAGAAATATATCTTATCCTCAAAACCTCATGATATGTAGTTACAAACAAGCTATGAATAGCAGCAGTCAAATAATGCAGAAGAAAACACAAATTTCCATGAAAAATGGCTCACAAAACACCTGCAGCTTATTCCAGATAGCAAGATTTGTGTGCAGCTTAACAAGGGTGAACGTTCAAGTAGAGCTGTTTAAAGGAAAATTGAGAAAGATTTTTAGACACTGTCAAGGTATCCTTTCTTCACCCCAATACAAAACCAGACAGGATAAAGCTGGTGGCTAGACTGAAAATCTGTCTATGGAGGCTGGTGCTATTGATGAAATGGAGGCCAACATAACCTTTCAATATTTAATAATAAGGATATGCCTTCACAGGCATATGAGGATTGTGTAAATACTCAATATATGTACTACAGAGAAATCAGACTCATTCCAGGAAGATAAATGTGATTCTATGATGCACAGAGATATGATATTATCAAAGCATGGGATTGAGGATGTGACATTTGCAGCAGAGTCAAGCATTTGGAACATTTCCTCCAAAAATCTCCACAATACTCCTGCAATACACTGACCATTATCCGCCTTTCATTTTCTCCTGCTATACCCAATACAGGCCTGTTAAAGAGTTAGAAGAGGGAGCTGCATTTCACAATTGAATTACAGATCCTACTACCTTAATGTAGCTTCCATGACAGGTTTCATGCAGCAACCAGGACAGAGCTTGTCACTACCTGGGTTTCAGCCACTTGACAACTGAGATTTTTGATTGCATAAGTCTCATTTTGCATTAACATGTAAACCCTGAAAGAATTGAACTTCTATAAATTTATCAGCTCAGCAGGAGAAGCAAGAGTGTTAAAAATAGCTTTGGAGAGCTGGCTCCAGGCTCCACCCAGGCTGTCAGAACTTTCAGGAAGCAAACCTGAAGGTCAGCATATGAAGTCTTCAGTGACAGCACGTTGGATTAAAATCACATACCTAATGTCATTCAGGTCAAGTCACAGTTTGATAGGCAATTGAAAAGATCTGTTGGTGAATCTGGTAGTGATTTTAAGGCCCTTGAGTACCCTTAAGCTATTTGTGTTGTCCAACGTGGTGCACGTACACCTGTCACAGAAAAATTGTTCCCTCTTGTCTTGCTTGTTCCTAAACGAAAGTGGGTTGGAAAGGTTAATAATCACACACAACATCACGCATTACAAACCATGGTTCACTTCTGAAACACCCACTCACGCCTCACTAAAGTCAGTGAAAACGTTTTTGTATAGGCTTGAGATAATTCACTCATTGTTTTCCAGTGTATAACAAGTGTCAACCATCAGCTGATTAAAGACATCCTCTTAATTTATGATTGTACACGATCCAAAAGGTTGCAGCAGGAGTTTGAGCTTGTTTCTGCCAGGCAGTAGAGTGCATTGTCTTGCTATCTAGACCACAACAGCTCTACCATGGCCTTCCTTGGGAAAAATAGAACTTGTTCTCAGATGTCAGAAGTGTTGCTTCCCAGCAGACCTTATTCTATTTCAACAAACTGAACTGGGTACTACATGTTTTCCTTATCTGATTTCATAGCTCTTTTGAATTTAAGAGAAAATGATAACATAACTCTAGGACTACAAGTCTCTCGTGCCTTTCAAGTTGTCAGTCTCAGAGATTAAGACTTCTCCTCCAATAGTAGATGCTTGCTAATAAATATCTATACTATGTTGGGAGGTTTTCTGTTTGTTTTTGGGGACAAAGTGTTTTTTCTTTGGTCTCGGTTTTTGTTCTGTTGTTGTTGTTGTTGTTTGTATTCTTTCTGACTTTTTTCTTTTCCTCTTACAGGTCCTCTGGATTTTCTTATGCGCCTCCTGCCTTGTTTTCTTTTCTAATCATGCTTTGAAAAAAAGCTCTATGGAATCTAGAGATTATTAATTTTGATTTATTCCCTTTTGTCATGGATTACCACAGAGCTTTCTGTAATTCAAATGGCCCTCACTCCAGGCCATTTGCACAATAAGGAATCATATTTCATTTCCCTGGAAGCTGCCATGTCAATTTTCACTAAAATACATTTATATTTATAGCTCCTATTTCAGAAATATGGTATTCTTATAATCAGTGGTTGTGCCATATTAATGAATTTCAGCAATTTGATTCTGGAACAGGAAGCTGAATAGCCAAAGTAAGGAAATAATTTAATTACTTGTCATGGTGTCAGCCTGGATCGATTTAGGTGATTGATTTAAACATTTTAAGACAAACCAGCTCAAATTCCAGAGTGAAATTTACTCTGCAGTCTTTGGTCACTTGTTCAAAATGACCAAAAATGTCTGATAATTTATTCAGGTTCTCTAAAGGACAGTTTCTCCCCAGTAAGGGGTAGCAATTAAAACCAGTTGAAAATACCAATATTTTTAGAGTTTGCTGATAAAATTATGGCCTCTTGCCAAGTCATGGATTTAGATATATTATAGAAAAGTGTCAACAAGACAATGTGGTCTGAAAACAATTAAAACATGATGACAGTGCAACAGTGAACAAATTGCCTCAGTCAAATTACTTAAGACACAAAACATACTGGAAATACAACTTATCCCTGGCTCTTTAAGTCATACAACCTAAAAAAAAAAAAAAAAAAAAAAAAAAAAAAAAAAAAAGGAGAGAGAGGAGTAAAGCTGAAAGAACAACACAAATATTGACCATTTCCTTGCTGCCAGATAGAGGCCATTTAGTCCAGACTTTTCACCCATAACCTCACAATTAGATAAAGTAGACTGAAGATCCAGGTTGCTTAAGCTGGGAAACCAGCAATGTGACTTTCACAGTTCTTTTCTGCCCTGTTTTTTTCCTACAGACTCATCTCAGACAGAGTGTAGGAGTGATCTTCCAGGGAAAAGGCTTCAAAGAGAGACAGCACTGTTATAGACTAGCAGCTGGGATTATGTGAGCCAGTTCATGGCTCTCTCACTCTTTCTGAACTGTAGCAGCAAGAAGAGCAGTGCTTTGACACACCTAGATCCTTTTGCTAATGAATTACTGACACGGGGATTGCTCCTCATTCTCCCATTCTTCTTGCAGGCATCACATATACACCAGAAATGGGAGAGGAAGTGCTGAATGGCAACTTGTTGGTAAATGGGCAGACAAAGAGGTCCAGTTCAGCAGAAGACAGGAATACAGCCACAAACAGCCACTGCTGGCAGAAGGACCAAAGGAAATATGCTTGAAGTGTGAGTACATAGCTGGTAGCCCCTTCCCTAGGCAGGAGTGCCAGTTTGCAGTTATTGTGGACGTCACGCCCAGCATCCTGTTTGACATGACTGCAGTCAGCCATGGAAACAGATGGCTCTGCACTTCCCTGATGCACAGTGGTAGAGCACAACAGGGACATTTCTGCCCTAGTGATGAGAAGCTCTCAGGCTGCATCAACAGATGCTATTGGCTGTCTCCAGTTCATGTACAAGCAGGAGGCTTATTATTCCAAAATCCTGCAGTGTTTCCTTCCAACTCAGCACATTCTGTGAAACGTGATTTTTGTCTACAGGAATTTCACTCACATTTGCTAAGTAGGTAATTGAAACAGACAAACAGGTAAAAAAGAATATATATGCATGTATACATAAAAAATATGGCAATTTGCAGATTCATTCTATCAGATCCATGGTTTTGCCTGGCCTTACTCCAATGCTTGATTTTGAGCACAAAGGATAACGCTCTAACAGGTGCCCAGTCTTGCCAGGGTTCTTGCATAATCTTCTGGTGTGTGCACACAAATGAAAACACTACAGCACTTATGAAAGCTTCAGTGACTTTGCTTGCATGGTGGAGCTCTGCAGCCTAGCCAGATTTCCATATGACTACCTGCAGACTGGACACTGAGAGATATCCAGTCAGTGCACTGGGAAAGTGCTTGGAAACACCTGATACAGACTGTATTATCTTTAATTATTGAAATGCATCAGGCAGACAAGAGTAATAATCCTGCTGGAAAGGGTAGATTAATGACCACTGAAAAGAGAGGGAATCTCATCCAGGATCTTACTTTAAGCCTAATTCATTTTGGTTTTGCAAAAGTCAGCTTCCATGCTCACAATACCTGCACAGCTCTGGGTCTGCCCTAACTTTGGGGAAATCGCTTGGGAAGACTTGAATGGTAAAAACTTCAGAGAGTAATGTCTTGATGTGCCTGATGTCAGCACTGGTTTATTGCAAAGAAAGAGATGTTTGTGCTGGAACAGGAATTCAGTGTCTGGGAGGGAGCATGCATGGGAATCACCACAGTGTCACCTTGAAATCTTTCCCATTCCTTAACAGCAGCTGAATGATCACTGGGTGCATATAAACAAGGAAGCTAACACAAATTGAGAGGAGCCACACAGAGTATGTGTGGTGTTTGTGTGTTAATTATAAATATGGGTGAGTGCTGTACTTCTTTACAACACTGCAGAAGTAACAATCAGCTTCTCCCCCCTGCTCTGTCTGACAGCAGACAAATTTGAGTAACTACCCTCTCAAATGGCCTGGAAATAAAGTGTCCATCGAGAAATAAGAACACATTTAAGCCTGTTTGCACTGACATTTAGGACAGGAAGGCATGAAAAAACATTGTGTTTTTATTTTCCCTTCTACAGCATGGGGACCAAACAGAGAACTAGAAGGATGACACAACTTTAAAAATACTTTAATTAAGCAGAAGCCCCCATGAAATCCACAACCTTGTATAGTCCAATTTAAAAGTGCTGACACTTCTTTTCCTTACTTTTGTTCCTGTTTTGAGAGACAGAAATACTCTGCTTCTCTTAATCTGACAAATTATTTAAGCTCTGAGTTGTACTCTGAAATAAAAATAGAATAAAGCTGACACAGTGAAAGGGCTAATCAAAATAAAACTGTGGAGGAGAAGCACTTCAAAGCAGATGTTTCAGGAAGATGACACCATTCTCAGACACAGAAGATTTCAGCATGTTGTCAAACCCTGTTGGACTTTTCCTGGCTCTTCATGGCCTGAAAACTGCTTTCCAAATTTCCAGATTTCTGATGTTTGTGCAAAGCCTGCCTAAATCAACACAAGCCAACACATAGGTCAATTACTTTCACCAGAGTGGCCACATGGTATAACTTTGCTGTACAGAGAAAGGGAAGAGGGAGCAGCAGACAGGAGTGGCTGTGGGTCTTTGCCCTTTGGGTAGCCATGCTCATTCTCTCACACCAGCCAGGGGTCAGCCAGCAGTCATTTTCTTTCCCTGAAGTACTTACAAGAAAAACAGGTAAATTTAGGCCCTCTGCATCACTGAGTACATTGTTTTCAGTCTATCACTGCTCTAGATTGACTGCAGTTAATCCCATCCATGGACAGAGATGAGGTTCTGATGATAAAGGCGTTGGCTAACCTTATGCATATCAGGAGGAGGCCCTGAAACCACCTTCTTCTACTAATAGAGCAATTTAATTTGAAAATACTTCATTTTAAGGTACAGTCTGATCCTCTGTCTTTAAAGCTTGGGATCTTTTGAATCTCTCAAGGCCCAGCTGATGGAGAATCAATCGCTAAAGAGAGAAGGAGCAGAGGGTAGATATAGGAGCTGACAGCCTGATACTTCTCAGGCAGAAACAGGAAGATATCTTCCCTGAGTAGTTCACAAGTAACTACAGAAAGACTTCCTTATTTGATCTCCTTTGGAAATAGTATGCAGCCAAAAGAGAATGGACTGTCCGTCTCTGTTAGTGGCATCTACTGGAGCCCGGGTCAGTGCCCTGGGGCCCTGAAGATTATCCATTAATTGCACCACACAGACACACAGACACACACACACAGACATATGCACACGTATACACAGGTATGGGAAAGGTAAAACACTCACCCCCTTCAGCAGCTGGCAGCAGGCACACAGGCTGTGACCTGTGGTCCCACTCTAGTCGGTGGTACTCCTCCCTTCAGTCACACTGGTCCCCCCAGCAGCTGGCTTTCAGGATAATGGAGTTTCCTCTGACCTGGTTGAGAGTGGAGGCCCCCGACATGGAATCTTCTGGGTCCTCCTGTGGCTCTTCTGGCTGCCCACAAGTGGGATTGGGGTGGAGAGGAGGCTGCCAGGACCTACAAAGGCAGCAGCTGTGATGATGGGGAGCTCCACCCTGCTGGATTCAGCAGGGCTGCTGGAGAGGGTTGGGCTGGGGTAGAAGAACTTCCCTGGGAGTCTGCAGGGCTGGGGGCAGCCACAAGGCTGCCCTCCCACCCCCCAGCAGCACGGGTGTCCAACTGGCCCACCATGTGCAGTGAGCTGGTGCAGGAACATTGCTGTGTGGCTTCAGAGGGAAACCCCTGCAGCTGACTCAGCAGAATTTTGTCTAGCCCAAAGGGGCACAACATGGATGTGATGGTGTGCTTCACCATGACTGCCTCTGAACGATTGGCCCAGGGAGCTACCTCAGCCAGGGCAGGTGAGTCCAGAGAAAAGCTGGGAACAAATGTTAAAAGGGTTGTACAGACATAAGGGCTGAAGTTGCACACTGCACCCCCTAGCACCAATCCTGCAGCTGATGGCCAGGATGGTGCAGGGTGATGACAGCTGTGGGTGATTAAGTGGCGAAAATCTTCCCCTTTTTGGTGGAAGATGTCTGATGTTTCCACAAGTGGTTTGAAGATGTCAAAGCTGTCATCCCCTTGCACTGAGTGCAGGATGGAGGTCAGCCTCCTCTTGCAGAGGGGGCACTCAGGCTGCATCTCCGTCTACCACAGGATGCACACCTAGCTGAAACAGTGGAGGCCTGGCACTGTGTAGCTGGCCTTCTCCCAGCTCTGCAGACAGATGGGATAGCAGTTGTCCAGCTCTGTGGCCATGCTCTCAATGTGCTGTGGGGTCTTGGGGCAGCTGGCAGTCTTGAGCTGCCGTCTCTCACTGCTGCTACAGCAGTGAGTGTCATGTTAGAAAAGTTCAGGCCCCATAGCACTCGAGTCAGGGAAAGAGGTCTAGCACGTCCATAGTGTCAGACTAGACGACTGAGCAAAGGGTGCGTGGAATCTGTGGTGAGGTAAAGGGCAGAACACAGGTCCCCCATGTTTCCCTGTCTCCATGCAGAACTCCCCGAACAGAAATTTTCTCAATCTGCTTTCAGGAGCAGCCAGGCATTTCAAAGAGGAGTGTAAGAAAATTATCATCCTCCTCTGGCTCAGCCTGGACATCAGGACATGCTGGTTAACGTGGAATTGTGACCTGATCCTGTCTCCAGGTTCTCTAGCACATCCCACCCAGAGCCATCAGAGCAAGGGTATTTCCAGCACAAAGTTGACCCAGTATTGTTGCTCTTTTCCCTCCTGTGTAACTGTGCAACTCTCTTTCACAACTTTGCCATTGCTAGTAAGTAAGACCATAAGCTGTGTAAGCAATGTGCAAGACCAGTGCGCTGAGACCTCTCAGATTTGCCCTCTCTGAACCTTACTCGACCTGCTGTAGATTTGTTTTGCTGCTCTTAGCTCTGACAACAATTTCTTCAGCTGAGCAAGTGTCTGTACCTGATCTGTTTTACTTCTGTTTGTGAGATACAACCATAGTTTTGCATAGACAGCAATGACAAGCTGCTACTCCATGTGTAATGAGATACACACAATAGCAATGCGGTGACAAAGTGCTGACCTGGCAGGACAGCAGAGGTCTTGAGAAGTGGGGACACAGGACGTGGCATAGAGGAGCACAGCTGCAAACAGCTTGCCCATGGTCAGCTACAGTGTGAACCTGGAGCTGGACAAGCTGGGTTTAGGGGTAACAAAAATAACAAAGGGATAACATATTGAAATGGCAACAGGTGTAGTAAATGTGGATGTAACCTGGAGCCACCGACCAGTGGAGAAAGAGAGCGGTGTCTCAGCAAATATATAAAAATTATGCCAAGTAATTCTAGAAGGACAAAGAAGAACATGAACAAATATCAACATGAACATCATATTCTTCTTGTCAAAGGACTCTGGATGCTGACAGCTCCTTGCAACATCCCCCATAATCTCCACTGGTGTGAAAACTCTAGGACACAGGGGAGTAGTGAAAGGATGAGCACAGAATCAAGGAAAAGGGGTTAATAAAAGGAGAGAGAGTGTGTGTCTGTGTGTGTGTGTATGAACATTTCACAGCAGTACTCTCACTGCATTGCTATTACTTCCTTTTTGAAACAATTGGAGACGGATTAAAATAGTCTCTCAAATTTCAATTATACCAACAGTAGAATCCTGGCTTTACTTCTTCCTTGATATACTTCCTTCTTGACCATAAACAATATTTTCTGTATACCAGTGGACAACAGGAAATTCAGAAGATCTTTGTTTCATGCCCATGCATGATGAATTACAAGAGAAAATGTGTCTTCCATCACCTTTTTTTTTTTTTTTATAGCAATGGGGAAATACAGGAGGTCTTTTTTAATATCATACTAATTCTACTGCTATCAATGCATTCTTCACCCCTAAAGAACAACATACATGGAGACAATTCTGTTTCCTATTTTACATTTTTCTTACACATGCTTTTCAAAAAGCACAAAAAGTCAGGGGGAAAAAAAATGGAGAGAGGGCTTTTCAATATCAAGGGAGTAACTGCAGGGAGTAACTGCTTAGTTATCTGCATGATCCACAGGGAGAAATAGTTGGGCTTTTTTCGGTTTGTCAATTATTTTCAAGGTATGCACTAGAATATCTGTCCATAGGTTTTCAGCCCCTTTTTCAATGGCAATGGATGCCCTCAGAGAGTAAGCACCAACTAAAGATGCACTTTAGTGTTACAGTCACAAGCCACAAGAACGGTTTCAAGCTTCTTTTTCTTCCAATATTGCACTTCCTTGAACTGCTCATGGCCCTACAGTGAACATCAACTCTACACAGAACAATCTGCTTGCCCAGATGTGTCACTAAATAGATGGCAGTCCCTGTTGCCCTGTCAGAAAGACTCCTCTGTGAAATGAGCTGTCAGGGAAAGTGTTCCGAAGGTCCTGAGAATAGTGTCCCTTCTCAATGTGTCTTTAAAAATGCTGACAGATGGCTGAATTTCTCCACCTTCCTTCCCTCCTTCCCACGTTTAGCTCAGAAAAGTCCTGCCTACATGAATCCAAAGCACACTGTGAAATGTTCTTCGACTAATCATTTGTGTTTCTGCTAGGAGGAAGCCAAAAACAGTGATACCAGAATGCCAAAGGACTTCCTACCAACTGTGTGAGCCTACCTCAATTAGTGCAGCTATTTATGTGTCCCAATGTTTCCTTACTATCCCTCAGGGTTTAGAAGGTTTGCGACCTTGCACCACACCTCCGGGAAACTTCCAAGAGAAGCGCAAGATTGCAGGAAGTTTAATAGTCAATGAAGAGTCACTGAAACAGAAGAGGGAAAGGTTTTGCTTTTCCTAGACCTCCTGCAATAGACATACTCTAATATGTCTTCCCCAAAAGAAAATATACTGACACTGGAGAAGAACAAGTAAGCTAAGAATTCAACGCAGACCACAGTGCTCACATTCTCAGTGGCCGGCTATCAGTCCTGGTTGCAGAAGTGAGGTAAGGGAAAGGAGAGAGTAAGAACTTCCTACTCTGTTATAAATTTCAGACATTCACTCTTCCCCTAAAAGAGAGAACATGTTAGGATCTCCATAAGGGATAGCAACACTGAGTGGGCAATATCCCACCTGCCAAAAATAATAAAAAAAACCCCACTCCCTCAAAACCACAGCTTAGACTCCTTTGTTTTGCCCTGCATTTTGTACTGCACTGCTAGCTTTCTGACTGTCAGCAGAGAACACAGGAGTTTTTTTGAGCTTCATCAGAAGTATGATGAGAAAAAACTTACTTAAGAGGCACACTGTTTATAGACGGATAGAATTACCCTTCACATCCCTTTTGCTACACAGTCACGCATACTGTGAAGCAGTACTGAGACAGCACAGCTGAAGTCCTGTAGGAACAAAAGAAGGCAACAGAAATTCTTCTATAAAGGGATACTGCCATTTTGTTAGGATATCATCAAAATTTCCTCCTAGGGTTTTCAATTTCATCTCATGGGATAAAGTCATACTTGGGCACCAATTTTTTCATTTAGTTCTTCCTTCAATAAAACGCAGGAAGATGCTGACCTGCCTTGGTTCATGAATCCCTCTATAAATCTCCGTGAATTACATTTACATCATCTCATGTCCCACTTGTGGTGTGCACTGTTGTTACATAACTTTTATGTCACATCTGATACCATCACAGACACTGATGGTGCAGCATGAACCAATGTTGGGACAGTGGTGATTTTTTGCTAGTAAATCAAGCTGCCATCTGGGCAGCAAATAAAGCATGCAGTCCACTTCTGTGGGCAAATCTGACAGATACAACACTTTGTCCGGATAACATCACAGACTTCCCATGTAGAACAAATGGTCTATGGAAGAGATTTTCGTGGAGGTAAAATTATTCCGCCCCTCATTCCATGTTTCTGTATCTGTCAGATGCTGCCTTCCTTCTGCCAATATGTACATATGTGTGTGTGTATACATATATATACATATACATACATATATATACATATACATACATATATATACATATACATATATATACACATATATATACACACACATATACATATATGTACATATATACTTATATACTGTGGTGATCAAAAGGAAATTGCTTGAGATGACATGGCTAGAACAAACAAAAGTCAAACACAGGTTGCCACTATAGTAGATCATGCTACGATTTCTGTGAGGAAATCCAGTGTCTGCAGATCTCTGTGATGTGCACCAGGGTCTAATGGAGGATTTACAACAGCTAAAAATCAAGGCAAAATGAAAACAAAAGGAGCTTTTGGTAGAGAAAATTAAGAAAAAAACCCAAACAAACAGCCCTGCCTGGCCCTCACATCATACAGCTGGGCAGTGCTGCTTTCTATCAGAACTGACAGCATCCTAGCAGTTATAAAACCAGGCAAACAAACAGGTGTGAGAGGCCTTGTTTGAAAATAAATACCTTCAGGGCTATATATTTGGCTATCTCTAGGTACCTTAATCACCAGACAAATTCCATAAATGCTGTTATATCAACAACTTCTGCTATAACCAGGCCATTCTTTCTCCCTCTGTATATGTGCATGTGTGTGTATGAAAGCTTATATATCAGCCTTCCTATCTACAGTTATTTGTTCACTTCGGATTTAAACATAGATATGCTAAAGATGAAACTTTCCTGGTTTTGGTTTTGTCCTGCAGAAGCTTGCTCAAGATCCTTTGAAACTATTGCTGCAGCACTGAGGAGGACACTGTGGAAATGAAAAATGGCAAATAAATAATAAAAAAGAAATACAAGCCTAAGAACTGCCAGCAGCAGATAGTATTCCTTACTTGACAATAAAACTCACATCACTCATGAGATTTTTTTTTTACTTGAAGTAACCATGCAAAAACTCTTCTATGTCATTCTTCACCAAAACCTGTTCTTACAAATAGAAGTAAAAAGCCATTCTGAGGTGACCATCCATGTTTTCTTGCAGTCAGCACTACTGATGTGGCATGCTATGCCCATGTGCCACTGAGGCTGTGGGGTGTAAGGGCCAACAGTGTCCTTTACTATCAGATTGACTGCTCAGCACAGGGACCCTGTAACAATACCAATTTATTGGAACCATGAATAGGCTCCTTTACTCCAGCCTGCAGAGAAGCATAAAGTGACTCATAGCTGGGAAAGTAATGGTAGGGTCCAGCTCTCCAAGTACAGTGCCACATGCCAAAAGAAGGCTGTGGAACAGCAGTAAAGTACCCACTTTACTACTTACACATCCTACTCTCTTCACCCAATGATGAAGAGCATTACCAGGCTGGCATTGAGTTTGATTAGAAGAGATGCTTCAAACAAGCTATATTAAATCCAAAAAAACATGTGTGGGGTGTGTATATGTATAACTATATGTATTTGTGTCTGCATTCAAGAAGAATGGATCAAAACTGAGACAAACAGCAATGATGTACCCTCGAACGTTCATCTCTTGACTATATGCCAACATTAATTTTTAAACTTTCCAGGCTTTATTGGACTGTTCTTGCTCTATCATTATACTGCAAATGCAGAGTGGTGAAAGGGACATAACAGACACCCTGCAGGGCAAATAAAAACAACATGCTCAGCAGGGCTCTTATGTTACACCAGGGCATAAAGAGGTTTACTTATTTTGATTGTACCACTTTCTAGAATGTACTCTGAGAAAAAAACCCATGAAAACAGTTGCCAGGACAAGTTGTTCCTGCCACTTCTCATTACTCAAGCTGAAATACTGTCTTGCATCAGTACAAAAATACCTTTATGTTGGCCATGGTTTAACCCCAACTACTGAGCACCACGCAGCCACTCACTCACTCTCAACCAGTGGGTTGTGGGAGATTAAAGGTGAGAAAAACTCATGGGTTGAGATAAAGGCAGTTTATAGGGAAAGCAAAAGCCACGCTCTCACACAAAGCACAACAAGAATTGATTCACTACTTTCTGTGGGCAGGCAGGTGTTCTCCAGGAGAGCAGAGCCCCATCACGTGTAATGGTTACTGGGAAGACAATGCCATCACTCCAAACATCTTCCCTTTCCTCTTTCTTCTCCCCATTTTATATACTGAGCATGATGTCATATGGACTGGAATATCCCTTTGGTCAGTTGGGGTCACCTGTCCCAGCTGTATCCTCTCCCAGCATCCCAGGCACTCCCAACTTTCTCACCAGTGTGGCAGTACAAAAAACAGAAAAGGCCTTGGCTCTGTGTAAACCCTGCTCAGCAATAACAAAAACATCTCTGTGTTATCCACACTGTTATCAACACAAATCCAACACACAGCCCCATACTAGACACTGTGAAGAAAATTAACTCTGTCCCAGTCAAAACCAGCACAAAGTCTCAGGCAATATGTGTGTCAGAGCAAGAGTTAAGCATATTGCAGTGGATAAGGGCAGTGGAATTCAAAAAATGCAGGGGAAAAGATGCAGGAAGAATTGTCACTTTCTTCAAAATTTAGACCTGCTATTATCACAAAAGTACTTTCAGCACAAAAGCAAAGAAAAGGAAGAAATTTTCACTGTGGTGATGACTTGTCCCTCAGATGTCCCTTTGTGTCTTTCAAAATGTGTGATTTTGAAAACCACAGACAAAACTCACAGCCACACTTCTGCTTTTCCAGGAGTCTTTTTGATATGTTCCACACACAGGTACCAAGCTGGTTTGGAAACAGTCTGTTTGAAAAAATTTGATGGGGATTAGCTAGAAGTCAAAGTTTATTCTTTGTGATTTTATTTGTTCATGGAGGAAACACTTCCAACACATGCAGCCTTGTCACAACTGCAATGCCAGGCTTCATAGTTGCTTCTGTTTCTCTACACAGACTGTTTCGTGTGTCCTTTCCTATCCCATCTTTTACTGATGTAAAAGAGCAGCTATGGACAAGAGAGAGGATGCAGCAACCCTTGGAACAGCAGCAGAAAATGCATAGCATGCACAACCAACAACTATCCTACAGGTACCAGGTTGTAAGAGGAAAGAGCTGAGTCTAAGAGAGCAGTTTTGAGAGCCCTGGGGCAGTCAAACAACAGGATTGAAAGGAAAAAAGAACAGCTAGAGAACTGTACTCTTAAAACAAACAGCGAGAGAAGGGACTGTGCTGACAGCAGAAGGTTGCTGCAGCATACTATGTTGTTTGACATTGACAGTCCTTGGTCTCCTCTGGTTAAAAGATTGCAGCAGATCCCTTTTCTCAACCTCATGTTTGCACTAAGCCTGATATACCATCTCTCCAGCCTCTGTGTCTCCTCTGATATAATATCTCTGTTTCTGTGGTTGAGCTACAGCTGTGTGCCTACAGTCAAAAAGCACCTATTTATTCCTGAACTGAGTAGTTACAGAAACAGTAGCACAAACTATGTTTCTGTATGTGTATTTATTATATTTCACTTTTCCCTTTACTGAAGAATACCACAGTGCAATGTTGCTTGCTCCAGTGATCCAGAAAACTTTCCCATATCTTGACAATCCATATGTGAATATGGTACTCTTCAAACTTTCTAGATGACTTTGTTCCACAGTCTTCAATCTGTGCTGTAATCCTAAAGAAACAGTACTTGCCATGACTAAAGTGACCAGGAAAAAGTCAAGGCAGAGGTGCAACAGAGTAGAGAAGTGATATAGTTGATCCAACAGGGATGCACATAAAAAGGAGATTTGCTCTTGACTAGAGATGCAGAAGTCAGAACATATATTCCCTCACCATTTTCAGCCAAAGCAACACCTTTGGCAAGGTCTTCTCTCCTCTCTGTCTTGCTAGTCCTTGTACCAGTTCAGGCTATTTATCTATAGTGATACTACACAAGTTCCTGAAATGTGTCTCCACATTAGTCCACAGTAAAATATAAAATAAGGCTCTGATTGTACCATAAGACAACAGTGCAGATACAGTGACCACGTGCAGGAAACTGAATTACATGCACCCATCATTCCTCTTCCTTCTAGAGGACATTCCAGCTTTAAATCTAGCATCGATGTTCACAGAGGTCTTTTCCAACCTTCATGATTCTGTGATTCATGAACTCTGAAAAAACAGCCTCCAAGTAGCGGGCAGCTCAGGCCTCTGGTATGTACAAGCTAACTCAAAACTACTCACTTTATTAAACATAATTTCCTGACAGATTCTGGTTGCCCTTGACCCTTCTGAGAGCGGTGAGAGAAGCCTGGGACCCCTCTGCACTACAAAGCAAATCAACGCAGCTGCCATCAACAAATGCAGCCTCATTTTCCCCCAACTCTCTGCCCAAGAGACATGCAGGAGAGAGTCTAACCCAATTCAACCAGAAAGGCCAATACTGAGGAGCTCTTTGAACACTTTACAGTGCTCCCTCAGAAGTATGAGAGTGAAACTTTGCAATCAAGCATTCAGGAAAGAAAACTTAGCTATGAACAGTTTTTATCAGTGATTGGTACCTTGACTGCAGCACAAACTTAAGCTTTTCCTGTGATTGTTAGGTCTCACCTGAAAATGTCTGGCTCCATGCCAAAGCAGGGATGAAGCCACTCTGTTTCTGCATTCCTGAACTGTCAATGCAGAGAGGGAGAAAAAGCAGGAAAGCTCTAGCAAGAGCACAGCACAACACAGCACTTCCTTTATTCTTCTACCAGTCACATAATGCTTCCCAGACAAAGCTGGGATCAGATCGAAATGTGAGTGAATGTTCTCTGTCTTGAACTGCTATTATGCAGTAAAACATTAAGAGGCAAGAGACTAAGTTGGAAACACTGCAGTAAATCTATTTTTATGAGGAAGGCTTGCCTCATCTCCAGTGCCAGATCAGCCATGCTCAGATTTCAAGCCTTCTTCAGAACCTTTTACATAAACCTACCAAATCAGGAGCTCTATGGAAAGACTGGAGTATAGCAACACTGAATAAAGGAAATGGAAAACACACAGGCTATCATCTGGCCCATAGTCAAGCCAATATTAAACAGGCCTTAGAGCACAGCGAAGATGGGAGCACTTCTAAAGGGGAAGAAGGAACAATGCATGACTTGGGTTTTTGTCACACATACTTCATGACTAACTGAACTTAATCACTTCTTTTCTAGACAAAGGAAAGGCACTAGTGTTCCTTTGTCTGGATTTCAATCTGAGCTGCTGCCAGATATGAAACTTCCACTTAGGATGGAGAGAACAAGAATTAGCCAAAGTAGCTTTGGAAAAGAAGTTCAAGAGACAATTGGCAAAAATAAGGATAGGCGCAAATAGCACAGAAAGAACTGAGCTTGAGAGACATGCAAGACCTTAATCAGTTTCAGGGAAATGTCATTCATCACATTGATGCTGGTGTGTGGCACAAGGTTTCCAATATAAAGAAGTTTGTTCCATGGCTGGGAAAAGATGGTAAGGGGATGATAACTTTCTTGAGTGGATTTCTGGTGTCCAGTCAAGGGCTGGGAGTAAATATTTTTTTTCTATTGGTAGTGGCTCAGATTTGAGTCTCTTGCTTTCTTCTGAGAGAGACATTTTATTAAAAGTTTAAAGCAATCTTTCTTTGAGACCTCTATCCTTTTATAAACTTAGCTGAAATCAGCTGACAAGTTCAAAATTTTCAAAGGGAACAGAAAAACAAGTATCGTTTTTCTGCGCATCCCCATACATTATTTGATGGC
The DNA here is from genome assembly GCA_035041135.1 of Platyrinchus mystaceus. Taxonomy (NCBI): domain Eukaryota; kingdom Metazoa; phylum Chordata; class Aves; order Passeriformes; family Tyrannidae; genus Platyrinchus; species Platyrinchus mystaceus. The sequence goes on along the minus strand of JAWWLV010000100.1, from coordinate 27,624,464 downwards.
CTTTTTCCTCCAGGAAGCCTGGTTTAAAATATTCATCTATATATAAATGATGTACTAAATTATTTCTAATGTAGCACATTTAATTACAATTAAATATTAATATGATATTTTAAAAAGCACATTAAAAAGAGCATCTGAAGCATTGGAAGTGTAAAGTTTGCCACAAAATGACATTCTGCATTGCTCCTAGATGTTCAGAGCTCTTACATATTAACCCCCTCTGTTTACAAGCCTTTTGTTTGATACTAAATTTGTGAACTCCTTTTACTGAAGGAAAATGGGAAAGAAGACCAGGTGAGCCGGCCTGGATATTATTTCTGCTGTTGTTTCTTGCAATGTTGATTCTGTCTTCCTCAAAGATAGAACAAGACAAACACATAAAGGACAGAGTACCATTCAAAGTACAGCTTCTGTGGCTTAGCACCAAGCGTCCAACTTTGCAGAACCCCTGTGCTGATTATCTCAAACTTTGCATAAGATTGCTATCCTCACACACACAGCCTTAAAAATAAATAAATCACCTACAAACTTAGCTATGAACCAGCTCTGTTGACTGCACAGCCTCTGTCAAGCAGAGGACAGATATTAAACAATGTTTTGCTAGCTGAAGCAAACCTTCTCTACCTGTACTCAGTGGGAGATGGAGAACAGCTTTTATCATGTCTAATCACTGCAAATCTAAGCCCAAATCAATATGGTCTCACCACCTACATCTTAGATACCATTGAGAATAAAGAGGGAAAACAGAGGTAGAGAGAAAGGTAGTGAAGCCAGGCAGCCATAACTAATAGTTGTAACCTTTCCCAGATTACTAGTCCAGGGTATATAATGTACTGCATCCTCCCTAGTCAGAAATCATTATTTTAGAGAAAAAAAAGAAAAAAAAATATATAAACACCTAGTTGTCTTTCTTCTGCTGGAAGATTAGACTCCTAACAGCAAATTCTGTAACCCAGACATTCATTAGTTTCCCTGGTTCAGTGAGTTAATCAGAGGACGTCATTGTTCAGCTGAGGTCAAGGGCACACTACTCAGCTACAATGTGTCATCAGTTTGGTAAAATATTTTCACAAGGATGAAATTGCACTGTATCATGGGAACCAAATGTTGCAGAAAGTACCTGTCTTTCTTTTGGAACAACTGATAATATGATCACATACAGAAGAAATAGACATTTTGTAGGGCTTTCAGCTTCACCAGCAGACTTTCTTTTCCTGGTCTACTCACATACTCACTTGGTAGATATTCTCTCTCATCCTACAATCCCTCTCCCATCCTGTTCCTTTCTTTCAAAAGAAGAACCAGTTTTTAATCACAGAATCACACAATAGTTTGGGTTGTCAGAGACCTTTCAGATAATTTCCTGTTCCTGCAACTTGGGAAGGGTTGCTACCCACCAGATCAGTTTGGTCAGGGCTCCATCCAACCTGGTCTTGAACACTTCCAGGGATGGGGCATTCACAGCTTCTCTGGGCAACCTGCTCCTGTATCTCACCACCCTCACAGTAAAGAATTTCTTCCTAACATCTAATCTAAACCTCTCCTCTTTCCATTTAAAACCAGAACACCACCAGATTGGTCAGGCACAATTTGCCCATAGTAAAGCTGTGCTGGCTGTCTCAGATCACGGACTTGTCTTGCACGTGCCTTAACATTGCTTCCATGAGGATCTGCTCCATGGTCTTCCCAGGTACAGAGGTGAGGCTCAGCTGTTGGTAGTTCCCTGGATCTTCCCTTCTCCCCTTTCTAAAAATAATAGTGATTTTCCCCTTTATCCAGTCACTGGGGACTTTGCCTGACTGCCATGACTTTTCAAATCTGATGTAGAATGTCTTGGCATCAGCCAGTTCCCTAAGGACCTGGGATGTATGTTGTCAGGCCCCATAGGCCTGTGCTTATTCAGTTTCATCAGATGGTCTCAAACCTGCTCTTTGCTTTCAGTGGGAAGGACTTCATACCCCAACCCACACCTGGAGGTTCAGGGACTTGAGAGACATGGGAAGCCTGACTTCTGAGGCAGACTGAGGTGAAGAACTCATTGAGTCCTCAGCCTTCTCCCTATCCTTTGTCACTTGTTCTCCCTTCTCATTTTTAGCCTTTCTTCTCTGACCTATTTACATATAGAAACCCTTCCTGTTATTCTTCACATCCCTTGACAAGTTCCATTCCATCTGTGTCTTAGCTTTGCTGATTCCATCCGTACAACTGTACCCTCATACTCTCCCTAGGCCACGTATCCCTGCTTCTGCTCCTGCATTTCCAGCTCAACAGAATCCTCTTCTTAGTAGGAACTTCTAGGGACTTGGGTAAAGTCAATAGTTAATAAATAATAATTATTTATAATATTTATATACACAGCACAGGACCGTGGTGGCACGGTTCACATTAGCATTTCCCAACTTTCAAGTGTCCTGTTGTGCAACATTTATACCCTTTTAACACAAGTTTTCTGGGGGAGTTCAAAATTTTTTATGAAGCACTTTGCACATGAAAAGTCCCTGTTTAAATGGCATATATTTATTATTAATAGTAATAATGCAGGTGCAGCAGCAGACGAACATAATTGCCTTTTTGAGGATCACAACAGGAACAAAAAAGCTTTTAAAGTTCTAGCTTCAACAGAAATAAACATAAGCCCTTTGGTAGCAAATTCTTGGCTCAACACTAAATACAGTATGAGGAAGCCAGAGTGGAGTTGATGCTGGCTAATGTCCTGTACATTTGGGATACTTGGTGATCCATGATAATGAAAACCTTATGGTACCTAAATGGGAAGCAGGGTTTCTAGATCCCTGTGCACTGTGAAATTAGGACTCTGGGATAGTATGTTATTTCAGCTGAAACAAATAAAACCAGAAAAAAAGCAGCAGCAAGAGATTCTCTAGCACAAACTAACAAGCAGCATGTCAGTCCCTTGTCCATTAATTCAGTCAACATATCCACTTCTTCCCTCAGTCCCAGGAAGCAACATGTGAGAGCTGCCTATGCTAGAGACTAATCAACAAGGTCTGCCTCATCTTATTCTGCTCAACAAAGAAAATTGTGTAATATCCTATCCTTTTCATCCTGTCCTTCCTCGCAGCCCCAACCATCTGTTGAAGACAAGCAGATAAAGAGCAGCCAACATATTTATACATCACCTCACTTCACGGTCAAGTGAAGGGCAGAGCTGGCCTCTGCTCTCCTTCCTGGTCCTTGTTTCACATCCAAACAACCTTCAGAAAAATAACACAGAGACAGCAAACGTCCTCAGTGCTTGACTGCTAGGCAAGGCAATGACATAAATCCCTTATTTGAAGAGTCTGGAAGGATGGAAGCAGGGACCACCACGTGCCACACAGCTGCTGGAGCAGCAGGCCAGCTGAGAAGTTATGGCTCAGGGCTAGGACAGAACCACAGGATCACTCAGCTAGACACATTACTGGTCACCTGGCACTAGATAGTTTCCTCCCCTTCCTGGGGGCTAGAGATCAAATCTTTTTTTAATGGCTTCATTTAGCAAGCCACAACTATACAAGCTCTGAGACACTAGGGGGGAACTTGTTGTGCCATTCTACTTTCAAGCCCTGTTCTGTCCTGGTGTATTACTCTCCTTCAGAAAAAAAAGCTCTCCCTTCGGACTCCATGTGATTGTTCCTGTAGACAATGGAGTGAATACTAAACAGTGTTCATCCCTGGGGTTTCTGATTAGTTTCCTACACTTGTGATTCTTTAAATCAGTCTTCAAATTAGAGATAATATTCGTATTTTCTTGCCTTTCTTTCCCCTGGATATCTAATTCAGCCTCATGGACAGATCTCTCCTCTTCTCTGCATTGGTAAAGATGCCAACGTGACTGCTGACCAGCAGCAAGTTGCACAGTACATCTACACCTGCCTCAGGCCAAAAAATCACCAGCAGTGTTCTTAGGGCTCCAGACCATTCTGGGGTGCCAAGTTAAAAACTAACTGGTATCTGTAAACAAATGCATGACAAAACTCCTTCCAGGACTTTGGATAACAGCTTCTGCTGGTGCCCTGGCAGGAAAAGCTAGCCAACAACCACACTTGGAAGGACTCAGGGCAAGGATGTGGGCCAGGTTATGCATCATCTCTCACCTGCTCTGTACTCTGAAGCTCCGTGGGGATGCAAGGGATTAAGAAAGATCCAATGCTGTTTCCACAGTCCAGGTGGATACAGAAGTTACTGTAATAAGCTGGTGAAAGACACATGAACACTTACAGGCTTGTATTGATTACTTACCTGGGATTCAGAGCCTCACCGGGGAACAATCACAGAACACCACAGGCATTAATAGTGAAGACACAGTATCAGAGGCCTGAATTGCAAAGACTCCAACCCCAAGCTCAAAGAAGTCAGACAGATTTTTTCTGATGACTTCCACACACTCAGAAATTTTAAAGAACAAACCATTCTGATCTCTGTTTTGGAAACAGATTTAGCTATAGCTAACTGTGTAACAGCTACATAGCTACTACTTGAATCTCTATCAGCTGTTGGCTGCACTAAGTTCTGATGTATTCTCTCTACAGGTGGACTTCAGGGATGAAGCTTCTTCCTGATTTTGGAAACTAAACCTGTAATTATCTTATACAAGGGTGTTAACTCAGATCATCTTAGTTGTCAACACTGTTGCATAAATTTCAGCAACATGACGGGATTCAGCATACAAAGGGCAGTGTTAAACAGCAGTGTATTAAGTTAAGCAGTAATATTTCTCAAAAGAACCAGATTGTAGTTCAGATATCTTCTAGCATTTTATTAATGAGCTGGAAGATTAGGGTCAACAGTGTGCTATTTAAATTCACAGAAACACTGAATTTGAAAGTGTTAACACCATCCCTGGGGCCTCAGAAGTGGTATGAAACACAGACAGGAAAAAGAAATGCATGGTTCACTTGGAAAGTGCCACATTCCTGCATGTGAGAAAAAGATCCAGCTCTTCTGTGGGGAGAGAGAATATTTCCTTGGGGGCACATAACAAGTAATACTTACTCTTCTCTACAAACTGATCTTTGGTGGAGTTTGAACATAATTACTGTGCTTAATTCGCACTTTGAGAAACACTGAGGCCTTTGTCCTGATTTCAGCTGAGATAGAGGTAATTTTCTTCTTTGAAGCTGAGCCTATTGTCATGGATGAGTGTCTAAGGTCACTAGAGAATCATGGAAAGAGGTATTGGCAAAAGCAGGTTTAATGTAAAAGTGAAAGCATGACAAAGTTCATCGGCAAGGTTCACTCTACTACTTACTAGGTAGTGAAAGCACACAGAGGACAAACAAACTAAAATGGAAAATCAATCAATTTAAAACTAAAATCAACAAAAAATCACCTGTGTGCAGGCTGAGGATGGAAAAAGGGCAAAGATAGGAAAGGGTAAGGATAAAAAAGAATGAAGTAAACCCCCCCATTAAGTCACAAGGTTCAGAGTGGACCCTCTTGCCAAACTTGGCCCCAGACTTGAACAATGGTTTAGACCTGAAGTTATAACAGCTCTTAAGATTAAAAGCACTTAATCAGTAGCCTAATTTAGACAATTTAACAAAAGATTTTATAGAATTTACTATAAGCAGAACTGTAACTCACAGGCCTAACTTACTTACCAATCTAATGTACTTACAAATCTAGGAAAACTCTTGCTTATCTCCTCTGTTCAAAACCATCTCATGTCTCTCCTACTGAAAGCAGGATACTGTTGTGTTCAGGGCTCCTTATGACCTAGGTAGAGAACTGTTACTTCTCTTCAGTGTTGTCCACTGAATGACTTGCTCAGTAGCTGTCCATACCTGTTGCCTTCCTGAGGAGACTGACATCCCAAGTTGTCTACTGTCAAATTTCCCACATTCTCTAAATGTAGGATGAGGGGTAGATACATTATTCGAGAGGGCTTGCCCAGGTCAGCACTAAGTCAGAAAAAAAATCACATGAAAACTGATTCCCAGCCCCTTTCTATCCTTGCATTCAAAGTGCTCATATTACAGGTGCAAAGTGAATGCAGAGTTCAACTGCATGCATTAAGCAGTTTTAATGCAGATCTTTTCAGTAATCATGTACAGAGCTGTTCTGTGCTCTTTAAAGTTTTGTTTGTTTTCCTATCGGAGTCCTAAAAGCATTGAGAAATTTTCACCTGCACTCACATTTTCCACTCTGTTTTTTATTTTTCAGTTCCTCCAGAGGCTTTACTTTTGCATACCTGTTTGCAATTAGAACCACTTCACAGTCACATTTCCACTTCAGTGTAATACCCACATCATTATTAAAACCACATACAGCTCCCTGAAAAACTTTATCATTTATTTCAGGACAGTAAACAATCAGCACAAGAGTATTATTAGTCTCATTGCATTTTCAGTCACAATGGAATTATGATTTATGATGGCCTCCTTAGAGTTTATGTGCTTTTTGTTACACACCATGGTCAACCTGAAGGCAGCAAAGGGAAATATGGCCAAATACTTAGAAAAGCAGAACCATTCAATGGAACCTGCATTTAAATGAAAATAAATAGGTTTTGCAGAACACTGAATTCAACAAAGGAAGTATAATCTGATTCTTATCTCCTCTACCTCCAGTATGTTCATTCAGACTACCTTTTTTTACCTTCTCATTTGTTTTGTATTTGTGATGGATATCAGTGGGCTTGAAAGGGTGTCAGATGCAGATATAAAAATAAATCAAAGCAAGTAAAGCTACTAAAATTCTGATCAGGTGTCATCCTTGGATAACCAAACTTTTCTGCACTAGAGTCATTAAATGGGATACTTTCTATCCATGCACAAGAAATGTCCTGGGTTCTAGGAGAGGTTTTGCACACAGGCTGTTATACTTGATATGGGATAATTCTGTTTTGGAGAGAAAAGCATTTTACTGAAGTCACACAAGCTGCCCTGGGTGTACTGTCTGGCTTGAAATTTCTCCCAACATTCCCATGTTACAGGTCTGCAGCTGCAAATGCAAATGATAAGTACTCAAAGGGGAAGTAAGAATGATTCAGTAAGCAAGAGCACCCAGCCAAACAATGCTGATCTGAGTGTTGTGCTCAGAAGGTGGCAAAGAATATCTATTCTCCATTACCAGCTGAAGCATCATCTCTTAGCACTGTAATGTTTTCTGGCCTAGTAGAAGTGATATCCTTGCAAATCTTGGGAACAAAAATTATTTTACAGCTTATCACCCTGCCTAGACTGTGAATAATCACCCCCAAGAGTATCATATTTTAAAACTAATGATGCTTTCTCCTTCTGAAGGCTGGTTGTAGTTTCTTACTGAAATACATTTGCCCACTGCAGACAAACCCTGGTCTCCTCCAGGCACACCCTGACCTGGAAGCTACATCCGTGACGTGTGTTCCAGTTTGGGCTCTTGAAAACATGGTTCTCCCTGTCATCCCTTCACCTAGAGTGCCCTGAGGGCAGAGTGACAGCACCTAGACCAGAAACAGAAAGTTCCTCTACACTCCTCACAGGCACGAGAGGCATGATGAGGACATGGGCAAAGCAGGGAGGCTGAAGAAAGATGAAAGCCTAGACAAACTTTTCTGGAAAAAAAGGAGACAGAGAAAAGAAAAATGGAGAAAATAATTTAAATAAAAGGACCAAAGACAGCAACAGAAACACCTTCCTTCCTTCCTTCATCAGAAGTCTTACTGACTTCTGTTCAAAAATAGCTGTTGGCACGTCCAAACTTTAGAGAGAGAAGCTAATGATGATAAGGACAAGTCATCACCTATATGTGAGCTTTGGCACAAAAATAAGCAGAACAAGCACCTTATGGCAGTCAATAGCTCAAAGTGGGAATGGCAAAGGACGTAAAGTCACTGCTTATTTAAATTTTTTTTGCAGTATATTACTGAGATTTCGAGGTCTCTGGATCTTTTTCCACTGAAAACGATGATTTTTCTCACTAAGAATTGGTTTCAGTAAGTAAAACAGAGAATCTTCCAATCTTTCACTATGATACACAAAAAACTATTCAAAGGCATTTGAAAATAAATTATTGGGAGAATTAAATAAGCACTGCCATTTTTTAGGCTGGCTTCTCAAATCAAAAAGCTAACCCAGAGACCTGTGTTTCATCTCTTTATTATTCAAAGGAATTCAAATCAAATAAAGCTATCAGAAATTAGAGTGGGTTCCTCATATTAAAATTATCACTCAAGTGTTAAATTTTAGTGCTTGATTATATTGTATAACTTTTCAGGTTTCCTATGTGATGCAATACAAAGTCACAGAACTGGTGAAATGCAAAGAATAACACATTATCTGAGAACAAGTTTCAGGCTCTGAATGCAAAATAGCCGTACCCAGGAGCTGCACCTGTAGATCTGTCATTTGGTGCAGAGGTTTCCACAGGTCATACAGTACTTTTGGATCAAATCTCTCTTTCAACAACAGATATATATGCAAATTCCTCCAAATCCAGCCAATTAATTTGATTTAAGCCAAGAGAATTAAGGTCCTGACTTATTTTCTGGTGCATTTTCCCACTGTTTTATTTATATACTTCTTCTCCTCAGGTATTCAGATCAGCAGTTCAACAAATCAGACAGCTCCTGCTAAATAACAAGATGATTTGGGTATGTCATTCAACCAGGTGGTAAAGTAAAACCAAATACTTACTTTCTTCTTCTTTACAAATGTGCAGGTTTTCCAGAGAGTTTTACATACCACTTGTTCTTGAAATTTGCTGTTGATTTCATAAATATAAAACTATTTATTGTATTAACCTGAGAGAGCATGTGTACAACTGTATCAACACTTGATTAACAGGCAAAAATAAAGGTGGTCACTGTAGAGGTCTATTTTCCCCTTTCCAGCCCAATTTGCTCTTCACAGCTCTGCCAGTGCATTGCCCCAGCTACAAACAATGGCAGAAGTCAGGAATTGCACATGAAGGAAACTTCCCATGCAGTACTGCAATGAGACCACAATGATCAAGGGAGACATAATGCCCAGTCTGAAACTGACTAGGACAATGGGATCATCATATTCTTGAGAGACCTAGAATGACTGTTTAGATCTTACTACAAAACTATCCACAGGCACATGAAAAATATTTTTCCTGAGAAAACACCCACAGCATTTCAGAAGAGCAGGTCTTACACACTAAAAACCACTGCTTCTGCAGAGCCATTGAGCTGAAGCAGTCAGGTAGGCACAGCAGGCTGAATTAACTGAGGCATGCCTGAAACCTTCACTGCATCCATTCTCATGAGCCATCTCTGATCAGCGCTTGCTCAGAGTGTCAGTTCACCGCGTTTCTGGAACACAGGAGAGAGGAACGAGGTTGGATACACAACAGGCACTGAATGTATTGCCTGAGGCCTGTCCCAGTATTCCCAGCAAACCTCCAGCTTCAGCTCTGGCACCTGAAGCATCTCCTCCCACTCCTTCTGCCTTGGCCTTGGTGTCTGCATAGTCATTCCTCTCTCATGTTCTCACTCCTCTCTTCCCGGGCTGCAATTTCTTCTTTTCAGTAATTTTTTTCCTGCTTAAATATGTTACCACGGAGGTATTACTGCTATTCCCTGTTTGGCTCAGATTGGCTCAGTGGGCCTGTCCTGGAGCTGGCTGGCACTGACTCTGTTGGACACTGGGGAATCTTCTGGAAGCTTTGCACAGAAGCCACCCCCATAGCTCCTCTCCCTCCCACACCACCACCCACCACTGCTGCTCCTAAAACCTGGCCACGCAAACCAAATGCAGCATTTAATTTCCACAGTGAAGTAGATAAAATAGAAATAATTAGATAGACTATGAAATGGGGTTTAAAAACAACAAACACGTTTTACCAAATAAAACGAATGTTCTGCAAATTGTCGGCCTACTTGCTGCTGTTCATCTTCGTGGCTTTAATTATACCATGAAAGGCTGGATCCTGCGTAGAAAATCAGGAAAAGGCAGAATTGATTCACTGAATTGCTGAATAAGTTACAGTTTTCACATTTGTGTAGAGCCAGTGACAGAACAGGCGAAGCAAGCTGGTAGAGTAACGCAGATACAAATGCCTCATCCACAGCCCGCAGCTTTGGCCAGCCAGCTGTGGAAAGACTGCCTTCAAGAAATATTCTGAACTTCTTTATATGAGTATCTGGACTCATTAAGAGAGATAGAAAATAATGACTGGTGGATGTGCTCCATTCCAAGTCAACGCACAGGCATAATTTTTCTGAGACCGTATTTCATAACTAAGGATTCAGCTTTCTGCTCCTCCTAACAGCAGTACCCTAGGATGTTGTCCTGCAGTGAGCCAGACCTACCATCCAAATGCTTATGTTTGCCAATGGCTCCCATCATTGATTATTTCCCACAAATTCCTGTATGTCATGGCAAAGCAACTTTCCCTGGCCTATCATAAAGGTGGTTCTGACATCAAATCAGGGAGGTTGGGTAGGTCACCCACAATCCACAGTTTTAAGTGGGTTAGCTCAGATGTTTCTGTAGAACCCTTCTCTCCAATTATCAGTTCCCAATCCACAAAGGATTCCTCAGGCTCACTGTTGTGAAAAACAGCTCAAACTGCCAGAATGCTTCCGAAGACAAAGCTTTTTGCTAGAAACAGCTCTGTATTGGTGCAGAGCCAGATTTTTTCTGTGTCTTTCATATTAATCCACCATTTCGTTATATAAACTTACAAAATATAAATACATCCAATTACAGAATTGCAAAATCCATCCAGAAAAAGTAAGGGAGCAGGCCCACAATTAGCAAAGTCCTTAATGCAGTTTCATAAAGCCCACAGCAATTAAGTTGCAAAGTACCATAATTTACATGATCAAACAAAAACAGGAGTGGGCGTAGGAATGTTTGCTTCATAAACAAATGTCACAAACAGCTTTAATACAAGACTGTACAATAAGCAACAGCAGGGATAATATTGCTTAGTGATTCTGACTACTGCCTGCAGAGATTGAGGTTCCCTCCAGATGGGACAGGATTTGTGAAAGAGAGACTGAAAAATGGTGGACTGTTTGTATCAGAGGTTCCCATGCCAGAGACAACAGCTAAAATATGCCAAGATCCACCTGAGTGCCCTGAAACATCATCAGGAATGTTTAAAATTTCAGCATTTTCACACTTTACTGGATAGGAAATCATTACAGTTTCCTGTGGGAAAGGGTTCCTGCAGGATACCTATAAATGCCAGCCTTCTGCCCTCCTTGCCATCATGGTAAGAAGTATCTGGGCTCCATAAGAGCAGGAGGCATAAATCCTTCCCTGAAGCTGTATTTGAGGAACGACAGTCCTTAACTTCATTGGGAAAAGTTGCTCTTCATCAAGTATCAACAGTTAGTGTTGTGGCTGCTCAAGACAGTGGGACCAGTTAATCTCAAAGATCCCTCACAGCCTTTGGACCATGCTGTCCAATTTGTGAGTGTAGGGTAGGGTTTAGCCCAAGTTTTCCTATGAAAACTAGTCTTTCAGGAGCTAAAGAGAACATGCCAGTCCTCCAGACTGTTGTTCAGCTAAGTGCCTGACAGGTAAGGGCTTCCAGCTTACTTCAGGCAGGCTGCTGAAAACTAGGAGAAACTTGACTCAAAACGATATCCATAAGCTGCAAGAGAAATGTGTCATTTCCCCTCTGCAAAAGTGTGAAGATTATGTGAAAATGTCACAAAATCCCCACAGGAGAGAAATCTGAATTTTAACCAGCTCACCTCTGAAATTCATCAGCATTCTGGTACACTTGCTGCCACATCAAACAAAACAAGCATAGCTCATATTTTCCATCTGTCCCACAAGCTACAATAGCCAAGGCTGCAGAGAGGAATTATCTAGTGCCTCAATATCCTATCCCTTCACCCTTCCCTTATTAAAGATGAGCAGAGAGTACAATATCATCAGCTACAAGGAAGGCTTTCACTGGTGAAAAAGCGTAAATAATGGTGTTCAAGAATAGCAAATGGCCCTTGGAAGCATTAAATTCCCCAGCAATTTCACAGCTTAAAAATTGTAACAGAATCAGTTCTGTTAAAGTTCTGTAAATGTCACATCAGCAATTTAAGAAAATGTTTTCCAGCTGTTTTCCTCACAGAACTGTAAACATCCTATATTTTAAGTAACACTATGCAGTCAAAGGCCTGAAGCACTTGCAGATGTCATGCTCCTCTAAAAGGGTCAAAATATTCCAGTAAAATGGTCTTGCTATTTCTAAGTCCTGTATAATGCCTCAATAGTTTTCAAAAACATGAATTGTTGAAAGATGAATGACAAAAAACATGCCTGAACTGCTTTCCCATTTTGCTGGTGCCATAAGTTTCACACCAGAATCCTCCACCACTGCATGAGCCCTTCTGTGAGGAGCACAAAGCATGGTGGTGTTGCCCAGAAAATCGGATTTGTTACCTGCTGTGCTACAAGCCAATAATTACATACTCGAGAGAGGCATTGATTATTTCTTCCATATTTGTGCCAGCCTGTGTGCACAGAGGTTTTCCACAAGTGAAGCGCACTAGTAGGACCTTCTGCACCCTTATCTATGCTCAGACGTTCAGAGTTAGTAACTTCCCAAGTACAGCACTTAGATTACCATCGGTTACTAGTCTAAATACAAGTCAGGTAACCCCATCTAACTTCTATGCATGCCCAAGGGAAAGTTCTTCACCGGGACAGGGTCTTTTTCACTCATAGTATGATTTTCAGTATTACAATAAAGATAGTTCCCCTAAGAGATACATGGACCTTGAGACTTTTGAGAAGTTGGCAATGTATTCTTAGTTGTACAACATCTTGATTTACTACATTCTTGTAGCTTATTAGTTCCAGGATGTCCTTGACTAAGGAATGCTCACTGTTTGTTCCACTAATTAGGTGTTTGTTCCACTTTCTTGCAGATTAGGAAAGTCTTAATTAGCCAACTTAAAGTGTATAAAGAACAACCCAACCTCGGATAATTTTGACATATTCCACATTCTGCAGTGGTGATGCTGAGGAAAACTGTCAATTTTCACACCCACAAATCAGTCCTGCTGCTTCAGTCTAGAATAAAAAGGGGACTCTACTGCAAATTACAGATAGTCTTTAAGGTAATATAAAGAAAATACAAGGAATTTTGTCAAGATGTTTGAAGTTCAGTGTCTTCTCTGTGCTTAATTTTGCTGCTGTGCTGTGCAGAGAGATTGGATGTATACATGAATATAGTATTTGTGCTTGCATCCAGAGCCAGAAATATCTATGACACATGCAAATACCCACCTCCTGTGATCATTAAATTCTACCAAAAAACCTTTCAGCTGTGGAAAAGTTTCCTTTCTGGCTTTCATGGATGCACAGAAATGTGAGTGCCCTGTTCAGTCCCCCTGGGTTTGCAAGAGAAATGAAAACCTTGTTCATACTTCCACAGGTTTTGTAACTGGAAGACCATTGCTTTAGGCTTTTCCCCCTCACTGACTGCAGTGCTGGTTCCACAGGGAGAGTTTGGCCAGGGGTTGAACACTGGACCCACCGTATGATTGGAGATGACTGAACCATAGGAAACACTTGTGACAGCATGGCTAAAAAACCCCAAATGCACACATACACACTCGTTCAGTCTCCTAGAAGGGAATGGTGGGAATCCCCTCTGTGTGTCACTCACAGCTTCTTTTGGAGGAGACTAAGAGTAGTGAATACAAAAACCTGCTTTGCTGAGTCTGTTAGATCACTAGAACTCTTGTTTTAATTCCCTTGCCTCAGCCTTTGTGACAGGCACATCTAATGCCCTATGTTGTAAAAGCCAGCAAAAATCAAGTTCCTCCCTCCTTGCCTTGCTGGTGCAGTTGCTAACCTGCTGTGGGTCAGGACAAACTCACCTTTACAAAGCCATCATCTCATTCTCAATCAAACCAGACACAAACCAACACGTATCTTTTCTCCACCTCAGGTAATAGGTAGCTGTGCAGGTCTGCTCCCGTCACACACCAGATGACTATCCAAGGAGTCATCGGCCAGTCCATCTCCACACCAACAAAACTTGCCCTACCTGGGATTCCCCACAGCATGTTCAGTATGTTTCCAGCTGTTCTGTGTTTGTTAGCCATAGCCAGTGTGCAGGTGTTGCCCCTGTGTTGAGTCACCAGGCCAGGGACATGGGTGGCGCCTGTCCTCGAGGGGCATATCCAGCCACCAACATCCTGACTGCATGAGATTCAACTCAGCCATCTGCTGCACCCTCAAGTCTGAGGAGCAACACGGAATCCTACTCCCAAATCCCTCTGGAGCTGATCCCAAAGAGGAGTTTGCCTGGCAACTCACTTCTCTGGAAGACAGCCAGCAACTGGAAAGTTTGAAGCCATTGGGGATCTGGCTATAGGTGGCTTCCTCACAGCCCTTCACCTATCAACACCTGCATACAACCTCTCAGAGAGAGAACTGGGTTGTGGCTGACATTAGGAAGGACAAATTTCCATCCCGTCTCTGGTACTGCCACCTGCTGAGTAGAAGTCCCATGCCAGTACATGCCAACCCACCTCAGCCTCAACCAAAACCAAAGAGCCAATACAGATATTATAAACTCCTCTTCCCCCTGTACACTGCATGGAAGCTTTTTCAAAAATTTAGTGCTCTGAAATGCTAGAAAACGTCAAAATCATTTAGAAGTAATTAAAACTTACAACAGACTACAAAGCCTCTGCTCATGGTCTGACACATCTGGCAGAAAGCACAACTACGGAATCACAGTTGTACTGGCCACAGCAACCAGTGGAGTCTGAAAAAACTATTTGGGACTTTTATCTTCACAATACTTCACAAGTGTTAAAACAGTCAGAAAAGCAAATCTCCTGGGTGGGCCAGTATCTTTTTACTACATAGTCAATGAAAATTCAGTGAGAAAACTGTCCTCCTCCCCGGTAGCAATTTGACTTCTTAGGAGAGACAGAACTGCCAACTTAAGAAGTGGATGGACATTGCTCTAGAGTTTTATTTGAGAATGGCATGGATAGAGTAATCATATCCACTACAGTGTTTAATCAGTTCTGCTGAGATAGGTGTATCTGAGCCTCCTGCAAGATTTCACACATTTGCTGGGCGTGGTAGCTCGAAAGACACTCCACAGCACCTTCTACAAACAAATCAGCCGTGTTGACACTTGATGCCTGTGGACCTTGTTTCTCATCTTGGATTATATGTTTTTTAACCTAGATATGCTAGGCGTGTGAAAATTCATATTCCTCAAAGGACTGAGTAACTACAACTTCAAATCTGACCTTGGCACTGCACTACTTTCAGGTTGTTACCTACTTGTTAGCAAGCTTCCTATTTATGGAAACTTTACTTAGGCACAAATCACACAAGAGGCTACTAAAACTTTCACAGTCTTTAAAAGCATGGTTACAGGTGAATGCAGGAGCTCATACGGTATAGCCCTCCTGATGTACTGGTTAATTTGAGTTATTTGAGAATTTTGGTTTGCATTTAATCTCAGGATTTGGGATTGGACAATGTTGAATTTCAATTACTAGACCACATGCTGGTTTGACTGGAATTTTTAAAAGTCTTCAATTTATTTGGGCTGAAATTTTCTGTGACTCATTTAATTCTCAAGGTGGTCTGAGAAAAGAAATCTGCTCACTGTTGTTTCTGAATTCTGGTTCCATATAAGCCTTAGCATTTCTTAACTGCTTACTTTTTAGTTCTCTTATATTTTGTGGACCAAGCTGAGACCACTCCACTAAATGCTGGGGGTTATATTAAGGGAATTCACATAATTAATATGCTTTTCACTATTTGCAATTTGCTGAACAGAAGGTTTGCTAAACTGCCCCTCTTCATACCCTCCCTGTCTGGCTCCAATAACAACACCACCCAATGAAAACATTGGTGTCTGAGTTGCTCCTTCACCTCCATCTCTCTCTAAATGTGTATTTTGTGGTCCTTAGGATACACTGGAAAGTCTGTGACAGCTCAGCTGGGGACTTTGGGCTCCATGGGTATGCGAGTCCTCAGCTATGAATGATTATGCTTCACTAACTAAGGAAGGAAAGATTTTACAGACTCATTTCTTTCAGGAAATTTTTATCCAAAACACTTCTCTGAATTGCTTTATTAAATCTAGAGTCTAAAAAATCAGGAAATGCATCATTAGATGAAAAAGATTTTGATTAAATCAACACATCTACAACTTTCTTTATTAACTGCCTCAAGATTTGGCAAGAATCTTCAGTAGGAAGATAAAGAGAAGGTTTCACAGTCCTGAGGCTACTGGGTTTAGCAAAAACTCTTCTAACGTCTTTGAAATAGAATCTTTGCCTTCACACATAATAAAAGACCAATGAAGAACAAAGCCACAAGGCAAAGTTTTTGTTTTTCCACTCCAGTGTACTTTCAGATAAAAGGAAATCAATAGTAGCTGTGAGGTTCACATCAGAAAGATCAGCTTATTTAGGTATGAGCACAGCTCCCCGGTCTGCTGAGGATGTTTGTGCTGTTCCTGGGAGGAGGTGAGCCTGGCCAGAGGGCAAGAAAAGCCCATGACAGAGTACTCAGCAGTGACATTAGCCTTTACTTCAGCAGGAAAACGTTTTGTTATTTGCTATGGTTTAGGAATCTATTTTTAATTTCCTCTCTGTGCACCAAAACTCAGAGAAGATTTCCTTTTTCTTCCCCCCCCCCCCAACCCAACTTTCTTTATTCTGTAAAACGTATTTTTCTCCTTAGAGAAGTTTTCCTCCTCAGGAGATATGTCAAAATGTGTGTATATACAACAAGCAGTAGACAGTATGATTCTGTTTACCAAGGTAGTTTAAATCGATGAGTGACAAATATTTTTACTTCTGTCCCATATCGAAGTCCCAAAGCAGACACCAGGCCTTTGCAGCAGACACCAGCAGCTTTAGCCCCTGTTGACATGTGGATGTCACCCATGGAGTTTCCCCATGGACAGAGCTATGGAGAAACTCAGCAGCAAGCTGAGCCTGGGAATCAGGAGTTTGTTTATCATACTTTGAGAAGATGCCTGGTTCTTCACAAGACTGCACTAAATTGTAGAGGTAAGGAACTGGGACACACCTTGCTCAACTGGGCATGAGAGACGGAGGCACAACTGGTCACGTAGTGGGTACCATCCTTTCTCAATGATTTGACTGCTTAGAAGAATATTTCACACTATAAAGTTAGACTTCATCTTCATTCATTTTATTGCTGTGAGCATTGACAATTGCCAGCAGCAATTCCTTGTTATATTTCTGGATTAAAAAAAATTCAATTTACTTCAAAACTCTATTTTCAGATTCAAATTTACTATACATCCAACCTCATCTCCATTTCTGATCCACACATATCAAATGCTGTCTAAGACACTTGGCACACAAAACCAGGAGACTGAACTGGAGGAAGACTGATCTTCTCATCTTTCAGACTGCCAGAATTTTATTTTGGAAAAGGAAGTATTTTCCTTTTTGCAACAGAATCACTCAGAGCATGGAACACCTGGGCAGGGCTTTGAACAAAGTACACAGATCCATTAACATCTGTTAATTTTTATCTTCCTTCAGCTTCCAGAGTTCTCTCCCTGAACACCTGGTGCACATCCTGAAGATGCTCTCTTTGTGAACCTTTTAGTTCTGATACCAGTGTTGATTCTGACAAGATTTGTTACATTTCATTTGGAAATTTATGAGCAAAATCTCTCAGACTGTAAAGTTATGAGCACAAGCACTTACAGAAGTTTTGCTGCAACATAATTCAGACTGCATAAGAGGTAAACAAGGTTGAAATATCATACGAGAGACACAAATCAGCATTAAAGCACACTGGCTGCATTGATAAGCACTGCAATAAGCAATAGACGGCATAATTATGTTTACTGATGTACTCTAAATTGCTCAAATCTTCCCTGACTGTCCATAAAATGTTGTAGCCCTTAGGTTATAGCCTATCTCATCTAGAAGGAACTGACTGAGACTATTGATTTTCATAAACCGCCTGTGGGAAAGCAGACAAAACACCATTCCTCCATTCCCTTGTTTATAGGAATCAAAGTTGACTATTTGGGGTGGTAAATGTTTTTTTCCAAATGGTCCTTAACAGACAAATTGCAAAACAAAAGAAACATTCCTTATCAAGACTATAGAAAAATGAATTTAGAAAATCACATGTGGTTGACACTTCTTCTCATAAAATTTGACCTGCTGGGGTGCCAGAAAAGTCCTCTGTCATAAGTATATGTCTACATATGTTCTCTGCCAAATACCAAACTCCAGAACTTCAAATGAAAGAGAATGGGACAGCTTTGCACATGTTCTAACCTTCCTCTGAGCCCTAAAATCCTGAAGGCTCTGAAGAAAACATTACCAGAAGGATACACAAATCCCCTGGAGGAAAACTCTGTACTACCCCTTAAAATTCCTGGTACAGCCCTTTCATGCCTTTTTGTATGTAGTACATGATGAAAGATGGACCAGGTGTTCACAGGTGCTGTCTTGTCTCGCCTACATCTAACAGACAAAATGTTTTTTAAAAATGCTGAGGGATGAGAGTGCACTTTGGGGTTAGAAAGAACCACCTGCTAGCAGTGATCATTTTTCTTTGTGGTAAGAGGGTGAAACCAGGAGAGATAGAATTTACTGGCAAAGGCAGGAATTGCTACACCAGTGTAAGCTGTCTCAGCAATCTAGATCTGGAAACAGGGACAACATAAATGAATGTAATGCCTCTCTTGCAGCTTTGTACCTCAGAGCCATCTACTCTACTGAGTGGGCACTGCAGAGAAAACTTACTATCCCTACCCTCTGCCATGGTAGTGAAAATCTTTCACAGAGCTTCCTGAAGATGATGCCTCATTGTTGTGTGAGCAGCTGATGTGGTGGTTTGACTTCACTTGGCAAGAGGCATGAATCTCACTTATGCAACTTACCCTGGCTCTCCCATGGCAGTCTCAACACCTTTGAAATTCTCCTTTGGCAATCACCACTGGGCCAGTGTGCTGAGAAACAAGGAGAGTCCTGGTGAGGCTGGAAACTCTCTAACAAAACCAACCTGGATAAGAAAACCAAATGAATGAAAATAAACCAGGAAGACAGCATGGAAGAGGTGGCTGGTAGAAAGGAGGTACTACCTTTCCCCATCTGCACACCCACATGGCACAAGGCAGACCCGTCCAAAATATAAAATGCAGGGAAATATTAAAAAATAAATCATTGCCAATGATGAGGGAGGGAGGAGTCTCTTCAGATCCTGATGGGGAAATTGGCGTAAGCCTCGAGAAAGACCAGTGGCATATTAATGGACAATTGCATCATTTAACCAAAGGTTAAGTACTAAAGA
This sequence comes from Platyrinchus mystaceus, assembly GCA_035041135.1. Taxonomy (NCBI): domain Eukaryota; kingdom Metazoa; phylum Chordata; class Aves; order Passeriformes; family Tyrannidae; genus Platyrinchus; species Platyrinchus mystaceus. Next base: position 27,605,223 of record JAWWLV010000100.1, on the reverse strand, counting down.
ACTAGTCCCCTGGGACCAGTCAGCCAAACACAAGGGCTGAAATGAACAGTGGATCCTGGAGAAAGATAAATACAACCCAAAAAGAACCATCAGCCTGCAGCCTTTCATAAAATCTCCATTCCTGCCAATAAGCCCCATAAAGACTTTTCAAGAAAATGGAGGGTTTATAATTTTCTTTGTTCTAAGAACATTTGTAACTTGATTTGGGTACCAAACTCACTTCTTCTTTTGAAATTTGCGTGTTTGTGTGTAGGCTGATGATTTCTTTTTTTTCTGTTTCCACTGCACAGTTTATTTTTAGACCTAACCTTTTGTTCTGAATTGGGAGAGAATAAAATAAAGCAGTGAAAATTCCCACAAGGCAGAAAAATATATATTTAAAAAATTATATAAAAAAAGGTGTTACAGAACATCAGCTCTTGAGGAAGACACAGAATGACCTTAGCCCTTCCCCAAGCCCCTATGAGATGATCCCTCTAACTTTTCCTGTGGCGGTGTTTTAGCTTGCTTTCCCTTCCCACAGACTGCTATAGCCCTGACCTTCAGACGCCTTTCTCCCTGACCACATTACAGTGTTTCTATCTGTTGCCGTGTTCCTTGCAGGTTGTTGCAATGTGCAAAAGCCAAATAGCTGCCAGGCCAGGTCAAACTTCCCCATCTAAAATCACCACCATTGCACGGATCAGTGAAGACCAGAACAGTAGGTTAGAAGATCTAATTGTTTGGAAAACACTGCAGTCTTGAAACATCACTTACTGACATAGGGAAAAGGGAAAATATTTTGCAGAAATAACACCAAATAAAGATATCTGCTTTACACAAAACCCACTCAAGCAGTTCTGTGTGCAGCTGACGTCACTGCTGACAAATTAAGCTGTTTATATTAGTGGAGTTTAGCTTGATTCTGGGTAACAGCACAGAAACAATAAGGTTCTAATTTTTTCTTCCTTAGTTTCTCATTTCAAAACACATTTTTCACAAGGAGACCAATCTCTCACCTTGCAGTACAATAGGCACTTATACATTTTGCAGGACAACGGATGCTGGCTTTAGAAAGCAAGACTATGGATTGTATCAAGATTTGAATAAGCATAACTGTTCCAAATCACAATTTGCTTTGGCCTTCCAAGTTCTCTTCACACTCAGAAACTGCATCAAGAGCCACTTGCTGCCACAGGGTTAAAGACCTCACTGGCTCTGAAGCACTAACCCAGAATGATTTCAAAGGCACAGCATTGGCTAGGGATGGACAGAAGCACACACTGCACACGGACTGTGATTATTCAAGTCCTTTCACTTGGAAGAACAGCAGCTCTCACAGCCTCAGTTCTTTCACAAAGGTACTGCCCAGATGACAAGCTCAGCCAGCTCGTTTGCTGCTTTGCACTTGCTGACTTAAAGCCTTTACAAGTGCAGGGGTCTGGCTGTGACTCACATGCTGGTTGCTGAGCTGAACCTGCTTCCCCCAACACACCAACTGAGTGGAACAGGCAGACCCATTGCCCTCCTTCCTCTACAAAAGATCCCCCGAAGTTCTCACAGGCAACCAAAGTGGGAAGCTGCGTGCTCAAGGGCACTTCCCAGGGAATGAGGTACTGCAGGCCACAATGCAATCCCTAAAGAGCAAAAACCTGACAAGGAGTAGCACCCTTTTCTTGCGAGAGAGCACCTTCAGATACCAACTTCCTCTGCTCTGGTACCAGAAAAGAAAAAACAACGAACTAAGTATTTTTCTAACAGGGGAAAGTTCTGCCAAAGGAAACAGATTGAAGTAAAGCATTGCAAATACCGTTCTTCTGGCACAGAAACATCCATGTCCCCATCCATGTTCCCAAACACTTTCAGTTGCTTCCTGGAATACAAGAGTCCCACAAGGTGCTCAGAAATATCTGTGTCTTTGTCCCTGGCCCTCCTAAGTTTATTCAGTTTCTTTTATCATCTGCACACTGAAACTCCTGGCACAGTCAAGTGGAGCCATTACTGCCCATCTGCTGGAAACGCTCTGTTTTAAGACAATAAAAACTGAATTTTGCAAATACTTTTTTTCCCCTCGCATATAATCCAGCAAGCTGAGCATACGGACAAGGTACTTTAAGGGTGTTACAGTCAGGGCCAGAAGATGGCATTTGTTTCTCTTCTGCGCAAAGTTCCATCAACTGAGAACTAAAAGATTTTATTACTAGAAAGCTTCAAGCTTATGAGTTTTTTCTCCCAAGGCACAACCTGAAAACTCCCCGTTCACAGTTTTCAGACAGGAGGGACTCCAGCTCCTGGCATCTAGACACAACGAAGCTTCTGGAGAAGGACTTCCCAGAGCTTTGCAGAATCTTACTGCATAAAATCCATCAACACCTTTTTTTTATCTACAACAGAAGTAGGCTCAAAGACCCTCTTATCAGTTCTTTCAGATGGTTTACGTGAACTTCAGAAAGTATTGGGAAGTACATACATTATTAGCATTGATACCTAATGGCTGAAAAGATTATTTTTTTCCCCCAAAACAATTTTCCTATTGTTTTTGTTTGTTTGTTAGTTTGTTTTCCAAGTGAGATAAGTGCTGGGATGACCCAAAAGAGAAGAATCTTTCTCCGCTGGTGAACTCCTACTCTGTAACTCTCTCGTGCACACACAGCTTTTGCACTTTGGTTGGCTTTCCTCCTATGGTTTCAAAGGTTCCCAGTTTCCATTTGATTAAAGCATGGAAGAGGCTAGAAGTTTCTCACTCTTTCTTTTCTTCCCGCTCCCCCCCAGTATTAGATGGTGCATCTTCGGAAGGACTGCATAATCCTCTTCTTCCTGTTCACAGATTCCACTTGCTTTACAGCATTGCTTCACCTCTGCAGCATTTGCCCTTTTCTTTGTGGCACCACAATGCAGAGACCTCTCCATACTGCTCATGTGAGTGCTGTAAGAAGAAGAGCAAGCAGGTCATTCTGAATCACATGCCTGATGATTCAAACCAACACTAGAGCACAGCACAACACAGAGCACAAGGGAGATGAAGAGGCATGCCCAATTAAGTGCAATTCTACCTCTGTTTCCAGGGTGTCATAGGGCCTTTCCATGGACAGAGTAACTGTGAATATGATCAGCATCACAGAGGTGCCTATGAATGACTGCGGTCCAGCTTATTAATTCTCACAGGTTGGGAACTCCAAAAGAGCAGATGTTGTCATGAAAATGCTGTGACTGCACAAGACCATCCCCAAGAGTCACACCATGTGCCTGAGAGCATTGTCCAAGTGTCTCTCGAACTCCGGAAGGTTTGATGCTGTGACCACATCTTTAGAGAAAGCCAACTCTAAGGAGAAAGAACAATCTGGTAGCTGAAAAATTACTTAGAAAAACACATGTTGAACCCTGTGACTTCTGGGGGAAGGCTGGAGATCTTAATACATCTGTACATGAACACTGGTCATTTAAAGAATATACAGAGGACAGACAAAAGACCTGTGGTGCTGTAACAGCTCTTTTCCTATTGCCTGAAAGAAAATGCCTTTGTTACTGTGAGGCCAATGTTGCTGATAACTGAGCAGGAAATTATGGAATCAGTGATTACAGCTTTGGAGAGTGGGGAATTCACAGCTTTATTTTTTAGAAATTTGGAAGCCCTTATGGAGACAAGGTTATAATTTTTCTATTACATCAACCCAGAAATTATCACAAGGTGTTGAACACTAAATGCATCCCTAGGCCATAAGCTTTCCAAGGTGGCAGTAATTACTTTTTTCTGTCTGTAAGGCCTTTAGTCTAATGAAGCCTTCAGCCTATTCTTCACTCTATTGCTCACACCTAAAATGATAACTTTCTGCTATTACTACTGATGATTGCACTAGGCTTTTGGCAATGTTCTGCACTATGAGAGAAGTTTAACATCCTATTCTTGGGGCAAGAATGATAAAGGAAGGTGTCTCACAAGATGTACTGCTTCATGAACAGAAGCTGCTGGAAGCAGCCAGGAGGGCTTTCCAGAGCGTTTTCAGGCAAATCATCTATTATTATGGCCTGGTTAATATGTCCAGACTCTGCTGCTGACTGGGAACCTCTCTAGTGACAACCAGGTAACCAAGAGCCAGAGCTATGAGATCTGGGGAATCATGGACTTGCAAGCACACTCTCTGTATTTCATAGAATCATATAATCAACCAGGTTGGAAAAGACCTCTGAGATCATCAAGTCCAACCGTTGATCCAACCCTGCTGTGGTTACCGGACATGGCACTCAGTGTCACATCCAGTCCCATCTTAAAAACCTCCAGGGAAGGTGAATCCACCACTTCCCTGGGCAGCCCATTCCAATGTCTGATTACTCTCTCCGTAAAAAATTTATTCCTAATATCCAACCTAAACCTCCCCAGGCAGAGCTTAAGCCCGTGCCCTCTTGTCCTGCTGCTGGTTGCCTGGGAGAAGAGACCAACCCCCACCTGGCTACAACCTCCTTTCAGGTAGTTGTAGAGAGTGATGAGGTCTCCCCTGAGCCTCTTCTTCTCCAGGCTAAACAACCTCAGCTCCCTCAGCCTCTCCTCACAGGATTTGTGCTTGAGTCCCTTTACCAGCCTGGTTGCTCTTCTCTGGACCTGCTCCAGCACCTCAATATCCTTCCTGAACTGAGGAGCCCACACCGTTCCTCATCCAGGCCAGGATTCCATTGGCCTTCTGGGCCACCTGGGCACATTGCTGGCCCAAACTGGCAAATTAGCAAGAAGTCTTCTAATCAACAGAGATGACAGGGACATAGATAAACCACAGACACTGAGGACAGGTCACAGTGGTGTTTGTGAAGGAAATCTGTGCCTTACAAACGTATTGCTGTTCTTGGGATGGCTTGGCAAACATGCCAGCCTGAAACAGTTTTGGTGGCTTGCAACACAGTCCTCAAGGGATATGACTGTACCATGGGATCACAAGCTAAAGCTCTCATACAGACTACAATAAATGGTTAAAACAGAAAAGAAAAACAGTAGAAGAAAGCAGTGGGTTTTTTTCAGCAGAGGAAAACCTCAAGAGAGGTGCATATTACTGACCTTTGCTTTTCAACACAGTCTGAAATAAGCTTGTAAAAGGTCAGGAGAGAAGCAGAGAGGCCAAAGACTTCACTAGCCTAATCATAGTTATCCAGACAAGAGCTGACTTCGCATAAAGATCTGCTAATATTGAGTGACTAGGCAATAAAAGAGCAGATTAAATTCTATGTGGATAAGCATTAAATTATGCATATGGGCTGGAAAAAATGCCATTGATTTAATGTATAAAATGATGGTGTCTTAGCTAATAAAATCCACTCAGGAATGGTATCTTGGCTGATGATAAACAAAAACCACCTGAGCACGCTCTGTATTCAGCAGTAGTCAAAACCTTCATGTATTCAGAATTATTACACAATTCTTGTAGAAGACATTATAGAGAACATAATTATTATCTTCCAGTATAAGTGAAATAATCTTGAATGCTCCCTTCAAATTTTTCCTGGTGCTCAAGGAAATATCATGGATTTACAAAAGGTACTGAGGTGACAAGAGGGGTGATCAGATTCTGCTTAAGAAATACACCCCAAAGACATTTGGAACAGAGAGGGGAGCTATTAACATTGGCTGCTAGGTCTTCTGATAAAGAACCAAGAAAGGGCAAGCCAGATAAATTGACAGCAGGCTCAGAGAGAGTGACCAGGAAATATTCATTCAACTGTTTCCTCTGGTCAAAAGTTGAGCATATCAGGTGAATCTGTCTGTCATAAGTTCAAAACAAATTAAAGGACGTGACTTATAAAACATATAATTTATCTGTGTAAGATAATATCTGTGTATTATCTCCAGATTCCCTGCTACAGGATGCTAGAGGTTTATGCAAGTTCACCTGGAGAAATCTGCTGGTAAAAGTCAGTACGGGGCAGCTAACTTAGATCTGATATCTGCAAGAGTCTGGGAGAGAGTGCTAAGAAAGAGTCAAGTCTCTTGGTATCAGCTGCTAATGGGGATACTGAGCCAGGGCCAGACCTTTGGTCTAATTTCTGTCAGTTGAACTCACCTTCTTAGGCTCTTGTGTTGATAAAAAAGCTCCTAGGAGGACTAAAGCACTACGATTCTTAGCAACAGGATAGGGGTTTTGAATATGCCAGAGCCTGTTAGCAAGTTCCAAATGATCCTCTCTGTTCTTACATCACATCTAAGGATGAAGCTGAAATTGTTTTCTCCTGTGGCAATGATAACTCACTAAAACTATAGACCTATAGTTGGATAAGTATATAACTACAGAACTCTAGTCTAGCTATAGACTACAACTTGCTTCCCTGATCTGTTAAGTATTGTCATTACATTTATTATTTATGCACCAGCACAGCACAGCTGTAAAGAATATGAAGAAAACATAGAGACAGTGGCACAGAACATGAAGGAAAGAGAGGCAATAGCTGGAGGGAGGAGGAGTCTATGGGGTTAAATAACTCTTGGTGACACTGTTGTCATTCTTTGCAGCACATTTCCTAGGTGATGTGCAAATCTATCTAATTATAAATTAAAATTACAAAGCCTAGCATGATGGAATAGCAACACCTGCCAGGATCAATAATGTCAAAAGGTGGACATAATTAAAAACAATACAATTGTAACCCCACCAAGAATTGGCTCTGGCACGCTGTAGGAAACAGCTTGGAACAGCGCTGTTCCAGTGGGCTCACCAACATCCTGACTAAGCTATGGCCATTTTCTAAGTTTTGCAGTTGCTCCAATTAAGTAATGCTATTTTCCTCTTATCTGCACTTTCCCCTAAAGAAAAAACGTGCCCATTCCCATATAACTTCAAGGGCCACAGGTTCCATGTGTTGTGAGTCTGATCACGAATCAAACTTTCTTCCCCCCATGCTATGCACCCCATTTTCACCAGAAGTTTCAAAGTTTTACACTTAGATTTTTTTAGTTTGTGCCAGTGACAGGCTTAAAACAGAAGTGGATACTGTGAGAAGCTGAGGTCTTTAGCAGTCTCCCCACCTTTTTTTATTTCCATTTTCAGGTGCACTTTATGCTGTCCTGATTTAGAAGTGATGGACCAATAATAGCTTATGTTATCATACCATGAGAGAGGCTGTAATCTTTACTTCTTCTAGATGAACCAGGAAAATTTTCTTTTCTCCCTCTCAGAGTATCTACTTTCCAGAAGTGGGAGGGAAGCACATTCAAGGAGATCTCATGAGTGTGATGACAAATGAAATTCACTTATCAGATAGAAGAATCACAAATCTGAACAGGCCAATCTTCTGAAGCTCCCTGCAGAGTTATCAGTGAAATGTGTACTTATTTCCCCTCATCCATAATGTGCCCTGCACACACACACTGTGCAGTGAATCTGAAGGATCAGATTGCTGCATCAGGGTCCTTGTCATGGAGGGGAAATTTTGCTAGGTTTTTCTAATTAAAATTCTTCCCTGTTAATATGGCTATCCAGATTTCCAAGTACCTTTCTGTCCGCCTCCTCTTGGGCAGTTGCAGGAGAGCCATCCCAGGCAACCCCCTCCAACTTCTTGGTGTCAGGAGTTTTACACATGCAGAACAGAGCTGCTGATTATTAACCAAAACGTTTGCAAAAGGGATGATACAGCTTGTGGTTCCAGTGCTAGGCTGCATGCCAAGAAACACTCTAAGCTACATTGCCATGAACTCTTCTTTTGAACAGTGTTCAATCTGTTACCCCAGGAGGAAGAGAAGTCAGCAGGCAGGGCCTTGGAAGTTGTTCCTGTGTCTCCACCTGTGTCTCCATCAGGTGGAAAGGTCTGCTTTTGTAGAAGATGTTAATTAATATCTTACAACATCAGCAGCATGGCAGAGGAGGAGGGAGCCAAAAGGAAGGTGAAATTTAAAGCCAGTCAGAGCTTAGTGGAGGGTTAGCGTCCAGTCTTTGTCCACCAGCCTGCAGACCTTGGAAGGATTTCATTCTGTACCAGCCCAAAGGGACACAGTTTGCTTACTGTGTGTGACAAAGCTTCTGTGAAGGATGATTCTCTCCAGCTCTCCCCAGGTCTTTTACATTCCCAGAGGGATAAACTCCCTTAGCCAGAGCTATTTCCAAGCCCAGCCATTTGGGCAGCAAGGCTTCTCTGTGATGCGAAAACAGCCTTGCTGTCTTTCTGGAGATGGAATAAGAGGGTGCTGTCACACTCCACTGCAGAATGCCTCAGGTTTGTCCACACTGCTCACTCAAGTCAGACATCACTGAATTGCTCTCAGTCAAAAGCTGTGTTGAGATTTCAGATGCTCTAAGCCAAGGATCCATCAAACAATAACCAAGGAAGTGTGAAGTACAGTATTTCACTCAGAGCCACCCTACATGATTTGACTTAGTCTGTATTCCCGTGCTGTTCAAGGGAACTTGCATGCAGATGTGTGACAGAGACATCACTTCCTCATAACTTTCATAATTAGTCTGTCATAATATGATGCACTTTTTGCCTTCCCCCAGCATAGAGTTGTCAACAATTCAAACACTTGTTCCCAATTTAATCCTCACTGTGACCAACTTTTTTACTCATTTCCCTGGTAAGAAAGGAGGGCTCCAAACAGAAGCACTCAAAACTCTTCACCAGTAGTCACTGAGTACTGTAAACTTAGTAAATAGTGGCTGTGTCTGCCCCAGTGGAGGGATGTGATGGTCACAAACTGAAACGATTTGTCCTTCCCATTTCTGAGCTTCTTTTTTTTTTTTTGTCTCTTGTTCAGGTGGAAATGAAGACAAGCTCCATAGACAATGTGAGGATCCCATCCACCCTACTGCAAATTCCATACAAGAACACAGAACAGAAGATAAACACTATTCCTAGCCAGAGAAAAATATTTTATCTGTAAGTCCATGAGCAGTATATTTTAGTTCAAAGTCTAGTGTAACTTTTCCTCAGTAAAAACAGATATTTTCATAGATTGTACAGTACAATTGGCAGGACAGTAAAAATTATCTATTCTAATACTCAGTTTTTCTAAGGTATCTAACAGCAATAAATCATAGAGAAATAAGAAAAGCAAGCATCAAAATATGCAGTGGTACTTTCCCCTGTACTAAATCACCACCATGACTTCCTTGGTCTTGATAGGCTGAAAAGTTTAATTAAAAAAGAACACACTTATCAGACCACTTGCAGAAAACTCATTTTAGCATGAAATTTAAGATAGAAACTGTCTCTCGTGGGGCAACTGTAATTCTCTTTTTTCACCTGATGTCTGGAAGCAGACTAAGCAAAGCCAAGATATAAAGGAGTTGGACTAAAAAAGAGATCTGGGAAAGGTGCAGTGACATTCTCTGCATTAATAAAGCAAGGAGACAATGGCTTACACCCTCAAATAAGGTGAATACACAACAAGTTTGCAGGAAAAGATTTATAAACTTTAGATTAATAAAATAGATTAATAAACTTTATTCTGCATTGAATTAAGAGATATTCTAACATATCCCGTGGCATCACACGGAATGGGTATTTCCTGACTATACTTGTGAGGTTGGTTTTGCTTTTTCCTTTTTTATTATCCGCCCAAATGACATTACTGCAGTTCGACTTTCAGGCCTGTGGCCTGCAAAATTAGGTAATGAAATTTAAGTGACGGACAAAGTCATCGATCGGTGCCAAGCAGTTTCGCTAACATATCTTGGATAATTCTGCCAGCTGGGCTGGCTCGTAGCACAAGCCAGAGGCAGCCAAAGCAGCCAGCCACCCTCACAGGGGGATGGTGACAGGGGCCACCGCCCAGGGACCTGCGGGAGCGGCGCTGGCTCCGGGTGGAGATGCGCTGCAGGGAGAGGGGGAAGAACACCCGGGGCAGGGGCTCTGACCTGCCCCTTCAGCAGGCACTGCCTCCCTCTTCTCGGTGGGAAGGGGCTGGTCTGGGGTGTTAAAAGTCCAGGATAGCACAGCGATTTTGTCCAAGGTGGATTGTATGGTGACTCAGTGAGATTGCTGGGGGCAGGGTGTACGATGCAGGTGGAGACTCACAGAATCAATTAGGTTGGAAAAATCCTCTAAGATCATTGATTCCAACCTTTGACCCAACACCCCCGTGTCAATGAGACCACAGCACTAAGTGTCACCTCCAGCCTTTTCTTAAACACCTCCAAGGATGGTGGCTCCACCAACTCCCTAGCCAGTCCATTCCATGTCTAATCACCCTCTCCGTGAAGAAATTCCTTCTAATGTCCAACCTAAACCTCCCTTGATGCATCTATGTCCCCTTGTTCTGTCAACAGGTGCCTGGGAGAAGAGGCCAACCCCCACCTGGCTAAAACCTCCTTTCAGGGAGTTGTAGAGACTGACAAGGTCTCCTCTGAGCCTTCTTTTCTCCAGGCCAAACAATCCCAGCTCCCTCAGCTGCTCCTCATTGGACTTGTGCTCCAGACGCTTCACCAGCTTTGTTGCCCTTCTCTGGATTCACTTCAGAAGAAGGAGCCTTGTGAGAAAGCAGTCTTGTTCTATCACCAAGGGGAAAGTCCAAAACTACAGGTTTCCCCAGAACCGGATACCACAATTCCTGTACAAAAATACGCCTTCTGTATAAAAATAATCCTGGACCAGGAGTCTTAATGTCCTTCTGCACTGAAAATGCATCATCCAAAGTAGGTTGTATGGGAGAGAAAAGTTAAGTGCATGTCACTGCACTACCATTATACATATATTTAATTAAATACACTATTCTCCCAAGAGGACATATGAGTATTCTCATGAGGACTATAGGGAATGGATATGCAGAAAAGAAACACTGCAGATTTTTATATAACTAAAAGCTAAACTAATAACCAAAAGCTAAATGGATCACCTTTTTCCTTAACAAAAGATGTTTAATTAGGTAAAAAAAGTTACCCAAAAAGGGAAGGATAATTTTTTGAAGCCTCAATATATTACTCAGAAATGCTTATATATTTTGATTTGCCCAGATTTACAGAAGAGCTATAGACTGCCAAAAGATATATATGTTTACTACTACAGCTCTGCTGGGAGAATCTCAGTAGCAGTTTATCCTGGCAGGTCAGGGAATGCAGAAGAAATATTAACACTGAAAATGTTTGGGTGGTGAGCTATCCATTTCAGCTGCCTTTCTAAAAGAAATCTAACACATGAATTTCTGTTAAAGCAACCCATGACGATACTACAGCAGAGCTGAATGAATGAAATAACCTAGAAACCAAGATCAGAAAAGATTCTCATGACGACACCTCAGTCATTAGGACTGTTTTACCTCTTTGCAGCCACAATCTGAAAAACACAGCCTGCATGGAATGAGGGTGCAGATCTGTGATGACAGAGTTCTACTCAGTTTTTCACCTGCCCACCTGGAGCTCTGCATGGTGGCACTGGCTGCTGATGGCACCATGCTGCTGGGCAACTGCACAGACATTCGAGTCAAGGCACTGTTTTCTTCTGAAAATCCAAAGGAGCTGCATGTCAGTCAGTCAGTTTATCAAAGCATGGCATTGCCCAGAGCATAGCTGTCCAAATGAGAAGGCAAAGAGAGGAAAGGAAAAAGGACAATTTCTTCCACAATGTAGTAAACTTTGATACCTTTCAAAAAGTGCTGCTGTAAGTGGTCTCAGAGTCACTAAAAAATAGAGCAGGGGACTCCACAGTTCAAATACTACACCATGGCCAACCTGCTGGTGCCCTCCCTTTAGCAGTCATGTGTCAGCCTTTTACCATAAAGCTACAGGAAGAGATCAAACAGGCAGTGGACAGAGTCAACTATGGACATGACTATTTGGTGTTTGATCAGGTTGGGAAATGCTAAGGCTCATGTAGGTGGCCCACAAAAGGAGAAGCTGTGAAATAAATGCAGCCTGAGGCTGAGCCAGACTCTCCCCTTTCTCTCTCAGAGAGAATCATGACTTCTCGGAGAGAAGTCAGTGTCTGATGTCTTTAAAATTTTCAGGTGCTGTCTTGTGTCTCACATGTAATAGCACCAGACAGCACCACCAGGTCACCGTGCAAAACATGAGACACATCTTTAATTTTGCACATGTCAATCTCTCAGTAGCATTTCTGACTTTTTTTTTTTTTTTTTTTTTTTTTTTTTAAAATAAGAAAAGGGTTTACATAAGATCTGAGACCTTAAGAGAAAAACCTGGGCTGTTTGTGTGCCTTCTCTGTGTTGTACCTTCTGAAACAGTAAAAGCCTTTCAAAGGCACTGCAGGAAGGAACCTGCTGAATTATCTGTGCTCTGGGAGAAGGTCTGAAGGGCAAGAAGTAAAGAAGCCAGTGATTCTTTCTTTCTGTCATTACATGTCTTTTGCTAAATTTTGAATAGAGGTGTCGCCCCCAGAGCATTCCTGTTCAGAGTTCATGTAGTGACACATAAAGGTAACTCACAACCTTGGCAATTAGGTCATACACTCCATCCCACTGTCCCATCCGATCATCCGTTTGTGAATTCGCCTTCAGGGAGCTGCACAGGCAGACTTTATTCTCATTCCTTTCAAACAGTGCCACTTCCCGGTTTAACTGAGCCATTGCACCTCTTCACTTGTAAGGAAAGCTGGGATGCGGTCTAGACATGTTTTCCTAGACAGGAACCACTCCAGGAACCCGGCTTGCATTACTGAAACTGGCTGCAGTCCTAGGTCTGATGGTTAGGGTTCTTGAAACAGCAGAAAGTCTGACATTCTCCTGTCAAAGTTTGTTCATATCCTGAAAAAAGTTTCAGTAACTGCTTTGGGACCAGCCTAATCAGTCCCAAATCCTCCATTTACTCTTCCTAACTAAATCTACTGAACAGCCACCTAGCTACAGCATGCTGCAAATGTCCCCTGCTATCCCTGGGACAGATGGGAGATTTTCTACTCATTAAAAAGCTAATGTATTACTAGATTAGCCTCCTCAATTTTACATCTTTCTACCATCTTTACATCAAATATTCCTTCAGAAAGTTCAATAAAATTTGCAGCTATGAAATACCCAGGAATTTCTGCTGGCTTCCCATAGCTGAGTTTATTGCAGACATCCAAACTGAAAGTTTGCTAGGGCCAATAGTTAATTTGCTTCAGATATTAGCTATGAAGCCTCACAGAATCCTGCAGTCCTCAAGTGTCACTCTAAGGCAGGCAATGGTCACCTGCAGGCTTAAAAAAGAAATATTCAAATATAAAGGGACACTAGGAATATTTAGTTGCTTGCATGCATTGCTTCTTAGGGTACCACAAATATTTGGAGAACATCATCTGTGTCTTTCTCCAAATGTCAGACAGGTGGTGCTAATGAAACTGCAGTGGGTGGGTATTAAAAATACTTCCCTGCAGAGATTTTTAGAAGTGGTTTATGTGACTCTCATGCAGCTTCTTCTAGTGCTATTTATAATCAGCCCAGCCATCTGAGGTGCCTTTGAAATATTTCATTATATCAGGGTATAACATTCTGCATATGCTGCTTGCTCCTCTGGCACAAACCAGTTAAAAGACATTGTCCTGCAAAGAGGAGCTTTAGATTATGTTCCAGAAAGCTCATGAAGGCCTGGGAGGAGCTCCAAAATGATCCAGACCTCCAGGACTGAACTAACTTAGACTGTTTCTATTGGAAGGCTGGGAAAGATCAGCTTTATTTTAGGACTTCCATAGTTACTGCCATGCAGATCATGAGAGCTCTGCTTGTTCTGTCTCCAGCCCCATTCATTCTGTCCAATACTGCAATCAGTGAGCCAAACCCACTGAAATACCCTCACACCCACAGACTGCACAAAGAAAGCATAGCTGGATGAGGGAAGTTTTACAAAATGGTAAAAAAATGCAAGGCTGACCAGGCTGAAGGGAAGAGATCAAACTTCACATTATACTAAGCTCTGCTTTTGTTCCACTCCCTGGACTAGGATCTGCTCCACAGAACCCACAGTTAACTCAGGCAAATTGGCGTTTAAAAGCATCAGTAAGAACAGCCCCAGGATGTAAAACAGGAGGAGGCATAGCACAAAAACAGCCATTAGTTTAAGTGCTCACTAAATGTCAGCCCTCCCTCCTGCCACACTACACAAACAGTCCACCCCTGACTGTGACCCCACTTCCAGTCTGTCTAGAAAGCCTGTTGCTTTGAAAAGCCATCAGGTAGCTGCCACACTGCTGTTGGTGCACTCAAAGCCTGTGGGCAGCTCAGCTTGTACTTACTTTGCCAGCCATAATCCTTTATCCTTGCCCTAGAGAAATATATTCCATCCCCAGCAAAGCTGAACATATGAGGAGGGGCATCTGCAGTTACCAGGCCTCGTGGTGATCACATACAGAGGCTTTCCACGGAGATTTGTTCTTCCTGCAGAGATGAGCACTGCCACCACATTATAGATAGGTGGGAAGTATTTAACACAGGCATGCCCAGGATAGTGTTAAAAGTACTTCCCTTCTCATTATCTGCAAAGTAGGTGAGGGTTTTAAAGAGAGCTTATTCAAAATGCCTTGGATATTTCATAAAACCACAAAGTCTGACTGCAGCTGAGCTGAGATGTGCTTTATCACCCATGCAAGGATGACTTGCAGCACTGAGCATCCAGTCCAATCTTTCCAACACGAGAAGTGGGCAAGGCTTGCAACCAGCTCTTCTCTTCTACCTCTCCTGCTATTCTGCATATCCACAGCAACAAAACCAAATCACTTTAGCACCAAGATGATTTATTTTTAACCTCTATTCAATTCTGACACAGGACACAATGACAGGCAAATTAAAGCCTCCCGACGAGCCTTGCCTGGCCCCTCCCAGGGCTGTCCCAGGAAAATCATCAGCCCAGTGTTCAGGTGTGATACCCACCTTATGAGTCCAGGAGCAGCTCCCCAGATCAGGTGTCTGAGGGGGGTTGCTGCCTAGGGCCATGGGACATTTTTTGGGATGCAGGGAAAAAGCAGTTCCAGATTGCACAGGACCTATTATGGGATGTTTAAGGCACTAAACAAAGGCAGAAGAAAGGAGAGGCTTAGGTGATTTGGGGATGAAAAACCATAGGAAAACAGAGGGATTTAAAAGGGCCAAGTTTGTGTAAATAGCTGGCTGGTCAATACCTATATCTTACCACACCCTGTGCCTGCTCAGCATCTGTTTTACCTTCATAGTGAATTCCTTTCTAACCTCCTCCTGGGTGAGGGGTGGTCTGTTCTGTGAGCAGGTGACTGAGGGGTGCTGAGTCATGTGTGTGTAATGGTCAGTTCCAGCAACTCTAATGGAACTGTGGCCTCCAAGGCATGTCTGGCCAAGTAACAGCAACTGGGGAGACTGGGATCCAGGTATTGGACAGGCTGGGAGCCCGAGTCCAGATGCCTGAGGGATCCACCTTGTACTGATTGAATTTTTTCCATGAATGGCTACAGTGAAGTCCAAAGGCCCTAGCACACACAAACATACAGAAGCACGTGCAGTCTGCATGTTCTGCTACTGGTGCAAGTTCTGAGTTTTTGTTTCACCCTTGTTTTCTCAAAACTTTGCCCTTTCCTAGTTCCCTAAAGACCAATACTGTCAACCTGTTCTTTGATTAACAAAACATTTCATCTACTCCCTGCTCTGTCGACCAGATACACCTCACCTGGTACTGTCAGAGCACCTCTTCCACTTGGAACCAAGCTCTGGGATGTGAGCATAGCTTTGTATGCTGGACTGCACTGATCAGTTTAGGGGCAGATTAAGATGAGGATAAGCAGTGATTAACCCCGACAGCAAGACTGCATCAGGAAGTTAAAAAGGCAGCTAAAGAGAACTTTTCTCCAGTATGGACAGAGAGAGGAAGCTGACAGTATTCAACAAACTTCACTGAGCCTAAAACTTGCCTGTGTTACCATGGATGCACCATTGAAAACGAACACACTTTTGCAAGTAGGGTGCTATTCAGCATTTGGTTCTTTTGCTACACAGTATGGATAACTTTGCCTGCTCTAAAGGAAGGGGCAAATGTCTGGCAAGGAACAGAGTTTTAGAATAGAAACCTGCTGCACACTAAGATATAAAACAAATGCATAAACCTCTAGGAAAGCCATACAGCCCAGCCTTCATGCCTGCTAAGCAAGAAGCTGGGTTTATGCACCATGGAGAACAAAGCCAAGCGGCTTCCGGAATTACAATTCTTATGGTGGAAGAGTTGTATTAGCATATAACCCAGCGTACATGTGGCAAAATCAGTTGTCACTACTGTGCATCAGATTATCTGCAGCCATCATCTACTCCATCCACTACTCTGCAGATCCCTAGACGCTGTAGTCAAAGGAGAATTTCTAACTGCTCCTATGCTGCAGTTCAGAGAATGGATCCACAACATCTTGGTGCAACTGCTTTCTCCCAGAGAGGTCAGCTGAGAAATCCAGCATTGCTCCTGCTAGCATTAATAATCTCTGAGTGAACCAGACCTAAAAAAAATCCTGGAAAGCAGCTGCCATAGTGTGATACAAGATACCCTAAAGTGAAGCAGAAAGAGATAAGGGAAAACCAACTGAAGTGTTCTTTGATAAAGAAAGAAAAATTGCAGCTAAATCAGGAAAACTCAGTTCTAAAATAATCAGAGCCATTTTTGGACTCCAAGACCAAGACGACTCGCAGAAGTGGAATAAGCAAAGAGCCTGAACACGGTATAAACCTATGAGAACTTTGAATGCAGGAGTAGTACCTGTTTCCATATTAAAATCTAGCAGACCTGTGATCCCAAGGCTCCTGTCAGCAGATGGGTGGGATCTAGCTGACAGTGGCTCTCTATCAGTGCTGAAATAGCTGCGTGCATCTCTGATCAAACTGATCTGCCGGGGGGATGACAGGCGGACCATTGACTTTCCAGTTAATGACTGCATCCCAGCTGTCACTTTGATGATGCGGCATTGCCCTTTCTCTGAAAGATATGGCTTCTCTTTCCTGAGGCTGTCCGGCCAGTGGCCATCCATAAAACTATGTGTTGTCCCCGCGTTTGGATGTCCTTCTTTCTACTTCCTGGGCTTACCTCTCCCACTGGTTGTTTGATCAACTCAGAGGTGATCCAGTGATCCTGGAATACCCCAAGACACAACTTCTCCTCCACCAGCTGTGATTGGTCACCTCGGAGTTTCTAACCAAGGATCTGACTCCCTTACAGCCACAGGACTTCCTGCACCAGATTCTGCACTGGGGGCAGCTGGGTCACCAGGATGTTTGCAAGGACACATGCTCAGCACCTAGCAACATGCAACGGAAAATTAAGCAGTATTCAACACAAAATCCAAAGTGATGTCTTGTACTGCAGCAGGAATTTCCCAACCCATCTCTCTTTTCCATTGTGCCCTTTTGCAATTAACTAATTACTTTGCACTCAAAAGTGGATAGACTTCTTAGTCATCCCAGGTACCCCTGTGAAGCCAGTATTTTTTACGTTGTCCAAGCAAAGACTTCACTGTTTCACAGTCAGCTCACCCTTTCTGATGACCTTCAGGATCTCCTGTAGAATTCCATTTTTTTCCTTTGACTTAAATCTATTATCAGTTACGTAACAGTGGCTGTTCTTTCGGATCCACAGCTACAATAAGTGCATTTTGTATATTCCAGGCACTTGGTGTGTCAGTCTACACGCAGCTCCTACCTCTTTCCATGAATTGTGGAAAATTGTGCTAGCAACTCTTTTCACATGTTTAGTCTCCAGCTATTCTGACTAAAACTAGCAAAGTTTCAGTGAGACTTTGTGAACCAGAGTAGAACTATGTAAACCTTGTCTGTCAAAGATATTCTGATCTTGAAAAGCTCTTGAAGAGAGAAATGGTGAAGCAGTCCCTGCCCTACCAGAATGCAAAAAGATTTGTAACTGCTTGTTTTATAGGGAAAGAGGAGACTTTCTGCAGAGAGAGAAGCCTGTTTTCTCTTGAGTCAGGACAGACAACCTCTGTTGAGGTGAAAATGATAGAAGGTCCAGAAATAACAACTCATGATCTTTGTTTCAAACCAGCATTATGACCATTTTCAAGCAATGCTGGCTTCAATAAAATCTAGAGAGAGCCTCAAAGCTGAGTGGAGGAAAAAACTGAAATCATCAAGTCTCAGATGTTGCAGCTGCAGTCTGCAACACTGATATGAAGCAGAGGAAGGAATCTTTTCCAGAGGATGTGAAAGCGGGTCCAATGGATACATATTACTTGACATCCAGTTCACTACAATACTATCAGTCTCTTTCCAGGCACTTTCAGAAATCAGCAAAACACATTTAAAACAATAATCCAAGTAATGCTAGTACAATCCATTGCAGCTGGTTACACAGACATTGCTTAAACAGGAAAACAGAAGCATTTGGGCAATACATTGTATTACAAAATATACCAATGCAGAACTTAATGCTCTGCACCCTGCTGAGAACCAGCAGAATGGACCAGAAATAGAGACATTATTTTCTGCATCAGTAGTCAGCATTGTGCACCACAGCAATGGAAACTTTCATTTGGTGCAGCCTTAGAGCATCCAGAATAAAAGGCTTTGTGTTCTCTTGAAAGAAGGAGTCAAAATTCAGGCAAGAGACTGTAAGCTTTGCATCAAATGAGAAAATAAACAAATAAATAGCCTTAGAGAATTTCATAAGAATGAAGTTTCCCTTCCCTCAGGTGTGTGAAGAAACAATTATATGCTACAAGCAGGGGCCAAAAACAAGAGGCAAGGCTATAAGGGCAGCATCTCCCCAGAGAAACCACCCAGCCAGTCTTCCTGTAGGAGCTAATTGCTTAGATTTTTGTTCTATTTTTATTTTTCATGGATGTGTTCGGACTCATCAGGATACAACTGTTACACACAACACACAAAGCACAGACATGTCCACTCCAAACCCTTCCGTGAAACACCTCTCCATAGTGTCAGTACAAACCCAGGTATACTGTCACGTGAAAGACTAGACACATTTAGACAGATGTGGCCCAAGTCTTACTCTTAGTAGGGGAATCTCTCAGGCTACTCTTGTAAACCTTTTTCTCCAATAAAGCCAGGCCATTGCTTGAATTTCTCGAAGAAAAATTAATCAAAAGGTTTTTAAAAAAATAATCACAGGAATAGAAAGCTAAATGAGGTCCATTAAAGACATGCAGGGACTTGTTACAGAGGTGCACGGGGAGTTGCACTGCAGCATACCTCTGTTCAGACACTTATTCAGATGTGGTACTGGATTAAATTTAAGTGAATTGAGATTAATTTAATCCTGAGTGACTATCTACACCAGGGTTTAAACAGCTGAATTTATCCAAGTGCACATATTCAATTAATATGAATATTTTTTTTCCTGACTGCTTCAATCTCAAGGAAACCCTGAGGAAGTTATTGCACAGAGATATTTCACTGTAAGTACTGATTTTTATAGCAGAATACTCAATCAGTGAAGTAAGAAAACACCAGTAAGAAAATAAATACCAGTTAGAGCTTTCTCACACTGAATTATCTCTGGGCTAAAAATGTAGTTAGGTCCTACTGGCTGCAGGGCAGGTTTATGCTTTCAGGGCAAGCTAACACAACTATCAGCACAACTTCTTTTTGTGAGGCTTGGGAATTTCAGTCAAACTGGAATAGCTTCTACTTTTATACATTAGATTAATACCACATTCAAGGAAGGAGGGGAGTCAGTTCAGATCCATCATGTATTTCCGTTGTTTGGGCTTTTCACAAGTATATTTTACATGAAACAATATAACTTACAAAACAACTTTTGCCACATCCATTTCAAAGGTCACATTTTCAACAGACGTTGATGGTGGTGCTTTAAGCATTCCTGGAGTGAGGTGTACATGTAATCATTCCTTCTGCAAACCTTAGCAGTTCCTTAATGATATATGTGCCAATTAATGTGATCACAACTTGTGTACAGCACTATGCACTTCTGCTGGCAGAGAAGAGAGCTCCAGTCATCTCCTAACTACTCCAGCACTTACAAAGCTCAGAAAATCTCTCACACTCTCATGAAACAGAACCCTCATGTTTGGGCACATCTTCTCTAGATCATCTCCTGTAACGGTTTCTGAAAACCCAAGAAGGAAAGAAGCAGGCTTAGCCAGGCCCACCACTGGTTACAGGGAGGTGGAAGCAACCAGCAGTACAAAGTTCAGAGAAGTGTTAGAACCCCTAACAATGAAACCATGGAAGATTTACAAAATATAATGCTAAGTGGTAACTTTTATTCACTTTTAAGTGACTATATACAGGCAAAGGGACCTTTCCATGGTAAGTCTCTCATGCTGGTATTTAAATGAATCTAGTAAGTGGCAAATGACTGATTTCCTCGGGACAATTACACATTCGTACCATGAGTGTAAATAAGAAATATATGTATGAATAAAATCCTGATTTCAAACTAACCTGGAGTTGTTGGCAGTTCCTAACAAGCCAACAGCATGAATAAGAGTGCTGCCCTCTCAGTATGTAGAGCAGAACACCAACTATACATTTGCATTACTGCAAGGAATTCAACTGCTGTAGCTTCTGCTTCGGATCATTACGGTGTTTTCTCAATGAGGCATTTCAATTAATTTTACCTGAAAATTCCCCCATACTTTTGATCTGTTCAGGTATTAAAATAAATCTCAAGGATCTTGAAGGAAAAAAAACTCTTCAACTTAACGCAGTGGGCAATCACCAATGTGACAGAGACAAAACATTTTCAGTTCACCAATCAAGGCCTCCTACAAGTAAGAGACCTTTTTTCCCCCCTAGCAGGACACTTAAGTAAAATGAAACCTGAAAAACATTCCCACACATTCTATTTAGCACCTGCATAAGTGAATGCCTGTGTTCCAGGACACTGCAGCGAGTCCCTGTGCCTCAGCACCAGGCAAGGTTGAAAGGACCACAGACAGGTCAGATACAGACACTTTTATCCAGATACATGAAGACACCAAGGCAATGGTGTTTTAACTCTTGGTGGCTGAAGCCATTTAATATCCTGTGTGGCAGTTACTTGCCACACACCTGTTACCAGACATACTGCCATTCTATGCAGTGGAGTAACACTTTGGGCCATCCCTGTGCTTTGAGTAAAAGGCTGATAATGACAATGCAACCATACCACCTCTGCTTCAGTCACACTGCATTTATTCAGTACTGTGATGACTGCTAGCTCCTTATGTTCTTGGGGGAAAATGGGACAATAACTTCCAGCCCAACAGTATTTCAGTTAAGTTTCTCTGCTTTTATTAACAAGCATATAATGTTCATTGGCAAAACACTGGATACAAGCTTCACTATCATAAAATCAAAACATTAAGCATTAATCCCCAAAGGCTTATTCAGACAAAACTAGCCACCAGTAGTACAGAAATTACACAGTAACACAAAGCATAAAAAATTGTAAACTTTTAAATGAAGCTAAGCCAAATATAACGTTTTACACTGTGACAGTTCCAGAATCTTTATTATGCCACGTGAGGAAAAAGGCTTAGTGGTTGCACTGGCTTATTGTCCCTTAACTGTAAAATAATCTTGTTGCAGAAGAACAAACTTTCCTTTTGTCCAGATAAGTCACTTGGATTCAAGATTCCATCAAACCAATACTTTCAGTTTCAAATAAAACTTAACAAAAATAGTGGAATATCAGCATTCAAAAAATCACAGCTCCTTCCTTCAGCCATACCTATCCATTTGCATGAATGATCCTGCTGGTTTCTGTGGGACCATCCACGTTACTAGTAAAGTTATCACTGTAAGAACTGGACATTTAGTTCCTACCCTACCACCAGGATGTGGACAGGTCATTGTGGCTTCAACAGATTTCCAAAGAGCCCTATGTATGGTCAAACATGGATCAAACAGTGGAGCCATACCTTTAGTTTGTATATAATTAAGCCATAACTTCACAGTAAAACATTACCTATTGACTTGCCACAAGACCCAAGTTCCTAGATAGTTTTTATCCTGATTGCAATTTTTGATTAAAGCAGGGATTGAAGCATTGTTCCATGTTCTTTAATATTGTTCTCTGCAGCTTTTACTTCAACAACAGATCTCATGACCTTAGTTGCAGTTAATTGTATTTCATGTAGAGATTCTCTTGTGTGGGACAATTTCTTTCCCTGTTATCAACTTTAGGCAGATTAACTGAAGTGTAGGTTGCATTAATGTTTCCGGTGAAACATCCAAACTGATTACCTGAGGAAAAACAGAAACTTGATTTTTCTGTTCAGTAAAGCCTTCTGTACAAAATGCATTTTGAGTACTGAAGATTCATCTCACTGATGTACAGACTGGTTGGCTTTTTCCTATTATATTTAGCTCAATGTAAGACGCAGAATGCTGTAAAATACGCAAGTTATATTTATCATCCAGCAGAAGAAAAAAGATCAGTAAATCCCCTAGGACTAACTATGTTGTTATAAAGACAGTAAGAGCCAGATAAGCTTTCAAAGGCTCATAGCCTACTGGAAAAGAAAATAGCACCATTATAGTTGTAGTCTGATATTTTTTATGGTCCCATATCCCCTGAGGTGATAGTGTTGTGTATGCTATTGCACAACCAATAAAAATAAATATTCCCAGGTTTAATGGTACACAAATATACCAGACCTAACAATGGCACAAAACATTTTCAGATAGGCTGCAAGTCTTCTCGATTGCTTCCACAATTCACATTAAGGTTTCTTGCAAGATCATTTATTTTAAAATATTGCTGACAGATAGTTCTTGTACTTACACATTTTTTAAATCCCCTATTTCACTCTCGAAATAATAAAAAAAGGAGCAAATCAAAAAACACACCCACCCAACCCCAAATAATAGCCCCAAATAAAACCCCATTTGAACAAGTGAGAAAAGCTGTCTACATTCCTTTTAAATGTAATGGTAAATAGATGCTACATTTACAATTTAAACATATGTCTAATAAATGCATGTTTCAAACCTATTGCACAAAAGCATAAGTAATGCTCTTTATCCATACAAAACAAAAACATACAGATGAAAGCTACTCAAACTCAATGTAAAAGGAAGAAGCTTGTAAAAACATATTATAATTTCATTTTATATGCCCGTAAATAAAGCTGGACCACCGAAACAAAAAATACTTGGATGGCAAAATAAGACAGAAGGCTTAAAGTAGAATAAATAATTTTATAAAGTTAAAATTTAAACCTCCAAATCTTATTTAAATTCAATATTATATATTCTATCTGAATTCTTTATTTTTAATGAAACTATATTTAATGAGACTCTGAGCATGGATGATTCATCAGTCTCATTGCTGCTGAGGATAATGCAACAAGATACTTCTTTACTGCAATGATTTTCCAGCGTAAGAAATTGTAAAAACTACTTCACAGTAATGGCATCTTCACAAAGGCCAAAATAAACCACCATGATCTCATCAGGACTAAGAAACACCTATGTCCGAGTCTAAATTTTAGTTCAACTTTGAACAGTATCAGAACTTTTTTTTACCCAATATAATCTTGATATAAATTAGCTGTCTCTTAAGCATCACACAAGTGAAACAAGACTCTGACCCAAAGACAAGCTCCCTCTGTACTGGAGTCTTTTACTGAGGCTAACATATGGTCCAGACACAGTCACATCACTCCCGAGGGAAAGAATTTTCGTAGTGAAGATGTTGTCACATGTGATTTAGAAAAATAACTGAGTGGCTTTGGATTTTTTGTTGGGTTTTTTTTTTTTTTTTCCTTTTTTCACTGGTGAGGTTTCATCAGATTAAACACATTGCAAAAGCAGTTACACACAATTACAAGCAAAAACCCCAGCTGTAGGTATTAATGCTGGCTTGAATTTATGTATCCATATAGTTATAAACAGAGTTTTCTATATACTGATAGCACCATAACAAATTCAAGTGATTCTAAAGGTGGTTATAAACTTTTAAGTTCTATACTGTTATTACAGCAAGAGATAGATTTGAAAGGCTTCTGAATTTGCGTGTTCGTGATTAATTTCTCAGTTGCACAAAGTACAGGGAGGTAATAAAATCCCAATGTACTTAAACAGCACTACATCAATATCTAGTCATAAAAAAAGTTTCTGCAATACACACACTCTGAGGTAGACAGATCTTATACATATATATGTAGGTGTGTATATGTATATATATGGAAACCATATATATACACATGCATGTATATATATATATATATATGGAAACCACATATATACACATTTGGTTTTTATGTATATATATTTCCTGGTTAGGGTGGTTAATCAGAATGCTGTCTGGCAGCTTTAATTTTATGTCTACATCAGGTACAGTCACTGTGTGTATACTCTGGGTGCACAGAGGGGGGACGCCTACAGTCCTGTTCATATTGTCAGTGCCTCAGTGGCAACACTAGCCCCTTATTTACACTAGAACAGCAACAACCACATAAACAGCACCAGAAAGGCCCAGTATGTCAGCTCGTGTACACATCCATACTACCTGCATTCACGTTTCAGGGGAAGTTTATAAAAATGGTAGACCTATGAACTCAATTGTTCTTTTCTGCCAGTTCAAGTAATGTTAGAAGACAGAATAAAAGCTAAAATACACATATCTGAGTCCACAAAAAGACAAAACCAGAGCCAAGTTCAATTCCATGGCTCACATGCACGCACACACAAAACCCCACACAAGAATGCAGATGTGGAGTTCTGCGTAACCTAAACATTCAAATCAGCTATCTTACACTTCCACCTGCAAGGACCGCAGTGTGTTTTGGCCCTTGCGTGGCTCTCCTTTCATTAGGCTCCCTTTCATTCTCTGCTCACATAACTTTTGATTTCCTTCCCATTCACACCTGTGACCATAATCAAAACAAGGAACTCTGTTTTCAGAGGTAAACAAAGCTGGGGCATCCCTTCTGGGAAGGAAGGACTGAAGATTCCAAAGAAGGAAAATTAAGGGACGCGTGCTGATAAATGTGGTGCTTCGAAAACTCAAGAGGAATAAGATTTAAAATGCTTGGATAAATCTCTTGCAGCATCAGCTTTTGAGTTAATGAGTAACACTTTCAAGCAGAAGAGGAGAAGGAGCACAGCTAAAGGAAGCAGGGCAGTTACAGGCAAACTTGCTTTCTTATCCAAAGACAATTTATCAAAAAATAACAGGGTTTAACAATAGAAACAGCAACTAGCATTTTCAGCTGACTGGAAAACTCTTCCAAAATTAGGTTAACTATTTCCAGCTGCCAATAATATGGCATAGACTGTTTTCAGTGACTTGACACCTGTGCCAGACAAATATTCTCACAATCATACTATACGTGCCATACTGTATACAGCTTGCAGAAATCACTTTCAACTACTGTTTTTAAAAAGCCAATTATTTCAAAAAGCCCTACAAAAAGTGCAGTCAACCCTGCTAAGTGCCACTGAGGGTGCTTTCTAGAACATACATAGTTATATGTGTATATAAATGTATGTACCCATATATACATGTGTGTGTATATCACCTTGCATCCATTAGGGCTGATGCAAGCAAAATTATCAGTTAAGGCCAAAAGGTGCTAAAATAATCTTGTCTGACTCCCCCCTCCACCCTACCCCAAGTGAGCTAGGAATTATAGTAAGGAAAATACTATAGTTTCATCAGAAAACAGGTAAAGGAAATATAAAGTTGTTTATAATATCTAAGGAATTTTTAATCAGTGAAATGAAAGGTCTGCAATACTCCCAAAGTTGTTCAAGGGCCACTGTTTCAATAGCTAGTGACAGCAAATTCTCTCTAAACTAAAAACTGATTTCTGCAAGCCACAACTAAAAAGAAATGTTTGCTTTTTAAGAAATTCACAAATCTAGCACTTGTATTTGTCATTAAGTGGTGCAATTTATACCATAGCAAAATATCAGGGCACATTAAAATCAACTGAAATTATTTCTACTACTCTTTCCCAAATTAACACGTATATAGAAGTATCAAAATTTTATTAAAACACAAGGTGAGGGAAAGCAATAACTGGGCAAAAATGACAAATTTATTTGTTTCCCAGATTTTCTGAAGTTTTCAATGCAGCATAATAAATTATCACCAGTCACTGTATCATTAAGTATGTTCAATGCTCTACAGAATAACTTGAATAAAGCCAATGCAATCAGGCATACTATATAAGACAATAACACTTTGCAAAAATATAGTTTTTAAAGATTCAGAATGCGAAAAGTAACTAAATGCAACTTGGTGTCAAAAGCAACATATTTAAATCACCCCACAACATTCTAACTTTTTTTTTTCTGTGTAACTGTAAGAGACAAATCAGGCTGAGCTACATGGAACTGTGAAGTGTTTTCAGTATCTGTAAACTTAATGCTGGTAGTGTCTTGTTGAGTTGAGACTTCTTTCTTCCGTACAAAAAAAAAAGTATAAATATTTTCTGCCCAGGAGTCTAGGTTACACATCCATAGAAGAAATATTCAGGACAGTTCACTATGAAAGCCCTCGTCTTCCAAAATTATTCGGCTGGTTTGTGTGATGTGATTAGTGATGCACTAAGAAGGTGCCAGATGATAGTCTCTGCAAAAAACTCTGTCCAGAAGGACAAAAAAGTTCTCTTACAGCAAGTCCATTTTGGGTCTATAATGCAGCAGTAGAGGTGCTTTCTGCAAGACAGAAATATCAGGTAAGTCAACAGACACATTCAGAACTGATCTGTTCAGCAGGTAAATCTGCTGTTTCATAAACTAAACCTTCAATGAAAGACCACAACAGTTATCTGATCTGTCAAAATTTCACCAAGACAAAGACAAGATGCAACTTCATCCATGGGGCTCAAACAAGAGATAAAGAACTGCTTCCCCTTTGTCTCAGGAGCAGATCTGTTTAACTTGGAAAACTTATTCCCAGTAAGGGACATGTCCAGGAAGCAGCATAAGAGTATGTGGCACTTCACATTTAATGGCTCTGGCTTGATTCCTCTTCTGTGAAACTATCCACTGATTTTTTTATGAATAACTAAACTTCTAACAACCATGACATCCTGCACCATGGATTTCTGTGTCTCATGAAAACAACTACTGTTCGTTTTTTCTGGACCTCCAGCCCCTCAGTTTCATTTTACATTCCCAACTTCTCTTTCACTTGAGAAGGCTGTTTACAGTTCTCCCTTTTCTGTATAACTCACAGTTTTACAGATCTCCCTGATAAAGGTGAAGAGTAGACTGTACAGATGCATATCAATTTGATGTTCCTGTGTGGTTCTCCCCCTAGCTCCCATATCCTAACATTTGCTTTGTATCCTTTTATTTATACCTATATTCAGCTTCAGGTGTTAATCACCTGTCACTCTGAGTCGTAAAGGCTTCATCCAATACTTTATCATCAACCTGTGTTCACTGATCTAAATAACCACAATGCTGCCAGTGCACTGTTACTGAAATACTCAAATCCATTTCCAGATCATTCAAAAACATTGCATAAAACAGATTCCAGTGGGATTCCACTTGCAACATTTCTGAATTTTTACCCTTGATCACTGACTTTATCCTGTGACTCTTACACAAGTCAGTTACTTTTCTACTCCAAGACAGAAAAATGCTTCTCTACTCCCACCTGCACCTCTTCTAGATATGCACCCAAAGCCATCAAGTGGTTTTACCTCAGTGTAACTGTACACTCAGAATGTCCATTACAAATACTAACTTCTTGTTCAAATATCCCCACATATACACACACTGACGTTCTTCAGTGTTGACTTGCCTCTTAAGTGCTCCATTTCACTATTCTTCCTTACCATTTCACTCAAGCTGCCATAATTAATGTGAAAAGTAATACTGAGAATGAATTCCCAAGTTTACTATTCCATTTCAGGGAAGTTTTTTAAAGAAACCACAGTGAGCAAGTCAAAGATGCACTAAAATATTTTAACCGCACCGGTTTATGCCTACTAAGTGCTTCCTGAAGTCTCCTTAACTGGGATAGACAAATATGGCTACTACCATTTCTTCTTTAAAAGTTAAATTCCCTTCTTGAGGTACAGAAGAGCACTGCATTGAAAACTTCTGCCTTTTCTGCATCAACTCCCCCACCTATGTGGACTAAAACCAGTTCTACCTGAAATGGTTAAAAATAATACTTTCTTGTAGCTTCCACTTCCTTTGCCAGACTTGATAATTTGACAGCTAATGTAGTGTTCCCTTTTAACTTGCAATTAATACTAAATTCTCCTTTCCTTCATTTTCTTGGAAACAAATTAACACATGGGAGCTTAAGAATGCTGTATTACATATTTATAAAAGTATCTTTTTATTGAGTTTGCAGTTACTGCAGTATAGTTCCAAAGCATACCTATTTTATAAACATTTTATTTGGCCACTTCATGATTTACTTGGAACCACCATGCCATACCTTAAATCTCCATCTAGTAACAACTACAAACTTGAGTGTGTGGTCTTTGCCAAGAATCTCTTCGTTGCATAATATGTCCAGCTGACAAAACAAAGGCGACGGTTAATTCACAGGGACATGGTACATGAAAAAACATATTTCAGATAATACTACAAATGTTTGACAATACTTTTTTTCTTTGAAGATACTGTAACTGTTCACCTTGCAGTTGCTCTGAAGACAAAAATAATATCAGGAAAGAAAACATAACATCTGCTCTCAACATACAAGTGCTGAAAGACCATGTCTGTGCCTACCTAGGAAATACTGTGTGATCTGGACTGAACTGCTTGATTTATCTTCCCAAGCAATACTAACACCGTTTCCTGAAAGCTTGACATGCTTTTTAAGAGGTCCAATAAAATGTGCAAGGAGACAGAAATCTCAAAGACAGCTGTTATTTAACATACTATGAAAATTTTTTTACCTTTTCTGGTATTTTGCCAGTCAGGCGGCATCATGAACTAAAAACAGGGAACATGCATGAAAACAGAAAATTCCACCAAGGTGGCTTATATCACAGCACTTTACCACGCAGCTCTGAAAGGCCTGAATGTGCATGCAGTCCACTTACCTTGCAGTAACTCAAACCTACAATAGTCTAAAGCAAGAAAACAAGCTTAAATCCTTCTACTTATCTACCTGTTGCTTGGCACCAGCACAATAATTACACTATGATTTATGTACTCTTAATAAGGTAGAAAGGGATAGCAAAGGAATCAACAGTATTCCTGAAAGTTTTTCCTTCAGGAAAAGCCAAGTAGGTTGTTAAATCAAAGACTGGCACAGTGCATTGGAGAGCTTAACTACTCATACAGGAAAAAAAACCCCATAACATCCCCCTTTGAGCAATCACTGTAGCTATGCAGCTGCTGGGCTACAGCCAGGAGTAAACCATTTCCAAGCCAGCTGAGGATAAGATAGGATATACTGTTGTGTTTCAGGAAGACTGGCAGCGCCTGGAGCATACTCCAACCATATGACAGAGTGTGGGATTGAAGTGTACAGAAGCTAGGAAGGAAGGAAAAGTTACAGAGATACAAATTCACTGGTGGCAAGTTCAGGCAGAAAGATGTGGACACACTGGACTGGATAGCATGTGATTTGATTTGAATGAAAAGTCTTCATGATATTCAGTGAATCAGTGTAATAATATGGAATTCAGAGATGTCAAGCTGAGAATCAGCCGAGGTGTCCAGAGACTGTGACCAAGGCATAGCAAAGTGGTAAAAAGAGGCTGCATTCACAGTTTGCCTCTGTTAATTTTTGAATCTGATCTAGAAGTGCAAAGAATTACCCTTCTGTACTTTCACCATAAATTCTGCCCACAATTCCAAGTATTCCCTGTAAAGGCAGGGAAAACTAGGTATCTGGTAACACTCTGGTTGTGGTAGGCAGCAACTTCAGGTTGAGCTTCACTGAGAGCACAGAAAGGAACAAAGTATTTGTGGTGCTTTCTCTTAAGCTGGGCTTCAGTAGTGCTAAAGTGTTGTTTTTTTTTTCACTGCCTGTCCCCTGCACAAAGTGTGAACTCTCTGAAAGGGTGGGGGTTATACCTAACTACAAAGCATCTCACCAGAATCCATTTTAACACATGTGGAAGCACATAACCAAGCCTTTTAGCTCAACTATTTACAGATGGACATGAAAAGATGCACTGCAAACTAAGTGGCAAGTCCTGTACAGACTCAAGAAAGAAGAAGAAAATGGCTATATAACATAATTCAATAAGCAGTGTATGGTTCTCTTTTCTAAAAATAAAATCAGACTAAAAGATATTCGTTTGCAAAGCAACAAACCCACCCTTTAAAAGCTTTTATACATGTAAATCTATTTTTAAAAATTAACATATTACCTCATTAAAAGAAGAAAGGTTGAGTTTTTTGGCAATGAACTTCTTTAGATGCAAAACTGTTGCTTGTGCTGAGCAACGAATCCATTTTCGTTTCAATCCACGCAATTTGCTGCTATTGCACTCCAAGCAGATGCTTACCTTCAGGAAAAAGCAAACAATCAGGAGCTGGCAGGAATAATTTTCTGCAATCCCCATAATGTATTCCATACGCAGTTTTTATTAATGCAATAAAGAAATACAGAGCCTGAAATGCATATTAAAAAAAAAACCCAAACATTTTCTAACATCCTGTAAGATGTGCTGTTAAGGAAACCTCCCTGTCCAACCCATCCAAGAGCCACTCTGGCAGTCACACTTTCACGACCTGAGCTAGGACCAAAGACTCTTTGCAGCTACACATACCGACACATTCAGCCCAGGTTTCCTTACCAGCCCAACCCCAGGTTTCCCATAGCAGAGTCTCAGATGTTCCAGTCTTTAAAATAATTTAATCTTGGTGGATGCAGTAACTAAATAACAACATAACAACTGGAGCTGGTGCCTCCAAGGAGGGACCCTGAACAAAGGAAATCCTGGGCTTTTTTACCCTCACAATCTAAGCACATAAGTTTAGGGGTCATTGGCTCCCGCTGTGTCTCAGTGTCTGGTCCCCTGGCTGAGTCACAGTTCCCTGTGCCCTTTGTTGTGCAAAGGGTAGACAGTTCCTGGCCTCTTGCCTCGAGCTCCCACCCAGAGCTCAACCTGCAGCTCCCACTGCAGCTGCACACCGAGCTACTGGCACTGAATGTGTTCCTTACCAGTGCAAAATGTTCCAATTCATAATAACTGACACACATATATGACTCCATGTATCACAGTAACACTGAAGTACACTCCTTCAGAAGGTGAGGCAAATTACCTGAATTTGTTAAGAAAGCTAACAAATACTTTGGAAACTCAAACAGTCAGAACTATCAAATCTTAATGTAAATGTCTTCAGTGTATTCTTCATTCCTGCCAAAACCCTGAGGTAAAAAACCCTTAGGCTTACAAAAAAGCATTGGACAAACTGCACTTTATTTGTATCAGAGAACAGAAAAAGCAGCTCGAAACAGTTATTTTCGTCTCTGTTAGGTTAACAAAGAAAAAACACAAGATAAAACTAGAGCCCTAGGAGCTCACCTGTTCATCACTTCGGTGGTAGTCATTATCTTCCTCCTGCTTTTCCTCTGAAGTTTCTTTATTTAAATTTTCATCTGCTTTAGTTTCACCTTAGATAAAAAAACCCCAGACATATATGTTTTTTACATATATATATATATAATTTTTATATATAAAACCCAGATATACGCAGCAGCAGCTTATGATGCTAATACAATTAAAACAACACAGTTCAGGATTGCAATATAGAATAAACTTTGCCTTTTCCCTTATCAGGTTAGGCAAAACTAGCAGCCAACAGCCCATCACATGAAGGAGGGGAATACCCCTGGAGCACAACCTTCAGTTCCACTGTGAGCAGCCAGGCAATTTCACAGTCCCCACGCAGGCACTGCTGTGGAGACCCACTGCCACAAGCCATGTGCCATGACCAGCTAAAAACTAAGACTCCGTGCACAAATAAGGGACAAAGCAACAATCCTGTGCTCACTGTATTCTTCACTGTTATGAAGTAATTGTGACTGTAAAACACTAACTCGGCACACCTCGAACAGGTCTGTTCATCAATTTACTAGACATCAACCAACAAAGACAGAGTAAATAAAGGACCATTTACCATTTCGATGAGAATCTAGGTGCTGTTTTGTGGAACACGTCTCCCCTTTGATGTCCCCTGGAACTTCCATGCCCAGTTTGTGATAAAACTCCCTTTGCTTTTTCATTTCCGCTGTTTAAAATTGCAAATATTAATCCCTGTAATAAAGTTCTAATGCAATATTTATGAAGCAATTCCAAATCCCTTCCCTCTTAAGGATCGCCAGCAAGTAGTGGTGTTGTCATTATTTACTATCTTCTATCTCTGCTTATTGTATCAAGTCATGCCTCATCTTATTTTCCAGAGTTAGAATACCATAAAGTTATTTGCATAGCTATTACTGTATCATTCCTACTAGAATAAGATAGTATTTAAAATACTGTAGCTAATTTTGGATATCCACAATATTTCAGTCAAACCAGTTGTTTGGAATTTTTATTTATAATTCTGATTTCCAATATCCTAGAAATAATTTTTAAATAATCTATTTAATCTTCCTGCTGTTTTAAAATGTTCTGGTTTTGCACCTTAAATTGATTAAAATCCTCCATTTAAATGAAAGTTTTAACACACATTAAGGCAAAAAAAATCACATTTCTATAAAGTACTTCTTTAGTTGAACACATCTAGCATCAAAGAGGATTATGAAAACACAAAATGAAAGTTCCCTGATAAGGACTCACAAAACAGTAGAAACTAAAAGCTTTTCTGCCTTGCATTTTACCTCTGAGAATTCCAGAAAGCTTGCACAACAGGTTTAAGTACACAGTTCAACAAAACCAAATTAGAGTTATGGTGTGCCAACACTCAAAAGATGAACGACTATTCCGCTTTACACAATACTGCTTTCGGAAGAAATATCCCATGTTGCCTCCCACCACCCCCACACTGAATTGCTGCTAGTACAGGTATGAAATTAAATTAATCATTAAAAATTGCTTTCCATTGTATTTTTCTTCAGTTGCCCTCCCTTTTTCATCACTTGAAACTTTCTTTTATTTTTTATGTTAAAGAAGCATGTGCAAACTGACCTCTAAAAAAGGCTACACCACAACTTACCTTCTTGGAGGCCTGGCACAAGTTTGTAAACAATATCTTGCATTGTTCTGTCATGACTAGCAAGAAAAAAAAAATCAAAAGCTTAAGTCAACCTTCTGGATTCAAAACATTTCTCTTTAAAACGTTCCAGCACTAAATATATGTAAAAACCTCTAAATTCAGTTAAGACAAATTTCCCTTCTCAAATTAGGACTTCTATCAAGCCAGAAAAGACAGTAACATAAAACAAATTATGAAAAAGTATAGGCTAAGACAAAAAACAAATGGAAGTTTGAGAAAGAATAGTCTGTGGAGGAAAACAACCCATGGGATATGACCTCCAACATCAAGGCAAGTATGTCACTAATAATCTCAAAATTCTTAGACAACTTTGAGGTAAATTCGTTTTTATTATAAAAGAACCAAAGATAGCCCATTTCTCACCCTTACAGACTCATCTCTCACATTTCTAGATTACTTAGTTGTCTCTACTAGGCTTCTCCTAAAATGCATGAGAACAGTTGACAGAAAAAGACCACGACAATTAAATTTTACTTTGCTCTTAAAAGACAGCACTTTAACTGTGAGAAACATTATATAGCTAAGTAGCCTGTACAGGTAGTGTGGCTCTAATAAAAAAAAGATAATAATCCCACTGAAACTCGAGCAGTGGGACCAGTTAATATTTTAAACTTTAATTCCCAGCTCATCTAGGTAAAATTCTGTTCTAATCTAAAATTAGTCACTGTCTGAAAGAAATTAAGTATTACCCTAAATTCCAATTAATAACTTATCCTAAACTCCAATCAGTAATTATTATCAGAAGCATTTCAAGTGTCTGTCTTGGCTGCTGCAATGTCATTACCCCAAAAGAGTTTGCAGTATCAAACCCTGAGTCTGACTTAAATAGAAGACTCAGGCTTCTCATCCCCTGACATGAGCACTTCAAAGCAGTGGCGATCAACGAACAAGTAAAGAAATGGTGGCAAATCAACACGTTTACAACCAGTAATTACAGTGTTTTAAGTAGCACTACAAGAAGAATCAAAATATGGATAATTCTAAATGCATGTCATTTCAACCAGCAGCAATCCCACTTGCACAGGCTGGGATTATCAAGTGCCACATAGGGATTGCAGACATATCACCAAAATTAAGTAAATAGGACATCACTAACAGATCACAGGTGAGAATTTGGGGGTTGGAACTAGATGAACTGGATGATCTTTGGTCATCATTTTTTTTACCTAGATGAACTGTAAGACCTTCAAGGTCCCTCACAACCCAATTTTATGATTCTATTTAACAGTATTCAGAAATGTGAAAAAAAGGAGACACACTTGGTTTACCTGTTTTCCGGACACAGGAGATGAATGGAGGAGCTACATTTTAAGACAGCTTGTGAAACTCCTACCTGTCAATTTTTTATTTAAAAGGACGCCATAAATATATCCAAAAGTAGCCTGAACAAAGCCTGCTTCAGTTTTGAAGGGGCAATACTTTACAACTAGTTCAAGCAGCTTACTTCACTTGAAGCATATTCAGCAACCAAGTAACAAATTGCTTTGTAGGTGTTCTCAATTTGATGCTGTTTCCTGGTCCCTTTTTGCACAGAAAACAGGCACTGGTATATTCTTGTGGCATTACAGAAGACAAACGTTGTCTTACAAGTCATTTATTCATTCTTGCCTATTTTCACTACTTGTCCCTTTAATTATACACTCATACAAAATATTATCAGTGTATCATATAACACATTATCAGTGTACATCATTATTCTTCAACTACAGAAACAGATAAACTAGTTTCAGGCTCCTGAATGAGGATGAGCTTGAACCATGTAAGCGTGTATACAATATTGATAGTTTTCTGTGAAAGTGCAATCAGACTCATTTGCTATAAACATTGCTTCAGAAATTCTTATAGAACTGAGAAAGGCACATGGGAAAATGCTACTAACAAATGCAAACTCTTTATAAAGGTAGAAAAACACTACTTGATATGCAATAGCTAATGTAAACACACTGTCGCAACTATTTCCATCAACAAGAGTTACTACACTGCAGTAAAATGAAAAGAAAGCACACATGGAAAAGAAAAATCAACAAAAATACTTGGTAAATATAAAGAAAAGTGGTGAACAATACCAAATTTGTGTTAGGTCTGTGTAGGGATCAAAACAGAACAGAGGACAAGGTCATCCACTCTAGAGATTAATGCCACTGGTCTAATATTTTTGCTGCCATATTGCTGGCTTAAACAATCCAGAAGGTTCTTGGAATGCACTGATGGTAACTTCCCTCTCCCAGCAACAGAGAAGCCAACAAGGAGAGATGTTACCCTGGACCTTGTTCTCACCGACAAGGAGAGGCTGGTGGGGAATGCGAAGCCCAAGGGCAGCCTGGGCCACAGTGACCATGAAATGGTGGAGTTTGACACTCTTAGGGGAGCGAGGAGGGTGCACAGCAAGCTCACTACCCTGGGCTTCACAAGAGCCAACTCTGGCCTCCTCAGGGATCTGCTTGGTAGGGTGCCATGAGAAAAAGCCCTGGAAGAAAGAGTGGCCCAAGAACACTGGTTGATATTCAAGGATCACGTCCTGCAAGCTCAGGAGTGATGCAGCCCAACAAAGAGAAGTCAGGAAAAAATGCCAAGAGACGTTCGTGGATGAACAAGGAACCCCTGGACAAACTCAAACACAGGAAAGAAGCCGCAGACAAGGACAACTAGCCTGGGAGGAATATAGAGAAATTGTCCAAGCAGCCACAGATCATGTTAGGAAAGCTAAAGCTGTGATAGAATTATCTGGCCAGGGACATCAAGGGCAACAGGAAATGTGGCTCTCTCTGCAAGTAAATGGGAGACCTGGTTACCTGGGACACGGAGAAGGCTAAAGTTAATCAATGACTTTTTTGCTCCAGTCTTCACCATTAAGTGCTCCAGCCACACTGTCCAGGTTGCAGATGGCAAAGGCAGAGACTGGGAGAATGAAGAACCACCCACTGTAGAAGACCAGGTTCAAGACCATTTATGGAATCTGAAGTCCAGGGGACCTGATGGGTCCTGAGAGAACTGCTGAGGAAGTGGCTAAGCCACTATCCACTGTATTTGAGAAGTCGTGGCAGTCCAGTAAATTTCCCGCTGAAAGTAAAAGAGGAAATGCAACCCCATTCACAAAAAGGGAAATAAGTAAGGCCTGGGGAATTACAGGCCAGTCAGTCATAGTCTCCTGGAAACTATGCAAACGCACATGGAAAAGAAGAAGGTGACTGACAACAGCCAACATGGCTTTCACTAAGGGCAAATCATGGCTGACAAATCTGGCCTTCTGTGACAAGGTTACAGAGGTGGTGGATGAGGAAAGAGTGACTGACGTCGTCTTCCTGGACTAGTGCAAAGCATTTGACACTGTCCTGCATCACATCCTTGTCTTTACACTGCAGAGACATGGATTCAACTGATGGAGCACTTGGTGGATAAGGAATTGCCTGGATGGTCACACTCAAGAGAGCTGTGATCAATGGCTCAAAATCCAAGAGATGACCAAGAGTGACAAGTGGTGTTCCCCAGGGGCCAGCAATGGCACCGGTGCTGTTTAGCAAATTTGTCAGCAAAACGGACAGTGGGATGGAGTGCAGCCTTAGCAAGTTTTCCAAGAACACCACGTGCAGTGGTACAGTCGACACACTGGAGGGAAGGGATGCCATTCAGGCTTAGAAGGCGGGTCCATGTGAAGCTCATGAAGTTCAACAAGGCCAAGTGGCATCTGGGTGCTGGCAAACCCAAGCACAAATACAGGCTGGGCAGAGAACGGATTGAGAACAGCCCTGAGGAGAAGGACCTGGGGGTGTTGGCGGATGAGAAACTCACTGTACCTGAATGGAGCCTACAAGAAAGCTGGAGGACTTTTACAAGGCCATGTAGTGACAGGACAAGGGGGAATGGCTTTAAACTGAAAGAGGGTGGGTGTTGATTAGATAATAAATAGAAATTATTCACCATGAGAGTGGTGAGGCACTGGAACAGGTTACACAGAGAAGCTGTGGGTGCCCCACCTGGAAGTGTTCAGGCCAGGCTCTATGGAACTTTGAGTAACCTGACCTAGAACAAGGTGTCCCTGTCCATGGCAGGGGGATTGGAACTAGATGACTTCTAAGGCCCCTTCCAATCCAACACATTCTATGATGACTTTATGATATTCTTACCTGTTCCTATGACCTAAACAGATCTTTGAAAGATTAAATGAATGATAAAGCTGAAAATTATTTCTCTCATTACTGTGACAAACTGAAAAGCACTGTTCAACTAAGACTAATTATTGAAGATTTTGTAAAAGTATAAATTCTACAAATGTCTCATATATGTACTTTTACAACCCAAGCACACAGAATGAGGAATGACTAAATCCCATTAAAATCACACAAAAATTAAACAGTGAAGTGCATACTTGGCTTGTTTTTAACTCTGGAAGAAGCTGTCTTACTAAGGAGTTGCAAATTTATAGCAAAGTTTGATCCTATATCTCCTCAAACACCTTCAAAACTTCCTTTTAAATGTTTAAAATGCTGATAAACAAGAAAGAAAATTTGGGAAAATCTGCATTAAAGGCGATGAATCAATCTAGAGTGAAGCTACTTGCACTTCTGCTTTTATACTTACCCAATATACTGTAATGGGTGGCTCTGATGTATAACAATTCTACAGGTTGGACAAGTGTTGTTTTCCTCCAAATATTTCACTAGGCAGCTTCTACAGACTGATAACAAAGACATTCACAATTAAAAAGTAATAAAAGTAGTATAATAAAAGGTTGTTTTTCTAAAGTCACAGAAATGCACCATACTGAAATTTACACAAAGCTCATTTTTTCCCATCACATATGCATGACGTTTAATCATGCAGAACACAGTTTTCATTATCTTTCATTAATTTTTTTCATACAGGATACTGTAAGGCATTTGTGCCTATACAAAACCTTCCTAATACAGCATATAACACACATGATCCCACTCTTAAAATTTATTAGAACAACTTCTAGCAGTTCAACATTCAGTTTGCAGGGCCAACATTACAGGAACTGTACATCATTAAGATAATAAGCATATTTGCTTTAACCATAGCCACATACAGAACAAATGTGTGTGGTGGCAATAAACCCAACACTAAGAAAAATATTCCTGAAAACTTTCAGAAAATGGATAATCAGCTGTTATTTTACTTCTAACTGTCACAGAGTACATTACAGTTAAAACTTCCACCTGAAAAAAAATTATATTAGCAGACCTTCAGTGTCAGTAAAATGTCCTGGAAAGAGCTGCTAAAGTAATCACTCATTATAAAGCTGCATGCTTTCAGAACTGTTTCCATATGCATACACACAATCACCCATGTCTCTTTCCAAGTGAACTATTTACAGTCCACTCTCCTCTGTTCTGCCCAAACCCAGTACCCGTAAAATACACTACTACTGCATGATATCCTGACTCACTTGAGGTTACAACTCAAAAAGTTAGAGGGGAAAAAAAAAAGGAGGAATAGCTTTTTCTTGAAGAGCAGCAATTCCATGTAGTCTTGATATTAATACACTTATCATATAAAATGAAAGAATTTCTGTAGCTATAGTGCCACCTACCTCCCAAACAATATCACAGTACAATTAAATAACACTTATTAATAAAAAAAAAGTAACAGCAAATGAAGCATTTTAAGTTTGCACAGTGCTTTATATTTACACACCTAGGATGACAGCACTGTGGCTGGCAGAGGTCTGACAAAGCCTCAGAGCTTTGCACACTATGCACAGATCTTGAAGAGCTGTTTGTTCCAGTGGAGTGCCAGAGCAGTAGATTCATTTGCAAAAGTGAAGCCAAATCCCAGTCCTACCAAGTTGACAAAAGCAAAATTTGATAGTGGAAGCAGGGACAGGTATACTAGAAGGAGTATAGGGATGTTGCTAACTTGTGTAGGAATGGGGTCAGGAAGGCCAAATCACAGCTGAAGATGAATTTGGCAAGGGACATGAACAGTAAGGCCTTCTACAGGTATGTCAGTCAGAAAAAGGTCAAGAAACGTGTAGTCCCCAGATAAACATGACTGGCAAATCAGTAACAGTGGATGAGGAGAAGGCTGAAGTACTCATTTACTGTTTTGCCTCAG
Organism: Platyrinchus mystaceus; assembly: GCA_035041135.1. NCBI lineage: Eukaryota > Metazoa > Chordata > Aves > Passeriformes > Tyrannidae > Platyrinchus > Platyrinchus mystaceus. The sequence goes on along the minus strand of JAWWLV010000100.1, from coordinate 27,566,192 downwards.
TCTTCCCTGGCAATCTCTCTTCCCACACCTTTTGCATGGATGGGGGAGTAAAGTCCCTTCCACAATATGAGAAGATGAGGTTTGTGAACACCTGAGGAGCCTGAATACAGATAAATCTATGGGAGCTGATGAGATGGCTCCCAGAGTCTTCAGGGATTTGGCTGATGTAGTTGCCAAGCCACTCACAGCGACAGTCATGACAGTGATAAGTCAGGTGAAGTCCCTGGTGACTAGAAAAAGGGAAACATTGCATCCATTTTTAGGAAGTACTAGAAAGGAAGGACGACCCTGGAAACTACCAGGCTGTCAGCCTCACCTCTGTGCCTGAGAAGATCACAGGACAAGTCCTCCTAGAAGTTGTGCTAAGGCACAGGGAGGGCAGGGAGGTGCTTTGGGACAGCCAGCACGGTTTCACCAAGGGCAAGTCCTGCCTCACCAACCTGGTGGACTTCTATGATGGAGTGACTGCATCAGTGGACAAGGGAAGGGATACAAATATCATCTATCTGGACTTCTGCAGTGACCATTGACAAGGCTGCCCACAATATCCTTCTCTTTAAATCAGAGAGATAGGGATTTGATGCATGAACTATTCAGTGGATAAGGAATTGGCTGAATTCAGTTTTACAAAATCTGGCCCTGACCATCCACAGGACTGGCTTTGGTCCTCCAAATGAGTCTCACCAAGGGACTCAAGAACTTCATTTACTACTGAAGAGGCTCTGAATGGCTGAAGGTCAGAAAATTAGAGAAAAATGAAAAAGGAAAGAAAACTGTGCAGTTCTGAGTAGAATAGAATGAAAATTTCTAAGCGGTGTAACTCTGAAGAGAGTTCACTATCTCAACAGACACAGAAATTTCATGACAGATTTTGCAAGGATGCTTTTCCAGGAACGTATATTATTAGCATTACTATACACAATACAAACAGTGCCAACATGTATGAAGGTTTTCTACATAGACAGGGCTGTGTGCCTTTTCTCACAAAATTGTAATTCTACAGGACACACAGTGAAACAATATTCAGAAAATATCAACTGTCAAAATAAGAGAGGCACAAGCCAAAAAAAAACAACCCAAAAGCAGCAGCAGAAGATAGTAAGGTGTATACTCTAGTTTCAGAAGCAAGCACTGTAGCACTGTAGATTAATTTACAAATTTCTTCCATAAGCAAATGTAAGAAATGGTGTTGATGATGTCAAGTGAGGGGTATTTATAGCATTTTGTTTTATTTTAAAGAACAATGAAAAATGACCCTGTACCTCTGTGTCAGCCAGTTAACTTGTTAGAATACTGGTTTTGTGTGTAATCTTCTTAATAGCAGCAGTAAAGAAATTCTAATCTAGTTTTAAGGATCTCACTTTGAAAACAACACTGTGGAAATTAAGATGTGAAACAAATGCAGAAGGGACACAAGACACTGATTGCTGCATCCAGCTCCGGGGCTCCCAGCATAAGGAAGGACATAATCCTCTTGGAGTGAGTCCAGAGGAGGGTCGTAAAGTTGATCACAGGGATGGAGAACCTCTCCTAAAAGACAGGCTGAGAGAGTGGGGCTGTTCAGCCTGAAGAACAGAAGGCTCTGGAAGCAGCCTTCCAACACCTGAAGGGGGCTACAAGAGAGCTGGAGAGGGATGCTTTACATGGACATGTTAAGACAGGATAAGTAGGAATGGCTTTAAATTGAAGAAGGATAGATATTAGAAAGAAATTTTCACTTTGAGGGTAGTGAGGCACGGGAACGGGCTGCCCAAAGAAGCTGTGGATGTTTCATCCCTGGAAGCATTCAAGGACAGGTTAGATAGGCTTTCAGCAACATGATCCAGAACATTGGAACTAGATTTTAGTTTCAAGAACCTTTCTATGGTTCTTGGAATCATAGAATGAACCATTCTGTGATCCTATGACCCTATAAGAATACCCAAAACAATATGAAATGTGACAAGGACAGCAAACTCATTAAAGCTGATGAACAGAGCTTCTAAACGGAATATAATAAAATACGTAATCGCTGACCAATCATGAGCATTGCATTTCCTCTTTTTTAGACATATTAGGTGAAGAATAAGTCTGCTGAAACTTTTCATTTTATGATGTCACCACTGTCATCAAATAATTCCCATACAAGAAAATTTAGCACTGGAAGTCATTCAGATAATTCAACAACATATTAGCTTTGTGACAGAGTAATTTTAAAACATGAGATGCTTTTGAAGGTTCTAGGCCATACTTCACTGATACGAAATCAGAAATTTACAAAGTAACCTAACAAGAAACACGTAGCCTATCACAGTATTTTGGAACACAAGCTTACAACACAATATACTTATTCTCTATCCATAAACTACAGCTGCTTTCTGCAGAGGAACAGGAGAGTGAGAGACACTGGGAAGGTTCCAGGTAGAGGACATACACTATGTCAACTGTGAGTGAAGACAGAAGTAGGTATTTCACATTCCTTTAGCAGGAAGACAGACTGCATTCTTAAATGCTTATATTACCACTAATTGTGTATGGCTTCAAGTTTGTGCAGTAGTTTTAATGTTCCCATTTACTTTGATAAAGAAGCAAATAATCTGTTAAAGAAAAGCAGTGTCTAGTAAAGCACACACTATTTTGGCTGATGCAAAATAGATTTTTTAAGTTACAACTGAAAAGCATTACAGCATGTTGCGTATCAAGTTTAAAAAACAAAAAAGCAACTTTAATTTAATTATACTTCTACTTACAGGTATGTAAGCATTCTGTTACAGTAGTAGCATCAATCAGGTATCCATTGCACAGACGACAGGTTATATGGGCATTAATGTCCCAAAGCTTAATCTTTCTTGTTAGCATCTTTGGTGCCTGCAGAAACGATACCATAAAGTGACACAGCTGTAGTGACAAGGCAAAAGTTACTTAGGAATAAAAATTTAGCTAGTATTAACCCTAAAGCTTTTTACACAGCCTTACACTCATGTAACTTACATGAGTGTGCACAAACACCCGCACAATGACAGCACCAACTTTTATGTCACTTCACAGAAATGAGACAATGTAAATCCCACACTATTTTGCAGGTCAGTATTTCAACAGCATAGAAAATGGTGCTATTAATAAGTTTCTTTACCAACCAAGGGACCTAGATTTAAGGTGAAACCCTTTTATTCTTAAGTAACATCACATTCAGCCTTGTACTAGTGAAAAACTCATAAAAACATGGAGAGAGAAAATCCTCAAAGCAATTTCAGAATCAAGTGTTTTGATAACTGAAAAGGCAAAATAACCAGCTCTGATTTGTCATATTAGATTTAACCACACTTTTAAGTGTTTGCCTTGTGTCAGTATGGTTAAACCACAACTTTGAATCTGTCACCCAATAATGGACCTGAAAAGTTAACCTTCTGAAATCCCTTTATTTAAACACAAGTAAATTAAAAGTTACATTGCAGATTAAAATAATTTCATTGGCAGAGCTGCAGTTTGTTGTACTAAGAAACTGGAACTAGATAGTTTTCATTTCTTTTGAGCATGGGATGGTATAACCACCTTTAAAAGGAAGAAAAATCAGACATTAAAATGAAACAGCTCATTTAACTTTTTTTTTGCAGCAACATCAATTGCTTATTGAGAAAACACCACATAAAACCCATGTCTTAACAAATAAACTTTTATCTTTAAACACAGCTAAGTTTTTTAAAATATACTGAAAACTGTACTGTTACTATAATTTGACAGCATTCTAGTTAATTAACAGAGCAGGATAAACTTGCTTACAACCTACTACCTTTGGTTCCCACACTGCAAAAGTCACCAAATTACACTGTTTTCCATTAAACTGATTTTACTGACCCTGAGTCACAAGTACTGGTTTTCATCTAGCTTAGTTTGGAAAACATTTCAGAATTTGAATGGTAACACATGTTCCCCAAATTTCACATAGAAATATTGTAACAAGACTGTTTAATCTATAATTTGTCATCTTCATTTTCTATGTTCAATGAAGTGGTACTAAGCATAAAGAATTATCAAAAGGCAAACTTCCACATCAATCTGAGCTATACCACTGCTGAAAAGTACTTCATGTTCCACTATGAACTATGGGAAAACATATCCAACACCCACACATTCAAATCTGCATTGTCCTATACAAAAAAAGACCAGGAAGACTTCCAGTTCTCATGGCTAAGAATAAGTGATGTGGAAAAAAAAAATCAAACTTACTTTACAGTATTTGAGATTTATTTATTAAGCTAGTGACTTGTCATTACAGAAGAATGAAAGAGCAGCTTGGTTTTGCAGTATACAAAATAGGTCAGAATCTGTGCTTGGAAACTGAATTACTTCTTTAAATTTTATTCTACAGATTTATTTCTAACCATCTGAAAACCAGACACTTATTAAATCCTTGCAAGTTAGTGCATGAGGTCACCAGTTAAAAGCTACTGGATGAGGTAAGTACCTTTCTGTGGCACAAAGAGCCTTCAACATCACTCTTTTAGAGTTCTGAAGATGGCTTAAAACACGACTTAAATAGAAAGTCAGTAACATTAGAAAACACAATCCATGACAGGCAAATGAGAAATTAACCTACACGGATACTTAAAAAGGCTGTATCAATACAACTCTAGTTACTTGTGCAGGCAGGAATTCAGAAGAAAATGTTGAGGATCACAACAGACTGAATCCAAGCACTAAGGCAGAAGAGCCAAAGATACTACAGTGAATTGTGAAAAAGAGAAATTATTTATTTTCTAGAAGAAGCATGACAATTCTTCCTCAATACAGTACAGACAAGCACTGCCATTAGAAGAACCATCAACAAAGAAAAACCAGTTCAGATGGGGTATGATATTATGAGAACAGTGAATGAACCACACAATGAAGAAGGTAAAAATAATGCAAAATAGCAATAAACCCCATTGTGCTAGAAAATGAAAAAACAGCTAGCAAGGATAATACACACTTCACTAACTGAATGGGGTTTTTCCAGTACATTTTGGTGCTGGAAAAATGAATGTCTTCTAGAACATCCAGAGCAAGACTGTCAAATCTTCCTTATGAAAATGTCATACAACTTTCAAGCAGGACCGAAAACCCCTCTCCTTACATGTTTAAAGAACTGAAAATGAGAACTATTGGAAGAAGCAACACAAAGGGAACAGGTTTTTCCAGAGCAGAAGACGCTATAGTTTCAAAACATGATAAAACCTACAGTAGGAGATTCCTCCAGAAGCCTGTCCCACGCTCCTGTGTTGCAGCTGCTAAACAAGGAGAAGGATCTCTTCTCTCCTCATGCAGAGGTCCGACACTGTAGCTTCAACACAGCTTGAATCTCCAACAAGCAATTCAGCTTTTTAAGGTCTGTAAGCAAACTGTCAGTGTCAGACTTTGTTGTAGCCTGCATCTTGTGCAGTTGTGACCCACGCCCTTTAGTCTCAAGAAAAAGAAGAAATTTAGAATGCCTCACTTGCTTTTCAGAACAGTTGACCTGTTATAACGGGACTTGTCAAAAACTTTAAAATTAATAAAAATAAAACCAGAACCAAAATCAAGACTCAATCCAGACCAGTTAGTATGTGTATAGAAAGGCAGAGATAAGCTTACAACAAAATGGTGTATTACCAAGATGTCTGTTCAGTTAGAAAGCATATTTAAATACTTATACTTTTCAGCCAACTTGTTGCTTTCTAGAGGGAAACACAAAAAAAATTTTTAGCAGAACTAATGAAATATATAAAGAAAAAATAGAAAGACTAACGTTACAGCCTCTTATAAGAAATTAAATTCATTAATCACAGCAACAAATTAAAAACATAGAGTAATGCCACATTATGCAAAGTAATTCCATATTTATCACCTGTTTGTTCTGTATCACTTCAGAGGAAATGGAATAACATAATTGCAAATTTCACCATCAACTATTTTTTTTTCTCATTATTATTGCTTTTGAAAATTATGCACAGTCATACTATGAAATGCAGAGCTAAGCTATCATTCACAATGCTTAAGAAGAAACTCTCCATGTGGGTAGATGGCTAATACAGGATGTCTTTCATGTTCCTGTCTGGACTATATCAACTATCAGCTCAGATAGTGTATTTGAACCACACATCTCCTCTTGGGAACCAGTCCCAACATTCCCATGTTTCTACAGCCCTACTGCCAAACAAAAGTTAAATGGCACTTTTATCATATAAGACAGCCAAGTTCTTATCACCCCACACCAAGCATACATTTCAAGTAACCATATACACTCCATAGTACACTGCTGTAGGGGAAAAAATAGGGATTAGATCTGGAGATTAGAAGCAAGAAGAAGGTACAAAAAATTTCAAAGGCATTAATGCTGACTAGTATATCATAAAAGATATGTCAAGTCCTATTTCTGTGTCATCTTAACTCCACCTTAACTGTTTTAAAGACTGTTATTTCAACTTTATGAGTACAATAATAAATTTAAAAATATTTATTAAATATATTTAGACATTACATCAGTCTAATCACCCTGAAAATGTCAGTTGAAATATTATTTGAGTTTATCGAACAAGGAACTGAAAACCTACTTACTTTTATTTTAACTGCTGGTCTCCCTGGAATACAAGAAGACCTCTCTCTTGAGAAAAATCTCAGTATCCTTCAGATGTCTCAGCATCTGTTTTTGTTATTTAGGTAACACTCTCGAGGAGCAACTTTTACTATATTAACATGTAGTAACATAAAGAAAGGAAGAAAAGCATGTTTACCAGGTACTGGTTTCCTCTGAACAACTGTGAATGAAGTGACATCCTTCTGCTTAGACTACTGACAACTTCTGCACATGCAATTAATCCATATCAGTAATCTCATACAAATTAGAACAAAACAGCAAGACTACACAACATCCAAAACATCAAGCTTCACTAAGAACCACCCAAACTATTTTTCTATTTTCTAGACAAATCCAAGTCTCCCTTAAACACTTTCCCTTTGAAAATGGGAATGAGTTTTTTTTTTAAATCTGAATTCCAGGTGGTCTCCTTTGCAGAACTCATTTTCCATTTCTCAAATAGTGATATGCTTAAAAGAAAGCTAAAAAACAAGCTTCTGAAACAACTAATCTAACCCTGACCAGAACAACAACAAAAGTCTACAAGTCCATCTCTGAATACACATTCCCAAGCAATGTTGCAGCTTAAGAGCATGAACTGTTCAGGCATATGGATAAGGCCTTGAGCAACCTGGCCTGACCTCAGCTTACTCTGCTTTGAGCAATTGGATTACACAGAATAACCTGAGTTGGAAGGGACCCACAAGGATCATCAAATCCAACTCCTGGCCCTGCAAACGACATCCCCAACAATTCCTCCGTGTGTCTGAAAGCACTGGCCAAACTCTTCTTGAACTCTATCAGGCTTGGTGCTGTAACCACTTCCCTGGGGAGCCTGTTCCAGTGCTCAACCACCCTCTGGGTGAAGAACCCTGACACAGCTTCATGCCTCAGGTCCCACTGCTTGTCACCAGACATGATCTCCTGATTCTTTTCCAACATGAATTATTGTATGAACCTATAAACTTACTACACTATCACACTACCTTAGCCTATCCATGTCATACATAAGCTAACTTGTTACTATTTTGACTGATCTCAACTGTTATCCAGTCACAATCACAGAAACATCAGCTCAATGAAGTCAGCCTGAGCTCAAAAACTAAAATTTGCTGCTTTCAGAAGAAAATTTGCAGAATCAAGCTCGTGTTAAAGTCCCACACACCAGCTTGAAGGAATAACAGGACGAGATGGTAAGTTTACTTTTCCAAAGCATGAACTAGGCTTATGTCTTCTTGCCTAAGAATTAAAAAAAAAAAAAACCCTAACAAACAAAAAACCCACAAAACAAACAAACAAAAAACAAACAAACAAATGGAAAAACCCCCATATCTCCAAACTGAGATTTCCTTTTTTTACAGAGATTTATAAACTCACTAAGATGTGCAGGATTTAGGATGAATAGCAAGCCTCTAGAATAGGCTATTTGAACCTGTCTTATTTTGTAATGTAGGGGACCCCTGGTGGTCTAGTGGTTAAGACGCTGCGCTCTCAGCGCCAAGGCCGCAGGTTCGAATCCCGGTCCTGCTTCAGGGTCCCCCGGGCAGATG
>JAWWLV010000100.1:27531236-27557971 GCA_035041135.1 Platyrinchus mystaceus | reverse complement strand
AAAAATCCATTGCGCAGGCTTGAAAGGTAAAAACACCTTTCCCAGATCTTCGTTCGCGAAGACTGGCCACGTACGTATTTTGTAATGTGACCCATTGGTCACTGAGTAAAAGATGCACGCTCAAGAGCTTCTCAATCTTTCACAGAATCACAGCCAAGCTCTGAAGGAGAAGTTTCACTGGAAGTCACCACTCTATATAACAGCAGGCATATTCAGAGGACAGACCAGAATCTGAACACTTACAATGTCATTTCCAAACCTAATGGCCCATTTTCAAGTTGAACGCTGCAAGCCTTAGGCTCCCATTAAACCTCCATGGCAGTCAGTGGACAACAGAAATATCAGACCCTAATTTAGTTTTTAGAGAGTCAAAGCCAGGAAAGGAAAATCTGTATGACACAGAAACACATAAATTCTTCTAAACAAATTTACCTGCTCAAAAAATAACCTACATCAGCAAGCAATCTCCAACTTGTAAGAACTGCAGATAACTTTGAGACTCTCAATTCACTGACTGAACAGTGACATTTGATTAAAAAAAGTTAAGAGTCTTACTCTGTACCTAGCCAAAGAATGAACACTCGAGCCAAAACACAACCTTTCTCCCTCAAAACAGGTTGTGGAACATGGAGAATTTGTTCCTCAATTCTATAATCACAAAACACCTCTCAACTCAACAAATGCTGCCTAAAAAAACGCAACCAAACAAAAAAAAAAAAGCCCATCCCAAAAAAGACACAGCACAGCACAACAAAACATACAAACATGAGCCTCAACTGTTTTTACAGGAAATGTAAAATACATAAAGAGCATCCCCTCAGCAGGTTACATAAATTCACAGGACGATGCCATGGATGTCATGGAGTAACCTCTCCAAGCTGCTCTAATCCAGCCTTGCACTCAACTCAGGCCCATGTGAATTGAGTTACTGTGGACATACTCCTGCTCCACTCAGAAAACCTTCAAAAAAGAAAACTCCACAGCCCCTTTGGGCAACCTGTTCCAGGGTCTGACCACCCTCACTGGTACAAATGCTCCTACAGTCTCATGAGAATGTCCTGCATTGCAACTTGGTACAATGCCTCTCATCCTACAAGAGTGAACCTCCAGGAATAGGGTAGCACCATCATCTTGATTTCCATCCACAGGCTGTGTTGAAAATAGCAACAAGAGCATCTTCCCTGACTCTTAGCTCAGGGAACTCTCTTTGTTTAAGACTTTGTAAATACTGCATAAAAACCAGCAACAGCAAAATCTCAGTCAATAGCTGAAGAGCCACTTTTAACCCAAGTTGTTAGTACTTCATCCTGGGAACTGTTTTTGAGTCAGAACAAAAGAAGTAAGCACTGTACTGCACTTTAGAGAAGCAGGAAACCTTCTCAAGTGCCAAAAAAAGAATTAAGAGGTCCTGTTTAAAAAAAAAATAAAAAATTAAAAGGGGATCCCTGAAAAGACTGGGTCAGACCAATCTTTCTCTTACAAAGACAAAGCCTACTTTTCTGAAAGCTGTCACTTAGGAACCCTGAAACGGATGGTAGACCTGGTAAAAGAATTCCATTTTGAAGAGATTGTTTTCTTAACAGCTGCCAAGCAATGAATTACTCAGAAACAATATACCAACAATGGAGAGAGAAGAGGCAGTTTTCTTAAGTGCTGGAACATGAAACCCCAAACAAACACAGAAAATGTTCCAAACATTCAGCTAGTATGAAAAAAAAATAATTTGCAAAAATATTAGTGTTTCTTCATCTTGGTTCCAGCTGACACTATTTTAAACCACACTGCTGGCATGGTGTCAGCCTCTTACTGTCTGCTGAGTCTTACATGACACTGAAAGGAATTGAGTGAAGACAACTAGAAAAGCATCTGGACTATACTCCCAGTTAAAAAACAAGGAAACAAAAAAACCCACACAAAGAGTCGGGAGAGGCTGGGAGGGGATTTGCACTTGTCAGAGTTAACTCATTTTGTTTATTCTTCATCCACTTAATCCACTAAGGCAGTTTTCTGTTAAGATGATAAAGCAAAATGTAACGTATCACAGGTCTCTCTACTAAAATTGTGTCACCAATAAGACAAGCCTGCATATCTCTGTACTAGCTTTCACCTTCCAGAGAGATTTCAGCACTGAAAACTATTATTCATGCAAGATTACAGAGAGGACCAGCAGAGGGACTCCTCAGAAGTATGGCCTTATCAATCATATAGACACTAGTCTGCAATATTTTGGCCTACATGAGGCATACCTCTTAAAACAGCATTTCTTTTCAGAGTCTGCCATCCAGAGACCTGAAAAGACAGAAAAATAGTCTGAAAGTTAACATCCAAAATTCCTCAAGAATTCCACAAAGAAATACTTAGCTCACTAAATTCACCTAAAAGTATTTAGGTATCTATATTAATTTAAGATAACAGTGGGGCAGAGGCACTTGTGAGCAAGAAAAGGGGAAAATGACTGTCAAAACTAGATCCTCAAGGGAAAAATAAAGGAGAAAAAGAGATATAACATAGTCTCCTGTGAAGGAATACACTTGGACAAGGAAAAAATCACTCAAAACACTGAGGAGTCCTGTCATCATGTGATTGCAAAATGAAATTACTTGTCTTCACAAATGACAGGGAAAATAACCAAATAAACAAGCAGAACCACAACCACAACCTATGGACTAGACAGTGATTAGTCTGTAAGAAAAGAAAATATTTTCGATTGAAGATCCACAGCCAGATGAGCAGAGCAGTATTCTCAGTTCTCAAGCTATATTTGCAAGTAATCTGCTCTCTGTACCTTGATCTTCCAAAAATACTTTCAAGGAAATAATCTGTGTTTCCAGAATCTCTAGGTATTTTTCAGAATAAAATTATATTTAAAAAAAATAATAAAAAGGAAGACCTTCACCCCTGACTGAAGGTGATTCAATCTCACATGAATAGATAAGTTTGAAAGAAGAAGAAATTTTTCTTATTGATTCAATAGAGGGAACATTCAGATGTTAAAGAAACAGGTAAAGAGTACTACCAAGTTCATCTTCCTGTTCCAAAAAATCAAAGGTATAGCCCATAGTTACTGATTTTGCTGTTATACTGCTAACGGAATTATAAATACAATGACACAATGAGATACTAATGACAACACTAGACAAGAACATCAGAACAATGCAAGTAAAAATCTCTTAGCAATTCCACTGTGAATTTCTTTGACTGCATTCAAAGAAATAAATTTCTGTTAACTGAAAGCAGTGCAGAGTTGCACAGGATGCTCTTTTGTTGGAACTCACAAAAAAAAAAAAATCCTCATTGAGGATGGGAAGCCTCTCATACAGACAGTAGAATAAACTGCATAAGGCATTTCTGCAGCAAAATGTGGAGATCAGAGCAGTCAGTGACATTGCTTCTGAAGAAACCAACTCAGAGGCTTATCCATGTTCCAAGAGCACAACACAACAAAAATTCGAGTAATGGTCTTCCAAAAGGAATTGTCTCCCCTCACTACTACTTGAAGAGGAGAAGGCTACACTTTGATTAATCTGGGAGGAAGATACTGGCATTCAATTTGTGAGGAAAAAAAAACCTAAACCAGCTGGTCCTAAATCATCACCATATTCTTCAGATCCTGGTTACAGCAGGATAGTGATGCACTACAGAAGTTAAAGACAGGCAAATTCAGTTCATTTTTACATACTGATGGTTGATGGAGACTGGGCAAGTGGATCATTCCACTGATCCTGATCCACACTTGTTAGTGCACACACTAACAGAATCGTGTACTAATATTTTCTTTAAAGGATTGCTCAAGTGCTGTTACTGCTCTTGACAACCTGTCAGATTACCAGCCACTTAGAAAACAGTGACTTCAAACATATTAGCAGTGAGAATGTTGTCCTGGGTTTAGCAACATGCAATAACAAAGGTAATCTCTCTCTCAGACTGAGTTTCAAAATATTGTTAACTCCCACAAAACTCTTTAATGTTGTGTTTTCAAAGCACTGTTTAATAAAAGAAACTACTAGAAATAAACCTTTCTGTTGAGAAGAAACAAATAGATTAAAGATTAAATTTGCTCTAGCAAGCCAAGTTGTGAGTGCAGCCTTTTACGGCTTAATTCAATAGCATAATTACATTCTTTTAGTATCCTGGCAGCAATTTTTCACATCTCAATGGAGTTGTTTTTTTCATTTCTGGGAATGTATTAGCACCACCAGATGGCACCAGTATCCTAAATTCAATAAAGCAGGTATGTATCTTAATAACTGAACACAGAAAAAAAAAAAGAAATGGAAGACACACATTCACCAGCAGCATCGCCCATAGAGATTCCCAGATCCCACGGTGTCCCTGGCAGCCAGCCAGACTCACTTGGTCAGCACCCCAACACCCAGCTCCTCTCCCAGTCTGCCCCTTGTAGACGATACACACACACCTGGCCAGTTCACCTGCCCATGGAGGCTGGCTCGGCTGGCTCTTCAGTAATAACACTCACTCACTGTAACTGCTGCCACTATGGACACAAAGGTCTCTGTCCTACCCCACCGTCTGGCACTTGGTTTCGCTCACTCCAGTCTCTCCAGTCACTGGCAGTCGAGGACAGTCACTCCCACATGCAGCCCCACTCCAGCTGCATAACACCCCAGACCCTCATTTGCTCCAGTTCCTGGCCCCACAGATGCATGGGCTCCAGTGACCTGAGGTCCCACTCCTGTTGATGGCAGTTCAGTCCACTCATGCCTGTCTCTCCACCCTGGGCTGGCACCCTGGGCCACCTGAGTCATGGTCTGACTCACAGTTGTTGCCTCTCAGGCCCCCTGGTTGCAGACTCACCTGCACACAGAACTTGAGGAGCAGCCTCACCACTGCCAAATATAGAGGGACAATCCCTGCCCTGGTCCTGCTGTCCACATTATTTCTGATACAGGCCAGGATGCCACTGGCCTTGTTGGCCACCTGGACACACTGCTGGCTCATGTTCAGCTCCTGCTGACCATCACCCCCAGGTCCTTTTCTGCTGGGCAGTTTTCCAGCCACTCTTCCCCCAGCCTGTGGCACTGCATGGGGTTGTAACCCAAAAATGCAGTACCTGTCACTTGGCCTTATTGAACCTCACACCACTGGCCTCGGCCCATCGCTCCATCCTGCCCAGATCCCTCTGCTGAGAATTCCTGCTCTCCAGCAGATCTACACTCCCACCCAACTCAGTGCTGTCTGCAAACTGACTGAGGGTGCAACTGATCCCCTGATACAGGTCACTGATAAAGATATTAAACGCAACCTGCCCCAATACTGAGCCCTTGGTAACACCACCTGTGGCTGATGGCCAGCTGGATTTAATTCCATTCCCCACCACTTTCTAGGCTTGGCCATCCAGCCAGCTTTTTACACAGCAGAGTACACCTGTCCAAGCCACGGCCAGCCAGTTTCTCCAGAAGAATGCTGTGGGAAACAGTGTCAAAGCTCTACTGAACTCCACATAAACAAAATCCACAGCCTTTTCCTCACCCACTAAGCAGGTCACCTTGTCACTGAAGGAGATCAGGTCAGTCAATCAAGATTAAAAACCAGAACATTACAAGGCCTATATAATGCAGTTATCAGAATGTACTTAATCATTCATGAAGGGACTAGAAAGTCACCATACTTTCCCAGAGCAAGCTAATATCAGAACCTATTTTGTTTATACATATGTCAATACTTGGGGTTTTGGTTTGTGGTTGGTTTTTTTTTTTAGGGTAGGGAGAAGGAGGAGGTGGCTGGGGGATACTGGGATATTTCCCCATTCCCTAAAAATCAGAAGTTTTCTCTAGAAGACATAACTTCATAAGATACAAGCAAGTTACTGATTTCTCCCCAGTATCTTGAATTACTGGAGGCTTGTGTCAAAGGTACTGTCTCCTGGCATCAGGAACATTGCCTACAAAACAGTTTTTTCACAAAATCTGAGTCACACAACCAAGCCAAAGGAAAGGTAGAAAGAGAACAACTGCACCAGTACCTAAAGCTCTACGCTGCTATCACATTTTTCACCTTGAAATATTCCCCAAGTCTATGTCTATTTGTTTTAAGCACAGTTTTGAAGAAACAGCAAATAAAACAAACAAAAAAGAATTACAAGAACAAAACCCCCACCTTATTTTGTAGACAGCAAGTAAAAGCATCTTCAAGACAGACATCTTAAAATTTTTAATTTATACAAGAGTATTACTGTCCCCACAAGAATACTAGAGAAAAAAAATTTAAAAACCCAAAGCTTATAATCCTAAAGTGACTACATGAGTTGGTAACTGAAATGGCTGTTTTGGTTTGTTGTTTTGGTTTTTTATTTTTTTCATCTCTAGCCTTGGTTCCACAACTAGACAAATGAGTGAGATGTTTTTTCTCTCCCTCCCTGCAGCCACCTGGCAAACTAAATAAGCTCTGTCTGAATACTTATGTAGTAAAATTTTCTACATAGTAAGTATAACTTGATCTTCAATATTGCTCCCCAAGAGACTGCTTCAGTGATGAGCTTTATGCTAGACTTCTTAAGTTAGAAATTCTCACTGTTTACTAGCCATTTCACATTGCTCTTATATTTTTAAACAATTTATTCATGATCAAAAGACAAAGGGTAGAAAGCCAAGTGAAGTATGAATAATGTAATCTGCAGCCAACTCATTTGAAATTAAATTTGTAATATTATTTTAAAGAATTAGGATCAATACTAATGGTAACATCAGCTATCAGGCAATAAAATAACAGAAGAGTCTTCTGTATCACACCACTTTCATGAAAACATCCTCTGAAAATGACCATGTAGTATTTATTTCTTTAATCTATTACATTCAAGAGTACTTCACTCCTTTTTGAGGAGACTTGGCTAACAGGTTAAAGAGAAACTACTTGGGGCATAGTTGTACCATTACTAATAGTTGGACCAGGGTGGCTTAAGAAATTCACCCCAAAGCAAAACACATTCACTTTTACATTTTGGTGTAAAGGAAAAGACAGCACCGTTAACAAATGACATGTCAAAACTGACACAGATGTTTGAGATAAAGTAGAAGCAATAATCAGGGCATAGTAGCATTAAATCTCCTCATTCACTCTTTACTCACAGCACATACTTATTTTTTATGGTAAAATGAGAGACTGATGTATCTGCTATTTTCGATAAAACGCCTGCTTTTCTGTCCACAAAAAATGAAATATGCTCTACAATAAATTGTCAAAACAGCCAAATGGGAGAAATAACAAGGGAGTTGAAGTAAACTGAGTGACTCAAAACTCGGTCCTACACCCTTCACACAAATTTTTCTGTCATTTAATTTTGAAGAAAGAAATGAGGAACATCAAACTCCACCTCATCCTAGCTGTTAACAGGAATTAACTTACTCTAAAAATTCACAAAACGTAACTACTTTTAAAATGATAAATATATTAAAAGTAAATTAAAACAACACCAATAACAAAAACCAACAAATAAGCCCCCACAAAACCATCACCACCAACAAAAAAGAGCCATTCAATCAAAGTTTGGCAACTAATCTTAAAAAATCACAGTTACTAGACAGATGTTTAATAACAGGGCTGGATACAAAGACATTTTAATATAAGGTTTTATTTAAGTATTTTCTCTTATATATTGCTTAGATTTGGGGTCTTTATTAAAATTGACTGTATTAGAGTCCTGAACAAACTACTTGCTAAATTTTAGCTAGAAATAGTTGCACAATCGATCCCTCAATGTCTGCAGCCAGAGACATATAAAAGTACCCAAATTATCAATTAGTTTTCTTCTTTAACTTTTCAACTGACAACAGATGCCTACAAAGCACAAAATTAAGGAAGAGATATTGAAAATTAGGTAAATAATTAACTATTACGCACAAAATTAAGGGAGATATATTGAAAATTAAGTGAATAATTAGCTATTATTTCTCTAGTAAAATCAACTAGGCAATAAACACCTCTTTGTTAGGAAAATGGCAAAAGGCAAGAGAGTTGTAATATGCAGTATTTTACTCTACTTTAAAAACACATCTACATATTTACCTACCCAATAGCATAATAGAACACTGCAAAGAAGATGGACATCATCCCTGCATCGAGACTCATTTCATTTTTGATACTGAGTTTTATTAGCTCCACTGTAGACTTGAACTCATAGTCGCCACGACTTAGCAGTATAAAATAAAAGGCCCCATGGACAGTGCCTTCCATCCAAACATTAACAAGATTTACTGCAGCCATAATCAGATAGAGATTAACCCAGAATGTATCACGGGTCAACTTCAACAGACACAGCCTGGTCTGCCCTCAGTGCAATTCTGTAAGCCACCGGTAAAGCATCTTCTGAAATAATGTTCAATTCTAGATGAACACATTAAGGAAGAATTGCATGAAACTGGACCAGGTACCAGAAAGGATTATCACAACTGGAAGAACACAGACTGTGAATGGAAAAACTCCTCTGTCTTGCCTATATTCACCTATCACATCCTGGTCTGAAAGGGCTTATGACTGCTACTTATAAGATAAGGAGAAAACAGAGTTATTTAAATTAAAAATATATGATGTAAAGAAAACCCAGGCATAAACTATCTAAGAATTACATTTAGGAGGGCTTTAGAAAAATGTTCCCAAACATGTCTAATAGTCTTACACTTCACATAATGTAGAAATGTAATCAGGCACTTTGTTTACTTACTTAAGAGACAGTGGGAGATGGTAGAGACAAAAGCAAAATTAACTGAATGATCCAGACAAAACTTCAGGCTTTTACAATTTCTCTAAGATGCCCCTGATACAGCAAGGTCACAGCAAACTTGGGAAAATGACAATAAATGTGCTTTTTCTTCAGCCAACTCCAGATCAACAAATGCAAGCAATGTCATACCCTCAATTCTTTGATCTGCAGCACAACCATTATTAAATCCCTCTCGTAAACACCACCTGTAACCCCTCAAAATCTTTGCTCCAGAAGCCCACTACAGAGTTCTGTTGCAGGACTGTGTCGTGAAGAAAGAAAATAATAGTGCATTTACAATGTACCAATGGGAATTCAAAAGAGCACAGAAATTAACCACCCTGCATCTATACAGAGAGCTGGAGAGATTTTGGCATTAGCTGCCTTCAGCTCCGAAGGCAAAAGCAGACACAGTGCAAAGAAATTCAAGACTAAGGTTGTTCTCCTGACGTCAAGCAACGATGATTAAAAATTGCCTTATATTAATATGCATAAAGCACCAATACTAAATCAGAGCTGGCATTTTTAAAGGTTCTGTTTAGGAAGAAGAACAGTAAGAGTGAAAAATAAGAGAATGGCAGATTTTTAAAGTAAGAAACATGTAGATACACACTAAATGCAACCTGGCCTACTTACTTGATTGCTTCCCACCTACCATCACAACTGTCAGCCCCAGTGTGTTATTCCCCATATCCCTCCTCCTCCACTTTTTCCAGTGCCTCAACATTTCTTACAGTCAGATAAGGGATAAATATGTATTACATCCACACAAAACATACTGGAAGTATAATTAAGGAAGAGATCACATTCCTATATTTCAGCAATAGGAAGATTTTCAAGTGGCAACAGATGGCAGGCATCTCTTATCAGAAATAAAACTTGATAATGAACATAAAGGAATACATGATATGAGAATTTTTTATGAGTACTTTCAGTTTTCTTTCAGAGTATTTTAACTTAAAAAGCTACTTTAAGTGCAGTTATAGTGATCTACAATACAGATTTATTGTAAAATGATGTCTTATCTTAAAATCAATACTCAAAAGTTATTGAAACTAATCCAAAAGACTGCTGCTATGCTACAAAAGAAAAAGAATTTAAAAAGAAGAAGAAAAAAAAAAAGAGCTGGCTACTGGCAAAAACATCCTAGAGAAAGAAACATTAATTACAAAAATCATGTATTCCTGTAACTTGCCAAAAATGTAGAAAACAGAAGACCAATCCAGTTCTCAGAGTACATTCAGAAGGCTATTTTTTTTTTATTAGTTTGCTGAAGTGTATTAAGATAATAGGGTTTGAGGGGTTTTGTTTGTTTATGTGGTGGTTTGCTTTTTTGTCTCCAAGTAGCCACCCCAAAAGCAGCACACTACAGTCTTAAATCGTCTTGCTCTTACATAATAATACCATAAAGCTAGACTGTAAACTTCAAAGAAGGGAAAAGAAAGTGATTAAACTTCTCTAGGTTTCTTGAATGGCATTTGGAATGACAGTAAACATACCGCTACAAAAATACAGGGACATTTAGTATTACAGATTTCTATCACTTAAGACATCCTTGTCCTCCATCAACTTCTTCTGCTTCAGGCACTAGGAGGCACCTAGCTAGCCAGTCAAATTTAAGACTCAAGATTCTGACCCACATTAGCACGAGACTCTGATCACTGGGATCAGAATTCCGAACGTCTGAACTCTACTGAAGTTCTGTGTCCTGGGGGGAAAGGTGTCTGGCAGAAGATCTGCAACGAGCAGCGTGTCTGGAGACTTGCAGACTGAGAGCATATAGGCGGCCCTACAGCAATAGCATGAAAACTTTTCAGTTTCGTTGTACCTCCAGCGCCAGCTGCTAAGGGAAATGGGATTTTCTCTTTTTCAACTCCAGCCTTCTCAACTGTTCACTCCTTTTAACCTCTGAGACAAGTAATGCAGTAGGCAGAGTAGGAGTCAGCAGCACAAAAGCAGAGGGAAGGGAAAGGGCAAGACAAAAAGGGTTTGAAAACAATAAAACACTTTTAGCACTTGCTCTACTTATACTCTGTATCACTGAAATTAGGGATGTGTACTTAACTATAATGTCAGTTTATTACACTGTTAAGCCCACTTAGAAATAGGATGAAATTTTATTACCAAGAATTTTATGCCCATCTTTTACACACCCCAACAGACTAAGTCCTATCTCAGAGAAAACGGTATTGAATATAAAGAATCACAGGACAAAGAATTATCTTTTGTAACGTTTGATCTCGTATGTTAATAAGAAGGGCAGAGTTTTTAAAACTCACCTGACTGCCACATGCAAACCTCTACAGTTTGTATTTAAGTTTATCCAGTGCCTCACCCTCCACAGGAACCATTTTCACACAGATGCTTTCACTAACAGCAAGCATTACACGTACCTATCAGAAATCGTGTTATGGTAATGTAAGCCATTTCCATTTCATTCTGGTGGAGCTTAGGCAGCTGCAGCATAAGCAGAGAAGAACTACAACAGGAAAATGAGGAAACACACTGCCCCAAAGCAGATGTTTCATTTAACAATAGAAAACCTAAAGGAATCTGACACATTTGTAACATAATCCAACTAGAAAAGGTGATTTAATGGTCTCAAAGTGCTAAAATATCAACATTATTATTCTTCATTTTTATTTTGGGGGATCTTCTTAAATCAAATGGACTTACTACTGTCTGCGGTCTATTGTATAATACCTGTATGTGCACAAAGTTCTTCTATGTAGATTAGTAAGGCATACATTTAAAGTATGATTTAGTTGATAAAACTTTTGTTTAGAAGAACTTTTATAGATTACATTGTCAGTAAATTTCCTTGCAAGAAAAAAAATTCTGTTGCACTTTACATTAGAAAATGTATTTCCTTAACTGCCACCTAGCTGTCTTGACTACCAGAACTTTAGAATTTCATCATTATATTGTCCAAAGCAGCTCTTAATAAAGTCTCATTAAAATATCTTCCAGACAGGTAATGCTATTTCAAGGCCTAGGGATGCTTTGGGAATGACTCATAGATCTGTGGATGGTTTTCTGCTGGACTGCTAAATCCATCTATTCACAGAAAGGTTAATAGAGAACTTGAGAATGCCCAAGGCAAGAGGAGGCACTGTACAGTGAAAACTGAACTTTGTGTGGCAGTAACACACCATTAGTTTGGCTGCACAGCCTGTGAAAGCACTTCCTTCAAAATTCTTAAGTAAGGTCCATTCCAGACACCTCTTCCAATTAAAGCATACATAGTTGCTCAGATCATGAGTTGGTCATGACAGGGTCTTGACACAGTTCTTAAAAGAAACTGACAAATATTAGGGCACAGAAGAGTATCTGTGCAAAAAGATGTTAAAATTTTCTGCAAGATAGCTTGAATAAAAATGTCTGACTGGGCAGATTTTATCCTACTAAACATTTTTCCATTTCTGACAAAAAATCACTAGCTTAATTACATTCAAATTACTCTTTACATTTGGCTGTTTTCTTTATTTAGGGCTGAGGGTAAAAGATCGTTTCCAATCAACATGCATTTACAACCATTGATAAAACTGGGAATAGGTCTTAAAAGTGTCAGAGTTCTTAAAAGTCTTTAAAAATATTACAAAAACACAGCATTATCACAAGAGCGAACTTCATTTCATTAATGAACACCACTATGACCTTCTCTAAATAAAATCTGGCTCATTAGAAGAAATCAAAATCACTGCTAGAGCTTGAAGAAAAGACTGCTCTTGAGTCCTAACCCAGACCGGAATAATATGTTTCAACATCCTCCTTGTTGAGAATTTAGAGACTTGGTTTACAAGCCATTAAAACGGCACTTTGTTTCACATGGACCAAAAGGAAACTAAGAAACCCTTGACTTCCAGCAATTTAAGTGTGAGATCAGAACCAGCCCTGAGTCTCTTGAAGAAGAAAGTTCTTTAGAACCAAACCTCCAGTGAGATTCTACTATCTGAACCCACATAATTTCCTTGAATGTTTAACATCCATGCATTTCAGAGAAAGTAATTCAAAGTCTTACAACAGCTGAAGCAGACTGTAGTCTTCATCATGAAGTCTTCTGCAGAACAGACGGGCAACGCAAAATACCAAGTGGCTTTCAGTTGTCATCTGAACTGCTGGTGTATGTTTGCACTAATTGCTCTCTCACTCCATCCATGCAAGATACCAAGGGCCTGAAAGGTTCACCACAAAGAAGCAACAAGCCTTGTGGTTCTGTGCCATCAGCTCTTGAAAACCTTTAAGCTTTTGTGATCTTTGCCTTCCTCCTTCCCCTTATGTATGTATATTTTAACTTTCATTGTTGAGAAATCTTAATCCTGCAGTGAACACATCTGGTTACACAAAATGTTAAATGCAATTCTAGAACCCGAGAAATCAACAACAAAGACAAGGAAAACATGTACCCCTTAAGAGTAACTGTATGATAACCTGAGTACTAGGATTATTGTATCTTTCATCTGAAGGGATTACAGATCTCTACCAGAAATAACAATTTTCCCTATTAGCTACTTCTAAAAACGAGAGAAAGAATCTTCATATTATTGTCATAAGACAATTCCTCTTGGTATTTATGAAAAGGCCTTTAAAAATTCAGGTTTTCAGTCACCTGACTCCACTTATTGGTCCAGATACACTGGCACAGCAGTAAAAGAGCAGCTGTCAGAATGGAAATCTGTACTGAGAAGCCAGAAGCTACCAGCAGCTAAGAAATAGAAAGGCGTTACAATTCAGCTGAACGCACATTTTACCAGAAATCATTTTTAATGTTCCTATGTAGTTTAAGCCCAGATAACACTTAACCTCATGGTTAACTAATCCAAACAAAACTTAAAGATTTGGAAGGACTTGAAAAAGTACATATCCATGAGTTTGGTTAAAACAATTCAGTGACCAAAGCTTTCAGCTTCATGGATTTATCCAATAATTGCCTCTGTGCTACTACAACAAAGGATGAGCAAATGTTACTAGAACTGCCCCTTAACTTGCAAATGGTTAGCAAGTATTCTGTATTGTTTCTGGATTCAAATGCATAGACAGCAACTCACAGAAAGTTAGCTACCCATGTACCATACAACTCTAATGATAAGGAGCCTTGCAAAATCGTTCTTTTGTTCCTGAAACCCCGGGAGGGCTTTAAGATGCACTCTGCTCACACTTTTCCCACTGTTCTAACGTTCAGCTCCTTAAGACATAAATTGCAGCAATGATATAACAGTTACTCAGTCTCCTTTGAAGTAGCTGCTGCAGCCTTTTTACCTCAGACACAATCCTCACCTCTGCAAACATGAAAACAAACCTGATAGCTTGCATTATTTACTTAGTATTAACAGTATATTTAAAGGGATATTAATCAATAGATCATAAAAGCTATTTTTATTTCTACCAAAACCTGTTCAGTCTTCCATATCTTCCACTATTTGATTCCCTCAGCTCTTAAGTTGAAGTCTTGAAACTTCAGTTTTGAAAACACTTTTCATGCTTTTTCCTCTCTCAAAAGAAATACAACTGTCAACCTGAAAACACAGAGGAAGGGTCACAAGAAACAGACTCATATGATCTGTGACTTGCAAGTGACAAAACAAAAGCACCAGAGTCTTCGTGCTGGTTTTGGCTGGGACAGAGTTAATTTTCTTCACAGTCTCTAGTATGGGGCTGTGTTTTGGATTTGTGCTGAAGTCAGGGTTAATAATACAGAGATGTATTTGTTATTGCTGAGCAAGGCTTACACAGAGCCAAAGCCCCTTCTGCTTTTGTGCTGCCACACTTCGGAAGAAGTTGTGGCTACATGGGAGGCTGGGAGAGGACACAGCCAGGACAAGTGACCCCAACTGACCAAAGGGATATTCCAGACCATATGAGATCATGATCAGTAAATAAAGTGGGGTAAGAAGAAGGAAGGGGGGACTTTTGGAGTGATGGTGTTTGTCTTCCCCCAGTAACCACTACATGTGATGGGGTCCTGCTCTCCTGGAGATGGATGAACACCTGCCTGCACGTGGGAAGCAGTGAATTAATTCTTTGTTTTTCTCTGTTTGTGTATGTGGTTTTTGCTTTCCTTATTAAACTGTCTTTATCTCAACCCACAAGTTTTCCAGTGTTTTTCCAGTGTTTGCCCTTCTGATTCTCTCCCCCACCCTGCAGGTGGGGAAGTGAGCAAGTGGCTGCCTGGGGCTTGGCTGCTGGCTGGGGTTAAACCAGAACAGCCCTTTCTTGTGCCCACTGTTGGGCACAAAGTGTTCAAGATAATGATAGATTTGATTGGAATGTACTGGATTGAATTTACAGCTATAAGTGCTGTTTAGCTAGTAATCAGCAGGCTCCTGTGCTTGCCATGGGGCTGGCTTTCCTGTCTCTATACTAAGATTCTGGTGCTTGTTGTTGGCTGCTTTTTGCTTTTGCTGCTTGCTGTAGCGCTGTACTGCTGATCACCTCACTGAATTGTGCCTGGGAATGCTGTGACAACCTCCATGGCAATGCCCCTGGGCTGGCAGGTGGGCAGCGTGCTGCTGATATTTCGTGGTACTGCACTGGATAGGTTGGAACTTCGGTCTGAACTTGAGCTGAAGGGACTGTGACATACGAATGAGTCCAGTGGAGGAGAGATCCACCTGCAGCCCATGGAGGACCCCATGCTGGAGAAGCTGGATGCCTGAAAGAGGATGTGACTCCATGTTTCTCATGGTAAGTCTTTCATTCAGATACCATTCATTACATGTGACAAACTTCTCTTGAAAGACAGTGGACAGTCACTCACAGTGCTGAAGGCCCAAAAGGCATTTCCATCAACTGCAACTGAGCTGCAGAACTGTCCAGAAACTGTGAGACTCTATTCCTCAGCTCTGCAAAGTACCCTCAGGGTCATCTGTCCTCTGCAGAATAAAGGGCACTGAATAAGCTCTTGTCAACCCTACAAAGGCAGAGGAAAACCAGCAACCTGGACAAATCAAGCCTGGCAGAACTCTCTTTTTCTCCCTTTGTACTCATGTCAACTGCACTCAAAGTACAGCCCTCAATGTAAACAGCACTTAAAATGAAGACTGCCATTAGAGTGACAAAAGCATGTAAACTACTAATAGAAGAAGGAATAGTTGAGCGGAATTAGGAAAGAAATTAACACATTAACAGGTAATAGAAAGGAAAGTGAAAAACAGTGGTTTGAACAAAGGAGGATTATAAAGACAGGGCAAAAAACCTGAACTCATCCAATAAGCACAAAAAAAACATTCCTCCAATACAGTAACTCTAGCTTTTTAAGCTCTGAGTTTATTTTTACATGCTGACCATACCACTCTTACCATAATAAATCAGAATAGGAACATAAAGAGCAGCACTAAACTACTGATATCCTACCCCAGCCATAACAGTTTTTTACCTTTACAACTTTTCAGAGATTAGGTGCTTTATGCATTAGAACCAGCACACAGCACAGAGGTTTGAAAGTGTCTTCTACCAAAACACAGAAGACATTCATAACTAGATTTCATTAGCCACGTCTCTCCCATTTCATATGTTCTGAATTTGTCTTAATATGTTTGGATTTGGGATCAGTCCCATTTCAAGAAGGAAAGATTCCACTCATGCTTGTGGCAGGCTTAATGAAATTATGATGGAGACATGAGCCTGGCATCTCTGAAGTTTCCTTAAATTGCTACGCGTGGTTATGTAAAACAACTATTACACTTTTGAGTCAAAATTACTTCAGTCAATGACTGAAGATTGCTTCAATATTCCAGTTCAAAATGGCTCACAATATTTTCAGCAGGATAACAGTGTTTGAAAACTTGTAGAAAGAATTATACCTTTCAAGCCATCATATTCCATTTATTTTCATTTCCTTGTCACCATTAGATCTAGTGTTCTGTGCACATGTAGGAATGGAGGGAAGAAGTCAAATATCTAGCAAACAAAAACATGCATTATCTTCCACAATGAAATGACAGTTCACAGAAAGAAATACCTGCAATTATCAAACCTTTTTCTGTTTTGCTGGGTTTTGGTTTGAGGGTTTGTTTTGTTTCAGGTTGTTGGTTTCACTGTGGTTTTGTTTTTATGTTTCACTGTCAATGTTGCAGTAAAGAAAGATTTCCAAAGTTTACACAGTGAAAAAAAAACATTTTAACAGTTAATCTAATGATGTATCACAGTTCAAGAGAACCTCATGGTACATACGGAATACCATTCAATCATTCTAAACTTTGCATCAAAGTATATTCTTAACAGGTAGTTCTGCAAACTCTAACCAAAAAGCAGAGCAACACCATTACAACATCACTATCTTGCCTGTCAGTGTCCTGATACTGCAACGTGACACTGGTTTAAGGGACAAGGACTCCAGACAGAAAAATCCAGCGGACAACAACAGCATCATAGACTTCAGCACTTACAACCCAGTTCTTCACTGTGACCTAATCAATGCTGTGACATGACATTTGCTGGTTTATTTAAAACAGGGAAAATTTGCTCAACAGGAGGCAGGAGCTGAAAGGTCTAAGTTATTAAGGCAGCAAAATAATTTCACCATGACGATAGTTTCACTTGTGCAAGAGCCTCGACAACCTCACTTCTGCAGTTTCAGAAATGACAGGCTGCAACTGTCCACACCCTTTGCTGGAGAAGGCCACCTTGAAGCAAAAATTCCTTACACATCAGGTGATTACTGTAACAGTAAAGACTATTAGCATAAATCACTGATGAAGGCAACTTTATGGTAGTAAAGGCTTAATGTAGCAGAAGAGCAAGGAGAAAACTCTTCAGGAAAAAAGGCAGGTGTAATGAGAGCTAGCTCCTCCAACTTGCCCAACAGACAAAACTCTCAACTGCTATTCTTATAGCATACATTAGTAATATCTCTCAAAATGATAGTCTGTATTCAAATTCAGTAAAGTTAGTTTTAGTCTATAACCAAGTTGAAGACACGCTCTGTGTTTATATCTTCGCACAAAGGTCTTCAGAATCCCTTAAAACAGGGCACTGATGTCGACATTTACAGGCAATGTTAGTGAAAATAAAGAAGTTGAAACAGAAAAGAAATAGCTAACCAGCTAACTCTTGCCAACTTCAAGTAAAAAGGACAGCACTAACAGACAAGTGAAACAAAGTAATAGACTTAATGAAAGATAAAATCTGTAGAAGAATGGAACAGTAGATCAACTTCTTGGGGTTTTTTGTAGAAGAGACACCCTGTGGAAAACTAGTATGACAGCAGACAAACAACAACTCAATGGCTTTTATGCTTTTAGGAGTCATGACAGCATTTCATGTGGACATAATGATTCTATGATATACTGCAGAACTTTTCTACTCCACAGTAGAAGATCAGAAAGCAACAAATTACAAAGAAAGCAGTCTTCTATTAACTAAAGCTTTTTGTATTTACCTTTGACTCATTCTGTAAGAAAAGCTATCCATCATTAGAAACATCACTGAACTTACAGAGTGATCAAAGAATTGATGATTAGCATTCAAAGAGAGCTGTTACCAACAAAACTGCTCAGTCACACATTGATACAAACT
The DNA here is from genome assembly GCA_035041135.1 of Platyrinchus mystaceus. Taxonomy (NCBI): domain Eukaryota; kingdom Metazoa; phylum Chordata; class Aves; order Passeriformes; family Tyrannidae; genus Platyrinchus; species Platyrinchus mystaceus. The sequence continues at coordinate 27,539,739 of JAWWLV010000100.1, read as the reverse complement.
ACTCAAAAACTGCAGAAAGAAAATATTCTCTGAAAAGGCTCAGCCTAAACAGGATCTGACAGTCTGTGCAAGGTATAAGTAAATAAATAAACACCATCTCTGCTACTTATAATAGTTGTATTCCAGGTACACTTCAAGTCTCCCCACAGGAATTTTTAAAAGCAAAATCACTTTCATAGAGCCTTATTGCTTCCTACAACAAATTTCAAACACTAGATGGATGTGTGACATGCAGTAAAAAGAGAAGAAAGTCTTTCATTGGAGAATATTAACTACTATAGCCTGCTAGTAGCTCCTATAAGCTTGAATTTGGTTCCTCTCTGCAATTCACCAAGAACTACTTTTGGAGATTGAAAAGAGAAAATCAAAATAAAGTACCAATGCAATAGTTTTTTACACAGATGACATCTACACTGTCACTGCCTCCCTCCATTCTTCAGAACACACCTTAATAATCATCACAACAAACATGCATCAGCTGAAGTTTGGCTGACAAGGTCAGAAAGGACCATGTCTCAGAGATCTCCACACAGCAAACCCTGGGCATCTGAAAGACCTTTTGTTCTCACGATTTACCATGTGTAGGTCTCTTCATACTTGAAAGAAGTAATTTCAGAGGCGGCGGGGGGAAGCTCATTCCTTTGGTTTTGGATTAAAGCTGTGAGGAGAAAGCTGAATTTTGGGTTTTTTCCATTTGAATGCTAAAATTGTCAAACTCTGCAGATGGTGATAATGGATGAGTAAGTCGAAAAAAGGTTACTTTTCATGGGAAGCCATAAGTGGCTAAGGAATCTGGGGAAGAAGCAAAAGCAGCTCATTTTTCCTTTGTCTTCACTCTTCCAGTGAATATATTTTATGGTAACATCAGGCATAATAATGGAGGCTACAGAAGAGGATTCCAAAATCTTTTCACATATGCTGACACTCTGTACTTCCCCATTCTAAAAATCAAACAAATGTCTATGACACTTTCCAAAGACTTCCAGAAAATCAATTCATTGTCAACTCATGCTTGTGATTGAAGACTGAATTCCCTGACAGAGCACTGGCTTTGGAAGTCTACCTGAGGTTCCAATACGGAAGTCATGGAGGAACTGAAACCTGGGGACAGCATGTGCTTCCTCTTCCCACAGGGAAGCATCAAAAATAATTCATTTGAAGACCATAAGCCATTTACATACTGGATCACAGAATAGCTTATATATAAAATTAGTCCTACACCTATTTTCATCCCATGGCATTGAAAACTCAGTGAATACATACAAAGGCCAGGGTAAAATACATCTTTGTTAAAAAACAAAACAAAACAAAAAATGCCAAAGAAAAACAAACAAAATACCAAAGAAAACAAAACCCAAAACAAACAAACAAAACAAAACCAAATCAAACAAAAAAAACCAACACCAAAACCAAATGGAAACAAACCAAGGCATTATCTTGTTCGTATCTGCAAAAATTTATCCAAATTTAAGCCATTGTTAGTCATAAAATCATAACCACACAACCCAAGAGCTATTATTACCTAGGAAAAATAACTGTTACAGATTAGAGCAAATTAATTCTGACAAACACTTTCCAGTGGCAGCATCTAAGATTATACCTAAAAAGTTACATTAAAAACCAGTGCAACTAATACAGCACTTTTTGCACCTATGTGCTTTGAAGATAATGAAATGAAAGCTTCAAGTGCCAAGATTCACTTAATACCACGTGCATCAATATGCACAGACAGCTTCTGGTAACTTCTATCAAAATTTGAAAGAATCTTATAAGTAAGGTGAACTGAAGAAAACAGTTCCACTAGCTACCCAGAATCCTTTTTACCTGGTCTGGTGCCATTCACACTACCTCAAACACACGCCTACACAAGTCCAGACTACTTTTCTTGTGGCCAATGGTCAAAGAAAGAAGGATGAACGAAGCATTTTACTAATATAAACACAAGTCTTCTTTATGGAATAACCTGACCTTTGAAGGGATTTTGATCTCGTTCTAGTCAGTCAAGAAAGAGAAGTACAAGATTAGAAACGCAAAATTAATAAACTGGTATGCAAATAAATTATTTACTCTGGTGCCACCAAGCATAATGCCACTGTTAACAAGTATATATGTTATTAAAAAGCACATTTCATTTAAACTCCTCTTAGTCAATAATAGTTAGATTGAAAGTTTTGGTAAAATAAGATATTGCCAGAGTATTTCAGTGACAGAAAAAGCATATATGGATTTTTCCAGAGAAAAATACAGAAATATTGGGCATCTCTCTGCAATTTGTCTGAGAACAGTATAAGCAAAGACCAAAGAACTTTCTTTGACCAAGATTTTAACTAAAAATCTGTGAAGTAATCATCATGGCAACCCAATATAAAAAGCATGATCTTAAAGCATAATCTGATTTAAGATGCAAGGCTACTTTGCAATCAGTTTAAGGAAACCGCTATAGGAAAAAATACTTTAATTAATTATTTCATTCAACAAATTAAACAAATGCATGCAAATGTTATTTAAAAAGGCAAGCATTTATCTCTAAGCCCAGGGATTTCACTCAAGAGTTTCATTTTTTTATTACTCTTTCCACTCCAAAGAACTTCTCCACAAGTGCACACTTTAGCACAGGGTAAGAGCAACTCGCACTTGTGGATAAGAAGTTCTAGGCGAGTGTTTAACAAGTGGTGATGTTATGCTTGCTTTCCCTGAAAAAGACTGAGTAAAGCTTAAGAAACAGACAGTAAACAACCAACTAGAGCAATGGTAAGGAAAGAGGAATCCCTTGCTGTAGCACTGCAGCTGAGGGGGGCTTTCCTAAGTGCAGCCAGAAGCAATCAGGCAAAGCTCTACAGTAGTTGGGCGTCCACATCTTAGAAGAAAGGAATAACTTCAAAGGTGGAAAGAAAAACATTACACACATTAAGAAGACTGGTTTGAATAGTGTGTTAGCACTCTGAGCAAACAGTATTAGAAGTATCTTTAACAGATACAAACTTAACAAAAGCTACACTTTGAAATATAAATGATTCGATATAGAAACATGGGCATGCATATTCTTAGCAGTGTGCATGACTAGGTACTTAAACAAGCACATAAAAAATTCCCTTACCTCTTCCTATTTTGAATCCTGAAATCAATATCCGAGTCCTTGTGTCTAGAACATAATTTATATTTTAGGAAAAAAACATAAATTAAACAAAATCCAGTGATTATCACAACGGAACAGTATGAAATACAATCATCTGAAATGCAGGAGTTAAGATCTCAGACCATTTTGACCTGAGTGCCAAGACAGAGCTGAAGCTTCCAAATGTCTCTACATCCAAACGATATTTGGAAAAAGTCACTCTGAAGGAACAAAGCATGGCACTATGACAAAAAAAAGCATAAACAAACCAACCAACCAAACGAACAAAAAAACCCCACAGAAATCCCATTCCTCAAATTTATTCTACTGATTGCCACTGCTTAGTACAACAAAGAATTTTTTTTTTATAATTAAAGAACCCATTTTGTCTGGTAAATTAAAATTTGTCAGTGTCCTTTAACTAAGTAATCAACTGACCTATGGCTTTTAGGATGCAAATCTGTGTCCTCAAACTACTAGTTCAGATACAACAAGAAATGTCAGCGACAGTTACTCATAAATAAAGCATATATAACAAAGCCAGCTGTATTGTACCTTTCAGCTTGTTCTTTCACATGACAAACTAGACAAAAATGTACAGCACAACATGCTACCTGAAAACCCAAACACTGCACTGGCCTGTTTTCATGAACAAATGACATGTATGATAGCCAGCACTATATTCAGGTTTGCATGCATATTGCAAAAGTGTAACAGAGATGACCTGTTCTGGCATAACATCACCCACAAATCACACAAAATTGATATTACATACACAGGAACTGTGATGTTACTGGACAGTAATTAACTAAAGATAGTATCATACACTGTCTGGTTATGTGGACAGCAAAAAGAAAGTTCTTAAATAAAAGTGAAAAGCTTGACAAGATGGCCATTTGCAAGACATCAAATAACATCATACTCATTCTAGTAACTTGAAAAAACTTTTCTGCTCTTAATTAAGCAAATACTGCACAGCATTTTTTCACTGACACCAACCATACACAGAACTCTTTCTATCTTAATTCTAAATAAATTTATGGTGTTCACAAAGCAACAGTTTCCAACAATAAGGAAAGTCTCAGTTTCAAAAAAGAAGGATCCTTATTTTGCTGCCAAAACATGAGCCTTTCTAAAGTAGACAACGTTCTAAATTATTATCAGTTACAAAGTCAGAATACAAGTTAGTTATCTCTTAAGATCCTTCCAAATAAATGTCCGTAGGGATAAGTCTCCTCCTTGATACTTCACAGAGATGGAAAATAATGGCAGATCTACTTTAAGTGAGTTCTTCTACTGTCAGCAAAACTACAAAAAGGACTGGTTTCCACACTTGTATATTTCTTCCTTACAATTTCACCCTACATTATAGTAATGCCACTACACAAACCTCTACTTTCTCCAGTTCTCACCTCTACCCCCTCAACAATTTCCCCTGCTGGCTCCATCAACTTATAATTGTGATTTAAAAAGAGGCAGTCATAACTGTGAGAACAGTCATTTTCTGGCACAAAGAAGTAGTAACTTGAGCTCACCATAGTTTGAATGATCTGTACCACCCCCTACTCTTGAAAAATATGTGTTGTGTTTGTCAAAAAAATAAAGAGACGCTTAAGTTCCTACATGTAGTTTGAAGTTCCTAGTATAAAGTACTGCTTTACTAAGGAGAAAGAGAAAGAGGAGGAAAAAAAGAGAACTCACTGCTGGTTTATCCCTTCCTACAATGCTGGCTCTCCAATATGACTGCAAGACTTCAGGTCTCTAAAGTAGCAACCTTCAATCAAACTTGCACTGGTAAATAGGACTTTCAGTCTCACTAGTTCTCACCACACTGGATATTTCACTTTCATAATCTGCTGATTTAAGTACAGGTGCACTTATTCCATAAAATTAACTTGAGAAAATCTAATTTTAAGCCCATCAGTAAGGCAGCAGCAGCAGCAGCAACTCAGGTAAGTCTGGGGGTGAGCATTAGATCTATCTGTACAGGGGGGTTCCCGAGCTCAGGGACTCCCAAGCAACAGCCCAGAGCCCCGTCCGGACAGGGAAGCCCTTGTGGACAGGGAAGCCCTCAAGAACTGATCAGGCTGGGGATGAACAGATCGAGAGCAGCCCAGGCGAGAAGGACTCGGGGATACTGGTGGATGAGAGGCTGGACATGACCCAGCAATGTGCACTTGCAGCCCACAAAGCCAATTGTGTCCTGGGCTGCATCAAAAGCAGCGTGGGCAGCAGGGAAAGGGAGGGGATTCTGCCCCTCTGCTCTGGTGAGACCCCACCTGGAACATTCTCAGGTCCAGCTCTGGGGTCCTCAGCACAGGAAGGACATCGACCTGTTGGAGTGAGTCCACAGGAAGGCCACGAAGATGATCAGAGGGCTGGAGCACCTCTGCTGTGAGGAAAGGCTGAGAGAATTGGGATTGTTCAGCCTGGAGAAGAAAAAGCTTCAGAGTGACCTAATTGCAGCCTTCCAGTACCTGAATGGAGCCTACATGAGAGCTGGAAAAGGACTTTTTACAAGGGTGTGTATTGACAGGACAAGGGGCAATGGATTCAAACTGAAAGAGAGCAGGTTTAGATTAGATATTAGGTGTGAGGGTGATGAGGCACAGGAACAGATTGCCCAGGAAAATTGAGGATGCCCCACCCCTGGAAGTGTTCAAGACCAAGCTGGATGGGGCTCTGAGCAACCATGTCTAATGGAAGATGTCCCTTCTCATGGCAGGTGGGTTGGATCTAAACTATCTTTAAGGTTCCTTCCAACCCAAACCATTCTATTACTCTATGCATTTAGATAAAATCAGCAAGTTTTCTGTTGGCTTTTTAGAGCAATTATAGAACAAACCACTGTTTACAGTGTTTCTTCTTTTAGCAATGAAACTGTGTTACATATCACAATGGAAAAGATTGCTTTGAATACAGAACATACTGTTTCTTTTTTTCCCTTTTACTGTATATATGACTTCCACATACTATCTAAACTTGCAGTAAACAACAAGAAGTAAAGAGCAAGCTTGCATTTTAGAAAGGGAGGTGCAAGGAACACTAAACTCTAAGTTTACTTCAAAACAGAGCTTCAAAATAAGTCTTGCATAAGCTAAAAGGCATGGGCAGCTTCTGCCTGGCTTTTAACTTACTACAATCAAACTGCCCTGAGCAGGTTTTCCTCTACATTCCCTTTAAACATGACAGCAAACCTAACCTGGCAAATCAGTGAAGTTCCAACTATCATTAAACATCTTCACTAAGAATGAAAAAAAGACACCAGTTTAGAGTTTAGATTAATAAACTCTCAGGAATGCCAACAGTCTTAAATCCACTGCACCTCCAAACACCATTATCGGTACAGGCTTCCACCTGGTAATTCTAATTCCACACATGTGCCAAAGGGACAGTAGTTCCAAAGCAAAAAATTGAGAAAATGTTTCTTTTAAAACATACAGGATGTCCTTATACTTTCTTGTAAGCTGGTATCATATGATAAGACAGCTGAAGAGTGAAATGCTATCAACATGCACGCTTTCCAGAACACCATGTCCACATCTACCTAACAAGGTAGTACCTAGCTTAGAGCTTTCAATGGAAATGCTCCTACTTCTTCTTACAGTATTTCCCAGAGAGTTCAGGAACCTAATCTGGAATTACTTCAGTCCAGGGAGATCATTACCTGACAAAAGCTAAAAAGGCCAAACACCTACATTAAACAGCCACATGTAAAAAAATAAATTCAAGCTATTAAAGCAAGTGTAGACTAGTCCTTGATGAGAAAACTTACCTGTATATCAAATACAAAGCTTTGAGATGATGTCCTCTAAATCACATAAGTAGACAGGAAAAGTAAGAGCAGGACAGCTGCAGTGACCAAAAGCTGTACTTTACAGTTTCTTAGTAGCAGAAATCTTTCATAGCACAGTAATTAATTTCTGTCATTCTAGGCATTAGTATTAGGCTAGGATAATTACAAACTCTAAGTCGACTTCATTACAACATTTACATGTGCTAAGTCTTGATTTTCTATGGTGACAGAAGAGTAACAAGATCAAGCTGTCCAGATCAGCCCACAGAGAGAAATCAAAATAGATTTTCCTCAAAAAGTGGTTTATGGAATGCTGTATTTCCAAGCTTTCTATCACAGCACACCTATGCATCTCCAGAAAATCACCTGATCCTCTTCTAACGCATCCTACATGTTTTCACCAAGTGCCTTTGGTTCTGCACAGGTTCAGTATTCTCAGATTACTAATTTAAAAAGAAATAGAAAGACTACTGATTTCTGTTTCTATTCACCTTCAAAGAATTTTATGAATTGCAGAGCACCTTTATGAGGTACATGATGAGTATGGCAATTGAGATTCTCACCTGACTTGCCACTAAAAGAACAAACACAAAGATTCACAAGTATCCTACACAATAATAATTTTTTAAAAGCACATTACATAGTACTAAAAAGCCTCAAAACAACATATTTAGCACATACCTAATTTATGCTGTATAAAGGAAACCAATCTATATTGGAAGATACATACATGGGATGCTCCTTAAAGGCTCACTCATCTTTTTTCTTTTTCAACTCAGAGCTTTTCATCCACAAACTTAACTCTTCAGTGAAATGCGTGAAGACAATTACACAGCATTATTTTGCAAAATACCAAAGAAAATATTTTTCAGAAAGTTCCAGAGCGTACACAGGTAACAAAACAGAATTTCATTAACTGGTTTCTCAGAGCCACACATTTCACACAGAAAGCAGGAAAGGGCTAAACTGATTTGACAGAAAGCATACACAGACTAACAGTTTTGTGACAATAAAAAAGAAAAAAGAAAAAGAAAATGTGAACATGCAAAGTAACAAAAGAACACCTAAGTACTTCATAACTCACAATAATCAAACCTCCTGTGAGCCTTACTAACTTTGGGACATGCTAAACTTTCCTCAGAGGACACTGAAGTAATAACCAACACTTTCAGACTAAAAGTGACCAACTTAAGATGCCAAATGTGACTACACCACAACTCACTAGAACTCAATGGTTTAGAGAACTATCCGAACTTTTTAATATCAAATTCATATATCTGTATATACACGCCTGTGCGCATATATGTAGATACGTCCTTACACCTCAAAACAATTCAACGCAACAGCATTTTAAATTTTACCTGTGAGCACCAATTCCTTCCCTGTTTCTCACGACTTCAAATCCCAGACACACAGCACTGGATCCACATACCTGCGCGGCTGAGGTCGCACACCCAAGGGACGCATCCCCCTCTGTTCTCCAGCTTACTGGAAACGCCATCTACACCCCTCCCCTCAGAAACCCTTCTCTCCCTAAGCCATAGGGTTTCTGGAGCCTTGCCCAGACCCCCCCCCCCCCCCCCCCCCCCCCC
>JAWWLV010000100.1:27519458-27530771 GCA_035041135.1 Platyrinchus mystaceus | reverse complement strand
CGGGTCCCCGCCAGCCCCCCGGCGGGGAAAGGCCGGGCCCCCCGCGCCCCCCCCCCGCCCCTGCACTGCCCTGACGGGGGGGGGGCGCGGCCGCTGCTCGGGGCTACAGCGGGGGCTCCCCCCGCCGCCGCCGACCCTCCGCTCCCCGGGCCGTCCCTCCCCGGACGCCACCGCAGAGCAGAGAGCAGAGGAGTCGGAAGCGCGAGGCGGAGGGGGAGCAGCGGTCCCTCTTCCCCTTCCCAGGAAAATTAAAAGGAAAAAAAAAAAAGGGGGGGGGAATTAAAGGGCTCGGCCCGGAGTTTAAAACAAAGAGGCGGAAATAGCCGAGCGCGGCCCGAGCGGAGCCGAGCGGGGGCGCCGCGCTCGCGGCGCATGCGCGAGGGGCGCTCAGCCGGGAGCGGCGCCGGCCGCCCCCTCCTCCCTCCCCCGGGGAGAGGGGCCGGGAAAGGGGGGCCGGGAAAGGGGATCCGGGAAAGGGGATCCGGGAAAGGGGATCCGGGAGCCCCCGCCAGGCCGGGCCCGGGCGCGTGGCCGCGCCGTGGAGTCACGGGCCGTTCTGAGCTGGAAGGGACGCGCACACATCATCGAGTCCGGCTGTTACCCCTGCTCAGGACCATCCCCGGCAGTCACACCATGTGCCTCAGAGCGTTGTCCAAGCGCTTCTTGAACTCTGTCAGGCTTGGTGTTGGGACCGCTTCGCTGGGGAGCGCGTTCCAGTGCCCAACCACGCTCTGAGGGAAGAACCTTTTTCTAATATCCAGCTTAAACGTCCCCCTGGCCTCAGGCTGTTCCTTGGGGTCCTGTCACTGGTCACCACAGAGCATATATCGGTGTCTGCCCCTCCTCGTCAGGAAGTTTTATACTGCAATGAGCTTTCCCCTCAGTGTCCTCCAGGCTGAACAGACCAAGTGACCTCAGCTGCTCCTCATACGGCCTCCCCTCAAGGCCCTTCGTCTCCTTTGGACACCTTCTAATAGCTTAATACATTTCCAATATTGTGGTGCCTAAAACTGCACACAGTATTCAAGGTGAGGCCACACCAGCGAAGAGCAGAGGTAGTAGGTCCCTGGGGTGCCCAGCCTTGAAAATTCCATCGAACTTGTGAGCAGGAGAGTAAGGTCAGCAAAGGTTGTTGGCTTTTCATCAGGGTGTGGCTCTGCATTTCTCCAAGCTCTGCATTTCTCCAAGCTGCCTCCTTTCTCTCAGAGGTTTTTCACAAAGGCACACAAGTGTGTTTTCAACCAAGGTGTGCAGAAACTTGAATAGGAGCTGGGTGGAATAGGAACACTGGTGGCAAGACACACAACTTGGTGTCAAACTGCGGGTGACTCAAAACACTTCCAGCTGATGAAGTGGCAAAGATTCTGTCGTCCAAAGGTGAGAGGTCTTAGGTCAAGGAGTATGCACAAAGCTTGGGAAGCCCATGCTAAGTTCAAGTTCACACCAAGTAGCTGAATGCTAAACTTGTGAAGACAAGTACTTAAAAATTCACCTGTCCAAACTCTTAAGACACCAAAGCAATCTTTACTTTGCCAATTATGCATATATTTTGCATATAATGCATTAAAATGCCTATGTATTTCCTTCTTTCTTTCTTCCCTGCCAATGAAGACCAAGCTACAAGGCAGTCTTCCACCTTGTCTAAAAAGGCTACTGAGAATGGACTGTCTGACATGTCACAAGCCCTCCTTGTCCAACAAACTACCGAGCCTTTATTGTGTGCCAAGACTTCAGGATCTGTGCTTGGCTCTAGGAGCTGTGCTTTCCAGAAGCTAAGCCTGTGTTAATGGAAAATATGTCAGCACTGTAGATTTGCTTTGTTTCACTTCAAGAGCTGTGTAGTTACAGGGGTGCATCTTGTCTATCAGAAATATGAATTCTGTTTCCAGTTTAATGACAAATTACTTTGTATGGGCCTTTGCTTACAGACATATGTTAAAGAAAGTAATGGGACCTCCTGCCTGACCTCTGAAATTGGGGCTCAAGTAGCCAGAAGCAAAAGTAATGAACTGCAAGAATGGGCATGAAATGATAAACTGGATGCCTGCTTATTTTGCTTGCTTCTTTCTTTTTGTTCCTAGTGTTTTCAGATCAAACACTGCAGCTTGGAAAAACCATTAAGACTAGAGTCTACGGACGTTTGTTTTCCCTTCCTATAGAATTTTTTTAGAAGTTGGTACCTGAAGCAAGATGATATGGCCATATCTACTCAAACTATTAATCTACTGTAATATACCCCTTAGGACGAGACTGTTGTAACTCTTGGAGAGCTCAGGGAATGGTTTGCTCTCTTCTTAACCTCATTACCTAACATCAGTTCTAATGCCTTTGACTATACTGTTAAAGCATGTGTTAGCCTATAAGTGGTGTCTGAAATATAAGTTTAGCCAGTGACTATAGTATCTGAGATCATAACTGCATATTAGAGAGCCTTTTCTGAACTGAAACACCTGACTTTAGAAGAGAAGTGAAACTTTTTGTTTGAATAGCTGTTGTGAGCTATGGTGAAGCTACAGAAGTTTAGAGAGGGACTCAGGGAGAACTAGGAACTGCATTTAAAGGATTCTTGCAAATAGCTTTACATGTATTAGTCTTCACAGTTTTCACCCAAATAAGAGCATAACATGAACACAGGTAAATTGAATCTCTAGCTTCTGGGAGCATGTATTTCCTAGCTAAAACAGTTTGTGTAACAGAATCGGTCTGAGACCTCTTGACAGGAAAAAAAAACCTCAAACATTTCAGGTAAAAGAAATTTTTTGTCTTTATGTCTTCTAACAGTAAAAAGGAATTGGTCAGCATGAGGGCGTTAATGATAATGGTATAAAAAGGGAAATGACTTGAAAGTGAACTAACATATTTTCATGAACAAAGCACAAAAGTAGCTAATAAAATTACTAAAGCACAAAGTAGGCAAACATATGACAGTATGACTCCAGTTTAACTATAAGACGGTGTTTAAAAACAACAATGTAGAGAAGTAATATTTCCAGTCATTTCTTAGAACAATAGAGTTGTGTCGATTCTGTAGATCTGTGGACTAGACTGTTATGCAACTTCCTTCATCTGTAAAGTAGTAGGATATTTCTGTTTCCTTCAATAACCTTTAGTGGCTGGGTTTTGGGGAGTTGATATCTTTCTCCCCTTGTCCCTGCTATAGAATTGGTAAAGCATGCTCTCAATCTCTATCTAAACAGTTTTATTCCTAAACTAATCTGCAGCATTTTTTTTTTTTTTAGGATTGAAGGATACCATAAAACTCAGAAAGATTTAAACCCAAGAGATAGATATTTAACTATAACCTCAGTCATTCCAACCCACTTAAGCTCTTCAGTCCTCACAGTGATTGGCTTTCAAGTTCTTCCATTTCCTATGAAAAAAAAAAAAAAAATCTTGGTTCTCTCTCCCTTCTCAAAGTCAAATAAACCAGGTTCACTCTCTAGCCAAATCCACTCAGCTGTATAAGACACACTGATTCAGCAATCATTTGGAAAAGATGCAATAGCAAATACCAGCCATTTAGGTGTCTCTAGGCTTACAAATATTCCCACTGCTAAGTGAAAGATTAATGCTCTTGCTAGAGCATATAACTATTAGTTAGCAATTAGAAAACTTCTGGTTATGAATTCTTCCTCACCAGAAGACCTCATTTCTTCAAAGATGAGCCTTAGATAGAAAACTGGAAACAGTGAGGGACTTAGTAACTCAGAAAATAAGAATCTGTTATCACTAACTACTTGCATAAACAGAACTTAGATTCCTTCAATGCTGTGTTTTTTAAGCACAAAAGCCTCAGCTGTATCCTTGCTTTTAAGTGATGACATTTATCCTGAGGGCAGGGGGTAGCAGGGAGAAGAAAACCAGAAACCCTCACTCAGTTCCCAGGAGTTTTGCATGTTGGATGTTCCATTCTCAGAACTTGGAGCTTGCTCCAGTAAGAGGAAAGCTGTCAGCAACCTACTGCATTGTGCAAGTCAACGTGTTGTCCCTGTGACTGTCAGCTGCAGTTACTGCATTAAAGCTGAGGAGAACATTGCCTTCCTGTCTGGTGCAGTTCTTTATGACCATCGTTTGGCTCTAACATACCAGACTGAGCAATGATGAGTACACTGGTGAGATTTACAGATGTTCAGAACACTGGTGAGATTTTTTTTTATTGCCTGTAGAAACCATAAACATCAGCACTTAAATTCCAGCCGTTCAATTTCATATACACTTCCAGAAAACCTGTACAAGATCAAAATCAGAGGTGGAAAACCAGAAGTAAATTGTGGAAAGAGGAGAAGGCTACAGAGAAAGTGACATTTAGAAAATGGGGTAAAAAATTTTCTTCTTGCATATCTAGCATGTGCTGATATATCAGTCCTGGCTAGTGGAGGAGGTCCCAGTTGACTGGAGGTTGGCCAACATGACACCTATCTACAAGAAGAGCTGGAAAGATGATCCAGGGAACTATAGGCCTGTCAGTCGGGCACTGGTGCCAGGGAAGGACAGATCATCTGGAGTGCCATTATGCAGCACATACGGGACAACCAGGGGATCAGGCCCAGCTAGCATGGATTTAGGAAAGTCAGGTCCTGCTTGACCAACCTGATCTCCCTCTATGACAAGATGACCCACTTGGTGGATGAGGGAAAGGCTGTGGGTGTGGTCTGTCTAGACTTCAGTAAAGCCTTTGACACCATCTCCCCACAGCATTCTCCTGGACAAACTGGCTGCTCGTGGCTTGGAGGGTGTACTCTTTGCTGGGTAAGTATCTGGCTGAATGGCTGGGCCCAAAGAGTGAATGGAGTTAAATCCATCTGGCAGTTGGTCACTGGTGCTGTCCCCCAGAGCTCACTATTGGGGTCAGCCCTATTTAACATCTTTATCGACAGTCTGGACAAGGGGATCGATTGCACCCTCAGTCATTTTGCAGATGACATGAAGATGGGCAGTAGTGTTGGTCTGCTGCAGGGTAGGAAGTCTCTGCAGAGGGATTGGACAGGCTGGATTAATGGGCTGAGGCCAATGGTGTGAGGTTCAACAAGGTGAAGTGACAGGTACTGTACTTGGGTCACAACAACCTCGTGCAGTTCTGCAGTCTGGGGGCAGAGTGGCTGGAAAGCTGCCCAGCAGAAAAGGACCTGGGGGTTCTGGTCAACAGCCAGCTGAACATGAGCCAGCAGTGTGCCCAGGTGGCCAAGAAGGCCAATGGCATCCTGGCTATGATTGTTACCTATTGTCTTGTGGGCTGAAGTGCACATACTTCCCTTCTATGGCAAGACACATATAGTCTGTGCTGTGATCTCCAGTATGGCATGGGGATTCTTTAGGCCTTTAATAGTCTTGTTTTTAGACCCTTCTTGAGCCTCCTTGGACTTGCCCTGCTAAGCTTTCCATTTCTCTGCAGGGTTCCCCCATAGCATTTTTCACAAATCACACGAGATTTATGAATTTTTTTGAAAGTAGCTGGACATTTCAAGTATGCTGTCAGAAAGCATTCTTCCTGGTAAGTATGGTCACTTGGTAAGTCATCCACATGGAATTGGGCATGTAGTCAGGAAAGACCACCACAAGTTTTATGTAGCACAAATTTTATAAACTTATGATCAGCTTTCTTGTTGCAGGAAAAATATGGGGACATCCTGATGATATGCTAAAGTTTTTCAGATTGGTGACAATAGCAGATGTATGAGAAGGAAAACGTTTCGAGATGATACTACAGCTTTTGAGTTGAAGTACGCTGTTGAGCTAGGACTTAAGAGAAGAGAGAGGGAGGAAAAAAAACTCAAGAAGACTCTAGTACCATTAAGACCTCAAGAATTCATATGTTTAACTTCTCACCATATCCATTTGGGAGACTAGCATATTCCTCCTGCACCAGCTGCAGCCACAAGTAACCACTTCACTCTGAGGAAATACTCATAGTCCATTATGAAAAAAACTATGTTATGATAAGCTACGTCACATGGCTGGACTTGAGTGTGGCAAGAATAGGCTATACCTGCAGGCACAGGGTGAAAGCATGTTCTGAGCAGCTTTAGATGGGATCAAACTGAACTTTCCATTGGGACTGTGTTTGAAGGGTTACAGGGATTCTGCATGAGACTTGTTCTAAGTGACACAGAGCCATCCCATGCAGTAACTAGGTCTCAGAGGTGGTTCTCACAGCCTTTCTCAGAGCAAGAACTACTTAAATCGTCACCTCATTACTATGAAGCACCCCAGAAGCATGTGAGATACTCAACTTTAGGGAGGGACTCTCAGGGCTGGAAAGGATTCAAATGTTTATATGTGAAGGGCAAACAGGATGTCTAAACCTGTTTGATAAACCAGTTTCGTAGTGACCTGGACCTATAGAGAGCTGTACCACACCTATGAAGTACTTTTTTACATTTAGTTAGCTAATGTGACCCAGAGAAAAATGACCACCTTCCCCCAGTGAAGGCAAGGCACCTCACTTTATTGTAAGTCAATTTCTTTCTTTTTGATCTTTGTGATCTTGTGCCACGGGGGAACCAGTGTCCTGCTTCTATATTTTCTTAGAAGAGTTTATACCAGGAAGGAGGAAGAGACACAGCCTGTGACAAAGAGAAATGTTTAATGGTGAATGTAAGTCCCCAAAGTAGCTATTTCTTTCAGATGTGATGCTGATACACTTTTGTGTAATTGCAATTTTGTAATTGCCCAAAGACAGTCTTAGACATGTCAAGTCAAGGTAAATCTCTTGTAGATATTAACTCTGGAAACATTTGAACTGTACTATTCTTTATAATCAGAGTACCTACTCATAAACCTTTATTTTGTTCCTCCACTTCCCCATCACAGGCTACTGTGTAGTATTTTTTCTTTTTTTCCCCTAAGAGAAGCAATATCTGACAACACAAGGACAAGTGAAAGGTAATTAAGGACAAGGTCCAGTCATCCCATTAACTATTTGCAATGTAATGTCCTGTAGAGTTTGAGCCTTCCCTGAGCCCTGTCGCCACAGGGGATTTGGCAGGAAAGGTAGAGAGCAAGAGGAGAAATTCACCTTAACAGGGAGAAATCTGCAGTGTTCTTTTTTTAGAGATGACACTGCTGTCATGCTTGAGAACTTGCATTTGAGGTTCTCTGGTAGCCAGGTCCAATAGAACCCTGCTGCCATGTACCCAGCAAAGAAAGTACAAATCTCCCAAGGAAAGAAACAGTAAATCTGCAATTGAGGCACACACAAATTGAAATCTCAGTGTTTCCGTGGATCTCCTCTATCATTCTGGCTCTTCTACTTCTGTGCGTCCAGCTCTCAGCTAGATGAGGATCAAAAGTTTCCAAACTTTTCTGAGGTATTACTAGGTCAGCATGAGGGAAAAAACTGCAGTCTGTTATGACAGAACACTACTCTGAAATGGTTTGTATACCACCAAAAGGACGTATAATTTAGGAAATCCTGAACTGTAGAAAGAGGGAGCTAGAGTGATTCTGGATTCTTAGGTCTAACAGTTTAATGGACAAATATTTGCCTCCACTTTGAACCCTACCTGTCAAATCAGCATCACTCTTTGGCATACAATTTTTGTCCTAGGTGACATTTTGAAAGCATTTCAATTTCAAGGACTCAGCAAGATTTAAAAAATATGGGGCAGAGATTCAGATCATCCTTGGAGTTTTGCAGGGTTGGTAGGCAAATAAACAGAAGTTGGGATTCCAGCAATGCCTTCAAACCATTGCAATGAATAACTGCCTCTTTTAAGAGGAAGAATAGTTCACCAGAGCATCATAAATTATTTTTTTTCCTCAAGTCAGTGAAGAGTTAGAAGTTACACCAGCTTAACATTTCACAGACATGAAAGTGGCTCCCAGTTTTCTAGCAAGTCAGAAAATGCTCCATGCTATGAAGAATGAGGGAAAAACAGCTGGCTATCCCAATGGAATACTGCATATTGACCATCCCATCTATCACATAATCCCTCAAGAAAACTAAACCAAAGTGAAGGATGAAAACAAAACAAAAGATCCTTTTGAAAGTATTAAATACAGTTTAGTTACAGTAGTCTGATTCAGTTTGGTACCATTTTGCCTCCATTTGGTACCTGCCCAACTCTTTATTTAGCAGTGTTACTTATATTATATTTACATACATAACAAAAGAGTAACAGTTCTGCCCTGGTTTTGGCTGGGATACAGTTAATTTTCTTCTTAGGGCTTGCTCAAGGTTACGTATAAACATACAAACTTTTAAAAAGTTGTTATGCTCTTGACAAAGGGCTTTAATTGTACTAAAACCTTGGTACCTACTCACAAGATTTGGGAACAACACAAGTTGTCCACTTTCTGAACACCTTCCTTGTTTAGGTCAGTGCAGTCAGTAACTGGTGACCAGAAGCAAATGGTCCTGTCAATTAGCCATCCCTTTTAAGGGGGAAATCACCTCTGCTGAAGAAGCAGGATTGAAAACTGGAAGACAGGGGTGGCCACCATTTCATCTGCACGTACCCATGGTCTTGATACTTGCCACCCCTTGCAGACCTTTGCCCTAAGCAGAAGGGGTTTATATTTAAATGATTAAGTAGTTGTTCAGTTTCTGTCTGCACCAGTGGAAAAATTAGATCCCACACCTAAGTCATGGACAGGTTTCCTAGAATCTACTCCCTGAATTCAAGCAGACATTATTATAAATCAGGCAAATCACCTTGTTAAGTAATGCACACCTCAGAACCAATACCACAATTACTCTTCCTCAGGAACCTTATTTCAGATATTTCTCTATTCTTCCCCTCTTTTTCCTGTTTTCTTCATGGTTCGTTTCTGCTTTGGAGGAGTTTGCGCACCGCTCTGTTTTAATCTGGTTGTGTACAATGACTTGAAACAAAGGAAAATTCACCTTTATTTAATACACTGCAGTGAGTTTTAATACATTGCAGCGAGAGCTTTGGTAAGTTCTGCTTGCCACTGCACCAACATGTAGAGTATCCAACAGTTCCTTGAGGATGCTTCACTAAAAAGCAGCTGTGCAGAGTCAGCACTTGCTGGTCTTTCTGAAGGGGACCACCATTGTCAGCAGACACGTTTGGTCACAGGTCAGGTGCTAAATAAGTCATCTGTTTCAACATAAAATACTTTTGAAATATTCTTGGCCAAAATAAAAGCTGAAAATTTTCAGCTTCATTTAAGAGCAGCTCTGATTCAATGAGTGCATCTCAGGTTGAAAGAACAAGTCTGCTTTGTTAAGTTATGTGCTCCAAGACCCCAGATCTGGTTTTGGAGCTCTACAAATAGAGAAGAATTTGATAAGAAGGGGATTATTTTTGGAGGTTGTAGGTGGACTTCCCTCAGTTTCCTAGCATTTATTACCTTTAGGACAAAGAGGCAAATTAAAATAATTTGTAAGGCCTCAACTCTGAGTGAGATCCTGGATAATGTAGAATAGCAAAAATTGCTTTTCTAAGTAGAGCAAAAACATAGGGCTGATCAGCAGGAGCCAGAATTGCTACAGTGCACACCACAGGCAATTTGAAAAAGCTGCTACAACCACAAGACTTCCTGAAAATTCATTACTTATTTATGGATACAGGCATCAGTGTTTCCTTTGACAGCTGTGAGGATTTCTGTTTGAAAATAACAAGTCATAAGACCAGAAAGGGACAGATGTAGCTAGAAGCCATGGGGGAAGGTTGAATTCCAACAGAACCAGCTGTTAAACCAGACAGAATCACAGAATTGTTAGGGTTGGAAGGACCTCTGGAGATTGAGGCAGGGTCACCTAGAGCAGCTTACACAGGAACTCATCCAGGTGGGTTTGAATGTCTCCAGAGAGGGAGACTCCATGACTCCCTGGGCAGCCTGTTCAAATGCTCTGTCACTCTCAGTGTAAAGAGGTTCTTCCTCATGTTGAGGTGAAAATTCTTCTGTTTAAGTTTATGGCCATTGCTCCTTGTCCTGTTGTTGGGCACCACTGAAAAGAGTCTGGCTCCATCCTCTTGATACCTGCCTTTGAGATACTTACATGCATTAATGACATCCCCTCTTAGAAGGCCAAGAGGGAATAGAAACCACGTCCTAAAATGAGTTCTGAGCCACTGGCAAGCTCCAAGGTCATGTCTCCAATGACAGATCTGAAAACTGGAGTTCTGGAAGCTTATATGAAAACTTCAGCCTAAGAAAAGATATTCAATCTGCCTAAAAAGGTGAAAGATAAGAGATATAGAAAAGGTTCACAGGCTATTACATATTACATATTTATTTGGCTTGGCAACTGCCAAATAAAGAGGATTAGAGGATTTTATCATAAACTTTTAATTGACTGTGGGCTTGGAGAGATCTCAGGCGACGACTCTTGCAAACGAGACTGAATTTTCCAGTTCCCCTCTACTGTATTGGCCTTCCTTCCCTACTCCAAACCAGAGACTCACCGTGTTTTCTAGTGTCAACATCACTTGGCTTAGAAAGGCACTGTGAGTCTTCCCTCCTACCTGCAAGGCAAGTTAGTTTCTCTGTTTCATTCCAGCGTCATCAGTCTATGTGTTCTTCATTGGCCTGAAAGAACTGGCTAAGCTAGCAAGTTTGTAATATTCAGGAGTTTGAATCATCAAGCTCATTTTCAGGGATGAGCAAACCAAGTTCCTCCTTGCCTAGGAAAATTACTGCCCATATTTCTAAGGCGGATGTGCTGTGATCACTCCTTGCCCAAGTGGCTGAGGTAAAGTGAGGTCTTTTTCCTCACTGATGTTAAAGAATGCATGAATATGTATGTGGTATGGGAAAGGAAGAAGGTGGTTAACACTTTTATCCACTCTCCTAGGGTAATCCAGCCCAGTCATGACCAGACTAGGATTGTCTACACAGAGTGGTGTCAGCTTTCTCATAATTTTCTCCAGACAGAGCAGTCAGCATCAAACGGGATTGCCCCTAGATGTCACCTGCTGTAGTGGCCAGGAGAAGCTGCTGTGATGCCTTTTCCTCTGTGCCTGACTGTTAGTGTCCAAGGGCAAAATATGTCAGCCAATCCTCTGCAGAGCAGGAGGAAGCTAAGCAATAGGTGTGGGCATGGGATTATAGTAAGTGGGAAAGGTCTAGGATAAGTTTGCTACGCCAAAGAAGGGAAAGTGGATGCCAAGATGAAATTTAAACTGGATTTCAGAAGGCAGCTGGTTCCTGGATGTCCTGTGACAGAGAACCAAGAGAGAGGGGCTGAGCACAGACTTACCCACATGGTTAGAGTTGCAGTGCCACATGAGGATGGGACAGCAACAGCATCCCACAGCCAACAAGCAATAGAGCAGTCAAGCGGTGAATACCCAAAAGTGCTGTGGACAAAGGAGAGAAGAGAGCTGAGGGAAGTGTGGAGGATGA
>JAWWLV010000100.1:27490392-27505395 GCA_035041135.1 Platyrinchus mystaceus | reverse complement strand
CTGAAGCAGGACCGAGAATCGAACCTGCGACCTTGGCGCTGAGAGCGCAGCGTCTTAACCGCTAGGCCACCAGGGGTAAATTGAAATTACCACAAAAAGGTCTTCCAATCACTAGAAATCATTGAACTAAGATGACCAAACATACAGAAAAGGCACAGATAAGTCATCTAGGCTTTTTTTTGTTGTCTTGCAGAGAGAGGGAAAATGAAAGAGGAAGGGGAGAGAGAAAAAGAGAAAGGGAGAACAGGAGCCACTGTCCACAGGCATCACTGCTTTCTGGAAAGATGTGCTGAGGTATGTAATAATGATAACCAGATGGCCCTTGCACAGTATCCTTGCAAAGCAGATTTAACTACCTCCTTTGTGTGCTCTACCTGGATAGCTCTGACTGCACTGACCATCTCTTCTCATCTTCATTGTGGCTGCAGGGCACATAGAATTGTAGCAGTTGTTTTCTGGAACCATCTAATATTGTTTGCAATATGTGGATCCCTACTCCATTCATTAGGTCACATTTAACACATTTTTTTGTGCAGAGAAAAAAGGATAAATCTGGAAATATTTTTGGGAAAAAGCCTGTCTTGTCTGCTCTTAGGGGACAAGAGCCAGCCACTGCTGACCTGGTGAGGCATGTTTGTCCTGCCAAAGGAATATTAAAAAACAAAAAACCCCAGAGACAATCCTGCCTCAGGAAACCTAATTGTTAAACTTTCCTTTTGCTTAAAAATATAAATTAGGCACCTACTTTTTTTGGATTTTGCACTCACTTATTTTAAGTGGAGCATGAAATATGGTCAGATATAATGATTCTAAAGTAGTTTCAGCTATTCATGTTTGCAAAGTCCTTAAAGTTATTATGTCTTTCAATGCAGAAAATAAAATAAATAAAATAGTAAACTAAAATAAAATATTGTTTCCATTTCTGTCCTTGAAAAATTCATTCTACAAGGCACTAATGAAGCAGTCAATTCACAAAGGACTGATTTTTATGTAGACAAACACTTGCCTACATGAGTGGGAAAATTTGCTATAAACAAAAATGGCAAAAACCTGGCTCAAGGATGACTAAATAAAAAAAAAAAAAAAAAAGAAAATACTTCAAAATATTAGCTAATGTTTTAAGTCTTGCATTGAGTTATCTTAGGCTTCAGAAAATATTGGCAACACAGTTCCAATGTGTGTTTTAATTCACATTCACAGAGTCCACAAACAGAACTTTCTAAGGCACATGTAACTTATTTTGACCAGAAAATACCTGTCATGAGGTTGGGTTCCCCCATTTGCAGGAATGGTTACAGCTACAAAGACAAATCTGTTCTTGTCCTTGGGATAAGGAGCATCCTTACAGGGAGGAGTGAGCCAAAGGGTAGATAAGTCTTTAAAACTGTATTCTGCAGAAAATTATGCAGAGATAAGGCTGCATTATGGTTTTTCACTGGTGTTCAGAGGAGCAGGGTTGACTTAGCTTTCTGCACCTTTGGCAGCTGCTTGCAGTTCTCTTACAGTTTTCCAGGGTTACAACTGCCAGAGATGGGAACAAGAGGACCTGCATCACCGTGAACAGATTCAGCCACCCAACAACTGGTTTGCTACCCAGACTGTTCAACCTGCATTTTGCTGTCTCCTATGATATTTTTTCTGATTTGACTGTCCTGTTTTGCTCAGTTTGTCAGAGCAAGCGACTAATTTACCTCTGGAGAAAAATGTCTGGTTCAGCAGTCTACAAACATGCCAGTGCAGTGACTTCTGCATTCCTGTTTCCTCTCCACACCTGCCCGTAATGCAGAACTTGCACATGCAATAGTCTCTTGCAGTCTGGGAAGTACTTTGTGCTGGTTTGCTCCCTGCACTCAATGATTGCTCTCCTTTTTCAAATCCTTTTTTGTTGTTGTGGTTGTTCTCACTGTACAAACTTCTGCTCTATGAAAGGTCTTAGACTTGCATCGTGAGAGTCTTGGAAATGAAGATTTTACTGGTTTCTTCCTATTCACCTTCCAATGTGCACTATGGAAACAAACAGTATGCTTGCTGGCCTGCAGGTTTGCAGGATGAGTCTTCAGAGCTCTCTCTGCTACAAACTACTCAAATACACACTTTAATTAGCATTAAGAGGTCCAAAATAAACAAAAATCCAGGATTCCCTGGGAAATCTCCTCGTACTTCTAACACTAGACCTAGTAAGAGAACAGCAGTGGACAGTGGATTAATTTATGCAACGACACACTTTTCACCATACTTTTGTGTAATGAAAATCAATTAAGACTTGCTAATTCAAACATTAAAACATTAGGAAATGCCAGAATAAAAACTGCTTGAGCAATCCTAACTCCACCTCCACCCCCATACACAAACTCTGCACTTAACGAGCCTGTGTGGTCTTTAATTACACTTTCAGGTACCATTTTAATTTGTGCTCCTTAGAATGTAAGGAATGCAAAAAACTAGTACATTTTCCTATTTCCTTCTCCTTCCCTTTTTTTTTTTTTAATGTTACCAAGTTTTAATGGAAGTTGACAGAGGGGCAGCATTCTCAACAACAGCCCTACAGTTTCACGAAAACCTGTGGCTAAACAGAGAGAAGAACCTATTAGCACCACAGCACAGAAAACCTGCAGTGTCAGCAGCAAGCAGATGATCCGTGCAGCAGGAGGATATTACTAACACCCCAACCATGATGGAAGGTTGAAACTTACTCAGTGCTAATCAACCCTAAGTATCTGGCTTCTTGATCCTGCAAGCTCAGGACATCTTCTTCCCTGCCTCTTTCAGTGCCCAGCGGGTGAAGGAGCTGCTTTTCACTCTGTTGCTGATTCCAGCAGTGATGAGATCTCTGAAGCTTCAATGAAGGGCAAGAACAGATCATCTCAGTTTTTGGGACAAAGGGAAACATATAAGAAAACCAGCTTGGATAAGTAGGGAATTGTGGCAGAACTCCAGTGCAAAAGAAGAACATACAGGAGATGGAAACAGGGATGGGCTACACAGGAGGAGTTTAAAATCATTGCCCAGGCATGTAGGGATGGTGTCAGAAAAGCCAAAGCTCATCTGGAATTTTAACTTGTATGTCAATAATAATAAGAACTGCTGAATAGTGGTAAAGGGCTAAACAAGGAAAATGGCTGTCAGTCACTGAGTAGGGTGGGTGATATATTGAAAGTGGATGCAGTCAAACCTGAGGAACTCAATGCCTTCTTTACACAGCAAGGGCTCCCAAGCCTGAGGGCCTGGGATTCATGGAGAGGAAAGATGACCATTAGTGGGTGAGTTAGAAATTGCTGGAGAAATCTTGACTCATACAAGTCCATGGGAACAGAAGGGCTGTGTCCAAGGATGCTGAGAGAGCTGGCTAATGCCAGCACAAGATCAATTTCAATCATCTTTGAAGAGCCATGGATACCCCTGCCAACTGTAGAAATGTTGTGCATATATTTAAAAAGAACTTAAAGGACAGCCCAGGCAACTGCAGGCTGTCCAGTCTCACTTCAGCCTCTGGGAAGAAAACATGAAACAAGTTATCTTGGATGATATTTCTTAACACAAGAAGAAGAAGAAGAAGTAGGCAACTGGGAATATTCAGCATGGGTTTACAAAGACTAAATCATACCCGTGAACCTGCCTGATCACCCCTTTTTGATAAAAGAATGGGATTGGTGGATGGGTGAAAGCAATGGATGTCTTTTACCACAAGTTCAGCAACATTTTCAACTCTGTCTCCCACTGTTCTTGTATTTAAGTTAGGACATTACGGTCTCAACAGATAGTCAACTGATCCAACTTTGAATTTTGTTCAGAGGGTTGTGCTTAATGTGTTCACTCTATGTGAAGGTTATATTATGGCTCTGTCCTAGGACTAATCCAGCAGTAGAATCCACTGCCCAGAAAAGCTGTGCAGTCTCCACTGTTGAGGGTTTTCAAGACCAGATTGAGTCACAAGCAAACTGATCTGACTTCAGTGTTGTAGGAGTCTGGAGACAAGGGGGCTAATATGTATGTCTCAAACACCAGCAGCCAAATAGCTGTTGATCCAACTGTGGGTTGCTGGTAATAACAGCCAAGGATTGTTGGTGACAACACCCTGTGAGAAAGAACAGGATGTGGCTGGAGAAGGGGCCATAGGGACGTAGGGCAGCACATTTCTGGGACAAACATCCTTGTTCTGGCTCCTGGAGATAAACACAACACAGCACAGCGTGAGTGCAGGAATGAGGTTGAGAAGTTGGGCATGGACTGGAGGAGGGGATCAAGACCACCAAAGATCCCTGAAGCCCTCCAACCCATTTTCAGGAAGGTCTAGAAGGATGGACTGCACAGGATAACTAATTTGCACAGAAAGTGAGAAATTTATCTCCAGGTTGGGGAAATTTATTTATAAAACATATCTCCACAAAGCCTGGATGCGCAGGCATTGCCAGAACCCTGGACATCCCATCAGCTGGATTGACACTGGAGCCAGGACTGGTGATTTCTCTTTCTCACTTTCTTCCTTTCTTTCTCTCTCCTCCTCCTCAATTCATCCCTCTGTTCCCTTTCACCCTACCCCCTTATCCAAAACCCATGGCTGTGTACTTATATACGAGGTCCAGGACTAATGTATACCAATTTCTAAGCCAAGTGTGTAATTTACAAATAAAACTTTGTAAGCTTTTGTGGACCTCCTGACTTTCGTAATCTTTCAGCCATGAGCATTTATGGATTGAGGGTGCTTCCTTCCCTTTAAGGGTGGCACGTCACAATTGCTGACTCTGCTTTGAACAGGAGGTTGGACAGGAGGTTTCTTACAACCTGGATGATCCTGTAGTTGCTATCACAGGGGCTCAGTACTGGAAAAGTGCTATGGATGCAGAATCCTCTCCCAGCACAAAGTTGTTTCACATCCATTTTTCCAACTACTCTATTGCTGAAAACTTTCTTTCCCACACCTATAAGTTTTTCCCTCCCTGAGAGAAAATAACCTTTTTTTTTCGGAGTGGGGCTGTGGGTTTTTTATTTATCTTTTTCAGCAGGGACTTTTCAGTGAACAAGTTGTGTGGTTGGATCTGTTCAATGTATTTTACATATGCTTACACATCAGAGACCACCAATACCTCATTACAAGCACCTACAAAACAAGAAACTGCTTAGCTGAGAAGCCCCTGTGACAATCTGGTTTATGCTTCCAGTTCCAGATACAACTCACTCTGGGATCCTATTTCAAGTAGAAAACAGCACACCATGTCATCCTGACATAAGAAATAATGCAGAAAGAGCCTAAATAGGGCAGCCTTGATTCTGGTCTGTCCTATAAATATGTGCAATTTGAGCTTTTAATGTACTTTACTAGCAAAATGAAGCAGTAAAGGTCTTTCACGTGGGATCCTGGTTTCTGACAGCATTATTCAGACATCTTTAATGATAATGGAGATTTTAACCTGAAAAAGGAGAGAGCACAGTGGAGATCATGTGATCAGAGCCTCAGTGAAGTTCATTTTCATACAGGCCTTGCCTTGCATCAGGAGTGACCAGAGAGAGAAGGGAATGATGGTTCTCCTGGCGAGCACTGGATGCTGAGGCTTTCTGCTGTCCCATACACCTCAGCCTCTCTCTAGCATGTTGCTGTACAAGTTTCCCCCCATGTGTCAGCACTGCCCCATGTGTCAGGAGGGGAGTTAGCTCGTGCACACAACCCAGGACACAGCATGTCTTTTCAGAGCAGGGCAGAAGTTTCTGTGCATCAGCCTACTGCAAACAAATAGCAGTGGTCATTTGTCAGCAGCTCATACGCCAGGCAAACCAGGTCAGGCATTTGTAGACAGCAGAATATGTCAATCAATAATATTACCTTAATATTGCCCCTTTCTATTACAAAATGCCAACTGCTATTGCTAAATGTCAACTCCCAATTGCAGGTGAGAGAGACTGGAAGACACAGTCCATCAGTCAGTAAATTCTTGCTCACTAGCACAAAAATCCCATGCTTCTCTCTACCTTGAAACAGGCAAGACATGGGGTCTCACTCCTTCCCATCTCTCCACTCCCTACTCCTCTCCCCACACCCTCGGAAATTTTCAGCTAAAATTGTCCATAAGAGAATACTTGCATGCAGGATAACCTTCCCTATCCACTCTTCCAAATATGCTCAAAGCGTTTGGAATAAAGTTCTTCTCACAGTTAAGTGACCCCAGCCTCTGACTGAGAAGGTATTGTGCTCTTAGCAGGTTGTGATGAGAAATGGTGCAAGGATTTCAAAGGGCTGAGTAAGAAATGACATGGTGGATTTGGACCCAGTTCTGGAATCCATAGGCCTGTTGGCTCAGTAGTTCTGAGGCTGAGCAGTGGTATGATGGTGTGGGAGGGTGATTAGACCTCAGACCTGGGGGAAAGACATCCAGGCACTACCACTGTTTGACCAACTTGAAGTCACAGAGTCACAGATCTTGTTTGGAAGGGGGGGGGGTGTGGTTTCCTTTGCACTTTTGACTCACTTTGGTGAGTTTTTGAGATTACAGCTACTATGGGTGTCTCTGCATTGGGGAAAGAAGATACTGCTGCCTGCAGCAAAACCAGTCATACAAATCCGTAGCCAAACTATATATCCCGTGGCTGATAGACCCCTGGGAGTCTTAACATTCTCCCTTTATTCTTGTCTAGTCCTTTTTCTACTCCAGTGAACGATCAACCCTCGGACAGTGCTGCTCCCATGAGTCTTCTCCCTCCTCCTGCCACCACCTGCACCCTCAGCCGCTGAAGCTGCGCTCCGGTGCTGCCCGGAGACAAGGCTAGCGGTGACTCCTTCCGCGGAGCCGTCAACGGGCATTAGGATGTTGGTGATGCTGTCGTTGTCATAAAGACACACGGGGCAGGGAGAGGAGTGTCCTGGCCAAGGCTCCCCACTTCCCGAGCACCTCAGCAAGCCCCGTTTGGGAGCGCCGGGTTCTCCCCGGCTGACGGGCGCGGAGGGGCACAGGCGGCTCCGGCCGGACCCCGGGGAAGGGCTGGCGCCCAGCTCGAAGCAGCCCCGGGCCGGGCTGTGCCATGCCGGGCTGTGCTGGGCCGGGCGGGGCCGTGCCATGCCGGGCTGGGCTGTGCCATGCCGGGCCGTGCCGGGCTGTGCCATGCTGTACCATGCTGTGCTGTGCCGTGCCGGGCTGGGCGGTGGCGCGGCCGGGGCCGCCCCAGGGAGGCCGGCGAGGGTGGCGGGGCGGGGCCGGACGGGGCAGTGCCGAGCCGAGCCGAGCCGAGCCAAACCAAACCGAACTGAGGCGCGATGGAGGGAGGCGAGGCGGCGAGCCTGCTGGAGGACCGCAGCCCGGGGCGGCTGGCCGAGTTCAAGGCGTACCGGCGGCGGTGGTTCCTGCTGGCCGCCGTGTGCCTGCTCAACTGCTCCAACGCCATGGTGAGTGCGGCGGTGGCACCGCCCGGGCCGGGACCCGCTTCCCTCTGTCCGGGAGCCGCTCCCGCGGCGCTGCTGGAGCCCCCGCGGCCGGCTGGGGCGGGAGGGCGGCGGGACGCTCCTCCGGAGGGCGGTGGGGCGAGGGCAGCCCCGGCGTGCCCGAGCACAGGCGGAGACGCAGCGCAGGCAGCGCACACAGCCGTCCCCGCCGCCCTCCCGTGCAGGGGCTCTGCAGAGCAGCTCTGGCTGCTGTCGGTTCTGCGGAGGGAGGACGGGCTGACATGGCTTTCCAGGGCCAAAACCACCTCCTGTTTCTTCCTAGAAGCAGCCAGGCAATCCTCAGGGCTCTGCCCCAGTACCCTGTCTCAGATCCACCCACTCATCCTTGGAGCGCCGGGACTCGGTTGTACGCGCACAGCTCAGAGAAGCCTCAGCCTGGCCGTGCCGTAGGGACAGAATAAGTGGCTTTTCCTTTTGAACTTTGTTTCCCCGGTTACGACCTCGGCCTGCACGCTTCTCTTTCTGACGGGTGGGATCCGGGGCACGGGGGGGTGGTGACAGGGGAAGGGCAGGATGGGGCGGGAGGATGTATGTGATCCAAGAGCACAGCAGGAAGTACCGCAGCGTCAACTCAGACTGGGATGAAGCAAAATGTGTCCTGGAGCATAGCAATAGTAGTTGCCGAGTCCACTTCGTAGGCCATGGGGAGGGAGAGAAAGTGTTCAGCGTCTGTGAGGGTCACATGTTTCAAGCCTAAGAATAGCAGAACAATGTTGAAACGCCGTGGGAGAGGAGCACGAGTTAGCTCGGCCTCGTTGCTGGCCTGGGACAGCAGATTTATCTGGTCACAAAAAGGCACAACTAGGTTTCGTTTCAGGGTCTGTTGCACAAACAGAACACTATAGGAGTGATTCTGCGCTAAACAGATAGTTATGTGAACTTATTGCCTACTCTTAGTGCCTTATTCTGAAAGACTGGGAAAAAATGGGATGCCCAATCACACCCCACCTGTTGAACAGAATTAAATTCAGTTCAGTAATCACTGAGATAAACTCATAAACTTAGCAAGGCTTACTATACAAGACAGAAGCCCAGTTCTTTGCTCGTCAAGTCACTGAGGACATTGTTGATAATTATCAGATTGATGTAGAATTATTCATGTGCTTGAGGATTACCATGCTGTGAATGCAGACTGTCTGACAGACAAGATCAGGCACTGTAACCTGCAAACATTTAAATGCTGGAAGGAAGATTAGGTATTCCATGATGCAAGAGTGCTGGAGTAGAGAAATGGAAAATCATAGTGAGAATTTGGCTCTATATGTGGAAAAAAAAAATCACCTTCTCAATAGAAAATCAGTGGATCCTTTAAGAGTGTGAAAAACATGTCCTATAGAAAAGCTCAACTCTTTGCTTGCAGTTACATTGGCATGGCAGAAGAACATTATGTGGCAAAAAAAAAGCCTACCCTGCTAAAAGTGGACAGTGACAGCATGGGTGGAGGAAGCTGTAAAAAGCCTTTTCAGGATGTCTTGTCAGATTCTGACTCCGCTGAAACCTTAAAAGTGAAACAAACTGGAGGATTGCTTTAAAAGGTTCTTTCAGTGCATGTGCAAGTGTAACTGTGTCTTGAGTTATGTTACTGAAAACTTTGTAGCCCTTCAAGATTGACTGTTGTCTGTTTCCTTGTTCTCTGGACAACTTCCTGACTCTCTGAAGTATTATTTTTCCACAGTATGAAATTAGACTGGAACTTTATCACTTCAAAACTGAGTGCCTAATCCTGGAGTGGAAATACTGTTTCTAAGCCATTGCAAAGATCTGGAATGGCAAGTATGCTGATGTATAAAGTTGTAACCAAATATTTACTGGTGCTAAAGTTTCTCCAAAATGTTCCTGATAAAAATCACATTAAAATGGAGGGAGTGGTTGAAAGTCCGTGAAATCACAGTGGTTGGTTGCTGTTTGGTTCCAGATGAAAAGATTAATTTACCAGTTCTGTGGTGTGAAAAATTGTCATGCAAGTTAAGATGTGTCCTCGATTTCTTTGCAAATGTTGCATGCAGCAGTTTGTTCTCCGTAGTCCTGTGTCAGGCTATCTACAAATGCATATGATAAGGACATTCAACTCTTGAATTGTCTGATTTGGACCTCATTTTCTGGAGTAAGCTTCCAGTATGATGCCTTGTGTTTCCCACTCTTGCACATATACATGCAGTTGTCTATTAGTGACCTTTGGTGTCACTAAAATTGGCAGTCAGGAGACAGTCCTGAGAGGGGGTCCCTGTCAGTGTGAGGAAGACAAGGTAGAAGCAACTGAACTGCAGGAAAGGACGCTTGGTCATACAGGAAGAGCAGGCTGAGAAAGGAGTATTTCTTAGTTCAGTCTGGTTTAGGGTATGATTGAGCAAAACCAGGACAGACCACGTGGTGATGAAAAGGGCACTCTTTCCTATATCCTCCTGCTCTACATCACTGTGTGAAATTCCTTCATTAACCAGAGCACAGTGGGGTTAATATTATAATAGAGGCTTTTACACCAGTGATAAGTAGCCCCTTACTCATACCTCTGTTATTGACCTGAGGTTGAAAGCTTTGTTTCTCCTTGCTGTACAAGGCAGGTACTACCTTAGCGGGAGTTGGTTCTCATTTCCGAAATACGGCTATTCTGGGAATTCCTTGCTGACAATGTGGTGTAATAAACACCATAGACATCAGCAGAATTCACTGCTGCATGAAGTCCTGGGCAGAGAGGATGTTCTGGTCACAGCTAAGCTTAGATGATTTATCCCCAGCTGTCTCTTGCAGCACTGATGGTGAGGGGTGACATAACTCTACCTGTGGTTTCTCCCTGGATTTTTTTTGCCAAACTGATGCTGTGATTTTAAGTGTGGTTTTGGTTTTTTTTTTTCATCCAAAGACTTAATGTTTAAGAGTATTCTTGGTGTGCTCACAGCTGCCATAGTGGTAAACTGCTGAAACATATTTCTCATTCCTTCTTGCCTCCTTTCTGTGAAGCCAAATAGGTTGGAAATTTATGTTTCAAGGAACTTTTTCTTGTTTTCTCACATTGGGGACACAGAAAAAGACAGAAGAGTGAAACAGGGAGTGTTTACTGTCCTTTTCTGTGCTTGTCAGCTGGAGCAAGCTGGGGAGGAGCAGGGGGCTGGAGCTGGCTCATGCTTGGCCAAGTGGTTCCTGACTCACCAGCTGGATGACTTACACCACCTCTTAGTGTACTTGAGAGAAGAAGGAGAGCTGGATAAGTGGAGACTGGCATGCTCCAGGGCAGGGTGCACACGCTCCTCACCCACACCAGCATTCACACACAGCTGCTGCCGCCTGGCAGCCTCTGTCCTAACTTTCCAGGCTCCTGTGTCAGCACGGGTGCCTTTGTTTGAGGCCAGGGACTGTTTTCTTCCAGACTGTGTGGCCCTTTTAACCTTGAAGATGAGGACTGTGATGTAAGGGCTTTATAGCCTGGTCTCAAAGGGTAAGGAGGCAGCCTCCATGCCACAGAAAGACATCCTACATCACCCCATAATCAGTGTCCAGGTGCATGAGAGAAGGCATGCTGGGACTGGGAGAACTGCTGTGGGCAGAGCTGGGGACTGTGGGCTCCGTTGGAATTCATGGAGGGAAACTGGGTCCTGTGGGTGAAATAGTTCCTGGGGAGTCTGTGTGGGTGTGGAAACAGTAAGGGCAATACGATGGAAGAATTGAACCAGGAGAAGATGGAGGTGGAAGGGGAATGAGAGCAGGAGGAGAATGAGAGGGTTTGGGCTGATTCTGGGAGGAAGAGGGCTGGATCCATGTTTGAGAATCAGTTAAGGGTTTATGAGGGTATCAGAACGGGTAACAGAAAAATAGAAATGGAATCAGGATGAGAACATCTGTAACTTGTTCTTGGTTACAGGAATGCCCATGAAGGCTTACAGTTACCATAGAATCATAGAATGGTTTGGGCTGGAAGGGACCTCTCACTCAACATGAGTGAACACTACCAATAACATTGGACTATACTACAGGAGAAGCTTCATTTGAGAACAACTAATGCAAAATCTGTGAAGTAATGCTGGGAATTAGTTTTGCCAGGTATTAGGGGATTGGACTCACAAACTCACTGTGGCTATTTGGTCTTCAGAGGAAAGAGTCCCTGTGCTTTAGTTGCTCTTTGTGGGCTTCTGTATAAATCTCTTGACCTAAGATACCGTGGCCCAGAATGTGAACTGCTGCTGACCTCCAACATCATGCACTCCAACTTTTGCCAAGCTGGGAATTTTGTCAAAGTGTGGTGAAAGACTGGTTAATTGTAGCCCTGGCAGGGCTCTGAAGGCACATGAGCTATAATAGGTGAATCAAAATTGTTTGTCACCATCACAATCAGGAACTGACATTGTGACATCTATTGAGCTGCCTCCAGAGAAGCACGTGAGGACACGGACGAAGCAGTGCAGCACATAACACAGGCTCCTCTTGATGCCTTCTGCACCTCACACTGAGGCTCTAGTTCTGTGTGGCCTCTCAGGCAGTGGAGCTGAGTGTGGTTTGACCAGATCACAAGGGTGTATTTCCACAAAGTGGGTCTTGTGCAGGGACTGAACAAATGCAAGGACTGAACAGCCTTACAGGGACAGAGGTGTCCGTCTCTGTTTCTTTTTCTTTTATGTGTCCCAGAAGCAACCAGATTTTGGTAGCTGACATCCTGTAACTCTGTATGTTCTCTCTCCTCATGCATGTGTCCCTGTGATCTGCAATGGGGAGCTTTGACACAGTCTGTTAATTCAAGAATTGGACTTAATGATCCTTGTGGGTCCCCTCCAGCTCGGAATATCTGTCATTCTGTGATTCTGTGGCATTGGTGGGCCAAAGCTGAGTTAAGACAGTGGCCCCTGGAGAGTGAAAGAGAGTGGAACCTTCCTTTGCCTGTATTAGGCATCTTTAGATATTAGAGGACTTAACTTCACCAAGAAAGAGCTGCATCTTTACCCAGAGGGGACTTGAATCAGTGCAGTCTCTGTGTACATACCAGCCTTGGCAGTGCAGAGTTTCAATAAAACATGTAGGGTAAGGGCTCCAGCTCCTAACAGAAGAGCTTACTAACTGCTGTGGATGAAGTTATCATAGCTGGAAAAACCATAAGCAGGAGGTGGCATATTCACTCACTATTTCCCTGTGTTGGCAAAACTCCACAGTGCCATCTCTTTTTTGCAGGGGCGTTTGGTGGACTCTTTGACTATAGTTACACCTTAAGCTCCATTGCCCCGTTCTGAATTTCTCTGTTAGAGCAACATGGTAAACAATGAAGCATACTTTTTCTCTCCAGACCCATGAGGAAACCCACTTCCTATTTTGAGGAACAAGCTCAGGCTTGGACAGGTGGCAACTTTCCAGCCTCTGTGCTCTCACACACTGGAGTTCTTGTTCCAGATAGGAGTGCAGCACAGCCCATGTGCTTGGTTTTCAGCAAGGAATGGTTTTACCAGGTCTAATGGAAATGCGTCAGAATACTTAATCCCAGCTTGCATAGACACATACAGTCACTGTACACAAATGCTGTGCTCTGGCTTGTGCCATAAATCTCCTAATGATGGCAGGCATGGGTGAGCATCTTGTGTAGAGGAACAGGAGGGGTGCAAATCTACCTGAAGCTGGCTTACAAAATGTATCTTCTCTTTAATTGCACTGTTTCCTGGTACAGTGTTTCATCACCACCACCCCCATCTGGCAGGCAGTGAGGAACTGAGAACTGCTATTGCTGGAAATACGCAGCTGGGATTTGTTTAGCAGCAGTTTAGCATCCCATAATCAAACTAGTGCTCATGCCTTAGTGATGCTTGTAACATCTAAACAGTTACATTAGCATTAAACATTTAAATTCCTATCCTAGTCTGATGGAAGTCTGGGAAGTGACCTGGAATACCCTCCATGTTGTCTAAGACTACAGTTTCCTTCAGCACCCAGCGTCTTCATCCACCTGACTGTAGAAGCTGAGCAAATCCCAAATCCATCCCCTCTCAGACCTTTGACTGATGTCAGCATGGTGATGTGTGCTTTGAGTTGAATGCGGGAGATAACGGTATGTCAGCTCCTTCCAGAGAAGACTGATGCTAGGCACCCTTGCAAGGACACTGATAATACATTCAAAACTTCCCTTTTCCTACCATTTACTCATTGCATCCCTACTAGGAGGAAAGCCTAGCTAAACACTGATTTGCACGTGGCTGTTCTCACACAGTGACACTGGGAAGAAGAAAAGTCCATCTCCCCTCCTGCTCCTGTCTAATGTGATAGTTTTTATGATCCCTAGTGTGTAAGAAAAGTACTAGAACACTGGAAATAACAAGTAGAGTGTAGGGTCACACCTTCCTCTGAGGTTATATCTGAGCTTTTTTTCAGTTACACATTAATGCCACAGCTCATTCTGTCTGCAGGATGCAGACTGGGAAGAGGAAGCTTGTGACAGCAGGGAAGAGTACCTGGAAAGCGACAGTGCCTGGAGTTCTTTTGTAGAAAGCTATAGCCGAAGTTTTTGTTCAGTTTTCTGCAAACTTTATAATCTTGAGTATTCAACAGCAGCAATATCGTCTTTTAACACCAGAGTAGCTTACATCCACAGTATTGAAACCTATTCTCAGATTAGGCCAATCTTTTTGAAAAGCACCATGAGGCATCTTTGGAAAAAATCTATGGAAACATCCTTAAATTTGGGTTTAAATTTCTTTCTTATGGGCATGATCTCAAGACCTGATTTGATAGGTCTTGCCATTCCTATAAGAAACCAGAAGCAGACAGGAACTGTGAAACCAGTTTCTAAAACAAGGTTTAGGGAGATATTTCCAGATATGACATTGGAAGAAAAATATAGATAGTTATTAAAGTACCTCTTCTGTATGTACCTTCCATGTTACATGTCCTGATACATTGAATAATGCAAATTTCTAGGCCCTTTTTTAATAGTTGAGTGTATAGAGGAAAGCATGGAATAATGTTTCTCTTGGCTGACACGTAACAAAGTTGTTCTTGCAAGATGTCCAGGAGTTACCAATGGAACCGTAAATACCAGTCCAAGTTTAAGAGGCTCTTAGTTGCAGAGAGGAGGTGGCAGCCTCTGTTTTGTTTATGCTAGTATAGAAGAATAGTTTGTGTTTTACCTCAGGTAAGTGCATGCATCAGGGCCAACATGTTCAACACAGTGACAGAAAAAGGTATTGGCCTCTACTTTTTCAGCCTCCAGCATCAGGTCCAGGGGATTGGGGGTGAAGCAGTGAAATTGATGGGGTGCTCTGGGCTGAGTAACTGCGGACACTGGGGGTTTGAATTTTATTACCAGCCTTAAAATCCTAATTTCAAGGAGAGTCTAAGATAGTGAGCCTCTTCGCAACTCAGTTTGAGGGGATGCTGAATTTCTGTTCTTCTGGAGGTTTTCATGCTTACATGTGTTTGGTCTCTACTCTGCAGTTGTGGCTGACGTTTGCTCCTGTGGCTGATAAGACAGCTGCCTACTTCCACATTTCCCTGGAGATGGTCAACTGGCTCTCAATAGTGTACCTCCTCATCTCCATCCCATTTGGTCTGGTGGCAACGTGGGTTCTCGACAGCGTGGGGCTCCGGTGTGCTGTGAGTTGAGGTGT
>JAWWLV010000100.1:27466244-27483913 GCA_035041135.1 Platyrinchus mystaceus | reverse complement strand
GCTCCAGCCTCATAACAGTGCAACACCCTTTTGCAGTACAGTGTCCAAGATTCTCTGCTGATGTGTGATTTTTGTAGCTGATAGCAAAGATCAACTTGATAAGCCTGCTTGGGCTTTACTAAGGAAGTATAAAGGCTTGAAAGGTGTCAGGAATGACCCAGTGTCACTTTAGAGAGCTGTCATTTGGCTTATCTGCTGTTCATGCCCTTTTGACAAGGGAAACTAATGGCATCTGGTGACCTTCAGAAAGAGCATTGCCAGCAGATTGAGGAGGTCCCGTGTCCACATCTAATTCCTTCAATAGTAGGAGGACATGGACATATTAGTGTAAGTGCAGTTAAGAGCCACTAAGGCGGTTAAGGGAATGGAGCATCTGTGATGCCAGCTGAGGCTGAGTGAGCTGTGACTGTTCACCCTCCAGAAGCCTCAGGGGGTTCTTACACACAGTGGTGTATTCCCCCTAATGGCATGGGGGAACAGAGAATGGAAAACATCTCTGTTTGTAACTCCTGCCATATAACACCAGGACAGATGACATGGATTCGTCCACCTTAACTTTGTCCCTTCAGCTTGACATTTACTGGGGCAGGCTTGTGAGGGCGAGTACATCGTAATTCACAGATGAAAAACAGTCTAGAGGGGTTAGGAGTTGTAGGGAAATGGTTTTATAGGATGGACTTCGTGGGGGTGAGCGAACAGATGCAGCAACAGTAAGACCAAGCAGTCAGCTTCTCCAAATGTTCCCCTAGTGGTTTCTCCCTGTACACGCCTTGTTCTGTCCTTATTGCTCTGGTGCACACTGCAGCTCTGGTGCTGGCAAGCAGTAGGGGTAGACACATAATTCTGACTGCCCGCATGAAAAAAATATGTCTCTCTTTTACTTCCTTCCAGCCAATCCGTTGGGCATTCTTATAGCAAACTTGTTGTCACCTGCACTAGTCCCTGAAGGAAAGCACATTCCATTGATGGTAAGTGAAATCTGCCTTTATCAGTTTTCACTGGGCTAATTTGAGTCCAGCTGATTTATTTGTTTGGGGGCAGTGGAGCTGGAAAGACTGGTAACTTGGCTTGTCCTTATGTTATGTAGCTGGGTGTTTATGCTGTTCCAGCAGTAACAGCCTGTGCTCTGGCAACGCTGGGGATTCATGAGAAGGTTCCTCCAACGCCTCCTTCAGCCAGTGCCACTAACTCCAACTCACAGCCATTCTTCACGGGGCTCAAAATGGTAAGTGCTATAGCACAGAGAGTGCCGTGCTGGAGTGAGAGATGCAGCCCTGCCAGACAGGAGTATGCTGAGGAATTTGCTTACAAAGCAGGCTCAGAACGCCACTTCCCCAAACCTACCATGGAAAACCCCCTGTAGGAGATCAGGATCCCTTCCTTCCTCAGGCAGTGGAAGCTGCTCACAGCAAAGCTGCAAGAGATGCTATCTGAGCATTCAGCTGTGGGCTGGCTGTCATTCAGGTACCTCAAACAGGCACACCTGGGCTCACCCAAGAGGACCACACAACTTGAGCCCTCTGAACAGATGTGGTAACAGGTAGGAGAGCACATGGCAACATGAAGGAAGAATTTGGGCACTGAAGAGGTCTTTCCTCCCTACATGGTCCCCATTTTAACTTGTCCTCTGGCTGAACTGACAGGACAGAGCCATACTTTGTCAGTAATCACAGGGTTGCCCTGTCAGCATTTTCACCTGCTGACCCTCAAGTCTACTATCACAGCCAGGCCCCTTTTCCCCTTCCACTTATTTACATTAACTTCTTTTTTTAGCTCCTGAGGAACAAGCCGTACATCATCCTGGCAGTGTGCTTTGGAGGAGGAATTGGGATGTTCACCTGCTTTTCAGCCCTGCTAGAACAGATCCTTTGCGAAAAGGGGTATTCAAATGTGAGTCTTCCTCCTTTCCTCCCCATTGTCCAAATCATCTATTGTACAATCAAATTGATTTTCCCTGATAAGGAATTCAGAGCAAAATGAAGACAATTGAATATGCTGCCATCTCGTATCTTATTTGTTCATATTATCTAATATAGGTTAAGCAGTACATCAATTCAGAGCACAACCAATCTCTTAGTGTAATGGATGACCTGCATTTTCATTACTGCCCATGACCAGGCTCCCATTCACAAATGAAATTTTTTTTAGGAAAAAAAAATATTGTGATTTTCCTAAGCCACTCCAGACACTGATGTCTATGCAGCCTTCTGTCACCTATTCCAGAGCAGAATGGGGCCCAGGCAGTGAAGCTGAAGGCAAGCAGCTTTTCCTCTTTGCACAGACTTACAGGAAGCCAGGGCAGTAGAGGAAGTCACAGGTACTGTGAGAGCTGTTTCCCCATCCTTGTCATGACATGGCTGAGGTGCTGCTTTTATGGTTCAGCACAGTCTATGCACAGCTGTCTCCTCCTGCTCTCTCCATGTAATAGCAGGAGGATGTCCCAGTTCATGTGCTTCCCCTCAGCAGGCTGCACTTCAGTCCTGCTGCTTGTATCGCCAGGGAGGTCCTCTTAGAACACCTCTCCAGCTGTTATGTGTGCACACCTACATGTCTGGTCTCTGTCCACTCCCTCTTCAGCTCACAGGTCTAATATCTGGCTCAGGGCTCCATAGCCTGGTCATGTTTGCAAACACCACTGGCTTTTAACTGGAAACCTTTTAAGCTTTTCAGTCTTGCCTTCTGTGCGTCATGATGGTTTTGTCTGTGTGACTTGTCTGGCTTGTCCCGGCCCTTTAGCCCACAGAAGCCATTCCATATACCCTTTTCCTTCCAGTCCGCTCCTGAAGCTCCCAAAAATGTTTACCCAAATTTGTTAAAAGCTGCTCTGCTTTCAGGATTGCTGTCTACATTTGAATTCTTGTGGAGCTGAAGAAGTAGTAAGAAGCAAAGGGTAATCATTGCAGGCAACAGAGCATGTACCCTATCCTAGCTGCTGCTCACTGCCTCTCTAATTAGACTTTGACATAGCCAGGCAATGTGTCCCATTGAACATGTGTTGGGTGTGTCAGTTCAGGTCCCTGGTAAGAAAAGGGCCAGGAGGATGATTATAAACAGCAGCAGGTCCCAAGGCAGTTGGACCTGTTAGCAGCAGTGTGGACAAAGCACCTGATTGCCCCTGAAAGAGCCCAGTGGGTCCAGGCTGGAATTTTTAAAGTCAGGGAACTGCTGTTGCTCTGCACCCAGCCTCCCTTGACAGGTGTGCAGAGACTGGTCATCCTTTGGGAGTGCTGTCACCCTGCTGTCCCCACACACTTGTAGAAGCACCTGGCCCCTGTTATTTGCTACTCAGTGCCCTATGAATGCCTTAACTACTGCCATGGGCAAGGACGCTTTTCCTACCTCAGTAAGTGAAACCCTGGCTGCTGGCAAATGGGTCAGTGACACTGAAACCTCTTTCCTAACTGCTCGAGTTTCTCATTACTTATTCTTCTGCCCTCCAGGATTTTGCTGGCCTGAATGGTGCCCTGTTCACAGTGTGTGGTTTGTTGGGTGCTTTCCTACTGGGCATGTACGTTGACCGGACAAGGAAGTTCATAGAGTCCACCAAGATTTGTTTCTGTCTGAGTGCACTTGCCAGCATTGTGTTTGCAGTGGTGAGTTCTCCCTTGCATTGCACCATGCCCGTGGGCTTATTTCTCTTGCCGTCTGATAAATCATCAGCTTAAACCTAGGTCATTTGATGTCATAGTATTTATTAAGCCATGTGT
This sequence comes from Platyrinchus mystaceus, assembly GCA_035041135.1. NCBI lineage: Eukaryota > Metazoa > Chordata > Aves > Passeriformes > Tyrannidae > Platyrinchus > Platyrinchus mystaceus. The sequence goes on along the minus strand of JAWWLV010000100.1, from coordinate 27,480,206 downwards.
TATGCTTTGGGATTATCTCTCTGGGCTAGGAATGTTTTAAATAAAAACCCTTTACTGAGAATTTCACAGTCACTGTGAAGCCTGAAACAGACTGAATCAGGATATAAATAAATTGGCATAGTTTTACTTCCCTACACTGGATCACCATGTTTACTTACTGATGCCCATGACTGTTTGTTCCAAAATGAAATGGAACTGCTAAATATCCATCTTAAAAAAATAAACAAGAATGCCCAATTTTCCCAACAGCTGCCTTTAACAGGAGTGGCTGTCATGAGTGCAACATTAGCAGAAAGGATCTAGTTACATGCCTAGTTCTTCAGTAGTTCCTTGAGGAGGACAAGACAAGAGATGCAAAAAAGTAGAACACTTGAATTCAGCCAGCAGAGGAATGCAGATCCTGGAGACTTTACAACCATGGGGCTAGAATGCAAGTACTGCACTCAGGCATAGCCATTGCCAGTGGGAGCCATCACACAGCAGGAATCTGATCATGACACACAGGACTCCTAGCACTGCAGAGGACCCAGAATGGTGTAGCTTTCTGCTTTCCCAGCAGGCTTATGCCGTGCATTTCTCTTGTGTGTTCTAAGAATCAAGACTTTCAGTAGACCATGATCCCACCTCCCCCTGTGCCAATATTCCGGTGATGCTAGCTCCATTTGGAAGAGACAGACAAATGCAATGCCTTTGTCAATGTAGGCCAAAGTGCCTAAAACAAGCCTTGCATTTCCCCCCTTAGTACTCTAGCGCTTTTTTTGAGGATGATCTGTATACAAGTCAGATTGCCTGGACTCAGATAAAGCACTGAGTAGGAAGGAGGAAGTGTTAGGAGCAACAAGTAAACCTTTCCCTCCTCCCCTCCCTTTCTTCACCTTCATCCCATATAGATGAACCATTAGTTCAAAGTATTAGAACAAAAGTAACCCATTCAAATATGCTTGATGCCTTCACGCTTCAAACTCAGATTTCAAACAGAGTTTTTCTTGACTTTACTGGGTTTAACTGGGCCAGGCCTGTAGCTATGCCAGAACTGACACCTCGTGTTCCTCTGTGGGAATTTATTACATCGTTAAGGAAGGAGGTACCAGCAGTGTGGTTGCAAAGTACCTCGTCTTTACCAGCATTGGTTGGACAAGGTCATGCTCTTTCCTCCAGAGTTAGGGACAAGGCTGTTCTAGGCACTAAACTAATCTCCAAGTTTTGTAAATGTTTTGTGGTTTTTTGTTTGCTTTTTGGTTTGTGGGTTTTGGGGGTATTTTTGCTTACGTTAAAAGCCCAGTTTTACAAACATGAGTCTGACTAATTTTCCTTATCACTGAGCTGCAGCAACCCAGTGAATTCTCATATGTAACCCAATGCAAACAGCACTTCCAAAATGTTACTTTGCATTGTGAGGAGGGTGTGTGTTTCACTTGTGGCTAGAGGTATACTGAGCACATTCCTGGTAAGTTACTGTCCAGAACGTCAAGTTAAAGTAGTACAACCACACCAAGGCTTTTCAGGTAATTCTGCTGAATCCTCTCTCCCCTTGCTTCAATTCAACAAGCAACTCTCCACTGTGTAGCCATTAGTTGACTCCAGAGAGCTGGAGGTAAAAAATTGATTTCATCAACAGATAGGGAATACACTGGTGAGAACAGTGAGCCCTTGGAGGGCTCAGAGACTTTCTGTGCAACAGTGCTGACACTGAGACTTTGGTATTGTGTTTTTTGCCTTCAGGCTTCTCGGTTCAAACATCAGGCCGTCACGTTGGCCATCAGCAGCTCACTCTTCGGTTTCTTCGGTTTTGCCATCTACCCCATTGCCATGGAGCTGGCTGTGGAGTGCTCCTACCCCGTGGGAGAGGGCACATCTACAGGCCTGATTTTTGTTGCAAGGTAAGCAGGCAGCTTAAATCCAATTGACAGCTGAGCTTGGGTTCAAACACTCACACACACACACGGGGGTGTGGGTGCAGATAGAGAAGAGAGCAGGGACATCAGTGCTTGCCACCCCGCTGAACTTCTCTCTGGTGTCTGTGCACATGACCATGGCAAGAGGGGAGCTGGCTGGCTGAGCCATAGAGCTAAAGAGCTAAATGTTTTAAAGCAAGAAGGACTAGGTGGAAGTGGTGCAAGAAAAGCAGGAAGGAAGATGAAGGTGTCCCTTGCTTGGCACAAAGCATGATTTAACCATGTGCAGCATCACCTATATTTGAAGCACATGAGGGCTCTCTGCCTGAGAGAGGCACCCATTCAGCACAGTACAGGCACTTGTCAGGTCTCAGTGCTCTGCTAAGGGAGATGGGACTCATCAGTCTCAGGGCACCTGGTCACAACAGATGGGACAGTGTCTGTCCTTCCTGTTACCAATTTACCTGCCTAGGGCTGGCTCTGGAATTTAGCAGGAATGACTTTTTGGAGCTCTAAGCAGTGATACAAGTGAGCTGGTGCCACCTGTTTGTGTCAGGTGGAGCTTCAGCAGCAAGAAACATCAGTAAATGAGGGGCATGGGACACTGCCTTTGAAGGCTATTGTCTCTCACTGGTTGTGGACTTTGTTGCTGCTGCTAGCCAGCTATGAATAAGGAGATGGCTGAAGCCATAGCCTGACTTTTTCCCATCCTCAGTCCTGGAGTGAGAGGTGTTTCCAAGTCTCTGCCCAGTGAATAAGCCTCAGCTCTTTGAGAGATGTGGTTCAATACCTGCTTGCCTTCAGAGGGAGTATATAGTGATTCTGCCACACTGCCCTGTGTCTGGAGATGTGCAGAAAGGCTGACCTGGACACCCTGTAGCCAGGACCAATTAACCAAGTACCTGGGCCAGTGGAATACAGCAGTAGTTTTCTCTGCTAGAAGGACTCTGCTCCAGAAAGAGGCCTCACTCTCTTCTGACTTGGGAAGCTGGGCTTGTCTACAGCGCTAAGTCAGGCAGGTGCCATAACTGCATGTTGGCTTCTCCCCACAGCCAGGTTGAAGGTGTGATTTTAATGATTCTGCTACAAGCCCTCACTGTCCGTGTTTCTGAGGATCCATCCTCCACCTGTGCCCTTGACCAGGATGGAGCCCTGGACTGGACAAGTGAGTATGTCCTTGGGAAATGATGCTGGACACTCAGTTGCATCCTGTGTACCCCCCACCCTCCTCCAAGTCTCACTGTGAGAGAGCCTGCAATGCTGATTCCTACTGTAGCGTATTTCCTGCCCATCTTTCCAAACCTGATGGTGCACACCTTGCTATCAAGGAGTTCCTGCTAAACCAAGCCTTCAAGATTGAAATCCGGAAAATTCTAAGATGTCATGAATGCCACTGCTGGCTCTGGGTTAAAATTATTCTTATGGTCACCCTGCAGAGATATGACCTTCACCAAGCCAGAAAGCAGCTGTTTTAAGAGGAATACACAGTCCATGGAGCACAACCTGTGCTGCTTTGCAGTGTGGGAGGCCAAGAATACAACTGCAATGACTGAAAGTGACCTCCCTTGCTTCTGCACAAACACCTGCCTGTGTTTGTAACATACTGGTACAGCTTTGTTTTGCCTTACTCCAGATTTCCCTTCCTTTCCTAGCTGGTCAGAAAAAGAGACACCAACTGAGATGAGAGCACAAATGTGTTTTCATTGCAGGCTAAACCCTGGTCTTGATCTCCCAGCTGGTTCATATTTATGTAAGACTGACACCAAGCCCTGGGGACACTGTGAACAAAGGCTGGTCATCATCATTTAAATATATCCTGCTTGGCTGAGCAGAAACTCCCCATAACAAAGCTCCACTAGGTGTCAGAGATCAAGGCTTCATAACAGGCACCCATTCCTACTCATATTCTGATGTGATGCATGCAGGAACATCTGTGGAGAAAGGCATGGAGCTGTTTGAGACACTGCTGGAATAAGAACTACTTTCAGGCCTTGTTCCACAGTCTTTTAGACATACTTTTTTTTTTTCTTCCGAGAAGGTTCTTTCAACACAAATTTTTCTTAGATAGAAGTTTATGTTTAGTGAACTTTTTCTACACTTGCTTTCAGATGATATAACAAGTAGCACTACCTTTGAGGACCTGTTCTCTTCTGAAAGTCAAGTGTTTTGATTCAGTCTTGTTTGTAACTTTTTTCGCCATCCCACAAACACACTGTGTGCACTGATGTAAGGACTCTAACCTGTGGGATCACGCAGGATTTGGAATCCTAGAAACATTCCACGTTCCTCCTAAATACTCCTCCTGTGCCAGTGTTAGGTGAAGCAAGGTTTTCCAGAGTGGTGTTGCCCCCTGTGCTCTGCACCCTGTGCTCAGGGGTAGCCCTTGGGAGGTGGTCATCCAGACTGTGCAGTTTCTGGGAGCTGACCTCTAGAATTCTGCACCCAGGGGGAGTTGTGAATTCACTGCCTAAAAGTGTGCCTTTCTTGCAGTTCCAGTACTGGTGCTGGCTGGCCTCTGCAGCACTATGGCTTGTTTCTACGTCATCTTCTTCCACACAGACTACAAGCGCCTCCATGCTGAGACGATCAGTGGTGATTCGGTCAAGGCAGAAGATACAGCAACAGCAGATGTTCCTGAATCCTAAGCAGGCCAAAAAGGGGATGCCAAGGACCAAGGACTCAGAGCTGTGGACATGGACCAATGCTCATCTGGCACACTGGGATATTTGGGTCCTGTTGCACAACATGCAAGACTAGAGCAAAGGGCACCTTTGCTGTGCACCCCTCTATCTTGCATTTATTTGGGGATCTGGGCTGAAAGACGGGCTACCCTGACAGAAAGGTCAAAGTGAGACTGGACAACTGTGCATGTAACTGAAATTTTTATCTGACTTGATTCAAGCTAAAGAAATGTTGCAGAGGAGGGGAGCATCATATTTCAGCCATTTTTTTGTTTTCATGTACTTGGATCAAGGGTGAAGGTTTCAGAGGGATGGGAGCTGTGCCTACCACAAACCCAGTGAAAAACTTCTGTTTAAGGTCTGTGGTTCTTGTGCAGCATAACAACTCTTCTACTCTGAGGTTGGATCTGATTGTGTCTCTTAGCTAAAAGGCAATAGGACCTAGAGCATTCTTTCGTTTCAGCAGGGAAGTGTAAGTATGTGATCTGTAGTACAAGTCTGTTACCATGAGCCACTTTGTCTTCTACAGACAGGAGAAGAAAAGCCTTGCCTGCAGTGGTGCCTGTAAAAGAATATACCAGCAAGCAGCAGGGGTTAAATACGGCAACATTCCTCACCCATCTGGTCCCCTGCCAGATGCTGAGATGTTCAGCTTAAGCTTGTTTCACTTGGGCTTTTGTTTCTCATCCTCTCCTGAAATTTCCGTGGTTCAAGTTTTCCACAAGAAGACGAACCTACCTGCTGGTGTAATATTAGGGTAGTGTGACTCTTCCTATAGAGGAAAACTGAGAGGGCAGCTCACTGTTTGGGCAGTGATGTAGCAGGGCCTGCTGTGGTGAAAACTGACAGAAGAACTGGCAAAGGTGACCTCTTAGAGAATGCAGGGACTCGTCATAAGTTTCCACAGGTATTAGGGGCTCTGCAGGGAAGACCAAGTAAGAGACAACATCAACAAACACCTTCCAGTTCTCTCTGCAACTGACAGGTGTTCACCAGTGTTATAAGAGGTGGGGAGTGACATAAAATATCCCATTTGGACTTCAGTTACGCTAGCAATTCCAATGGGTACAGCTGGATTTTTCATTTTACAGTACCTCCACAGCAGTCTGGTGTCCTGTTTTGGTGTTCAGGTCTACGTGTACAACCTGAGAAATTTTTTCCTTTTAACATTTAGGTGGTAAAAAAAATTAGATAGTTGGGATTTTGTAGTGCTTCATACCAGGCATATTGCAAGGGAATCTCAGTACCTGTTGGTTAAGGGATCTTGATGCAAATTGGATCTGTGACTAGCTTTGTTCGGTCCAGCTAAAGCATGATCCCAATGCCAAGGATGCACTTTCCCTGAGAAGCACTGTACAAAGGAGATCTCTCAGTGCCTGAATTCTCTTCCCCATTAGAAACTGGAAAGCTCTCCCTTTGTAAAACACCCATCTGCAATCTGCATCCTCCTAGGGAGCCTGCTTGTTCCTACAGATCCAGCCTTGGTCTCACCAGTAAGCACTGATGTTTTCCAAAAGGAGAAGGAAGGAATTCTGAAACCCAAGTGAAACAAAATTGTTTAAACCTCTCAGAGGAATGAGATTAGCTGTCTTTTGCAAAACTAGCTGCAGTCCTGCAACTAACACACCAAACAGATTAACACCATATTTAGCTGCCACTTCTGAGTTCTACTGTACTGGGATGCAAGAAGCACTTGATACTTTATAATTTTATATATATACACATGTTTATGTTTTTTTAATAAAGGGTGGTTTAAGAAAATATTAACCTTTTCTCACTGTATCAATCCCTAAAAAGTATGTTATAGATGCAAGGGGGCATCAGATCTGCTGTGCAGCACAAACCAAAGGACTCTGTATTTGCCAGATGTGCAATAACTTGTGCTCAAACCGATGATGTGTGAAGATCTTCAAAATGACAGTGTGAAATTAGCTCCATTTTGAATGATAGGTTAAAGGAGTAAGGAAATACTGCTAGCAAATACCTGCAAAATCTGTTTCCCTGGTCAGAGGGTCTTTGCACCAGATAAGACACTTACCTTTATCGAAGCATACAAAAGAGATTTTAAAGGGGAGATTTTTCTCTCTACTAATCAGACATTCAGGTATGTGAGGCTATTTCTAAATTCCTAATTTGCAGTGGAGCAGGTTGCTCCTTCACTATATGGTCTGTCATACCCTGACAGCATGCCTTAAAGGCATTATGGCACTGCTAACAGTGAAGCCAGGTAGCTCATGCAGATACCTACCTTGTACCATCAGCTGTTCCTGCTGGCTCAGCTAACTTCACATTTTGTGTTTAGAACAAAAGAGGCTCAAATGTCTGTGCTAGTCTGTAATTACCACCATAGCTGAAGTTGACTTTCTGCTGTACGGTCGTCTCTTCAAGGCTGCACAACTCATCTGTCTCTCACAGCTCAGTTTTAGATGTGTCTTTTCCAGGAAAGCCTGTGGAAAATGTGAACCTGAAATCTTAGGAGAACAGAGGGGTTTAGACCTGTGTCCTCTGCCTGCCAAAGCAGTGGTCTGTCTGCCTTAATTAAGCCTTTGTGACCCCAGTGACCCCAGCAGAGGCCTCTAGAACCTGTAGGGGTCACTGGAAAACTGCAGACAGCCTGCTGCAAAGGTGAACCATCCTGCCTGCGGTCTGATCTCACCAGAGCCCTTCTGTTTTTGTAAAGTCAAAGGAGAGGGACATAAAGAACAGGCAACTGGACCCATCACAGCAGGGAATCAAAGAGAAGCCCTCTGAAACAGGCAGGGGTACACAATCTTGCTGTGGCTGAAGGGTCTGCACCATCTTCCCTGCTGCCTCCAACTAGACAGAACTGCTGTAGGGAGAGGCAGCAAACCTGCCTAAAAATGTGTGTCCACGTGATGCACCTCCTGCAGCAGATGGCTGAGCTGCAGGAGGCAGTGAGAAGACTGCATAACATCAGGGAGACTGAGAAGGGGTTGGATAGCTGGTTCCAGCTGCAGCCTGCAGTGACCCCATAGCTGAAGTCAAACATCCAAAAATGGGGTTACAGCATTGCTTGATGAGGGAAGAGTGACTGATGTCATCACCTGGATTTGTGCAAAGCATTTGACACTGTCCCAGATGCCAACATTGTATCTGAACCAGAGAGACATGGATGTGATGGATGGACCACTCAGTGTTTAAAGAATTGGCTGGATGGTCACACTCAAAGGGCTGCGGTCAATTGCTTGATGTTCACACGGAGACCAGTGACCAGTGGTGTCCCTCAGGGGTTTGTACTGGGACTGGTGCTGTTCAACATCTCTGTCAGTGACACAGACAGTGGCATCAAGGACACCCTCAGCAAGTTCACTGACACACCAAGCTGGGTGGTGCAGCAGACATGCTGGAGGGAAGGGATTCCATCCAGAGGAACCTTGACAGGCTTAAGAGGTGGGCCAATGCAAACCTCATGATGTTCAACAAGGCCAAGTGCAAGGTCCTACACCTGGGTCCCAGCAATCCCAGGCACACCTACAGGTTGGCTGGAGAAGTGATTGAGAGCAGCCCTGAGGAGAAGAACTTGGGAGTGAAGGTTGATGAAAAACTCAACATGAGCCAGGAATGTGCACTGGCAGCCTGGAAAGCCAATGGAATCCTGGGCTGCATCAAAAGCAGTGTGGCCAGCAGGTTGAGGGAGGGAATTCTCCCCCTCTATTCAGCTCTTGTGAGACCATCCCTGAAGTACTTTGTCCAGCTTTGGGGTCCCCAGCATAAGAATGACATGGTCCTGTTGGAGGGAGTCCAGAGGAAGGCCATCAGAGGGATGGAGCAGCTCTCCTATGAGGAAAGACTGAGAGTTGGGGTTGTTCAGCCTGGAGAAGGGAAGACTCCAGGGAGATCTTAGAGCACCATCCAGTACCTGAATGGAGCCTACAAAAGAGCTGTAGAGGGACTTTTTACAAGGATATGTAGCAACAGGACAAGAGCAAATGGCTTTAAACTGAAAGAGCAGGTTTAGATTAGATATTAGGTAGAAATTCCTTACTGTGAGGGTGGTGAGGCACTGGAATAGATTGCATGGAGAAGCTGTGGGTACCCTGGAAGTATTCAAAGCTGAGTTGAATGGGGCTTTGAGTAACCTGGTCTCTTTGAAGGTGTCCCTGACCATGGCAGGGGGATATGGGCAGGGGGGGTGGAATTAGATGATCTTTAAGGTCTTTTCTAACCTAAACCATTCAATAATTCTTGCCATCCTTCACACAGTTGGTGCCCAGACAATACTTCCATTGGAAGAAAGGTTGTTCCTCTTGCACAGCAGCTATTCTTGAGGCCCCTGGAGCAGCACAATCCAAGGGCTTTCTGCAGGACACTTACATCACTTGATCCTAGAGCAACTCTTCTTGATGACATAGGGCTACAGGCATCCTGCATCCCCTTAGAACAGCCGACTCACTCTGCTCTCCTTCTGTAGCCTCCTCCAGGGCCTGCATGGGGCTGGCAGAGAAAGGTCAAGTTCATATGAGCCTGGGGTGAGGTATGCTGCCGTCTGAACACCAAGCAGCTCCTGTGCACCCTGTCTGGCACTGGGCAGACTCAGCTGTTCATGCTGGGAAGGCAAAAGAGGCAGGACAAAGCCTGCTGTTGTACTGGAGAAAAGCAGCTCCAAGGATGCTCCTGTGGGTACATCCACCTCATTAGAGACCTGAAGAAAGACTCAGGTGAGGTCCTTTGTACTGAAAGAGGATGAGTTGCCAGTGTCCAGTACTCCTCCCATGCTGCACCTCTCATGACATGCCAGCAAATTCCACATCACTTCCACGGGTATTTACATACCAACACAGAAAGGTCTGTTTCTACAGGATTGGATCACCCTGGTTAGAGTTAGAGTGGAGGCTGTCTACACTGCAAGCTACCCCAAAACTAAACAAAAGTAATACTTGTTCTCTCTTTTTAAGTAAGTAGAAGCAATTAGTGCTTTAAAACTCCCCAAGGAATTCTTATCACATGTTTAAAACAAGTGGTCCATCTCAGAGCTGCAGTGTTTTCACGTGTGCCTGCTTTGCAGGCAGTTCCCTCAATAATTTTGGCTTGAGTCAGATGGTGGATTAAGATGGAAGAAAATACATCCTGGAACCACATGTGCTGCAGAACCAGAACAAAACTAGCTTTCTTGTGAGGAAAAGGAGCCCAGAAGGATAACAGGAAAAATATTAACTAGCTGAAATATCTATTGTAGTACTTTCTGCCTAGATATGTTTCCCTCATGTACACCCTCTGTGATGCTAATTCAGGAACTCTGGGCTTTATTAACATATGATGGATAGTACTGGCATTATTTTGTTTGCTGCATTATGCTCTTTTAATAGAAGAGAGTGATTTAATCAAGTGTATCACCCTGGAAAGAGAGGCAATAACAAAGCATGCCTGGAGGAAGAGACTAGAATCTTGGCTCCGCTTCCTCCTCTCCATTCTGCCTTATCTCTTTGTTTAAAAAGTGACTCTCTGTACTTTCTGTTCCCCACAAAAAAACCCAAAAAAAACAAAACAAAACAAAAAACCCCCAAACAAACAAAAAAAACCAAACCAAAACAAAAAAAAAACAGCTCTCCCTGCTCCCTGCTTGAAAGCTACTCTTTTGAGCTAAAAGTTCCCTTGGTCTCTTTGGTTTGCTTCCTTGTAAGGAGAAATCTAGATAGACCCACTTTCTGTCAACGAAGTTCTACTTTACCTTTATTACTACTACCTGTCACCACCACTAATGCTCCCCACTTTTCAAGATATTTTCTCCTTCTTTGTCTTTTTCTTCTTTCTTCTTCCATTTCTTACTGTATCCAGGCTGCATGAATCACTGTCAAGGAACAATTGCTTTGGCATTGGCAAAGGCATGGTGACAGACCCATTGCTGGGGATGGCCCTGCTGTGAGAAGGAGGCTGGATGGAAAATACCCTGTCAGCAGCACATCTGTGAGTCCACACTCAGCTGAAGAAGATAAATGTGTGGTTGACTCACCGTGAGTCTGTACCCCAGATCCCCTCTATCAACTCAAGCACCATGGGATCCAGACTTCTAGGATCTCTCTTTACAGCTTCCAAATGATGCCATGCGGTTCCAGCAGCTGACATACCACATGATTTGTGGAGGATATCTGGCTGCACCTGCCCCACCATGAGATATGAAACTTTCTAGAATATCTTTAGGTGGGTCAGGGTTTAGTTTTGGATCTAGTTGCATCCTGCAAGAGTCCTCATGTCTCAAACCCTCAACAGCATCTCAATGTTCAGGGATCTGGAACACGGTTAGGGAATTGTATAACCAAAGCAAAAGTTTGAGTTAGCCATGAATTATAAATGCACTGAGCAGGATGTAAGTAATATCATAGTTTCTTAAGCACATGTATAAGCATACTCAACTACTGTACTGCAAACAGTATCCAGTAACTGTGATGGCACAGCCAGACACTCTTTATGGTTAGGTATGTGAACCTGTAAAGGGGCAAAACTGGATGCAGCCCCATAATAAAGGTTTTCAAGTAGCTAAATGTTGCCAGAAGATGAGCACAAGAAACTGCAAGTAACAGACATCCTGAATACACAGTAGCAAAACTAAACCCAAGATAAACAGTGTGAGGAATAGAGGAGCCCTCCACCCAATCTGGGGAGAAAGGAAGCATAAAAATAGGCACAGTGGAGGAAAATCAGAAGATTTAAGACAAGCTTATTTTAACCTCACTTTTCCAAGAGCTTTTGGATCTCATCACCATCACCTCTATGACTATAAGCCACTAAGGACCACAGACAGCAATGCTAAAGAAGTGACATCTGTTTCCTGGTACTTGAAGTTTATTAAGCTACGTACCCCCAGGGTGGGAAATGAAGAGATTATGAGTATCATACAAGAATGAATCATTAGCAAGAACTGTGTTGTTAATCTTCAATTCCCCAACTGATAGATAAATAAACATATATTGATACATCAGTCCTGGTCTGGGTTGCTCCGTTGACTCCAATCCTTACAGAGACCTCCACTGGTCTCTGTGCCACTCCCCTGTGGAGGTCGCTGCAGGACATGTTCTCAGAAAGCTTTGAGAAAGCTGACAGCCTTCAGTGAGCCTTGTCTGGCACTGAGAAAACACAGAGGAAAAGAACACTTGAGAGATGCCGCTGTACCCATTGTGCAAGCTCATCTTAGCCTGCTTTTTCCTTGCCAAGCAAGTTGTGAGGGGAAAAGGGGGGATCCCACTAAGGTCCTGCTGTTTCTGGAAGTGTGCAGTATGCAAGCCGAGGGGCTGAGGAAGGGTTGCTCTCGGGCCCTGCTTAGTGTCAGCACTGACAAGCCAAAAGCATTCAGGCTGGGACTGCTTAAGTTGGCTGGACCTTGAGAGACACAAGCCTTGATCTCCCAGTGCCATCCATGGATGGGTGGGCTGTCCACCCCACAGCAGGGCAGAGGGCACATGGGCTCTGCTCCCCAAGGAGCACAAGAACACAGTTATGCACCTCCGGCACACCATTGATCCTCCAGATGTGGCAGGGATGGGGTATACTAATGCAGCTCAGGAAGCTTATCCCTCAGCCTTCCCCCAAAATGAGTGCTATATCACCTTGCTTAGAGGAGAGAGAAAAGACTTAAAACTGAGCAAGTTACACATTGAAAAACCCGAACAGTTTTAGCATAAGCATCCCTTGCCTAAGTCTATCATTTTATCATTTCACAGTAATTTCAACACCCTTTGGTAGTTGCACTTCCTGTGGGCCAGATAGAGCTTCATAAAGGCTTTTATTAAGTCAAGGGCATTCCTGCCACAGCCAGAGAGGAGTGTTGTGCAAGGCTGTTGTTTCTGGTATCATGCTCAGGGAGCTCACTGGTACAGCTCTCCGTGCCCAGCCCCAGAGCTGTTGGAGATTTTCCCCAGCTAGGGCACCCAGGAGTCACTCTTGCAGCAGGAAAGGTGATCTGGGCAGGGACAATTCACCCTGGGAAGCTGGAATGCTTTCCTTCATGAGGGACCTGGGCATTTCTTCCACCCTTCTCAGGGCCAGACAACAATTGTGGCTTCTCTCCTTTTTCTAGCATGGCACCCACTGCTGCAGCACCAGTGCCAGAGCAGCTCAACATCCCCAACTGCCCCCAGCCCACTGCAGCACATGGAGAGCAAGGCCACAGAGCTGGACAACTTCTATCCCACCTGCCTGGACAGCAGAAAGGAGGTCAGCTATGCACTGCCAGGCCTCCACTGCTTCTGCTCAGCGTGCACCCTGTGGTGGGCTGAGAGCAAACCCAGGCATCCCTTCTGGAAACGGAGGGTGACCTCCATCCTGCACTCAGTGAGGGGGATGACAACTTTTCAGAGCATGTCTTTCTACCCCGTGGACATGTTTGTTCCACCTGAGAGCAGGAACTCCTGAACATCAAGCTGCCCCCAGTCTCCATAGCCTTGCAGAACCCTGGCCATCAGTGGGAGGACAGCCTCCTCCAGTGGCTGAAGGTGAGTACAGCTGCCCGAACTCATATCTCTGAAGCTGTAGTCACTGGTGAATGCCCTCATTTTTAAAGGAATTTTGAAAAAAAGTAAAATCTAAAGCAAAAATAATGGCCAAAACTACAGTCCATGGTGACTCAGAATTACAGAACAATCTGAGTTGGAAGGGACCCACAAGGATCATCAAGTCCAACTCCTACATGAATGGCTCATATGGGTATGAAACCCAGAACGCTGGTGTTATTAGCAACATGCTCTAACCCACTGACCTAATGTCAGTGTAGTTCTACTGTGGGGACGTGATGGGAGTAGAAAAGGAGGAAAGGACGTTTTTATACAGCTGCTCCCCAGTCAGCACAACTGACTGCAGGAACATACATCCCTGCTATGGCCCAGTGGGCTCTGCCCAAGTAGTCCTCCCTGCAGGGGGATGTGAAAATGTATCAAATTTATGCACAATTTGATATGTGAGCACTCACCTGACCCTGTATCCATTGCCCTGCAGCACTATCAGATGTATTCCACTTGAGAGTAGGAACTCCTGCTGCCTGCAGTCTCCACAGCCCTGCAATAGCCCTGACATCAGCCTTGGGGCCTCTGCCCTGGAGTTCAGTGAGCGTCACCCACAAGCACATCTGGGTGTCCCTCTTCTGTGTTGACATTACTGTCCTCCATCACCTGCTGTCGTGGCTGTATCCGGAGCTGGGGCAGCTGTCTGAGGATGCCAGGAAGCAGCAGCAGAGCAGCAACTTGTCCCACACAGCCTGCACTACTTTGGGCTGGATGGGGAGGCTGTGTTCCAGCTGCTGCAGGACACACACAAAGAGCTTTGTGCAGCAGCTCAGTGACACCATTGCACACGGGCTCGGGGGGAGACCCAACATCGGGTGGGCCTTTAGGGGGACAGCCATTCATGTGGGGGGGGGGAGGACAGCTCCTCTACTG
>JAWWLV010000100.1:27451296-27466144 GCA_035041135.1 Platyrinchus mystaceus | reverse complement strand
AGCCATTGTACTGTCTACTCTTTTATATGGGTCTGAATCATGGGTCATTTACCACCACCACTTGCGTCTCTTAGAACAAATTACATAGTTCTCATTAATTAGTACTCTATCTTCTATGGGTTAATTATTTTTCCACTTCTCACACTAATTATTCTGTATGCTCTCTTTTTTGGGTTGGGGACATTCTTGGGTTGGTGGTCTGTGGGTCAGTGGTCACAGCTACGCCTACCAGAATTAACTTTTACCCACTTGGAGCTGATTTTGGCACAATTATTGAGTTGCTTTTATTAGTTTCTTCCTTATCTTGAGAGACTTGTCAGATGTCCTGGTTGCCCATAAATTCTGCATTCTTTCCTGTTCATTATCAAAAGTACATCCTTCTTCCCAAGCCAAGCTAACTTCCTCCCCCAGAACTGAGATCCTTAAACTTTGTTTTTCTAACACATGGACATTACTTAGAGATTGCTTGTTGTCTGCTATCTGTTTAAGGGATTGAATCTCCCTTCTTGTTGATTAAGTCCTAATATTTTCCCCCACTGCTGCATAGGCTCCTTTTCTAAACAAATATAACTTGTTTGGTAAGAAACGGGGAGGCAGTGATCTTTCTGGCAACCAGTGGCAGGACTGAGGTAACGGCACGAAGCTCTGTCAGAGGAGGTTTAGGTTGGATACTGGGAAAAGAGTCCTCACCCAGAGGGTGGTTGGGCAGTGGAACGGGCTCCCCAGGGAAAAATGGTCACAGCACCAAGCCTCAAGAAGTGTTTGGACAATGTTCTCAGGCACATGGTGTGACTCTTGGGGTGTCCTGTGCAGGGCTAAGAGTTGGACTCCATGATCCTTGTGTGTCCCTTCCAACTCAGAATATTCTGTGTTTCTGTGAAGCTGAGCCTTTGGGGGTCTCAAGCAGAGCTTTGGGTGTTTGAGGCGCTGAGCCTGGTTTGGCCTTTTCTGGAGGCAGCAGGACCAGTCTGGGTGTGCCCGGGGATCACCAAGGACGCCGAGCTAGTGCGGGGGAACCTTTTTAAACAGAGCGCTCGGGTGTAGGTCTGGGCTGGCTCACTGCTGCAGGGACGCGCCCCGGGGGAGGCTGTGCCGCTCTCCCGGCTCTCCCGCTGGCAGAGCGCACCCCGCCACCTTCCCTCAGCGCCTCAACCCGCTCCCGGCCCCCGCCTCAGGCGGGCGCAGCTCCCGCGGCGGGGAGAGCCGGCCCCGCTCGGCCCCGCCGGCCTCGCCCGGCCCCGGGCGCTGGTGGAGGGGCAGCGGTGGAGCGAGGGCGGAGCGGAGCGGCTTCGGGCGGCGGCGGCCGTAGGCGGGCACGGCTGGTGCTGCCGAGGCGCGGGGAGGCGGCGGGCAGAGGCCAGGGCGGCACCGCTGGGTCGGGGCAGCGGGCACGGAGCGCCGGGCTGGGGCCGCGGCTCGGCGAGGCCGGGCGGCCGCGAACACGCTGCGGGCTCCGGAGGGAGCGGCGCAGAGCGGGAGAAACAGCGCCCGGTCGGCTGTGAGGGACGGGGAGAGAGGCGGGGGGAGAGCGCGGTAGCGGGGAGGCTGCGGCCGGGAGGGGAAGGGAGGGAGCGGGAGAGGAAAAGGGTGAGGCAAAACTTGGGAGAGAGGGAATGAAACAGGGACGAGGAAGGGAGGAGGAGGAGGTGGGGAGAGCAAAAGGGAGGCGGGGGTAGAGAAAGACGTGTGGGGGCAGGAAAAGAAAGGGGTTAAGAAGCTGGGAAAAAAAAAAAAAAAAGGATAGAGAAGCAAATCTGAGGGCCCGACGGAGAGAGAGGAATCGGGACGTGACCAGAACAGAGCAGCCGAGTGAGAAAACCAGGAAGTGGAACAGAAACAGAAGAAAAGGGATGGAGAGCAGGAAAGGCAGAGGGAAGGAAGGAGATGGACACTGAGATGGGGAAAGAAATGTAGAGATGGGGAACAGGCACAGAGAAGGAGATCCCCAGTCTTCATGTCTTTCTGGAGCACATGCTTCAGGGCTGTGTTCTGGGATTCACCAGCTGTTTCATAGTCTTACTCTCTGAGGACATTCAAAATCCACCTGGACATGTTCATGTGTCACCTGCTCTAGGTGACCCTCCCTCGGCAGGGGGTTTCGATTAGGTGATCTCTAGAGGTGCCTTCCAACTGTAAACAACTCCTTCATTCTGTGATTCTCCTTCAAGCTAGGGGAAGGACTCTGCCTCCTCACCACCCCACACAGGCATCAGGAGAAGCTGTCTCTCCAGCTGCCCTTGGCAGGAGAGAGGGTTGGAGTTTGGGGCCATCATGGCTGTGACACAAAGTGATGCTGCATCTCAGACAGCATGACAGTCACTCACAGGTCAACAGAGAGCAGGGATGCTTTTTGAGCCTTCTCAAGTGTCCAGGGTGGCCAGGGCTGACTCCAGGAGTGCTGCACATAAGCACAGACGCGATCTTGGCTGGGCACTGCACAGACCTCTGTCCCCAGTGAACCCTGCCAGCGGGCGTGGGAGCTGGCAGTGCTCCCTCACCAGCTGAGCTTCCACTAGACCTCAGCACTGCAGCTTGCTGCTCCATCTGCTGTTTGCTGCAGTCCACAGGGCTTAGTTGAATGAGTACCTCCAACGTTAGGGGGGCTCCCCACTGCCACACTCACTCCTCGGGCCCATACAGATGAGCCAGAGACAGGGGTGAGCTCCAGTCATTGCCCTGGCCATTGCACATAGGCTGAAGGGGGGAAATCTCCCTCCCAACTGAGCTCTGGTATGCTCCCCTGCACCTCTTGCTTCTCTTCCTCCTATGTTGGGAAAGGACAGGGAAAGGTCAGAGCCTTATCCCTGGGGTACAAAGGGCCATTGCACACTGGCCTGACACTGCTGTAGCTCCTCTCACCTTGATTTTTTTGTGCAGCTCTGTTTCCTGTGCCATTGGAGCATTCAGAACTCAGGTGGCAGCTCCATTTTCACCTCACCTGCCCACAGGGCCTCTGCTGCCTGCAGGAATGAGGAGCCATGAGATCCCTAGTTCATGCACACCCTCCTGCCACCATCTGCCTCCCTTTACACCAGAGTGGACCCCTCCATAGCTCACTTCCCCAGCTTCCCCATCCCAGCACCCAGCAGCATTGGGATCACCCCAGCTAGCTCCCTGCTTAGCCAGCCAGGTGTTCACATCCTGCAGTGCCTTCTTGTCCTCCAGCATCCCCAGCCCACTCGGCCTCTGGTGTATCAGAGGGATCTTAGCACAGCTCTGCCATCCATGTTCCTTGGAGAGGAGCTGAACCCAATGAGTGGTCTCTGCAGCTTGGCATGCATGGGGAAACCCTGCAGAGCATCTCCACTCCAGCACTTGACACCTTTGCCTGAAACTTCTCCAAATCACTTATAACTCATCTAAAGCACTCATGGGGAAACACACTTTGCAGTGCTACTTCATCCTCCTTTCTCCTTGCTCAGCTGTAAAGTATGA
Organism: Platyrinchus mystaceus; assembly: GCA_035041135.1. NCBI lineage: Eukaryota > Metazoa > Chordata > Aves > Passeriformes > Tyrannidae > Platyrinchus > Platyrinchus mystaceus. Next base: position 27,462,709 of record JAWWLV010000100.1, on the reverse strand, counting down.
CTGTGGCCAACTGCCCTTTATCTGTGTTGGCTCCCAGCCTGAGGTTCTGGAGTTTGGCTTGGAAGTCAAGCCAGTGCTGGAAGGGCTGACTGGGCAAACTCGGCAGCAAGCTTTGGGAGAGGTGGTGGAAAGAGCAGAGATAACCCACCTGCAGGCACACCCAGCGATTGGGATGCCTAGCTCCAAACTTGCTGAGTTGTAGTGCTGTGATAAACAGGAGAAGCTATCTCAAGAAGAGGAGGAACAAGTCACATAACTTCACAAGGTCAGAGCACCACCTGAACTGGTAGGTAGGGCTTTGATGTGGACCTTCTCTGTAAGCCCCAGCCTGCAGTAGTCCATCCCAGCTTTTCACAGTGGGAAATGGCAGTGAAAGAACATGTCTATCTCGCAACTCTTTGGTGAAAAATCTTGGTTTCTATGTTCATATTATCTGCTTCTGTAAGAGAGGGAGGCTGAGCAATGAACCCAGAGCTGAGGGGCAAGTATGCATCCTTCCTGCACAATCTCAGCCAGAAGGGCCTGGTTTTATCACCTCTGTGAAAGCCTTTTGCAGCACCGTTCAGATGATCATGGGAGAGAGAGAGGAAGTGCAACACAGACTTGCATGATGATCTTACTCTCACTGTTTCCTTCCTTGTCAGGCCTGTGAGCAGGGAGCAACACCTCCAGGCCTCTGCACTGATGGCAAAGGCCATGTGAGCAGTGAGCCCAACAACGAGCCTGGTTCCAGCTCAGGAGTGCAATAACTTTATGTGGTCTGCCTTGTAGTGCCAGTGCCTTCTGATGATTTTTGAAGGAGAAAACTTGTTTGTGGTGTATTGTCAGTCCCCATCACTGCTCACAGCCCAACTCCTTGGCACTAGAACTGGACCCCAGTTTCCCTCTCTCCAAGCTTGTGATACAAAGAACGCCCCTAGGTATGTGTGCAGCACTACCTCCCAGGACTAATGATTTTCCAGTATGATTTCCTAGACTCCAGGGTGTATATCTGGTGGTAAAACATGCTCATTTTTGCCACATGACACGGTTAAATGGTTGTGGAATAAAGCAACCCAGGCAGTTCCAAGAATTCACTTGTAGCCTAATTTTGGAATATGATTAAGAGCTGAGGAGTGCAGAAAACAGCTGGGCTGCAAAACCCCTGGATTCCAGCTGTCTGCATTTGCAGGTTTAAAGTGGGAAATTGTAGCATCAGATCTTGTGCCTGCAGGAAGCCATAACATAAGTGGGTTTGCCATCCTTGCAAGACTGATGACATTCAGCCTGAGCCTACATAAGTCTGTTTCAAAGTGGGACTCTCCATCTCTGGAATAGGAAGCGTGGTTTCCAAGCCTGTCATGAGGACAGTCCTGTGCACAAGGCATGATGTCCAGGCCCTGCCTAGGTTCAGGCAGCTTAGGTGATGCTCAGGAGATGCTCTTCCGACAACAGAGGTGATCTGTGAGGAGAAAAATCATTCTGGGGAGCTGGAAGAGTTTCCTTCATGAGGGACCTGGGTATTCCTTCCATCCCTCCCAAGGCCAGACAGCAACTGTGGCCTTGATTATCTAGCATGACATTTGCTGCTGCATCACTGAGAGGCAGCAAAGAAGCTTGACATCCCCAACTGTCCCCAGCCCACTGCAGCACATGGAGAGCAAGGCCACAGAGCTGGACAATTGCTATCCCACCTGCCTGGACAGCAGGGAGCAGGACAGCTATGCACTACCAGGCCTGCACTGCTTCTGCTTAATGTGCACCCAGCAGTGGGCTGAGAGCAAACATGAGTGTCCCTTCTGGAAATGGAGGGTGACCTCCATCCTGCACTCAGTGCAGGGGAATGACAACTTTTTGGAGCATGTCATTCCACCCCATGGGACACCACTGGATGTGTTCCACCTGAGAGCAGGAGCTCCTGGACACCCAGCTGCCCCCAGTCTCCACAGCCCTGCAATAGCCCTGACATCAGCCTTGGGGCCTCTGCCCTGGAGTCCAGTGAGTGTCTCCCACAAGCACATCTGGGTGTCCCTCTTCTGTGTTGACATTGCTATCCTCCGTCACCTGCTGTCGTGGCTGCATCCGGAGCTGGGGCAGCTGTCTGAGGATGCCAGGAAGCAGCAGCAGAGCAGCAACTCGTCCCACACAGCCTGCACTCCTTTGGGCTGGATGGGGAGGCTGTGTTCCAGCTGCTGCAGGACACACACACAGAGCTTTGTGCAGCAGCTCAGTGACACCATTGCACACGGGCTTGGGGGGAGGCCCAACATCAGGTGGGCCTTTAGGGGGACAGCCATTCATGTGGGGGGTGGGAGGACAGCTTCTCTACTGCCTCCAGCCATTCATGTGGGGGGTGGGAGGACAGCTCCTCTACTGCCTCCAGCCCTTGTGCCTCCCACAGGGGTCTCCCAGGCCAGCCCTTCCTCGGACTCCCAGCACTCCCCATTCTGCCCTGCCTCTCATCCGTGTAGAGCAAAAAGAGGCCCAGGAGAACCCAGGGGAGGCTGTGCCTGGGCCCTCCACATGGAGCTGAGTCAATGAATGCCCACCTGGAAGGCCCCAGGTAGCCCTGAAAAGGAGGGCCAGCAGCCCTGAGAACCCTTCCCAGGCCCCCAGAAAGCCACCTTGCCGTCGGTGACACTGGGAAGGTGCATCAGGAGCCAGCTAAACCTGGGCTGGGCTGCAGCCGATGCCCACACCAGCCCCTTGTGGTCCTGGGCCCAGGTCTATTTAGCATTTAATAAAGGAAAAGGAGAACAAGAAAACTGCAGAAAATGTCTCCGTATTACTAACAATGCCAGTGGAATTGCTCTGCCCAACTCTTCTGCTTTTCTGCCCTTTTCCTGGTGCTTTGACCACCATTTCCAGGATTGTCCCCTGGGCATTATGGCCCCTGGGATCACTGTTGGGAGAGAGGGGCAGAAAAGGTAGTATGTTGATGCTGGCAGATCCTTTCACAAGTGCCAGGTACTGTCTTTTTGCTACCTCCAATAACAAGAGTTTCCCTGCTCCAGGTTTGCATTTCTGCTGCTGATCCCAGGGCAGATGTTCCCAGCCGGGGGTCTCCCAGGCCAGCCAGTGCCCCGGCACTCATCCCTCCAGGCCTGTCCTCCTCCTCCTCAGCACACCCTGTGCCTCCCAGCCCAGGGCCCTGCTCTCCTACCAGTCTGCACTGCCCAGTGCAGCTTTGCTACAGCAGCACCCAAATCCCTCCTTCTGGCTGGTGTCAGGACTTGGTGCTGCTTCCTGCAGCCCAAGGCTGTACCCTGCCGAGGCAGGAGCTCCAGAAGTTCAAGAAAGGAAGTGCAAATCCTGCCCATTTGCAGGGAAAGAGAAGTGGGTGACTGTGCAGAGGACTCAAAGTAGTAAAGAAAGGCCTAAATCATAATATAATTTATTCAAGCCTTTGCCTTTCCTTGTTCTTCTTCTTGTCTAGTGAATAAAATTGTGGGCATTGAGGAGGAAGGGGAGCCTGGGTGTTTGGGAAATCCTAAAATGGGGAGCCAGCATCAGTGGGCAGCTGAGGAAGAGGTCACTCAGGGCAGTTCCCTACATCTGGTGGAAGTGATTGCAGGAAGAGGTGCATCAAAAAGGACAGGAGACTTGCTGTTTTCATCTTTCCAATCTTTTGCACGATTGAATCTCCCCAGCTACCTCTGCTGGCAGAAAGGGCAGGTGTGTGGCAGAGGGTCTGTGCCACAGGTGCTTGCTGCCAGTTGCCCTGGCTGCTGGGAGAGAGAGGAGAGGGACGCAAACTCATTTCTCTGGGAAACAGCTCTAGAGGCACTCGAGTGCAAGCACTGGAAGCACTGCAGACGTGCTGTCTCGAGTTAGGTACAATCTGTGGGGATGTGAAAAGCATCTCCGAGGCAGCACACTCCCCCTTTTTGCAGTACATGCACAGCTGTGTGCAGGGATCAATAGCATTTGCTCCTGGCCAAGGAAAGAGTTTGTATGTCTGGCAGTGTGAGTCCAAAGGAATGTAAGCTTTTTATTTGGATTTAGTGACCAAGCACTCAGCTGATCTGGCTCCTGAGGACTGGAGAAGCACATGAGCAAATGCACTTCTCTCCCCTGGTGGGATGCTGGTTTGATGCCTTATTACTGTAATTGCCAAATCCATCAGTCATTGCAGGCTGTCTCCAAGACCTCATCCTCTTTCACCCTCCGCTCAGGAAGGATAGCCAGCCTGTTTTGACAATGCTCGCAGAAAAGTGCTTGGGATTTGTTTATTCTGCACTGTGTCTCTGGTCATCCTTGTTCCTCTCTTTCTTTAAAGGTAAGCTCATCTCTGGTTGTCTAGTGTTTTGCTTTTTTTTGTAGTGGTTTTTTTTTTGTTTGCTGTTGTTGTTTGGTTTTGGTTTTTTTCCTAAATGTAGTCACATCCTACCTCAATTCTTGTTTTCAGAAGGATTTGTATCTGCTTGTATTTTGAACTTTGTTAGAGTTCTGTGCTGGTCTAACTGAGTTTTGTAATCAGTTTAGGTAAGTTTGTGGACCTTACAGTGCTGGGCACATTTTTTAAGAAGGAGAAGGTATTGGTTTTTGCTTGGGTGTTTTTTGTTGTTTGTTTCTTTGTTTGTTTTTATTAGAAGTGAGTAATTTTAACCTTCAGAAACTGATTGAAATGTTTCAAAAGAAATACATTCTTGCTTTCTTAAAAAATTTAACCTATCCATGTCTTTTTTGAGAACAGGAAATTATAACTTTACACTGGGCAGGATGACTGTAATAACCCTGTAGGTGTGAGGGTGAAATGGTGTTCTACAAAGAAAAATGGCCAGAAGAAAATTTTTAAATGTTTACTTTGTGTGCATAATTTTGGAAGATTTATATTCCTATAAATACATAAATTTAGTATTTTGGTTTGCTTTTATTAAGCATGCTTTTAGTACATTTAGTAAGAAACCGTCCATGCAGTGATGGATATAAGTTGGAAACATCTATTAAAAATAATAATAGACCTCTGTAGTCTAAAGTGTCACTTCTGACTGAGCTGCCTTTTGAAGTTACAGCATGGTACAAACAAAAATAGGAACTGTATGATTATTCCAAAACAGGGAGGATTGCAAGGCTAGCAATAAAATGTTTTTATGTGAGAAAGTTGAAATAACCACAGTGCTGAAAGATGTTCAGTATTCTACACAAAATGTGCTTTTATTGCTCCCTTACAGCTGAAAGAATACAGGTCTGCAGCAACTGTAAGTCCCAAGACTGAGTATTCCAGGTGTGAAGGACCATGTCATGTTTCTCACAATTTATGCATAAAGCAGAATTGTCTTTTTAGAGCAGAGCAAGTGGTCCCTCTATTTCAGAACTGCAGGGGCACAGGAAACTTACATATGTGTGATGTCGCACTGAACTATTCATGCCACACAGATAATTCCTCATGAGTTCAATCTGCAAAACATCTGTGCATTCCATTATTACAGATCCACATTTCAGCTGCCTAAGGTAGCAATGGTATTGCAGAAAAATGTTACCCCACCTTGCTTGGTTAAGAACCTTGCTATCCTTAAGACACTACTGTGCTACTTGAGAAGCTGAACTAACAGGCAGGTGATGGCAGCTAGTTATAATTGAGAAGTTATGTATCGTGTAAATACGGCCTTTTAAATATTGATTTTTCACTAATTTGTCAGGAGGGATGCTTAGTTTCTCTGAGCGGCACACAAAGGCAAACTGCTTTTATAAATAATACAGAGGATTTTTTGTTAGATGCTTTTGCCAACAGTTACAAGTATGAAATTTTACAGTCAACTGCTAAAGCAGAATAAAATGAATTTCTGATTAAGCTGGTCTGTATTTGACCTCTGCTTTGTGGATTTTTTTTAACTTAAAAAAAAAGGAACAAAAAGAAAAAAGGAAAAGGAAAAGAAAAAGAAAAGGAAAGACCTGGGAATTGAGTGGTTGGGGCAGAAGAGAGAAAAGTCAAGATGATCTTAGCATGTTATCAGTAGCAGAGTGTTTTAACACTAACTCCAAATGAACTTCTGCAGGATTTCCTAGTGCACTGACATGGAAGTCACAGCAAATACATCATAACTAACATCACTCTCACATAGTTCTGAGTTTTTTCAAGAGCGTTCATAATAATTCATCAGCTACTGAAAGCTCCTGTAGGGCTGTTTGACAGGAGAGTTGTGACAAGAAGTAGGTAAAAAACAACCAAAACCAACACATGAAGAACTCGATCATTTTTTTTCAGTTCTTTCTGCAACTTTCTGCTTCAACTTACAACACTTCTAGGAGCGCAGGTAGTCATGCCATTCATTTTAGGTCATTGCAGCCCTCCTTCCTGAAGAGCTAGTGGTGCTTTCTTTGGACATTGGCCATATGGAAAATTAGGAAACTGGTTCTCAGCTTCCCTAGATCCCAGATGATATCTCTCCGAGCCAGACATCCCTTTCAGGCCAGGGGGAATCCTTGAAGGAGCACACAGAGGGTAGAAGGACTCTGTGTGTCCCAGCAGCTACGTAACAACCTTGGGTGGAGGGTCTTAAAAACCCTGAGGAAGATTGGAAGGGAGGGATCAGACCCAATCCTGCTCCTTTCTCTGAGCATGGTACACTCTGAGAGCCAGGGTGCGGATGACCCTGCAAGGAAGTTTTCTGAGACTATGTTGCGGTGACCACAAGGGCACCTTGCCTCTCTAAGGAGTGCTACCTTCAGCTCTGGGCACAGGCACCTGCTGGGTTTGAACATCCAGAGAAGTTAATCGTGCACTTTGCTACTCCAGACGACCCATGCATTCTAATTACTGTGCTTTTATATACTTTTTTATTTAAGTGAGACCACTGCAGTGCCCACATACCACGCGGAGCATAGTCAGACCTCTTAATTTCTTTGCTCTTTACAGCTTGGCATCAGGGTCATACTCTGGCCATATGGCTTTGGAAAGCCCAAAAAAGGCAAAGGCAAACTGAGGACAGAGTCCTTCCTCTGCAGTCTGGTGGGAATGTAAGTGCTCAGCTGTATGGGACAAATCCACCCATCCAGGGTGCACTGCAAGTGAGCTAACCAGCTTAAAGATGTAAATGATGAAGTAACTCAGCCTGACTCAGTGTACCCAGCTGGTGCAAAGCAGCTTTTCTTTGGCTCACTCACAATACAGAGTTGAATTGCTATGCCACACTCATTTCCCGCTTTCTCACAGCTTTACTGATTTAGATGAGCTCTAGTGATCACATCAGAACACAACTGGTGATCTCTAAGAGCAAATCCTCACAAATTTCTTGGTTCACATCCATGCAAGCAGGTGCCATTTCTGCAACAACAGAAGCATTGGCAAGAAATCCTCAAAAGGCCAGATTCTGCTGCCAAGCTACAATTTCTCTAATGTCTGCTAGGTAGACTGATGAGATCTATGCAGATGGAAGAAGCAAGGATGTTACTTAAATACTTATGTATGGAGTCTAAACCTCAGGCCTCATCTGTGTAGGACTGATGGAACTCCAATGATGTGTGTTATACAAACTGGTTGACTCCAAAGAGATACTGCTGAAGAGATGTGAGGATTCCTTTGTCTTAATAGAGTACAATGTAATGTCTTTGATAATTTAGGTGGTTGGTGAAGGAGCTGCACTTTTACGTCTCATAAATGTTATCAGACTAGAACCAGATGTTAAAGTGAGATAATTTAGAATCTTTCATTCTCTTTATTAGAGGTCTGAAGCTTGTATTCACCTCAGCTCTCCACGTTCTCAATGTTGATGCACTGAGTGATGCAGTTTAAAAGATAACAACACAGCTGATGCAAGTTTAAAGAGAAGATATGAGAAAGACCTTTGCATGTACTAGTAGGTCTTTTCTTCCAAATTGGCTAAAAGAATGTCGTATTTGCAACTTGCAGAGATGGGAAATGAGCGTCAGGTCCCTGCCATTACTATAATATTTAATAGTACATGCACCAGGGTCTGCTCACTCTGAATGCTGAGGCCTCGCACACGCGTGGAGTCAGACAGGATGGAATGCCCTTGTCATGGCTTGTTTATAGGTGACACTGCTCTGTGATCAAGAGTGCCATTGATATGGGTCAATGCATTTAAAGGAGGCAGGCAGAGTTGCAGGCAAACCTGTATTTCCTGTGAATTTCTGTCTGTTACAGTAACTTGCTGCACATGCTTGCCTCTTGAGGTTGACTTTTCAGTTCAATGAACCAGACCTCATGTTCAGTCACTAATCTTCTGTGTGTGTTCCCTGGCACAGCTCTAAGGCTGATCCATATTGTTGTAGGAACAGCTGCAACTGTGGAGCCTGGCCCAAGCTTCTGAGAAGTTACCAGGCTCCAGGAAAGTTGGAGGTATTTCTATGCACATTTGCTGACAGTGATCTGGGCTAAATCTTGGGGTGTTAACTTCTCTCAAACCTCACTAGAAAAAGTGGGAAGGTCCAGAAAAAGCACCTGAGCCCTGACACAGCCAGTACCTGCTGTTATATGCACCTGTTGGTGTAGCACTGTGCATGTGGGGAAAGATCCAGAAGCAGATACAGTACAAGAGAAAGTAGCACACCCAGTCTGGTCTTTGGGATGACACCAGATAGCACCTTGGGAGTCTTCAGTCTTGCTCCGTCTCAGAGTGCTTTCTAGTGGTCTCAGAGCCAAAGTTTCCATTCCAGGCACACGATTCATGCCCTAAAGACACTTTTTGCTCTCCCTGGTTTATTCTCCTGAGACACGTGAAGGAAAACATGAGTTAGTGATCACGGTAGCATATACAATTTCATTTGTGCGTGACAAGCAAAGGGGGAGATATAAAGTCTCTCCAGCTCTAGGGTGTGATTAAAGTAGATCAAAACTCTTTGCATCACTCTTGACATGGTTGTTTGAGGATGCCTATTGCCTAGAGATCCTGCATAATCTACTAAAGATCTGACTGAGACCGGTAGAGCTAGCACTGGCAGTCAGTATCATCCCAGGGAATGAAAAAGGTAGACAGGAGTTTATTGCTGTTTTAGAACACACTGCTGAGAAAATACAGCCTGAAGAAAGAGTTTTGCTTATTAAGTACTTTCTGCATTGAGCAAAGCAGCTGATAAGAAGGCTGGGACCAGAACCAGACAATGTGTTTGGAATAAGAGTCTTCCCACCAGGGGCTTGCAATTACGTTGGTAAATTGCAACAGCAAGAGAACCTCTAGTCAGCATGAGTACTTATACATGTCACCAATGAGGTGCAAGTGCCTCTGTCCTGCCTTGCTATGATTTGGCTTTGCTCTGTAGTGCTGAAACAGATGTCTGCAAACCTTATCACCATTCAGAAATGGATATTTTCAGCACTCATTGCATTCCAGAATGTTGCAGAGGAAGCCACATTCCTCATTTCTGTCCTTACTGTAACATAGATTTGGACAGAAAAATGACTTAGAAGAAAGAGGCAGGCTTGAGGAGGTCTCGTTTCACCCTGAGAACTCAAACAGCCTAAAGTCAGTTTGCAGATTGGGCTGACAAGGTTGTACACTGTGTTCCCTGAAGCTCAGCTGTGGTTATGTGGAAAAGCTTTTCTGGTCACTTAGTTCTCCACCATGACAAGAGAGAAAATTGAGTTGTAAGTTGGAGAAGATGTGTCTGTGTCAGCTGAGGTGAGGGAGGGTCTGATCTCTACAGATTCATGGACTGGCAGAATAATTTGGCTGGAAGGGACCTCCAGAGGTAACCCCATCCAAACCTTCTTCTCAGAGCAGGAGTAGCTCTGTTAGTTTACTGTCTGGGCAGTCAATCTGGGAGCTGCTGTCTGCTGTAGTGAGTATTTGAGAGAAAAAAAGGCTCCCCTAGTACTGTGCCAATGCCCTAACATGTAACTTTATCTTATCAGTGCTGTCCCTGTGCACCTTCCAGAAGAGCCTGGCTTCTTCATCCTGGTGCCCTTTCTCATGGAAGCTGAAGGCAGCCAGAAGAACTCCCCCTTGCTTTCTCATCTCCTAGCTGATCAAAGGTGTATCTCTTTGGCTCTCATTGTCCACTCTGCTCTCCAGCACCCCGTTGTCTCAGTGGCCTCCACTCAACTCACTCCACAGGGGTGGTGTGTGTCTTGTGCTGCCCTGGGGAGGCTTTATGACACAGATCTGTGTGTCACGCAGTGGGTTTCACTGATGTTCAGCATGGGCTGGCTGTAGAGGTTGCTGCTGCTTGGTGTCTTCATCATCTCTGAGTCAGTAGGTTTGGGGAAATAACAAAAGTAGGAGGTCATATAATGGTTCAGAAAGTACATTTCACAGTCCTTAGCCATCTTGTGCTTTTTTTGAAGGGTCTACAAAAGTGGCAGAGCAGGTCATGACAAATGACTGAGTGCTTTCCCTTTAATATTGTGTCATTTTAGAAAGGCAATCAGCACATGAAATCCAGATTGAGCAGCAGTAACAATGGGAAAAGGAGATCAAAAATTAAATAAAAAGTTGGTAGATAGTTTGCAGTTGTCACTGCTTCAAGTGGCAAATGGGCAGCAACTTTAAATTGGACCCATTCTTTTTCATGCTTCACACACAATTCATAAAAGGCAACTGGGCAGCTCCAGGAGCTCTAAGCAAAAGATTTGCCTTTTCTAGTATAGCCAAATAGCTTTCTAATGCAAACAGCTATCTTGCAGCATACTCTCTGCTGTAAGATAGTGTTTTGTTCAAGGTCTAAGCCTTCCAATGTAGTTTGCAAAGATATTGGGGTCACCAGTTTCCATTTACTTTGTAATTCAAATTTATTGTATCAGTATCTCAGCCCAAGTAGTTCAGCACTCTTGACATCATCAGATCTACTTATGTGTTGCCTGATGATGTCAAAGAGAGGGCGGGAGGGTAGAGAAAGGATAGATCTAATGGAAACAGGTCTGGGGGTAAGGAGAAAACACATCCTTCTCCAGAGGAAGTCTCTGCCAAATGGTCAGATCATTTCACCTTTGGGTCAAAATCCTCTCACAGGCTCAGGAAGTCTATGCTGGGGAATACAAGAGGGCAGCCTGGGCAACACAGAGTCACTTTCTGATTTTCAGGCTACTTGTGGTCTCACTCAGAAACAAGCCTCCCACATCTGCAAGCACTGCTGCTGTATCACAAGATGACAGTCAGGCTCCACCTGGATTCTTGGGGCACCAGTTTTGTGGTGCAGACTGATTTTGTTTAGTCTGCACCGACATAATGCAGGAGCATTAGACTGAAGTTACCAAAGCCTTAAATCAACAAAGTAAAGAACGACAAAATTGTGATCCCCAGTTCATCATTGTCTGGAATTACCTCGTTCTCACTGTTGTTAATTTCTGCTCTTAGTCAGGACGAGTGACTCAGCCAGTGCAGGTTTGCCTGGCAAAGCACAGCAGGAATAGACAAATATTTCATATCCCCACTGATCCCCAAAAAATCAGGACCTGAACCCTACATCTGAGGGAAAGACAATAGCACCTAGTGTTCTAAAGTCAGATCATGGCTAACCAACACTCACTCAGCTG
>JAWWLV010000100.1:27432174-27451196 GCA_035041135.1 Platyrinchus mystaceus | reverse complement strand
CCCCCCCCCCCCCCCCCCCCCCCCCCCCCCCCCCCCCCCCCCCCCCCCCCCCCCCCCCCCCCCCCCCCCCCCCGGAACAATAATAAAACAGATGTAAACTTTATGATACAGACCATGCTAAGCCACTTTATAGGCACATAAGCAAATCTGGGCTGAATCAGACAAAGCATAGCACTTAAAATTTCAAGTGTCCAGTGTCAGATCTCTGCAAACCTTGTTTGATTGCTCACAAGTCTAATTTGCTCAGAGCCAGTCATTTACTCATCAAGACAGTATTAGAAGCAGCTTTTCTCTTAAATATGAAATGAATTCAGACTTCCTGCTAAGAATTTTCATGCCCCTATTTATGGTTCCCCTTGTCTTTGAAGACCTCCACCACCAAAGCCTCAGTCTGACTCACGACATCCCTTCACCAGCCTGTTGGAAGCACATCTTTCACATAGACAGGTAGCAAATTTAGCCTGACCTAGTGAAAGCCTATTGATGCTGCTCAAAACAGGGCTAAGTCTTGTCTATAGGTGTCTTATGTAAGTTTTGCTTCCCAAGTGAGAAACTACTTCAGATTTAGGAAAATATATCTCCTTGTTTCCCATTTCATGTACTAAGCACTGAAGAATTTAGCAGCCATTCACGGTGCAGTCAAAATTTTCATCAGGCTGACCCTCACCCCTTTCACAGGGCTCTAACACAGTGTTTCACATCATCCAGGTTTTGAGTTTCTGATATTGTAAAGATAAACTTGGGACTCCCTTTGCATTCCAAGATCCACCTGTACTTCGGGCGTCTATGCCTTGCCTTTGCCTTGTGGCCAGTGAAGTTCACACTTTGTTCATGGGCAGCAGCTGAGGCTTGAGTGACAAGGGAAAAAGGCAGGAAGAGACATCTCTTGTCTTGTGTGTTGCATTCTCGGTGCCTTCGCTGCTTTGCTATGCAAGTACAGGTGGCAGACCGGCAAGGCAAAGGTTCATTGTTCAGGAAACCAGCCATCTCTGGGATCATAACCATCTGATGAGCACTGCAGAAGGAAAAAAGGAAAGAATCCTGCAATATCCTTGAGCACAATGGGGCCGTTGATTTTCACAATATTACTGTCTGTATCATTCCCACTCCAATTGCCCAGAGAAGTTAAACAATATTACCACCATTAACATTACAACACAGTGAGACAATGGCTTAGAGGCAAAATTGCCCCCTTACCTTTGAACTATAAAAAAAAAAAGAGCAAACTTTTTTCACCAAAAGCGTGGCTTTGACTAAGGAAAAGCTCTTGGAATCTTTGCTCGCTTAGTGTCTTGAGACAAAATGACTTCTCTCCCTCTTCCTCCGAAGTTAATGTATCTCAGTATATAAACTGGTGGGAACTGACCAGAAGGAGCCGATTGCTGCTTGGGGACAGGCTGGGAACTGATCAGTGGGTGGTGAGCAATTGTATTGTGCGTCACTTCTCTTTCTTGTGTTTCATTTTTCTCTCTTTTTGTGGTCTCCCTTTTCATTACTATTATTAATATTTTTCATTATTGTTATTATTACAATTTTTTTCACATTCTCCTCTCCATCCCAATGGGGAAAGGGAGGTTGTGAGCAAGCAGCTACATGTTACTCAGTTACAGTCTGAGGTTAAATCACAACATCATTGCAGGCTCTATCACTGCTGTTGTCTGCACTGGATTTAGGCAAAAAAAATTCTTTCCTGCCTGTTGTCTTCTCAGTCTTAATCAGACTTGCCTGTCTGTTTCTACAGAAATCACTATTGCTCCTGTCAGTTCACTTATGGCTTTTCCAGATCTGAGCTCTCCACATGTGTAGAGTGGGTTTTCTATGGGGAGGTGCAGATTGACTTAACCTTTTCAGAGCCATCTGTGAATGCTTCGCATGTTGCCATAGCTGCCTCATTGATGGCAATGGATTGGTGGAGTTTGTAGTACTTTCCCAAGAAGGGCTTTCCCTTGGTTTACTGGTTTAGGTGCTCAGACATGTAGAGGTGAAGGGATGTAACACGATGCTCTGTGGGACAAGGGGAGCAGGGAGTCCAGAAGCCTGCTCCAGTACCCTGACGACCATATCACTGGTATCTCACTTTTGTCATATGGTTCATTCGTATGTCATATGTCTCCTTCCTTTGGCTTCCACTACTGCTCCTCTCCACAAATCCCAGGATGGCTGGCAAGCACTTTAGACAGCACTCTGCAAGGAGAGTCTCTTCATCACTGCTCCAACTTCCTCCTCCTGTGCTCCCTCTGCATCTGGTGATGAAGTAATTACAGTTATATTATGCAGAGCTAATGTAAACTACCACTACACTAAACGCACATTTTTTTCCTTTTTCTGGCTGTAGCCAGTTATGTTTCTGACCTGGAGTAACGAGGCAGTTTAGATAACTATAATACACTGGAGAGATATCCCACTGTTAGCACCTTAATGTGTGTCTCTCCACCTTATACACATATCTCAGCCTTTAAAACATTTGCACCAAGCCAGTAGGACCAAAAATATAATCCCATCCTTTCATTATGTAGTGGCTTATATTCTCTTTTTTAGCATGTTGTCATGTACCTGGAGTCTTTGAGCTGAAACCTTTCCTAGTACACCTTTTTAACACCCATCACTGCTGGGAGCTCTTTATCTTCTATGAAAGAACAGAAATGACCAGTTTCAGGAATATTGGGTCCTTTTTGCCTAGGAAATCATGTCATTTCTCACATTCCTCTGGCTATCTAGTGAGTTTTGTGTTTAAGATGCAGAAACAATCTGCATAACGAGAAACAAAGATTAGAGTCAAAGATTACCCAGAAGGGAAGTAGATTAAAAAGAGGTTTTAAATGAGAGAGATATTCAAATACACAACATGTAAACACACACACACACAGACTGACACACACAGGGTGGAGGTAGCTGATGTGATTCCATTGTTTCTTGTGTGAGTACTCTTCCCCCGAAGGCTTGATGGCATGCATTTTAAATCAAAGGGCATTGAAAGGAATAATGCATTTGCAGCCACAGATAAAAGTAACAATGCTGCACATAAGAACAAAAGCAGATGGGAGCATCTGTATCTCAGGGGATTAAATGACATGTGGCAGTGACATGCTTTACATTCTCAAAAATCTGCAAAATATTCAAAATAAGGTGTTTTTTATAGCTATTAAATCATTAGAACATGCCACATTTTGTAAGTGCTGTTGCTGTTCCAATTCTTTATACCAATGAAGTTGTCTGTGAAACAACCTGTTTTTTTTTCTGATACTACTTCCCCCATAATTCATAAGTGCATGTGGTGTGTGTCTATATGTCTTCCCATGATCATTCTGTTTGGTTCCTGAAAGCAATAGCTAAAAATCCCTGTAAGAGCACAGTGACAAACTAAAAAGAAAATAAATAATAGAAGAGGAGCTGTGGCAGAGAAGTATGAAGGTTGCTAGGACAATAGTTGGAAGTTCTGGGATTTAGCTCTGGTACTCATAGGTTTTAATGAATGTTTTCTCTGTAAGTATTCCAATTATAACAGAATTATATACAATCATTACATAACAAAATATAACAATACCTCACAGTATAATGACACTGGGTTTTTTTTTTAAGAAAGGCCAGGACTTCACTCAATTTCTTTTAGGAAACAGTAAAACAAACAAATAAACCAAAATAAAGGGAATGTTTCAAAGTAACAGTGCAGAGAGAAAAAAAATGACATAGGTGCAGTGAAATACCTCCAGAAGGTACAGGGGGAGTGAATAAATGCCACAGCCACAGTATCACTGCAGTTTACACCTTTTATGAAATATTGGGGCATAAAAGATTTAAAAGCAACAACGTGATGCACCAGGAATATGCTGTTGATTGTAACTTACTATGTTCTGCAAAAGGGTTGTATATGAAAATTATTTTAGAACTGTTTTTGAGAAGGGAAGAAAAAACCAGAGACAATTTCTAATTCAAAGACATGTAAGCCTGCACATGTATTAATAGAAACTGACACAGGAAGAATACGATATTTTGCCTGAAAACCACAGGTCCTTTAGGTACCAATAAACTTGTATGATTAAAGTAATAACTTATGTGTAAGGCTCAGGTCTCTGCCAAAAAAAAATGATCAACACTTAGAAAACAACTAGCAGCTGCCCCCACAAAAAAGTTGAAAGATTATGAAAAGAGTACTGGGGAACACTATGAAACAGAGGTGGAATGGTTGATAAACAGAGGCACCATTGCTGAAAACCTAATGAAAATCCATATTTTTCCACCTGCCCCCATGTTAATATTTTACTATTTATTCTTTACTGTGCAAAGCAAGCCAGAATGTGTCCAGCACCAGGCATTCTCAGTCAAGGAGCTGACCGCTTCGTGAAATGGCCTGGGGAACTGCAAGGGCTGGACTCTTACCTTAAACTCAGGGACCTTGGCATGCAAAGCAAAGGAGGAGGATCGACCAGCCAAGACCAGGCATGACAGCCCAGCTCCTAAGAAAGGAGAGAGCATCTGTACTTCCTGGGGATGCCTTATGGGTAGTCTGGCCAGAGTCTAGCTGCAAGTTCCCTTGCTGTACAATTCTAAGCAGTTGCATCCTAGAAAGAAAGATGAAATGCCACTACAGCATGTATCCCCAAAAGACTGGTAACAGCTTATAGCTCATGTCATTCCATCAGAGGGCTTCTTGCAGACTTCTTTGCACATGCAGAAGCACGGGAGAGAATTCAGAGAGGTATTTAAAAGTTTAATGTGCTCCATGAATAATTGTTTGCCATAGAGCTGTTCACAGAACCATCAGGGGATTGGTTGTCTTGTGCCTCCCAATTGCCTGCAAACTCAAGGAGCAGTTTAGGGACCCATTTCAGGTTATATAGAGAATAAATCTTGAGACACAATCCAGTCCTTTGCCTAGTAATTCCGTGTCTTGTTTGTATTGATGAGCCCAGCACTGGGCCCAGCACTCCAGGTGTTTCTCACCAGTGCTGAGCAGAGAGGAAGGATCAGCTCTCTGCACTTAACCTGTGTGGCTCTTCCTGTTGCAATTCAGGATGCAGGTAACCTTTGATACAAGGATGCATTGCTGGCTTCTGGTCACCTTGGTATCTATAAGGTTCCTCAGGACTTTGGTGCTAACCTACTTGGCAGCCACTGAGCCCCCAGCCTATTCTGGTACCTGGGGTTCCTCCTCCTCAGGTGCAGGACTTTATACTTTATTTCATTGAAATTCACAAGGTTCCTGTCAGCCATTTCTCCATTTTTTTAAAGATCCTTCTGAGTGGCAGCAAAACAATGTGCTGTATCAGCCACTCCTTCCACTTTCGTGCCATGTGAAAACTTGCTGAGGGTGCACTGTCCCTTTATCCATAACGATGTTAAATAGCATAGGCCCCAGTATCCACCCTGGAGTACTCTACCACTGTCTGGCCTTCAGCTGAAATTTGTGCTGCTGCCTACAACCCTCTGACCCTGACAGTTCAGCCACTTTTCTGTCCCCCTCACTCTTCACACATTGAGCCTTGTAAGGGATAGACAAATGTCTATGAGGATTTCTCAGAGATGGTGTCAAAAGTCTTGCTAAACCTGAGGTGAATATCATACACTGCTTTTCCCTCATGTTTTAATGAGATTCTGTGTTATTCTACTGCTTCAAAGGTATTTCAGAACCGGGGCGGGGGGGTTGGGAGGGTGGGGAGACACTCTTTGAGGCCGTGGGACACAAAGGCTCAAAGATCCTTTATCTAGAAAGCATCATGCCCTTTGCCAGTTCCTTACCAGTAACATACACAGGCAAGTAAGCCTGGCATTGGTTTTGGGAGACTGATTTGGCAACCTTAAATATTGACATCCATCTTCTAGCCTTAAAAGATAAAACAGTGCCACTACTTTTGGTTAAATTTCTGTGACTAAGGGGTAGTCAGTGGTAAAGCTTATTCTACCACAACTCCTGAGAGATTCAGACTTCCCCATCACCAGCAAACACTCCATTTAGCACACAGAGATGTCGTGTCACAATGCATTAGCACAAGCATTATAGGGGAAAAAAAGCAGAAATCTCTCTGGAGTATGAAACACTAAGTATTTGAGGATTGCAATTTAAAGACAAAGTCTATGAACATACAGATCAGAACAGACATCCACCTCAGTTCCTTCTCCAAAGCAGCTGTAGCACAGAGATGGCAGTGATTAGACAAGCCAGGTCTTTGTGGTACCAACAGCTGCTGTGGCTATTTGCCAGGACACCCCAAGGCTCCATTGCTTCTGAATCTATGTCATTTTGTAAGCAAAACCATACTGCACACAAATGTGTGGTCACCAATGCCAATTCAGCAGGCTTAGAATAGATCAGCTAAGACAATGTTAACAATTCTGCATACAAGAGGTTTAAAAGAATTAGGATCGCATTACAGAGGGGAGAGTTGAAGAAAGGATGGAAAACCAGGTTCAGTTCTGGGCTACTTCACCTCACAAAATATAACAGGAAGAGGGGCCTGGCTTCAGCATGGGTGAAGCACACAGTGCAAAGACAGCTTTCCAAAGCATGCAGCAAAGGGTTATGCACAAATTACTCCAAGTTAGACCTCCCTTGGGAGGCTGCTTCAATGCACCATGACAGCTACAGTACCAGGGCACTCCAGCAGCCCAGTTGAGTCCAGAGACTGGTGAAGGGCACTTTTCCCTTGTAAAAATTTACAAGGAAGGTTAAATGCACATATTATGTAAGTACTGAAGATGAGAGCAATGGTTCAGGAAGACATTTCTTCCCTAAAGCACAGGAACATGGGTGGGTATGTGAGTGAAAGGATACCAAATTTGCTCCAAACACAGAGTGTCTTTTCCAAGAACAATGTATGGTGATTTTCACAGGTTTCCTTTCCACAGACCGCTCTTAGAATGGAGTCCAGGCCTGCTGAGGCACTGGAAAGTACTAAGGCAATAACAGAGTAATTAAGTCACTATTTAAGTAAGGAGGAGAGCTTACTTAAGGTGCTGAAGAAGAGGTACTGTGCCCAGAGCTTGTCTTTGCCATTGGTGAAAACACAGTGTCCAATACTGATGTGCCAGCAAGTGCTCTTGAGACAGTGCTTACAGCATCTGCTCCTCTGGATGCCCATGATCATGCAGTGAATTTCAAAAGAGGAGAGAGGGCTCAGGAAGTTGATGTGTTGGTGTAACTTACGAAAGTAAACAAAAATCCTCTTCTTCCTTGTTTACCAAGCATTGCCATGCTAGAAAGCCACAAAGCTCCCTTGAGTATCAGGAAAACTGAGGAGAACAGAACTTGAACAGACTTATGAAGTGGGTTTTTTTAATTGAATTTATTATTAGCTTTAAAAGGCATGGCTGCTGTGTTGGAGGGCAGCTTGTTTCAGCCTTGCAAGGTTTGGTGAGCACAGTAAGAGTCTGGGAAAGGCAGAACTGGTTGTTATGTTTTGTTTTCATCATCAAGAAGATATTCATCGTAACCTCTGTTAGAGAAGCCCCGTTCTTAATGTGCAGAGCTTTGCTCAGGAGTTAAAAAAAGTCACACACAGAGACTGAGAGCTGCATTGGATAAAAAAATGTTTCAGTCCAAAGTAATAATGATTTAGAGTGCAGATTCTCTGCCAGGGATTGAATTTGTACAGTTCAGGGAATAAGCATTCATGCTGACAGGACTGGTTTGACTGCAGGGAACCTGCAGTCCATGACCCTCATTCTGTTATGTGCAGCACTTAGGTAGAGCTCAGGCTGCTACTGGCCATAGCACCAACACCTACACAGTTTTGGGGGAACCAAGGTCCT
This sequence comes from Platyrinchus mystaceus, assembly GCA_035041135.1. NCBI lineage: Eukaryota > Metazoa > Chordata > Aves > Passeriformes > Tyrannidae > Platyrinchus > Platyrinchus mystaceus. The sequence continues at coordinate 27,443,450 of JAWWLV010000100.1, read as the reverse complement.
GAGGAGTGTGTTGCAGCAATCTGCTTGCCTTCCTAAGGGAAGACATCCAAACCTTGACGATATACAGCTTTTGTGGAAGGAGACCTGGTCACGCAGGTTAGATGGGTGCTCCCCACACCCACTCCAGAGCTGGGGAACAAGAACATCTTGGAATTTAAGCCTAGACTGAAATTCTGCTAGTCTTTAACATGCTCAGGTGTTTGTATGACAGCTTCTGTGTTGAGTCTGTTCCCAGTGGAACAGACTACACACTGAGTTAAGTGTGTAGTACCAGAAATTCAGTATCACTGTACACAGCCGTCAAATACTGTAGCCTTCATACCCCCACCTCCTCAGGTGTTAACAAAGTGTGCTGCCTTCAGAAGGAAAATAGCCAAGGGAAAGACTGCTTTCCAAAGCCTGGAAAGACTGCTACACAAAACTGAAAGGGGTTTTAAGAAGGATTGTTATTGTTTCTCAAGCATCGAAAAAGGCCTTATACATCAGCTCCAAGAAACAAGAATACCTGTTACTCCTGCTAGGTAAATGTCTAAGTAATACCAGTGCTGGCTTACAGCAGCCAGTCTCTAGGAAATAAGAACAAGCAAATAAAAGCACTCTGACTGCCTTCCAGGATATTCTCTGGTGGTTTTGGAGCCACAGTTTTACTGACAATCAGCAGGAGGGACTCCAAGTAAAGGAAACATTCACTCACTGTCCCAAGTTTTGTTCAGTAGATTCTGAATGTTAGGGATGAGTTAGAGTGTTAGTGGTTAATTTTTTTGAGAGTTCATCATTCACATATGCAGAAAAGCTGTGTCTGTCACATCCATATGCAGAATTCGGGGGATATTTTTAAGAACAGCTTTCAAATTACAAGGCTATTAAGAGACGTTTTTCAACAAAACAGACAAACAATCGTGACTGTGCGATCAGCCTGAATGACAGACCCCTTCTTTGTTTTTCTCTAGTCTCTCAGCAGGGTGAAGGCCAGAGACGCTTGTACAGAGAACTGCTGAGAAACTACAATCGCCTGGAACGACCGGTAGTGAACGACTCCCAGCCGCTCGTAGTTGAGCTCCAGCTTTCTTTGCTGCAGATAATTGACGTGGTAAGTTACCTGCTGTTCTCTTCTCTTTGGCACCCATTCAGCATAACAAATCTGATCTCTCATCTAGGAGACAGACTTTTCCTTTTAATCAGGCTATCAGAGATGAAAGCAGTCTGTCTTGGGCTAAGCATCCTCCTTACGGGAGTACATGCTTTGACACTTTGGAGGAGTGAATATCCTCCTAAAAGCACAGCCATCTCTGACACAACATGAGTTGCAAGGAGATTAATTATGTATTTTTTTTCCATTTGTTTTAAACAGAAAAAAGAATTCAATCAATTAGAAGCCATGTGTTACTACAAATTATTAATGATACATTCTTCTCAGATCTATGTGGTTTGCAATAACTCAAGACCACGTGCAGCATTCACAGCTACCATCACTCCACTTACAGTTTTTCATTAGACATTATAATGGCATTGGCCTCTTCTTCCATCGTATTTTTACCATGCACTGCAGTTGAAAGAGTCTGCTCTGAGATGAGCTTAGAAATACATAAAAGAAAAACCTGGAGGCACAGACCTCTAATTGTCTTGACTGCAGCATGCTTTTACAGAATTGGAGATTTGACCCATGGAAAATTTTAACACAATAATCCAAATCCTTTTTTTCATCATGAAGAGGATTCTCTATGATAAACCATGATATATATAGACAGGATTTCTTTCATCTACATGGTAAAAACAAACCAGGAGAAAAATTTGACCACCTTTCCCCCATCAACACAGCAAACAGGTGAACACACACGTGCACCTTTCTTCATCCTACCTTGACCACAAACCATATTATGGGCTGGTTTCTAATACACTGTTACTGTCATGCAGGGAATGAGGAATAGAGAGAGAAATAGGGAAACATTTGTGTGATTGCAAAGCAATTTGACAGAGGCCTCAAATGCTCAAAGCTTTTAAATCTCTCACAATCTTTCTGAAAATGTGTAGTACACCGGGTGCTCTCCCTGTAGAGGTAAGCAGGATTCCTGAAAGGGTAACCCCTCAGCTCATGCCATACAAGTGGCAGGTCCAACCAGTTGTGGTGCTCCTGGAGGCAGGCAGCAGCCACTCAGACAGGTTAAGCAGCTTTCTGTTTTGAAATGTTACCACCTTCATTGAGCTGGAAGAGAGAGAAGATCAATATTCTCAAAGTCCTCTACATGAATGAAAGAGCAGAGATTTCCTGCAGCTAATTTCAAACAAATTTCAGCAAGCAATCCTGGGTTTAGTTGAGGTGTCCCAGCTGCAGAGATCTTGCTTCAGCCCTTCTTTTCCTGATGGCATTTTCTTTCAGCATTTTGAAGGTTGGGGGTGATAAAGGGGCTCTTTAGCCTTATGGCTGTGACTGTACATATCAAAGTCAGTCAGTGACGAGGAGTTATATAAAACCATTTTTCAGTTGGGTTTCATTTTTACATATGAATGTGAAATTCAGAAAATTGGCATTTTTAAAGTACTTTATCTGCATTATGTCAATGTCCATTATAAGAAATTTAGCTCCAGTCTTCCCTTTTGGTTGTTCACAATAGAAAAGTAGTATTCAAAATGTTCATTCCTATCAGAAACAAAGCTTTTCTTCTTTATATCTCTGTACACAGTACAGAAGCTAGATGTTAATCAGTTCAGAGAATTAATGACTTTTTCTAGGCTCATGGTCTTGCAAACTGCACTCATGATGTTTTAAAAAACATCCAGAGTCACCTGAAGTGTTTGTTTTGGATGATGTAAAAAGGTTCCTGTCTCCTCTGTGAAGGCACAGAAAATCACTTGGCAGTGGAGTCCCTGCAGTAAAAAGGTGGCATCAACAAATGGCTAAACCAGCCAGCCTGAAAATGCACAGAATACTGATCCCATGGGTCCCCAAATCAGGAATCAATGCAGGAATATGCCAGCAACAAGTATGGTACTGGTGAGCCCCTCATTCTCCATTGTTGGCTGGACAGACTGCAGGATGTGTCTGCCCCAGCTAGTAAAGTAAATGTCTATTTAAAAGGAGGCTTGTTATAGCCACAGTGACGAAAAGAGCAGCAGGCAAGCTACAAAGAAGAGGTAACCTCTGTTAGCTGTGACACCATGAGGCAAACCAAGTGGACAACTCACTGTTCACTCAGATGGTAGGGAGGGGGTGAGTAGACTCTGCCTCCTCAGCTGCCCTGCCTGGCACAAGACAAAGCAGCTGGTGCACATTTCTTCACTCGGGGGAATAGGAATAGGATATAGCAATAGGATAAACAGCATCACAGTCTTGGCAAAGGTGGATGCACTAACGAAGTGAAAACTGTGCTTTCTGAGGACCTGGGTGTCCCATAAGAGAGCAGGGTGTTAGGCCAGGTCCCAGCCTGAGTGCACTTCATACACCGTGGTCACTGGGGAGCAAACAAACACTCTGTATTCAGGGGAGTGCAGTGTACCAAGGCATACTACAGTATTGTTAGGCTCATTGAGGTGCTTTGCAAGTAGTCACTGCTATGGACATGAGACAGTGGACTCTGTTCTGGTTTCCCTGCAGGAGAAAACAATATGAAGAAGGCAAAAACAAGTCTCCTGTTTTATTGTTGCATGGAAATAAGAAGGAGTCTGCCACTGATACTCAGAGAAACTCATGCCTTATGCATGCCAAGACCTGGTATCACATGTAATACACATTGATCTGGGACAGGTTCCATGACATGCCTCCATAATACTGTTTCCTACACATAATGTATTACAATGTAATGGATCCTAAATTCATTTTCTGCAGCCAGCCTGCTGAAGACAGCATTGGTGACAATCTAGTTTCACTTTTCTACACAGAGAGTAAAGACTGCTGGGAGGTTTTGACTGCTTGTCACTGAGGTTTTCCAAACAGTAGTGACAAGTGACTACTTAAAATCTCACCTCCTGTTCTTACATCCATTCAGAGAAAATTTCAAAGCATGACTACTTTGGATTAGGTTTTCTACTTCTACCTGCATATATTTGCCTACAGGATATCAGTGGTTTTTAGCAATCCAAGCCAGACATCATGCTTAAAGCTGTGAAGAACATGTTCTCTGGTTGTCACAGCTGTGGTAGACAAATGCAAATGAAGTACTGTAGGGTTTGGACATTTCCCCAAAATTACATTAATTCAGAGCTACGGCCATCACAGACTTCTTGCACCCAGGAAACAAATGAGCAGAAAGAAGGAGGGACAGTTATAGCCCCTGTTTAGCAGCAGGGTTCAGTCCAGTTTGCCTTGTCCTCTGTGTGTGAGGACAATTCATGCTGGGCTGTCTCCTGTGTGTGCAGTTTCTGAGGGTCACTCTTGCCTGGAGCCTGCCCTCCAGGCACTCCCTGTGCATCACAAGGGCATTTGAGTGGTGATCTCTCCCACAAACCACTGTCAAGCCCTGCCAACCCAAGCATGGGTAGACATCCAAGAGTACTTAGAACAAGAATTATCTTCTTATTTTTTCTAAGGGCCCGGCCAGTTGGTCAGGCTAGAGCAATTAAGAAATGAGGCATGACATTTTCCACAGCAGAGGAAATGCAAGCATTTCCTTTTGGCACCATGTGAAAGAAAACTGCTAAGTAGCAACCATTTGTCATCATGAATGATGGTTTTCATTGGTCCTGTCATTTGCAGGAGACCTTATCTGAAGGGGTGTGTATGTGTTGAAGCACTGCTGAGTTACTTAAAAACAAACAAACAAACAAACAAACAAACAACTGCTGTTCTGCTCCCTGCATATGGTGAAGTCCTGTAGTACTTTTCTCCTCCATGTTCACCCTTCCAGCTGCCACTGACCCAGAAAATCACCTCAGCACATTACAGGCTGCCCAAGTACATAATGCCAAATGATTGTTCAAGTGCTTTTCTGCAAATTTCCTCCTGTTTCAGAGGCCATAATGACTAGAAAAAGGGACTGTGAGTGACCAGTGGGAAGCCACAAAAATACTGAAAAAATCCCCAGCCATCCACTAGTCATTTTGCACTTTCAGAAGAAAAAACCAAAACAAAACATCCTTTTACTGTATTTTGGGCTGAAAACCCAAAATAAATGCTCTATCTGGAAAAAATTATTATGGACTGTTTTGATTCAGTGGAATAGTGTGTAAAATGATTGTACATCCTAGGGACTGCAGGTTCATCCCAAATCTGATCCCATGCTTGCAAACAATCTCACTTTTAAACTTCAGATTTTGTTGCTGTGGTGTGTCAAAGCTCCTGGCATACTTGGAAAGCAGAAAGACAAGTCAACAGAAGAGTTTAGTAGGATAACAAAGAACAAATATACAATTTGGGTTTGTTTTCCCTGAAAACTGTGTCTGTGCCTTGCTGTGGAGGGAAAGCAAGAGAAAAGATCCTCACATACTTTCCCTGAGAACTCAGATGCATTCACTGCAGCTATAAGCAGCATACCTGTTTTTGTCTTCTCCACCAGGAACTTAGCAAAATGTTGGCTTCAAACTTAAGCTTGCACTGGTTTCCCTTAAATCAGAGTCTGCAGCCCTGAAGGAGTTGGGGGGGGGGGGGGGAGGGTTGTTATTTTGGGTTGGTTTGCTTTTGGGGTTTTTCTTTAGGAAATGTTTGGTAAGAGAACAACTTTTAAGTATAAGCCACCCTTGTCATTGGAGATGCCCTCACCAGCCTGCTCAGTTCCTAGGTGATCTGCTCCTCAAATGAAGGATGGTCGAATTCAGTCCACAGGAGATGTTGTGCAATGACCTCTTTGCTGGAGAATTCTCTATTTGAGTGAGAGTTGCCAAAGCTAGAGGCTACCTGTCAATATACTCTGTCATAAAGTAAAGGTGAAAAGGCAGGAGTTAGGCACTGTCTGGCTCTGTATACCTCCTGTCTGACACAGCCCTAATACTGTTGGCTTTTTCACAAAATCTCTGTCAGATCTGAATGACTTTAACAGTTGATTTCTTTACTCTTAAATGATTTTGTCTCATAAGCCTCTCAGGCTAGTTCTGCATTTGAATTGAAAGGCCAAAAGGTTCAAGGGTTCATTCTCTAGCACTAATTCACCTTTTCCTTCTTAAACTGACCTTAGAGCAGCTAGGTCATGCCTTACCACCTTTCATCCCAGCACAAAATGTACAAAAATCTATGCTGAGTGTTGGGCAGCAAACCCAGATCAACAGATAAGTGATTTGAGGAAACAAATAAAAACATGCAGTGCACATAAACACCTGTTCATATGTTATTCCCAATATAGTATCAGAATTCAGCAGATTAAACCATAAGCCTTATAGTACATCCCCTACAAATCTTTTACGGATAGATAACTTCAACAATGTAAGCTTGACCGCTCAAATGACTCTTTCAGCCCTTCTAGATTAAAGTATCTTTTTTTCCCCTCTTAATAATGCCCTCGCATTTATTTGGGAGCTTCCTGCATAGCCTTTGTGAGCTGTTTATTCTGTTTCTCCTTAAAAGACCTACTCTTCCAAACCACGTATCCTTCTGGGAAGTTTTTTTCCGCTCTCATCCTACAAGGGCCAATTCAGTGAGACCAGAGCAGTGTGACCACTTTTCAACTCTGCAAAGAAAAATTAAATACATTGCCCTCTTCATTAGAATGAAAATCTTGAAAAGTGGGAAATTCAGGGCTAGCTGAGCCATGAATTATTATTTTGACTGTCTTCTATGTGCCAGGCATTATCAAAATGTCAGTCTCAGTAAACCAGTTAAACAAGCAAGATGTGAATTTGCTAGCACAATGAAGTAAAGCACCATGGGTATTATGGCTTCCTGTCTAATACTACTCACACATGCTTGCATGAAACCTTATGATGGAGCCTCAATTACCTGAATTTTACAGGCAGCTGTTTTTAATTTGACTTCCACCCCACTCAGCACAAAGGGTGGAGGTGGCTCTCTTAGTGAGCAGCCATTCCAAAGTTTGTTCTCTTTCAGCGTGGTTCCCTAAGCCGTGTTTTGTGACAGTCTCCTACAAAAGAATGGCTGATTTCCTTCTGAAGATTTCTGTGGTGGTCATCCTGCCTTGGCATTTCGCAATAATTGAACAATTTTGTCTGCCTGGTGAAAAGGCTGCACTTTTGTAGATGGGGGAATAGAGATCCTGAGCCTGCCTGTATTCCTAAATCTTGGGTAACTATTTGAGGCATCAAGGATTTGCAGTGAAGCAGTTAAGCCAAAGCTGTTGAAGCGGCCTTGAACCTGGTATTTCTTAGTTTCTCTGTATTCTCTGAGAGTAAGTCCTAAGAGACAGTGACCTCAGCTCCTCAGTAAAAACCTTTCCCCCCTTTTCTATCCCTGATCACAAGCTTTAAGAGCTCATTGGAGTTTTGGAATGCTCCTACATACCCTTATTTCTTGCTGTGCTGTGACAGCAGCATGCAAATATAGGAAGAAAAAGCAAAGGCAGTCTTGCAGACAGCCTGAGCATGAGCCTCTGATAAGCACTCAGGGTTGGCCTGTTTGAGACCTTTCTCAGCCATCCTCCCACTGTTTTCCTTGTGATCTCAAATGCTGAAAAAGACAATGAATAATTAATAGCTTGGAATGATGATTTGTGTCTAGTCCTGTTTATTGAAACACCTGTCAACTGTGCACAAAACACATGGAAAGCTATTTCAGGATAAGGTATCTACCCTGGAGAATATAAAAAACCACCTCCATGTTATGTGTGGATGATTAAGGATTTTAATGGAGGACTGATGGCTTTTGGGTGGTGACATAACATCCTTTCCCCCAGGAACTCAGCATGTATGTCAATTTATCCAAGCAGTCAGAAAGCAGCACTGTGCTGGAAAGCCATGTGAGAAGGCTGGAAAGCCTTCTGACCCAGATTCCAGGGTTTCCATGAGAAGCATCTTTGAAACAGTGGGACAAAACTGGTGGCTTCACTCTCGCCAGGATCCCGTAGAAGTGTGGGGACACAGAGTCCCTGCAATTTTCAGGTGTTTGTGCAAACAGTCTCAAGACCAGTGCTACGTTTTGCCACAGTTCACTGCAGTCCTGATCTTCAGTCACTAGTGCAAAAACTACAACTTAGAAAAGCAAAATTAGTTACCTAAGGCAAGTACCTAGAGCCCCTGGCAATAGTTCAAAGTCATGTCACATGTGCAGGGCAAGAACAAGTCTGCCTTTTCCACCATGATGGCAGTGTAATTTGGAAAGTGTAGGGGGAAAAGGCAAGTAAGGCACAAATCATGTAGGCTTGGGAGACTGTCAGTCACCAGTTGTGTGAGTGAGTGGGAGGGCTGCCTATTCTGATGCCCTGACTGAGAGCAGAAACTGGCCTTTTTTCCCTTGTTGCTTCCTCTGACTCTCACCTTTGAGGAAATCACAGGTTCAGTACCTGCTGCAGCAGCTTTTGCATCCTGACCTTCTCATTTAACATCCGTATCAAAGCAACTGTTTGGTCTCTGACATATGGGAGACAAGGTTTTCACAAGGAATACCTTTTGGCCATTGCATTATGTAGCGTGAGAAATACAGGTGCCATCCCTGCATTTGCAGTCTGTCATGGCCCAGTCCCTCTTTGAATGCTGTGCTCCTCCCAGTCCAAGGTTCTCTTAAATTCTCCACCCTCATGACAAGTGATTACTCCTGGCTCAGGGGCTTGCAAGGGTAGAAGTGTGATCTGACAGAGGCCAAAACCTCCGATATGTAAAGTTCCTGTCTTGAAATCAAGTGTGCACAGGACTGCTGTAAGCAACAGATACAGATGCAATGGTGTTACTGCCAGACTGCCATTTCGGGGAGAGAGAGGTGTAAATGCTTAAAGGGAGTGTGACCATACAGCCTACACAGGCACAGTGGAAAGACCAAAAGTAGATTGCACAGCTTACCCACAGTGAAAGAGCACACACCGCTCCAAGACAGGCAGGGGATCAAGAAAGGCATACCTCAAGAAGAAGCCAGTGGTTTCAGATGAAAATGTGGTTCAACCTCAAATGAAAAACACCTCAAACTATTCAGAGGAGAAGAAGTCCATGCAACAAAGGTGTTCAGCTATGAGTTCCTAGCTATATCCTCTTTGGCTTGACAACACTGACCCAGACACATCTTCATCCTGATGGGCAAGAAAATACTCAGTAGGTGTTTGTGGATGTTTGTTCAACTTATTATTCCTTTGTATTTCTGGGTCTCTCCCCAGTCTTTCACCTTAACTCTGGGCCCTCCCCTCTGACTCCCATCTTCCTCCTGAGGGTGTTCTCTTACAGGGATTGAGATGAAATACTCAGACTTCAGGTATCTTTACAAGGTTGATGTTACCACGGCAACATTTATTCCAGCTTTTTAATGAGACCACTGAAATATAAAGGCTGTCTAGCGTATATTTACTGGAATGTTGCCAAGGCAAGCTCAACATTCCTCATTATGACTGGGTTTGTGAGCCTTCAACCACTCAATGCACCTAAGCTGAATTTTAGTTAATCAGCTGAAGACTGTGGGCAGATGGGTGGTTCATCAATGGAAAGGAGTGCCTCCTGCAGTCATAGAGTGAGCATACAAGCCCTTGAAAGCTTCATCAATTCCTTTCAATATTTTTAATGAAATCCCATGCAAAGACCAATGCCTCTGCTAACTAAATTTTCCAGTTCTCACTGTCAGTGTCTCCATGTCACTTGACCATTTGCCTCTGTGTCTTCAGGTCTTCAGGCACAAAAACAGTCGGGAAAAAAGAACTTTGAAAAATAAGCAAAGTAGTATCAAAGTAGTCACAGATGACCTCTGAGAGTCACATGTTCAGTTTGGGATTTTTCTGATCACTGTCTTGCAATAAATTGATGGCTGATTCAACTCCCACTTTTGTGTCTCTGTGAGAGGGCAAGTATTAATGGCTCCTACCAGTCACCTGGTAACAAATGCCTTGCTACAGAGATAACACATTACTATATGATGTGACTACTGAAAGGCTTTGCCTTTTTCTGTCAACGTGATATGATTCAGGTAATTATGTCGCTGAGGGCAGCTACATCTCATTTAAACCTTGACCTGACAAGGGAGAACCTGGTGACAGGCAGTGGTGCACAACGCAGGCAGATGTACATACATTATAAGCTTCAGATTGAGAGCGGGGAAAAGAAAACCAAACTGAAACATTCACATGCTGCAGCATGTGCACCAGAACAAACCAAACTAATTCTGTCACTCTCCGTGGGTCAAAGGTGGCTGTAGGAATAAGCAGATATCCAGGGCAGAGGATTAACTGGAGTCAGGCTGGAGATATAAAGGGGAGAAAGTGACCCAGATAATGACAGGAAGGATTTAGAGAACAACTGTTGTTCTAGCTAGTGACCACAGCTTTTGCAGCATTTTTGAACACCAGAAGAAAAGTGATTTGTCTGAGCTGAATATTTGCAAACCAGGAAAACTGCCAGCGGAATGATGGAGAAGCATCTCTGGGGTCTAGTCATCTCCAGCCTCATCTGGGATTTCTGCAGGGCTGTTTTGGATGCCTTGCTGCAGGGAGAGATGGGAGCTGAGAGCCTGCCCAATGCAGAGGGAAAGTCATCCCCAAGGCTGCTAGTACCAAGTGAGACAGAAATCTTGCACAGGAAATACAGTATGATGGATATGCAAGTTTTCTCCTGGGAGGGAAGGCATCCTCTAAATTAATCTTCAACCCCCCTGCACAAACTAATGACACATAGTGAAGGAACTGCCTCCAGCACTCCCCAAGCTCAATAATTAGCTTTCACTTAGGCAAATCTAGGTGACTAGTGATCTCTTGAGGCAGAGTAAAGTACACACATTCTCATGGTTGGTTGTGAGTATCTTTGTAACAGAAAAATACAGTCCCTCCTGTGTCAATGTATCTTAGAGATAAATACAGTAAACAGGTCATGATGAAGACGGCAGGAGCTGTAATTCTTCTGCAGCTCTAGAAAGGCAAGGCAACCTGCCCACTCCAAAGGCCAAATGATTTCTTTAGAGCAGGGGTCCCCAAACTACGGCCTGTGGGCTAGGTCTGGCCCGGGGATGTCCCTTATCCGGCCCACTCCACCCCCCACCGGGGGTTGGGGACGGAAACCAAGCAGCCCCGTCCTCCTCCTCCTCCTCTGTGATGCGTGGCGGGCGAGAGGCGGGGGCGTCTCCTCTGCCGGGCAAGCAGTGTCGGCAGCCTCTGGACTGTGAGCTCCAGCCAGCTCGGGCAAATCGCCAGAGCCCCAGCGGCAAAGTTCCTTCAGTCCCTTCTGGCCCCCCCTCCGGACTGCGCGGCCGGGCTGAGGAGGGGGGCGGCGGCATC